>JAPWTK010000256.1:0-667833 GCA_029963805.1 Aromia moschata
AATTTCCAAAACACAGAACAATAAAAGAATTTTGTAGGTTAGGTTAGGTTCATGAAATCAAATAACTCGCTGTCACGTGTGAGAGAGGTGGAAGGTGGGCGTTTTGCCTTCGCTATGCAGTTTTTTAAATGACCTTTAATGCCACTGAAGTTAAGGGTTAAATTTGTTAGCAACGCAGGTGAAACATGTGAAAACGTTGGCATCGGAGGCTTTCCACCACGGCGATAGACTAGGCTCTGGGTCGTTTATGAGGGCTAATATGTTGCAAATAATAGTGCAGGAACTCCTTTGACATAGGTTTATTAATATTTTTATTTTAGAATTAATTTCTTACCCGATATATGAATTTAAAAATGAAAGGTAATTAAAGTAATATTGGTTGGAAGGTTTATTTAAAAAAAAAATTTATTTGTCACAGGGGAGGCACTGCCTCCTCTGCCTCCCCTGACGAGCCGCCACTGCTATAGCCTTAATTTATTCTTTTTCTGTTGGTTCTTCTAAAACTATGATTTCTAGAGTCTACTTAACGCCAAATTATTTAAGTATACGTATACATACTTACTTTGGGTGATAAAAAAAAAAAAGTATATTTAAGATAAAAACCCTCTCCACAACTCAACGTCGCTGCTGTTGTTTTAATTTTTTTTTCAGTTCAGCCCAATAAAATTCATCCCCAAAAAATACATTGCGATTATTGGATTCGAGCCTGTTGACCCAGTGGTAGCTAGACTGTCGTTTAACAAGTTTTTGTTTTTACTTTGTTGACTTTTGTGCCCTTCCTCGTTGATTAAAAATGAATGACAGGAAATTTAATCTTACGGTGTCTCATGTTCGACACGAGGACTGTCTTTATTTAATTTTTTTTGTCTTTGGATTTAAATGTTTTTTTATATATTTTTACATTTCTAATTAAAATAAGGCACATGATATCCGACAGTTGATTGAGACTCTTATTGCTTTAAAAAAAACGATTTTTTTTTTTTAATTATAGCTTTCTATTATGGGTCATTCTTTTTACAAATCGCACGGATTTCCGGAACAAAAAAAATTGACTTCTTAAAATAAGATAATTTTTTTTGTATGACATGTGTATGTAATATTAATCGACACGTATTTCAGGGTTTGGTCCAAAAATTTTATTTCGGAAATATGAATGTATGAAGTTTCGATAATTTGCTACATTTTCAAAAAATCTCTTCCGGTTTAAAATTTATTATCTACAGCTGTAATAATCGGATTCGTGTCGGGTTTTTTTTATTCGCTATTTTTTTACCTACACAGGGAATATAAGAGAATTTTTTTTTCTAAACAAAAAAAAGTTGACAATAATTGAATTGTTTAAATTGTTCAAACTGTTTTTCTCTTATAATTATATTTTGCGTTGCAGTTTGAAAGCTAATTATATTTAAGGACAAAATTTAATGAATTTAATGCAAATGAAAACAGTTTCATTTGAAACTTTCAAGTTTTTTTAAACTCTGAAGTTTTATTTCGACCTTTGAAACTAAGGGATTACAATATTTCATCATTGTTCTCTTCATTCTAAAAACAATATAATAATATAATTTTTTGGGCGAAATCCTGAAATACGTGTCGATTAATATTACGTATAAATATTACAAACAAATTTTTGAACGATTTTAAAATGTCAAGTGTCATTCGGTGTGCGGTTTGTAAAAGAATGACCCTTATACAGAGTGTCCCTGAAATGATTGTACGACCTTTAACCACAAAGACTCCGAATTTCATTATAATTTTCAGTCGAAACGAAAAGACACAGTATTAATACAAGAAAAGTTATAATTATAAAAAACAGTGTGCATGTGAAGACTAATTTTATTTTTTCAATAAATTATAATATTTCAAAAATAATTCTGACATGATACACAAAGTAGGTACAGATTCCTTTTTGAAAAGAGTTAACTTATGAATTTAATCAAACGGAGGATTTTTTGAGCGTTCATTGTAAACATTTTGATGCTTTGTATGTAAGTAAGTTTGCCTAGATTGGCTTATTTTTGCCTAAGGAATTTGTGGTTAAAGGTTGTACAGTCATTTCAGGGACACCCTGGATATTAAAAATATGTTTTTGTTTAACATTGTATATACTTAAAAAACATGTCTATTGTCTAATACTATCAAATTAAAATGATTTCAGTGAAAAACGTTTTACTTATTATCTACGAGTAGAAGTTATTATTGTCCTGCTTTGTTTTTGGTTATAAATTAACAAATATAAATCGATTATATAACGGCTATCAAGGAAACAAATTAAACTTTTAAACTTGTTTTATTCTCCTATTTAAATTACGAATATCCGTAAAAACAATTCGTAAAAACGCATAGTAGACATTTTTTTTCCTTGGAAACCGTTACATATTCGAAAAAATAATAAAGCACTAAAAAAATCAAGAGAACTCTGATATTTATTGATTTTATAGGTATAAGCTCCAAAACATATAATATATATTTGAGGGGTACAGATGCAAAACTCACATTATCCATAATTTTTTCGAAATAGAGTTAGTGGCGCTATCTTGTTCATCGTGTTGAACTACACCATTTCAAATGTTAAAAGTGGTATAAAAATCACATTTTCGTATTTATTTTAAATTTTGGAATCTGTGAATTGTTTCAAAAGTTCTTTACTGCAATTTTTGGGTTCATTATAAAAATATTTCACTTCATCAGTCAATGATGATAATAAAACCGTATTCTAAGTATTTTTGTGCAACTTTTTATTTTGATTATGAACTACCATATTACATACAATTTTTATTGATATACCATTGAGTTTGTTTCTTAGCTTTTAAGTTCTTTTTCTTAGCTTTACTTCATGAATTTTGGTGTAAAAAATAATATTATGTAGAATAATTTGGAGCAAAACGACCAATATCCAAAAGTTGAATCAAAACTCACATTATCCAAATTTGAATTCACTTTCTTGGAGTCAAATATTGTTGTGCTGTCATTTCACCAATTGAGAAGCAAATGTAAAGTTCTAATACAAATACCAAAAAAAATTCAGAGCGTCAAGTCAATTGAAAAGTGAGAAATCAGTTATTCCTTCTTCCTGAAAAATTTTAAAAAGTGGATAATGTAAGTTTTACATCTATACCCCTCATTTCATAAAAATTTTTAGATTGTTGATTTTAGATAATTTTTATATGTGCTGTAGACCGGTTGGTCATCTTTCTTCTAGACGGTCATTTTACAGCATGTTTAAACTATTCTCATGGCATTATTTTTTATTAAAAATAATTTTTTTCGAAGACTCATTAAATATGTGTCAAAAAACCTGAGTTGTTCATTTACTTCTTCTATGAAAAAAAAAAAACAGAAAATCACCTTATTTTCGGATCGCTAGATGAGAATCTCCCTTAACCCTTTCCCTGTGGAATTGTATTCAGCGGTGACGCCTCGTGTGCGCAATTTTTCCAGCCGTCGCGTATATATACGGAGCGGTATAGGGCTATATAGAAAGTAAAAATATAATTCAAAATGCTGTAAAATCTGGCATTTATAAGTGTTTTATCCTTTTTAAAATGAAAAGTGCAGCTGTTTACTAATGTTTATTAGTATGGTATCTTTAGAAACATATAAGTAGGCGAAGAGGAACATTACATTTGTTACAAAAATATCTTGTATCACTACGTTTATCATGTTTGGCGCACACAACACAACTTCTCTGGGCCGCTTTTTTCTTTTTTGTTGAAGGGATAAGAGAGACAAAGTGACGTTCTGTTAGTCTCATTGGATTTTCTCCATCTGCTGATCTTCTACCAAGTCTTAATTCGGTTTGTGGGGTGTGGTATATTTCTAAGATATTTTTTATCACAGTAAGCTGAAAATCGGAGATTGAAATATTTTTCCCTGTTTGCGTGCATTTTGAATGCATGTGCATTCAAAAGTGATAAGTCCATTAAATGAAAAAAAACTTTTTTTGTACCATTTTATGGTTTTTCGCACACACTCGACCGAACTTACGACCATGTCACTTCTATTTACTGAGCACATATTGTCATTGTAATCTAAAATACAACGTGGCTTTGTTACAGCTTCATTTGTAGTTCTGTCAACTTTATCCGTAACAACAGACTCCCTCTCGTCATCTTCAAACTAAGAAGATGACGAATAATTTACGATATCAATATCTGGAGTTTTACGTTTTGGTTCTGTGAGCAGATTATTATTACCTGCGACTGTGTTTGAATCCGCAGGAATATCCTCGGTGTCGGTCCAACGATAATCAGTCTCATTGGGCAATTCAAAATCTTCGTCACTTTCGCTATGAGCTAAGATATCAGTAAGTTCAGCGTCGGTATAATGACGCGCCATTTTTACTTTTTACTGGACTCAAGACGAATAAATATACGACTGAGGTGACCGAGAGTATCGATATGCCTGTTTGTACACCTCTACCCTTCCCTAGTAAGTCACCTGGGATCGCGCGATACATATTGCAATTTCTAATACGAGTAAGTTTCTCCTCGTCTTTATACATAGGAGCAGTCAGACGCTAACAAATAATTTTTAGAGCCGTAACGTAAATTTACGTGCGGAGCAGTAAACTGGAAATCGTATATATATATATATATATATATATATATATATATATATATATATATACGTTTAGAGCAGCGAAAGGGTTAAGGGGGGTATTCTAGTCTAGAGACATGAATTTCGGGCGGTTTTTAAAGCTCTGTACAAACGAAACAAAAAATATTTTTAGTATCCATTTTTTTATCATTTGTTTATTGATATTTTAAAATAACATAAAAAATTAACCGAAAAAAAAGACTCAAAATTGACAAAGTTATGAGCGGGCAAAGTGGCGGGTCCAAAAAAAAAAGGGTGTCCTGGCATGCATGATTTCAACCCTTCTGGTCAACTGAAACAAAAAAGCCGAACGGATTCTTAATTAGTATAGATGCCTCTATAGCCCGAACCTTGGAAAAGTCAAAAATTTTTTCATAAAATGGTGACCATTTGAAAAAAAAATTTGTTTTGCATGTTTTTTAACAATTCCGATTTTTTTTAAATAGAGTGAAATTAAAAATTTTGATCTGAGCGTGCTTGAGGCGATAGAGGAATGTATAAAGAACATTCACACCAATTTCAAATAAATCGGTTCATTAGAACTTGAGATATCGTGCACGCCAACTCGAAAAAAGTAGTTTTGAGAAAAACGCGTTTAAAGATTTGAGACAAGTTTCCGGCAATTTTACTCAGTTAGCACGTCCACGTTGCTTGGAAAGCTGGCTCAAAACTAATTTGAAATAAATACTAAGACGAAAAGATTCTGACTAAATACGTTTCGTGTTTCCGTAAGTACTCGGGCAGCGTCTATACATAAATTGTTCATTTGTTCCGGTCGGACCGGAACCGATGCCGCGTCAAAAAAATGGCTGTAACTCATAAAATAATTGAAATTTTGAAAAAATCCTTTTAAGGGCCTTTTAAATTTCGATATTTTCAAATTTGTAGACTAGAATACCCCTTAAGTCATTCCGTTATTGAGTTAAAATATTAAAAATGTATTTTTGGCTCGCCTTGTATGTACGAATTACTTTGCAGGGAGGACTCTAATCGAAAAAGACCCCCTTTAAAATGAACATAATTATTGGACACCCTGTATATACTCGTACATGTGTATATATGGTTAACGAACTGTATCTCACAGAAACAGCCTGTGGAAACGCAATAAAATTGATAAGGGAGACGGATCGTTCCATTTACTGCTTGTCTCGCTTAGCACTATACTAAACCTCAGTAATTAATTATAGTTTGCAGTTTAATGATTTTATGGATTTAATGTTGACAATACATTCATCATAATAACAAACATAATGTAGTTGACGATGACAGAAATTAATTGTCTTCCAAGGTATAAGAAATTTGAAGGTGACTTAAACCCTTTTCGAATTGTAACTAATTACCTTCTGTAAACATAACATAGGTGATACAAACATGAGGAGCCAAAGAAGTTATCTTACATTCCTAACGCCTTCGCCAGAAACTACAAATATACACCATGTTCATTCTTAAGTCGGTATTGCTAACTTTTGTTGTTATGAGAAATGCGGTTTCGAATAAATTGGTGAATAATTGCAGTATTTTTTTGTGCTGAATTTAATGGTGATTTAAAAAACATGGACCCACAGTATGACATGATATATACAGAAACACTTTTCTATAGTTTCAAAGATATGAACAGTTGAATACTGGACGATGAGGATATTGGACAGTATGAATTTATACTTAATTAAATTAGATGTAACAAACCAAGTACTGTATTTTGTTACGCATAAACCTAAGATTCTTTGGAAAACAGAAATGTACGCTATAGGAATTCTGATTTGAATTCAAATTTGGCGTAAAAAATGGCATATGTCATGTCTATTCTTATGTCTGTTTCCTTTTTACCTCATGTTTAGATCTATGTTGCCGTATTTTATTCACCTTTTATTTCGCCATGGAAAAAGGTATTTAATTCAAAAACAGTGTCGATTATTAAATTACCGTATTAAGTTATTTTAACCTTGTTAGCAGATTTGTCCCGGAATATCGGTAAAACCACGCATCCCTAGTTTGTTAAGTGAAATATAATTAATTTTAAATAAGTACCAACATACAGTGTGTCCACGTTAAGGACTTACCACCCTTGTAAAATTTCTATTATTCGACCGATTTTGATGAACTTTTTTTATTAGGTAGATATTCAAAATGCGCATTCACCGAATGGGTAACATTATTCTTGGTCTGTAATCATGACCAACTACGACTATTTTTATGGGCTCAAATGTCAAAAACTACTACTAGGGATTTTTTTAGAAAAACCGGATGACGAATTCTTCTTTATCATTACTTAAAATATAGCTGTACCGATTTTCATTGTTCCTAAAATACACGGTGTCCGAAAATAAAACGGATTCATCCAATTCCCTTATATATTTTTCAATACGTCGACGATTATTCCTCATTACATTTCGTAACTGTTGTCGAGTTATACACTGACATGCTTGTCTAATGCGATCAGAAAGTTCTTCTCGGGTCTGGGGCCTTGCAGCATACACTTTATTTTTTATTGTCCCCAAAGAAAGAAATCAAGAGGCCTAATGTCTGGGGTCTCGGCGGCCAACGAATAAGAGGACTACTTCTTCCGATCCCGCAATTAGGAAAATTCTCATTTAACCAATTTCTCACTATGACAGCATTATGGATGGGTGCTCCATCAAGTTGTAAATGTAAATTGTAGAGATAATCAAGAGGAAGATCATCAAATGTGTCGGTAAACTCTGTTTGTAAAAATTTGAGAAAACTGGCAGCATTCAAATTTTCATAAAAAAAGTATGGCCCTATAATCTTTTCATTTAAAATGCCACATAAAATATTTACCTTCGAGGAGTATTGTCTCTTACACTAAATTACCCAATGTGGATTATTTTCACTCCACATTCTGATATTTTGTGATGATACAATACCGTTTGTCGTGAATGTAGCTTCATCCGTGTTTAAAATATTTTGTAAAAAATCAGGATTCTCTAGGTATCTACATACCTTGTAGCCATAAACAAAATTCCATTCTTGCCTCAGTATCTCCAGCTTCAAGTGGCTTAAATGGTTTCTTACAGCTTTTTTTTCAAAGACATGCAGATTTTGTTTTTAGAAATATTTAAATACCTCCTAGCATCCCTAAGGCTTGAATGTGGGTTTTCATTAAAATAATCAAGAATAATTTGGTTTCCTCTTCGCTCCCGATCACGATGCTGGTTAGGAAGGCTCTCAACTGTACCATGTTGCTCAAAATATTTGTTAGTATTTGAAATTGCTACATGGTTAATATTGCGTTCTGTATGTCGTCGATTAAACTCATTAGCTGCTTCACGAAAAGTACGTGTTCCGTCGCCAACTAATCTTATTATTTCTACTTTTTCTTGTAAAGAATAATACGTTTTTATGCTTTTTACTTCTTTAGAACAGTATGAACTATTAGTATCTGACAGCTGGTAACTAAGATAACTTTTTTTGTTTTCACAGCACACCCCTTTATCAAACAGCAAGAAATATTAAACATTGATAACTTTCGAACGCATTAAGCTATTGTCTTCAAATTTGGTAAACGCAATAAACTCGACAGGGGAAAGGTTCGAATTGTTTTTGAGCAAAATCCCCCAAATGGGGGTTGAATGGGGAAATTTTTTCAAAAGACGAAATTCTGTTTCTCGGATACCTTGTATTTTAGAACAATGAAAATCGGTACAGCTATGTTTTAAGTAATGATTAAAAAGAATTCGTTATCAGTTTTTCTAAAAAAATCCCTAATAGTAGTTTTTGACATTTGAGCCCATAAAAGTGGTCATAGTTGGCCATGATTACAGACCAAGAATACAGTTACCCACTCGGTGAATGCGCATTTTGAATATCTACCTAATAAAAAAAGTTCAATAAAATCGGTCGAAAAATAAAGATTTTTCAAGGGTGGTACGTCCTTAACGTGGACACACTGTATATGTACACTGCTACATAAAATATTGTTATTTGTCTTGTATTAACGGGAAAAGCTATCAGAAAAAGTGAACCGTAAACAGAAACCCTATTAAGGTTGCGGGTCGCGCGAATTACATTTTTTGTACAAATCAATCATCAGTCGACACACTTTAGGCTTAGGCAGACATTTATTCCAGACTGATGGACTTCCACGCCATCTAGGTCAGATTCGCACAATCTAAAAAACCTCTGTAGGTTACTGGGGCTGAAAAAGTTGAATACTTCTGGCGTCTGCTGAAATATGACATTCAGGAATTAGGTCATCAAAAGCTTTCACTTTTTAGTAATTTAAGACCGGGATACAATTTGTGACAATTAAAGTAAGTAGATGAAAAATGGACTATTCTGTCGTTAGTAAAAAACGTATACAATTTCCATTCTAAATTGAAAATAGGTAGAAAAAAGCAAGGTTGTCAGATATATTTTCTAAAATTGCTAAGCTCACTATACAAATGTATCATTTAAGTAGTATATTCATACTTCAGTAAACTGTTAGTTCGTGACGTTCTTAGAAAGCTAGTTTGGAAATATTTAAAAAAAAACTTTTTAAAAAAAAAATTATTAGTTAGCATTAAAATAAAGCGTTTAAAATTGCTGGAAAAAAATAATTATAAATTAAAACAACTTTATGTATATTACTATACTTAAGAAAATTTTGAGGAGCCGGCAACGTTGCTGGCCGTTCGGCCTGCGAATGCCGATCCATTATACTTTTATTGTGCTTTGTATCTAATACATTCCTTGAATACTTATTCGGTCCACTGTGCCATAAAATTTTTACGTCGTTAAAATGATTTACGACATTGAGAATTCTACTTGTTTAAGACGCCAGTGACGTGTATTTCAGCTAGGTTTATTAACACAGACAATTTTTTTGAGATTGTCTGGCTAAATGAGCATTATTTACAGCAAATTATATTACAAATATTAAGAGTTTTGTATGCAGGCTAATTTTAATCTCCTATATTGATTTGAATGAAAAAAAATTATTTCACAATTTTCGAATTTATAAAAGATATATGCACGCCCATGGAATCATAAAGTTGCACCGCTTTTTTTGTTCCCCAAGCGTATTTATCGTTTTCAATTAAAAATAGAAGGACTATACTGCGTGTAATTTTAAAAGATATCACAAGATAAGCTCCCACTGACCTTAACAGTTTTTCCGGTGTGTTTTCGGGAAGGATATGTATTAGTTCCTGATTTTGTTGGACCTAGCAGTGTATGTCTAGTTCTATCTAATCACACTAGAGGGATATCTACTAGATAACAACAGTGCAATCCTATGATGGCTAATATAAATATTGTAAAACTTGTAATAATTGTTACACATTGTTTTGTTCTTTTATAATGGTCACTAATCACTAAAAAAATGTTTTCGACGGAAAACATCGTAAAACAGTAAAAACCGACGGAAAACGACGGAAAAACAGTAAAAACCCCAGGTACATTAGACCTGTAATTTAAACTGTTCTGATGCCATTTCAAAATAAAAAATACAAAAAAAATGTCAAAAAATAGAACAAAAATTCTGGGCAGGGACACCCTAATCACCTAGCGGTAGGAAATATACTTTACGACCTATTCTCATACCTACCAAATATACATAAAAAATTTCACAAAAATCGGTCGAGCCGTTTCGGAGGAGTGCGACCACAAACACCGTGACACGAGAATTTTTATGTATAAGATTTTTTTTCATTTTAATTCGGAGTGATTTCAACCTTTAAATACTGCTTTATATATTATACTATTTGCACTAGTGAGGTCCATATGTATACAGTATATATAAAACAAACTCGAACAAAAAAAAACAAGCGAGTTTTGCATTTTGCACAACTGATATCTGTGGTCGGGTATACGCTTTGAAAAAGAAAAGGAAAAACACTATTGAAAACGATAGAATTTCTTGAAATATTCGATAGTTTATACAATTTTCTGACCTACTTAAAAAACACGTTTCATACGAGTAAATTAAACGAGGTGTGTAAATTAAGTAATGAGACTGGTTTTTTACATTTTTTATATAATAATAAACATAATATGGGGATCATTTTCAATCAATTCCAAAAAAGTCAAGATACCTTTCTCTCCTGATGGCCTTTTGTTTCTGCGAAAGGTTTTTTGGAACCATTTTTGCGCCGGTTTTTCTCATCCCCAATTCGTAAGTCAAGATCTGATGAACAGTGGTGTGATTCAAATTTATCTCTTCCCCGATCACTCTTGTCGTCAACCGACGATATGAACGCACATTATCCCGTATTCTATCGACATTTTCATCAATTCCTGAAGATGAAGGCCTTTCGCTGCGTGGTTCATCTTCAATCGACTCTCTTCCTACTGAGAATGCCTTAAAACATCGAAAAACCCGGGCTTTTAAAAAAACACTGCCTCCTTGGGCGTGTTGAAGTATTGCAAAAGTATCCGTTGCGCTGTGTCCAATTCCTATTTAAAACCTGATAGCACACCGTCGCTCAAAATTATTGTCACTCATTTTTAAAACGCACTAGAAAAAAAAACAGTTCACGAAAACAGTAAAAAGAACAAACATGTGACGCTAACAAGTTCACACTTGTACTGCAAGTACATTACATGTTAACCTACCGCCCTTCCCGCCAAGTTCCGTCTCCGCAGTTGCTATATCGGGCGCTACGTTGCCAGTCCCATTAATTAATTTACACACCGTATATTAAAATTCTTGTAAGCGAAACACATAATATGTATACACTCGAACCCCTCTTAAGTCACCAAATCCGTGCATCATCGTCTCGCTTAAGTCGCGAAATTTAGTCTCTCTTAAGTCGCGATCATAACCTCAACTTGTTCGTGTTTTAGCTGCAAAAAGGGAATATTTAGAGATATACCACAGCAGTTGTTATAACGAAAAATGAGCCAACTGAACAAGAAAATCGACGTAAGTATACCCAGTCGTGCGTGACAAAGTTCAATTTTCCACTTGAATGAATATTTTAAAGGTTAAATATTTTTAAAAGACACCTAACCTATTTTAAAGGTTAGGTGTCTATATTTAATGTATTACACAATCATTTTTTTTTTCAATAAAAATTGTACATATTCATGCGAGAATCCAATTTCCAAACTTAGTTCTAAAACTTTTACAGGAGGCGACTTAAGAGACGGTTTCGTGACACAATAGGGAAAAACGTGGTGAAATAAGAGGGGATGTGAATTAAGCGAAGGTGACTTAAGAGGGGTTCGAGTGTATATTAGTATCTACACGAAAAAGCGGAACTGAAGCGGAAAAGCGGAACGGAAGTTAGTTGCTCATTAATTGTTTAGGATTCTGAGGCACATGAAATTTTAAAAATTCAAGGCATTAACTTCTTCTTGAATATAGCAGGAAGTTTTTTTATTAGGAAGTCCTTTTCTTGCAGTTTTGTTAATTTCGCTTCTTTCGTTTTATGAGGTCAAAGGTTAAACAGGTGGAATCGACATAAAATTTAGTGTAATGATCCGTAATATTTCCTCTTCCAATGCTTCCAATTAAGCCATAATCTTTAAATGTTTGTTTCAATTCAAGCAGGAACTTAATTGTCATTTCACAAATTTCGCTTGATTAAAATGTTAGACTTGCAGGTACAGTCTGTCACATAAAGAAAGTACAGTCTTGAAAGAGCAGGTAGATGGGCTCGTACACTACTGCGCAACGTAGAATGGTTTCAGTTTTTGCTAAATTTCTGTGAGAGAACGACATTGCGTACTACGACATGCCGAGTACGCACAAAATTTTGAAGCAGTGTCCCATGTGTTCGCCCTAAAGGGTTAAAAATGCCGTTGGAAAATATATTAAAAAAATTAAATACGTTGGTAATGAGTTGTGATGTTATTCCAGGACACAAAAAATCGTAGATGACCAGACGTGGTGTGAAACGAAAAACAACGAACAAAGGGAGTGAGGGGCAAAAAAATTAATAAAAGTCAATAAAAAGGGTATAGACTTTCCTACGAAAATTTGTAGCGCCGTTTACATCCTCATAATATTTAATGGAAGAGCACCATGAAGAAACTGTAGTTAGTTGAAAGGCTTGACAATCAAGACTCGCTTGTACACAGAAAAATATCGACCACGATTGGAGGAATTCTGTTTTTTTTTTTTTTAATGAAGCTTCTCTTTTGGCAAGAGTCGCACTACTAAGTCAGTTACGCAGTAAAACACGAGGTAAAGGTGCATTTTTGGGGCTGTTTCTCCAGACACGGATTTGATATTTTCTGTTTATTAACGCCGGCGCCGATAGGATGGTCATTTATAAAAAGGCTTTGGTGACATATGCCCAACAATGGTTTGCGACAAAACTGCAGAAATAAATTTTTCAAGAGAACATTTTGACCCGAAACATTGGGATGATGGATGAATGACTGCCAGACATACATTACCCAGGCGCACTGAAAAGTGAAGCTGTTTTGGGATTTTTTTTCGATATATATGTAATGGATCAAAATGAAATTTTGACACTTGATTTTATGGCTATTAATGTATATAAAAGTATTTTTTTACTCTCATTTTGATACTCTATCTTGGTACACCACTTAGAAACAAAAAGATAATTGTTTCTTAACCTACATTAGTTCTTCCTTGGCAGTATCCTAAATTTTATTTATTTTTTTTTGGAAATTGACAAATTCACAATTTCTTTTTCTTTTTTTTTCTTTTTTAAGTATAACTCATATGTACCGACGAAAACTACCAATAGAACTGTAATAATACAGTAGAGTGGCTTTTTCGAACGTTCTGGACCGCTGACACGTGTTTGGAAAATAAGCTAAGCTAAGTTTTTTTTAAAAGCTTGCACCCCCCCCCCCCCAAAATTTGGCCTCCATACATACCCATTCTCTTATGTCACTGAGCAAAATGTATTTTATACAGGATGTCCCATTACTAAGAGGCTACAGTGAAACTACAGATCCTTTGGGTGAATATATTATGATTGAATCCAACGATGTATAACAAATTCACTTTTGTGAAACATTTTTTTTCTGCTAAGCTTATTTCACAAAAAATAACCTAATGCAGAAATGACCTAAAGTAGAATGCGAAAAAAAACTGGGACGCGGACGATGAAATGACATGTATTTGCTTTGTTGTATTATTTTTGGTTTTCCACGCCACACCTGATTAGATTAGTCAAACTACGTTTGGTATCAGTTAGCCGGTAGGACGCCGATTGCAATAATGACAAACATTTTCGTACTTTTTCTGCAATAAATGTTTCACAAAAGTCAATTTGTTATACATCGTTGGATTCAGAAAACAAATTTGCATGATATTTTACAAAAAAAATCCTATATTGCCATTTGAAAAAAAAATCTGGTTTTTTGTTCTTTAAAATCAGGCTACAAAAATGGAGTTATGGATCGCGGCGTTTTTTATCAGACAGCCTGTATATTTAATGAAAAACTTTCCCCAGCGATGTCAGGTATATGTGTTTTTTCCCGTTAATTAGATATACAACAGTTGTTAAGTTATGCCGGTCACATTTTTGTGTGACAGACAGTTGTATATTATGGAAAATAATTTATATAAGTTTCTTTCTTAAGCTCTTCTTTTTCCTGTTTAAATTAGAGTAAGGTTTTGAGGAAAATCGACATTTTATGTAAATATTATATAGCAAATGCATTTTTCCTCGACAAACGGGTGTAAGTAAGTTCCTTAATTACACTCTGAAATGAGAAAGTACAGTTTTGTAACAAATCCAACGAAACGTAATATTGGGCTGTGTTATTCGCGCCGTTACAAAGTTAAGGTTATTCGCGGCCAAGTTTGGACCATAAATTTTGGTAAGGTAGAAATTCGTAGGTTCAAAAGGATGTTTAATGAGCTGCAATTTGGAAGGGAATGGGAGGATTTTAGTTTCCGCAACCCAAAAGTAGAAATTTTGAAGAAAAAAGGCATTACAAACTAATCCAATTCATACAGCGTGTCTCTTAATTAGTGGTACACAGAAAAACTGTAGATTTTTTGGATAAAAATATTCCAATTTAACCAAACTTGTCTTAGTCAAAAGAATTTTGGAAATAATTAAAAAAAAAACAACAAAAGAAACGCATCAGGGTTCAGATCCTAAGAATAACAACTGGTTCTGAAAAACAAATTTCAGAAATTTACTGGGGCAAGAATAGGACTGGGGGAAGTTTTTTTTTGTCACTAAATCCGATTTTAGAGTCCGTTTTGTCCTATCAGACCTGGTAAAAATGGCCCCAGAATTATAACATCGGTTAAAAAAAGAATCGATAGGAAGGATTTCTGACTTCCGCTGTTTGTTACGATAAAACCGATTTTATTAAATAAAAATAAAATTTCTCGCATTAGTTTCCTGCTATGACCATTTTGAGCCATAATATCAGTCAAAGATTTTCTGCATTTTATTTCAAATGTTACTCAAATTTACTGCTAAGAGAATAGTCAAAACTGATTGCCGAGAATGTTGATCACAAATTCAAATTGAAAAATAAAAAAATTACATATCTATGGGGAATTTGGCAACCTCCTTGTCTATTAGTTTTTGGTTTCTTGGATTTTAGGTCCGGAAATAAACAACAACTATTTGATTTTGCCAACGTTTCGGAGATTTATTTCTCCTTCTTCGGGGCTTAACGTTGGTATTACGGTCACTTAAGGCGATAAGTTACGAACATTGGCAGGTCTATCTACATACATATGTAACAAATGTACCAAAATAAAACAACACTTTTTAATCACACTATAAAAATTACTATAGTAATTGATAGTATTACTATAATATTAAAATAGCATACTACTGTCAATTACTATAATATTAATATAGTAATTGATAGTAATCATTTACTATAGTAATTTGTGTGTTGTCTTTTAAAAATTTTTGTTTTTATCTTGGTACATTTCCTCGGGGGTTTTACAGGATGGTGGTTAGAAATCTGGAATCCAAAATAAGAAAATCAAAGAAACTAGTTCGATATGGTGCATTAATTTAAGTTTAAGTATCAATTTTCTAGATTTCCTTTCAGGTAACAAAAAAAATCCTTAGGACCATTGTTTACGAAATCTAACTTAAGGCAACACAAAACTCTCACAAGATTAACTTTTAATGTAAATTAATCAAATCTACCTCAACATAGCTTAACGAGCATAGGAAATATATTAAAAATTGCTCCCTAAACCGGACTAATAAAACAGATCAGTGGCAAATTAATTGCCCTAAACAAGCAGGAAGATAAAGTAATCTGACGTAACTTTAAGCATGGAGGCAATGGATAAATGCAATAGCTGAAAAAAGCAGGATAGCAAATTAACATAACACATTCAGGCATCGTCAGAAAATAAATAAAACTATTTGCCTTTAATGTGCAGGGAAGTAAATTAAACTATCGTTGTCGCAGGTCTCGAGAGAAAATAAATACACCGTATTGGCCCAATCGAGCAGGAATGCACACCAACCTAATATAATCTCAGGAATCGAGATTCTGAAAAAAAATCTTCTTACTGATTTTTTACCTATGCTATAATTTGGGGCCATTTTGAACCAAAATGCAATTTACAGGAAACCCTTGCCTGATGGGACAAAACGGACTCCAAAATTGGATTTAGCGACCCAAAAAACTCCCTCCACACCTATTTTTGTCCAAGTAAATTTTTTTTTTTTTGTTGGCGAGTATAACTAATGCATATCTATACGGTTCCTCAAATTTCTATGTACTGTAGGTACATATGCATTCAAATTATTTCGTCTTAATAATTCCTCAAAACATGTAAATTGTTTTGAAAAATATCCGATACAGATTATCAAATTCAGACAAATAAATTTTATCTTGTAGTAAAATAATCTAAAGTTTATGATACAACAAAGTTTGAACTGAAATTGAACCAAGTCCATGGGAATTTAACAAAACAGCTTTTTCAACAAATTTGTATACAACCCTCACTTAAAATAAGTTGTAGGTAAGTTTCCTGTAAAAACAACATTAGACCTAATTATGTATAATTACTACCGTATTTAGCAAGTAAGGTATGTATCCAACTATCGGCTCAAGTTACTGTAGTATTAAGTAGAGTTTGAGTACCTAATTAATACAAGCTGAGTTTGTATTTAACGTCATTATTTTCAAATTATTATAAGCAGTTTGGAAAGCTTATGCTACTTAGTAAGATGTTTCGATATCATAACCACCAAATAAATTTCATGAGTACATTATTTATACTGTGCGCGCCTAAAGTATGGTATAAATTCAGTAAATGTGAAACAAACAATTTTTGGAAAAACTCCTCTAACAGGTCGATTTTGTTTAATAAAAACACACATTTAGATTTATATTTTCAGATGTCATTTGTTTTTGAGTAATGATGTCATCAACTTATTTTTCAAATAGCAACCTCCCATTTTTTAATTCAATTTGAGAGACCCTTTCATTGTCGATTTAACGGTATAAAAAAGTTGCCACCTTACATAACATAATAAAATTTTTTGAGTAAATGACAATTGAATGTTACAAAATGAAAAATATATTTTTCACAATAAATAATAAGCTTTAATAAATAAGTAGTTAATTACTAATTAATAAATAGTTAATAATAATTAATAATAATTATAATTAATAATAGTTAATAAATAAGTTAATAAATAATAGTTAATAAATAAATAAATAAATGAGTTAATAAGTTGTTAGATACTGAGTTTTATTAAACAAAATCGACCTGTTCGAGGATTTTTTCCAAAAATTTTTGTTTCACATTTACTGAATTTATTCCATACTTTAGGCGCGCACTGTATATGTCAGCTATGTAGCTTATGAGCAGAGCCTGGCGCAATGGTTGGCAATGAGCTACCGTTTTCGAGTTATTTGAAAAATATCTTCACCTTTGAATCTTTGATTATTTTTATTGAAATAGAAGTCCTTACTTCTGATTGGATTAATCTCTGTTATGAATTTTTCTGATAACTCGAGAATAACTCGAGAACGGTGACTCGTTGCCGACCATTGCGTCGGGCTCTAATTATCAGACGTGCCTTTGAAAATTTGTTAAAATCATGTATTTAGACAATATTTTAACAAAACTCTATCTGTTAAAATACACGCTTCTTAATTCAAACTTAGACCAGATATTTTGTTACAACCACTTCAACAATACTCCGTTTAAGTATATACAAGAGTGTATTTGCATTTAGCGCGACTGAAAATATTGTAGTTCCTTATATTATACAACTGTGTTTTTATCAACTCAGTAAAAAATAATTTGAACAAAATGAAATTTTATTCAAATAAAAAGGGAACTTTTTATGTAAGAATTGAAGTTTTTACTATGGATCAGGGATATACACTTTGCATTATATAAATGGAAACAAAAAAAAAACACGAGGGTATATCATCAATTTTATTTTAAATCAGGCAAATAAATACATATGTGGTGTTTATTCATGGTGATGGAAATTGTGAGAGATTAAAAAAATGTTGGGAAACATTTGAATTGACAGCTTAAACGATTCGGTTTGTTTGAATGATACTTTTTTCCTAGAATTGGATACATTCGGATATTACTATCACCATCAAATGCCTTCTGGAATCTTTTCCAAATGTTATCTATGGTGAAGTTGTACTATATATTTTTTTACCTATACAGTATCTTTCATAAAGTCTGGAAAAAAAGCATCATGTGAGAAACATTTTTATTAACGACTTTTTTGAAACATAACTTTAGGTTATTTGGTTAACTTGTGGTTTAAAAATTAAGAAAGATGGCCCACACGAATGGGGTCACGTGGCTTCCAGCTCCTGTCAAATTTGACATTTTTCCAACAAAGAATCGCTCGAAATGGGCCTTTTTGATGCAATTTCAAAAAGTTTTATTGAAAAAATTGTTTCTTGAATTAATTAAAATTAAAAATGTTCTAATGAAGTGTTAATTTTTGTCATACTTGTGTAAAATTTGGAGAGAACAACTTTTCTTAGTAAATCTTTTTGAAATTGCAATAAATTGCAAAAAAGGCTCATTTAGAGCGTTTTTTTAATGTCAAATTTGACAGGTACCCGAAGTCACATGGCCCCGTTCGAGTAGGACATTTTTCATCATTTTACAGCAATTTTGCAGCACAAGTAACCCCAAAGTTAAAAAAAGTCTAAGTTAATAAAGTTTGTTCTCATATGATGTTCTCTTTATGAAGGACACTGTGTGTTTAACGTTTACTTGTCTTAAATACCAAATAGTCAGAATTATTTAGTACAGTTGGTATACAAATATTTCCTTCTTGTATAAAACTACCTAAATATATCTAAAATTTAGGTAATAGTGTCTTTAAAAAATGTTGGTAATACCTAAAACAACAATAACACAAAGAGTCTCATTTTTGCTATCTATATCTTTAATCAAATTAATATTTTTATTAAATTCTAATTTAATTAATTATTTATATCAAATATTGCTCGTTCAATATCTTCAGCTTACAAAGAAACTTTTTAGCTGTTGTGTAAAATTTACAGCACTACCCTGTACATGCATGTCTAAAAGCTTCAGCACGATAAACGTCAGTTTCTTGTCAGTTGTCGTTATAAAAAGGAAATTATAGCCTCAGATCTAGCGATACTTTTCAAGCTTTGTACTTGCATATCCAGTGGAGCACGATTGGCAGCTATAAATTACTTTACTGGTAAAATATTGACTTGAGGTAAGATATTGAGCCTTGGTTACGTAAGATACAGGCAAATTAAACTGTCAAGGACTTACGCCGGGTAGAAGTAACATACCGTTTAATTATACGCCATCGTGAGTAGTTCTAAGGAAAGAGTCGTTTCCCAAATTTTACACAAATCGCTGCTTAAAAAAATATTGTTTTTACATTTGATTCTTTATAACCCAACACCGCTTTAGGTATATTATATTTTGCATAAATCACTTACTTAACTGTGATAAATTTTCTATCTGTTATAATACAGCGTTGAGTATTCATAGTGATTTATGGTAGTATTTCCAATTTAATTCCAATATACATACATATGACATATGTACATATGTACATATATAGAGACATCAAAAAAAAACGTCATCAACCCTGGCTATGAACGGAGAAAAATGGAAATAGCGATCATGTCTAAGCTTTTCGGTTATGTAAAACTTTTGACACAATTTGTAAAATAAACAATGGCTGTCATATGATGTGACAGTTTTGACAAGTAAATAAGGTTATAAATTCGATTGAGAATGGAAATACGTCTTTTTTGCTCGGCCAACTTTGATGACTTTTTTTTGGATGTCTATATGATTAGTTGACATTTAAATTTACCCCAAAATTATTAATAGCTTTTAATTGTTCCACAGTCTACAAAAATTTTACCGTACTTCTAGTAACAGCCTTGTAGTATCTTTTTCTCGCATTTAGAAAAAATGATGTTAAAAATCTTGCTACGTGACAAGATTTTGACAAATAAAACAGTGATTGTTAGTTGAAACAAGTGTGAGGAAAATAATTGTGTTTATTCTGTTATTAACAGATGATATCTGTCATACGATTTTGCTAATTTGTGTAAATTACATAAATTCTGTCTCTGTGTTTGAAATATTTTTAGTACGGTTTACTTGATTTAAAGATTCATTTTATTTTAATTTTTGGTTCACTTCAGACTTTGAGTTAAAGTTTCAAAGTTAATTTTGAAATGTTTATATGAGTTTTCTTCATGTGCATTTTAGTTTTATAATCTTACTGAACTACTTTATAAAAGAGTTGGTCAGAAAATAAATATTTCGGTATTTGTTAACAGTCAGAAAAAAATATTAATTTAAATATTTCAAAATTTCATTTAAGAAAATGACGAATGCGCCGGTATTGAGATGGTTTCAGTTTTCTTTTATTCGTCAACGACATATCTCACAAATGAGCTAATTTAGGAACTACTCTTGAGACACTACATACTTGGTCTCTGCAGCTGTTTGACACTGATATAAAAAAAAAAACATCTTCACAAATATATTTTTTTTGGACGCAATGCCGTGAATATATTATGTATTCGAAGCATTGCTAAAAATGCAGCTAATTTTTTATCTTTACCCAAAATTACGGTGTTTTTATCTGTTTCTGTCAAATTAAAAGAAACGGGAAATTTAATTTGGTAAAATTTTACTTAATGTCCTATAAGTAATTATGTAGTTTTAATTAGTAGTAGTAGTAATTGAAATAAGTCTTGTAAGGTGTGTTTTCTTTTTATAAATCACGAATGCATACAGTTTAATTATGTTGTTTACACCTCTTAATAATCATAGTTCATTGTTTTGTCTACTGCCTCATAGATGTCGTTAATAGTATTCTCTATTTATCCATTTTTAGTTAGAAAACGTACATTCGTATAGAAACATTCAGATAGAAAGATTCGTATAGAAAGATTCATATATAAAGATTCAATATATAGTGATAATTACATTGGCAAATAGAATAAGTGCATTTTTTTGTATAGTTATATACTAGTTCAATCGTAATACAAGAATAATCAGCGCGATTCCTTTCCTTCCCTATCCTTCCTATCGCTCTGGTTTTCTCAGCGAGAAAACGACACTTTTGTGGTGGCTCCTTTTGTTTTAATTTGCTATTAGGTAGTACAACTTATTTAGTTAATAGTTCATTGAAAACACAACATATGTATATACTTTGAACTCAACATTTATAATAAATGAGTGTTGGATTACAAATATTTGAGTCTAACAAATATTAACACAATACATTACAACAATACAACAATAGTTAACATTGTGAACTATTACTATATAAGGTTGTAACTATTATCTACATAATCCTTGTCAGCTACTGGACATTTTATATTAAACGTCAAATGGGTGTTCTTGTGTTAAAATTTCAGTAGTTTTTAATAAAAAAACTTCGAAACTACAGTTTACGAAATACAGTTTACCTATCAGAAAACAACCTGTGAAAGCAACATATCCAACAACAGTGTCCTGAAAGCTGTTTGTTATAATAGAAATAGAGATACAATCAGACGCAAAAAAGGCCAAACTCGTTAACTTCGGGTAATCCAATTTTTTTCGCTGTGTCGATGAGTGGTCGTCCTTGGTAGCATACAAGGAAAATAATGATTTCGAAATGAGACGACGTGTACTATACACATCAACACAACACTTTATTAGAATATGCATGAAAAAACTTTCAAAAAATTATAGGATATCTACTTAATAATCCTTTATGTAAAAAGTACACATTATCTACCATAAATCTGGGGAGTATTCGTATTTATGTAGGAGTACATACATATCAAAACACACTTTGTTTATTATTTCATTGGTATAACTGGGTTTTATTATATTTGAATTAATTTAATGTCACACACTCACGTTGTTTGCATATCGTAACTTTGTTATATGCAAAACTTTAATCTAACCTTAAATAACATTACGACAAGAAAAAGACAGCGGGGAATTAACCAGTCATTTTCTTTTTCCCATTATCTAAGCTTTATACTCAATTTTGCATCGCGTATAGTCTACTTGCAAGAGCATTCACGTGGAAACCCTTCTCAAGATTTATGCTTTCAGCTTATACAATGTTGCATATTTATTTGGATAATTTCGGATACTTTGTAAGAAAAATTCTCAGCGTTAAGGCACGGTTATATTTTTGTTACATCTTTGTAAAACTTTCTGTATACTTTCTTTAAACATTGGTTTATCCTAAGATATTCAAAAAACACAGCTGCCAAGTGCCAAGTGCCATGGCATTATTTATAATGTTATATAAACCTTGTCTAAATATGAAACGTTTATTTGTACAGCTCCGCAACCATGTAGAATTGGTTCATTCTTTTTTAGGACATGTTCTACTTAAAAATCTCAGGGAATATGTTCTAACAGTGTGTACAATACGTTATGCAAAACCATGTATAAGTATTAAGTAAAAAAAACGTACCTTTGTGATGTCCTGTGTGTAATTCCCAGACGCAGAAAAACTTTTGCATTGCGTTAAACCTTAAGCGGTGTATACTACCGACATAAAACGCATTAAAAATAACTTATCTTTGATTTTTTACTACTATGGATATATGAAGCTACTTATTTTACTTATTGTATTATATTATTTGTACTTAATTAACTCCTATTAGGAACAATCTTCAGATTAGGCGACTTTTTCTTACTATTTGTTTTTAATCCAAAAAGTTCTACTGTTTTATACACTTTAATTCCAAAAAGAAAACTGATACACCGCAGCATTCATATTAGCCCATTAACGCCCACAGGACAGAATTTCGACATTGAAGTTCGAGTTGATGCCGTTCAATGAATTTGAGAAAAACAAAGTTCCAAACTACCTTTTCCTATGTTTATGAGGGTGCTCTTTCAAATGCTGGTGGTTAAAAAATTCTTAAAAAATATTCAATCACTGAAAAAATTAAATTTAATCCAGAAAAACGTCATTTTTCGCTTGCATTTTTTAATGACTTCGTTCCCTTTTCATTTTTTTATGATAAACCTATTAAGATCGTGGCCTCGATGTCAACTTAAAATAATTATTGTTAGTAAGGTCTAAAAAATTGTTACTAAAACGAAATGACGGGCTAATTGACTTTTTTTTCTCGAAAACAATACTTTATCAAAAATTTTCTAAGAACAAAAATGTTTTAGAATTGGTCAAAGAATACTCTGACCAATTCATTTCAGAATGTTCCGAAACGATTTTCGATTTTTTAAAAAATCGTGAAATTTTGAAAAACATAAAAAAATCTGATATATTTAAATATACCATATATATGTATGATATTTTAATAAAAAATTGATAATATTCTTTGACCAATTCTAAGACATTTTTGTTCTTTGGAAGGTTTAAAATTTGGAAGTTTTTTTTTCGTTAAGCATACATATTTTTGTTCTTGTAGGGTTTATCAAAAATTTTCTATGAACAAAAATGTCTTAGAATTGGTCAAAGAATATTATCAAGGTTTTTTCAGATTTTTTGATGACGTTTTTCAAATTCTTTAACCAATTCTAAAACATCTTTGTTCTTAGAAAATTTTTGATAAAGTCTATCGTTTTCGAGAAAAAAATTCGTAGTTTTAAAAAAAAATTCAATTAAGCCGCCATTTTGTTTTAGTAACAGTTTTTTAGACCTTACTAACTTTATTTATTTTAAGTTTAGACTTCGAGGCCACGATCTGAATAGGTTTGTCATAAAAAATAAATGAAAAAGGGGACGAAAAGTCATAAAAAGAAATGCAAGCGAAAAATGACGTTTTTTTTGGATTAATTTTAACTTTTCCATGGTTAAATGTTTTATAAGAATTATTTAACCATCACCATTTGAAAAAGCACCCCTCAAAAAACATTGGAAAAGTTAGTTTGGAACTTTGTTTTTTTCAAATTCATTGAACGGCATCAACTCGAACTTCAATGTCGAAATTCTGTCCTGTGGGCGTTAATGGAGTTAGTTGCAGCATACAGCATTCTTCAACTTCTTTTGATGTATTTTAAAGCAAAACGTTTAATACTCAAATTTATTTGTTGCTAACAGTGATCACTGTTGAATTGTTCTATTACATATTTTTAAAGCGCCAGGGACAGAAGTTTTTGTTTGTAACCGCATTTGAATAAGATAAGATGTTCAATAAATGTTTAATTACAGGGTGTTCAGTAAAGGATAGACATACCTTAGAAATAGCTCCCTTTGGTGAAAATAAAGTCATTTAAGTCAACTTACCTTGGTACCATTTTGCTTCCTTAAGAAGTTGTGGGCTTGGGAAATTATCCATCTTATACTATATTTTTACGATAATTTATTTAGTTTTTGGGTAATTGTTCGCAAGTTTTGAAAAAAAGTTTTTTTTATCATAAACATGAACTGCGTGTTTCTTGCATTAAATGTACAGGGCGTTCTACGTGCCTGTGCCATATATTATTCCCTTCAGATATTTTGAAACGTTGGGTTTTTTGGAAATAATTAGTTATTTCGAAATAGCATTCGATTTGCTTAAGCGATTTGCGACAAGGTATACTTGTTACATGTCGCTAAATAGAACCATTTGAGAGAAAACTGCGTTTAAAGTATTTGTTAATTTTGGAAAATAATACATAAATTATAACAAATTATGAATCCAAAAAGTGTTTGCTTAGTACTTAGTACAGTTGCAAAAGATGCGAATTGATATGCAATTCGACATTCTTCTCAGTTAAAAAAGTATTTAAGAGATGTCAAATATGCATTGAAGCGTGACATTTTGAAAATCAAATTTTTATTATTAATTTAAAGGTAAATGCAAAAACCAAATTAAGATTTGATTTTTTGCAGTTACTTTTAGGTTTAAAGGTTAATTTTTTTATATTATTATTTTTAAAGGCCGTCATTTTTTCAAATTGTCATATTTTTCTGTGTTTAGTTTCATGTCGTTTTTTTGTTTTCAATTATTATCAGGACAACAGTACTAAGTAAAAACTTTTAGAAATAATAGTATGTTATAATTTGTGTATTATTTTCCAAAATGAACATTAGACGCATTTTTTTCTCAAATTTTCTCTCAAGCATTCATTTTTAAAGAAAATTGGATGCAATTTCAAAATAACTAATCAATCAAATTTTTTCAAAAAAATCTGTAGTATCCTTAAAAACCTTAAACCCTGACGGGAACAATATAGTGGCACAGACGCTCAAATGCCCTGTAAATTAACGCAAAAATAATCAGATACTCTTATTTACCCCCAAAAAACACTTGTTTTCCAAAATTTAAGTACAATTAAATAAAAACGTATTTTTCCAGGCCCATAACTTCTTAGGGAAGCAAGACGGTACTGAGGAATGTTGTCTTAAATTACTTTATTTTCATCCAAAAAAGCCCATTCTTTATTGAACACCCCTATGTTGTTTTTTTTTTATAAAGTTAAGTATTAATTTAAAATATTCATTTTAAACGATATTGCGATCTTGATTGGACAGTTCAGTAGAACATTTTTCAGTTCCTCATTAATATTCTTCTAATAGCTTATTAATATTTCAACGTTTGGATGTGCCTTAATATTCCATTATTCCCCAGGGATTGCAGAATTTCAGATCGAAGGTTATCGACTGACCGTTTATTAGAATGGGCTGGGATCGTTCCCATGAGAATGAGAGAAGTTCTCCCTTCAGACTACATTTTTTTTAATTACTTTCTGAAAGTCTAAACTGAACCAGAATCCGGTTAATTATTTGGGGTACAAAGGGTGAAGAGCGAAAGTAATTATCCTTATGGAGTGGAACAATAACCACTAGAATGAGGAAATTAATGTGGTGGTAAACTGTTTGGAATGAAAGAGACGATCTTGGGAAAATAGGGTTCAAAACAGTAATAAACAACAGACAATTCAAGAACTTTTTGGATTTATTTGACTTAGCTAAGGTCTGGAAACCAAAATTTAGATGTAAATCATATGAGAGTTTGAACGTGTATTGTGTACTAAATTAACAAGTCTCGGAAATTGTATACGAGGTGTGTTAATTAAGTAATGAGATTAATTTTCTATATTTTTTATTCGAATAGAATTACAATTCAGTATTGTCTCCCTCAAAATAATTTCCTTGGGAAGCCACACAGCGCTGGAACTCATATCGTACACTGGATAGCCTTCAGCTGGTCGGTTACAGCCATTTGAATGTTTTCTATGGACCCAAAATGACGTCCCTTGAGGTGATTTTTCAATCTCGGTCACAAGGACACAAGTCAGGCGAATAAGGAGGCTGAGGAGCCACAGGAAGGTTTTTACTGGCCAAGTTTACTGAAATGACTGTGTGATAAGGCGCATTGTCGTGTTGCAACATCTAGTTTTGATGTTTGGTCTCTTTTCGAAGTTTTTCAAGAACGTCTCTGTAAAAGTGTTGATTTACTATTTGGCCTGGAGGCACAAACTCTTTATGGACAATTCCCTGACAAAAAAGGCAAATCAGCATGCATTTGATCTTCGACTTGTTCAGTCTTGGAGAGCTTGAAGTGTGCCATTATATGCTTTGGCGCTTAGTTTCAGGGTCATACTCAAACACCCAAGTCTTATCACCAGTATATTATATCGTTGGCTGGTTAAATTTCTTCTTTTTATAAAACGTCACAGTTCTTGAAAAAAACACTGACTCTGTAGGCGTGTTGAAGTTTTGCAAAAGTATATGTTGCGCTGTGTCCAAGTCTGAAGCAAAACCTGATAGCACACTGTTGCTCAAAATTAAAATCACTCATTTTTAAAACGCATTAGAAAAAACCGGTCACAAATGACGATTTACGAAAACAGTCACAAAGAACAAACAAATGTCTCTAACAATTTCAAACTTGTACTGAAGGTGCATTATGTGTTAACCTACCGCCCCTCCAAGTCCCGTCACCGCAGTGTTGCTAGATCGGGCGCTACCTTGCCAGTTTCATTACTTAATTTAACACCTCGTAGTTGATAAATGCAATAAATAAGATTATTTTCTGGAAGGTCTGTATAAATTATGATCTGGTAAAATTTTGGTTTAAATAAATTTGGTAAATGTTACACTATAATACACTTTTACTGAACGACAGCAACGTTTTCAAAATACTTAAGTACATATGTATATTCCATGTAAAATTTTAATGCACAATTATTATGAAATATTGCATTTGTGTGCATATATATTATGTAGTCCTCACTCAATATCTTCGACTTTGACTAGAAATAAACTTATATTAGAGAAATTATAGTGTCGTCTTCATGTGACGTTTGCTATAGGCGAATTTTTATTGAGCAATTCTGGTGACGTTGGCTTAAAGAAATTAGGAAATTTCGGTAAAATAATTTATTCAAAAAAAGTCATCCCACAGTAAAGAAAATTAATTATTGAAAAACTAAAAGTTCTGTAAATGCTTTTTATGAGCTTTTGTTATTTTTTTTAATAAAAAACCGTATACAGTGTAGTATTAGCAGTATACAATGTAGTAGCATCCAAAGCTATTATACTTTGTATAATAACATATCATCACATTTGTGTCGTATCCAACTTTAGAGACAATTGTATTTTAGACAATTTTAAAATACCTTGTAGAACTATTTTACTTTACAATATGGTAAAACGGTAGTAAGGTTTTTGGTTATTTTATTTCTAGTTTTGTATTATTCAAGGATCATCATACGAGTACTCAGTACTTTAACGTGTACCTACTTAATAAATGTAATTTCACTTTTTGTGTTTTGACTGGATGGGTTTGACTGGATAGGTATATAATGACGCAGTAATTGTTTGGAATCAATTTTTCTAAACTACAGGTAAAAAATACCGAAGTCATAAAATTAATAAAAAAGTAACTAAGTAAAAGTTCAATTCAACTATTCTATACATTCTCCACATGACTCACCGCTTATTAAAAGAATCACAATCAAGACGTTCAAGTTTCCAAGAATTCCCATTTTTTATTCAGATTTTTCTCACAAATGCAAGAGCTAAAAGTCACTTAAGTAGAACAATTTTACTATAATTCCTTAATTATGTTTATTTACTGTCATTTCGTAAATTTTTTACTTATAATATAATTTAACACCACCGTTTATTTAAAATAGTTTTTTCTCATATGATTTTATTCACGAATGGAGGATACTTTTTTTATAATACGCACAAAATTCTCGCAATATGAACTTTTATTGAAGTAATTTTTGAACGGAAACTAAGAAAAACACCGAGCGTCCGTTCTGCGTGAGATTTTCCGCGAGCCGACCGGAAATTCTGGAGTCTGAGTTTGCCAGACGGCGTGGAGGCGCAAACTGAGATCTGACAGATTCGGCGGTTTGAAGACACCCTAAATGACGCATGACAACAAGTTGGTAATACGTTGCAAAATCCGCCTCTCGGTCGTTTTGCATGGTAGTCGTTTAAGTACGTGAGTGATACGCTGAATAATGCCTTTATACAGCATGAGAATTTCACCAACCACACTGGCATCATTAGGAGATGATTAAAACTAATGTTAAATCTATCTACCCTACCCTGAATAAATATTGTCCATATCTTTAACAAAATCTGTCGATTCTATTCAAATTTATTGTTATTATGTATATTTTATTATTATAATAAAGATAATGAGTTATAAACCAATAATTTCTAAGCCAAAGATGAAATCAACTGATGTGACTAAACTATCCAGTGAGTCAAAAGTATTATACCTTGCTGATATGATCAAATACGATTATTTACTTGATAAACATGATGAATTTAATTTAGAATGTAAACGCCATTCACAAAAGAGTAGGCAGACTATGCTATGGATACTACGTTGACTACGTTCCCAGAATTCACTCTGTTACAAATTTGTGTATCGATCGTCAAATGATGTATTTATTAAATAATTTCTGTGTGCAGTGATTTTAACTTTTATTAAATTAAATTTAACAGATTTTCAATAATAGGAAACTGTTAAATTCGATTCTAGTATACATTTTGTATATGTTGTGCTTACATACATCCAATACGAATATTCCAATTTTGACTTTTTTTTCTTTCTTGTAATAGTGTATTTGTAAGATAGTCCAGTACCTAATATCATTAAAATGGGACCAGCTCCTTTTCAGAAATTAATGAATTACACATGCACAGATCAAATGATTGTCAGTGGGGGAAAGGTCTGGTGAATACGGTAGATGGGGCAGAACCTCAAATCCTAACTGCAAGAATTCAAAATGTGTCTGTTTTGCTACATGGGGACGTGCTTTATCCCATGATAACTCAGTTTAAAAAAGTATTTCTACATTGCCAACACTGACGCGCTTGACATTTGAGATATATGTATGTGGTCTATAACCTCCGCTGTAAGAATTGGATCGTTTTACGCTTGAACGACGTTGGGAAATATTGAAAAAATTATTTCCAAAGTGAATGCTGTGTTGCAGAAACAGTGAGAAAATTGAGAATAATTTTTGGTCGAAATGAAGCTCCGTCAGCGCCTGGTGTAAGAAAGTTGTTAAGAAAAGTTCGTGAAACTGGCATGCTTATGGATAATAGAAGTCATCTACGTGCTCGTCCGGTGCGCACAGCTGAAAGAATTGCTGCTGTTGCCCAAAGTGTGCGTGAAAACCCAAGAACCTCAACTCGTCACAGAACACAACTTAATGTCAGTGGCACTTCTCTGAGGAGAATATTGTATAAAGCCCTCGGATTATTTACTTACAAGTTGCAACTTACTCAAGAGGTAACGGAAAATGACCATCCACTTCGTTATCGCTTCTCCGTGTGGGCTTTAAATGAGTTTGAAAATGACGCCGATTTCAATCGAAAAAACATTTTTTTGGGGAGAAGCTCATTTTCATCTTGGAGGACATATAGAGATATCCAAAAAAAACGTCATCAACTCTGGCTATGAACGAGAGAGATGGAAATAGCGGTCATGTCTAAGCTTTTTGGTTATGTCAAACTTTTGACAAGTGACTGCCACAATTTGTAATATAAACAATGGCTGTCATATGATGTGACAGTCTTGACAAGTACATTAGGTTATAAATTCGATCAAGAACAGAAATACGTATTTTTTTTCTCGGCCAACTTTGATGACGTTTTTTTTGGATGTCTCTATATTAATAAACACAACTGTATGATTTGGGGTTCCGAAAATCTACAAGTAGTCTTAGAGAAGCCAATGCATCCTGCAAGAGTGACTGTTTGGTGTGGGTTTTGGAGTGGTGGCATCATTGGTCCGTACTTCTTTCAAAATGAAGATGGTAACAGCGTTACAGTAAATGGAATGCGTTACAGAGACATGTTAACTGATTTTTTGTGGCCGCGATTGAACGATTTGGACTTGGACGAGCTTTGGTTCCAGCATGATAGAGCAACGTGTCACACAAGCCGTGAAACAATCGATCTTTTGCACACTAAATTCGGTAACCGTGTTAAGGACCGTTGTTACACAACGATCCACAAACAATCGACTGAAGGAAAACATCAATCGAGTTGTTTGTGCAATAGAGCCACAAATAATCGAAAATGTACTGGAAAATTGGGTGAAAAGAATGAACTACTGCCAAGCCAGCCGCGGTGGCCAAGTAACTGAAATTGTTTTTAATAAATAATGGGAAGGCATACTTTCTTGAATAAAGCAACAGTCATTTAAAAATATTCAACGACCCTAGTTTCAATAGCAATTTTAAAAAGAAACCATCTGATGGCCCACCCTTTATAACTTCTGTCCAGTTGCGGCCGCAAGTTAGGCGGCCAAATTGCGTTGTGCACAATAGACCGCGGCGGTGACGATTGTATTGTCCTCCAAGAGTTCTCAGTGATACACGCCGCGAAGGCCCCACCAAACTGACATCAACTTTCTCGAGTGGAGCTCAGGTTTAGGTACCTGGATTGTGCTGGAGCATTTGCGTCTGCCTACAGGCGTTTACGGCTGTGATTTACATAAAGCACCCACTTTCATTCCCGGTAACAAGATTGTTCAAACGGTCAAAACGCCAATTGCGGGAGAGAAGTTGTGTGCAAATGTTACTCTTATGCTGGCGATCTGCTTCGTTTAGTAAACCTGGTATCCACTTGTTCAACTTTTTGGACTTTGCCTAGAATTTCTAGTCCACGTATTAGGGTACGTTTCCATTGTACGCTATGCGATGCTATGCTATACCATGCGAGGCGATGCTAGTAAAACAAACATATGAATATTTAAATGTTCCGACAGCGTGCTATACAGAGCGATGCGACGCAATGCTAATAGAGCCGAGTGCGAGCATGTGTTTGAAAATCAAATTTGTTTGATTTTATCGCGCTAATTAGCCCAAAGTAGACAGTATCGTGAAGCCGTTTGTACCTATTGCACGCATGGAAGCTGAAAAATTAATATTAGCCGTAAGAGCTCGACCTCCATTATGAGATCAGCGATCCAAATAATATAGTAATTTTTTTTAACAATGGAGATGCCATTCAGTATATATTGAAGTGTTTCTGAAGACATGCGAAAATACTCCGAAATTTGTTGTGATTCTTTTCTAGTTCTTTAAACAGATTGTGAAACTCTCCAAATCGTCTTCTACCTTTATTAATTGTATGGATCCAGAGGTTTCTTTTCCCGACTCTTTTTTTATTTTTTTTTTCATAATCGTAGTATTTTAATACAGAGTTTTCGATCAGATAATCACTAGTATTCATGACCGATCGCAACGAAGCACAAAAACTCACTGATAGCCGGATAGCGGTGTATGTGAACACGTCTGATTAAAAAAGCAAGAAATGTAGCAACGTATCGCCTCGCATGGCATAGCATAGCATCGCATAGCGTGCAATGGAAACGTACCCTTACCGTGACCTGGCTACAGCCGAGCTCTCGTGCTATCTCTCGTGTGGTTCTATATAGGTTTGCTTCGACAATCGTATGCAAGTGCTCGATATTCAGTTGAGGTACCTGCCAGATCGTGGTTTATCGTCGATGCTGTAGTTGCTAAATCGGAAGCGTGCGAGCCATTTTTTGCATGTTGCTAAACTAGAGGCGTTGTAGCCATACGCGGCCACTAGATTTCAATGTACTTCGAATGTATTATGACATAAACAAAATTCATATAAAAAAGCATATCGAATCTCACTTGTTTCACTCACAAGTTTCGCTCATTTTCACGTTGCACATTACAGTACAGCTTTGATATTTAATAAGTTAATGCACATAAGTCCACGCGTTATACGAGCATAACCTGTACCCCACCACTCTCGAAACATGTTTCAAAAAAATTCCAGTCACTTCGAGAGGTCACAAAGGTTACATTGTTCATCTAAAAGTCATATTGTTCTTGATGGTCATAATAGTCATAGGGTTCATAAATGTTATAAAAATCATAAGGTGCATATAAGTCCTAAAGGTCATATGGGCTATAAATGTCATACAGGTCATATGGGTCATAGAGGTCCAATAGGCTATAAATGTCATTGGCCATAAAGGTTAATAATATCTAAATCTCACACTTTTAAAAATATAAACTAATGGTTCCAGGAAAAGTGATTTATTCGGCAGTTTTATTTATAATTAAAAGGATCCTTGGAATATTATATGGTGTATAAAGAATAAAAATGATTTGGTAAATAGCACCTTTACAAAAAACTGATATAAATATGTGTATAATTCAGTTTTTTTATGACAACATGGAAGCTTTTACCTTGATATGAACATCGTATCAAATATCCGTACTACTGAAAATTAAAAATCTCAAAGCTTTTTAAGCTGAACAGATGAAACGTTTCCCTTTTTTTACCTATAACTTACATACAGACATACATATGTACATACGTATATTACATACCATATGTACAGGGTGGGGCACGTAAAAGTCCACCCCCCTTTATTTTAGTTTATTTATTACATTTTCAAAAATTTCAAAGTATTATGCGACGTACTTTTTTTCCAAAATTTTCAATTTTTCTATAAAAAAATTAGTTTTGGCCTAATTATACAGGGTGTATCAACGCCAAGTGTATTATCTCTTATGGAATACCCTGTATATTTTTGCATAATCTGAAAGAGTGTATCGATTTACATATCCCCCCCAAAAATTAAATTTATAAAATTAAAATTGGAGATATTAAGATATAAACCGCCAAAACTGAAAAAAGTCAAATTCTTTAGAAATACTGTTTGCTGGTGTTATTTTACTTTAATAATTACGATTTTCTTTTATATTTATGCCATAAGTAACTTATGATACCTAATTTCTATTACCTTAATATTCTTTTTTCAAAAATATAAGTTATAGCGTAATTTAGGTTATAGTATTATAGCAACAATTTGAAGGCACACAATACCTGATATAATTTTTCAGAATTCTTTTATGAAGCAGGCTTTGATATAAGTTATAAACAAAAGTTCTGTCACGCAAACGTCAAGTTATTTGTTGGTGTTGTTACCTGTTGGTGCCTTATTGTAAAATAAATAATAGTTATAAACGAGAAATATTCCTTAAATGTAATAAAAATCTATATACTGCACGAAGGGAATATGCAACAACTTTCCCCGGACGTCCAGTTCCAGATGCGATATCTTTTTAAGAGGATTTATAGCCAATTAGAAGAAAATGGTTCACTAAAGAATGCTCAAAAGAATACGAAATAATTCAATCATAACAGAGGAAATGGAGCTTAGTATTTTACTTCATTTTACTGAACAACCAGATTCTTCTTCGCGGGCTGCAGCCAATCAGTTAAATATATCGAAGAGAAGTATTTTAAGAGTATTAAAAAAGCACAATTTCAAACCATATAAAGTCTTGCCAGTGCAACATATATATCCAAATGATTGCATTAACAGAGTTGCATTCTGTGAGGAAATTCTTGCCACGTATCGTCGGGATCGTAATTTTTTTATGAAATATATTTTGGACAGATGAATCTTCCTTATCGACGTCTGGTTTATTCAATAGAAAGATTCACCATAGATGGTCTGCAGAAAATCCACGAACTATTCGACCAATTAAAAAACAAGGTAGGAATACTATTAACGTCTAGTGCGGAATTTTTCAAGACAAAATTAGTGGACCCATTTTATTGAAGGTTCACTAAATTCTGAAAATTATTTAAATTATTTGAGAGGGCCGATTGAAGATTTAATAGATAATATTCCTCTCAATAACAGAATGATGATAATATGGCAACAAGATGGAGCTCCACCGCATAGTGCAAGGCAAGTCATTGAGTTTTTAAACACAAGTTATGATTTGTGGATAGGCCGCAGAGATCCCATTCCATGGCCACCTAGAAGTCCGGACCTCTCTCCCTTAGATTTCTTTTTGTGGGGAGCATTAAAGGGTTCGGGATACGAAGAGGATATAAGAAATGCAGAACATCTGAAACAATTGATCACCGATAATATTCAGAATCTAAATAACAATGAACTATTATTTGGAAGGGTTCGATTAAATTTTATAAAAAGATGTCAAATGTGCATAGAAAATAATGGCCGTTACGTCGAAAATTTAATTTGATTTTAGAGTTTCTCGTATTTATTAATTGTAACTTCAATATATTCCATAATTAGTTATTAATAGTTTCATAATAGCATTAATAGTTAACACGTTGAGTGCGGATGTTAGCCGGGGCTAACAAACGTAACGCTCTCTGGGGGTACGTGTGTTAGCCCAAGCTAACACAGTCCTTGGCAACCCTAGCATCACAATTTCTACCTGGTAGGGACTGGTGGGGGACGAACTCGGGGTACGGTTGTTAGCCCGGGCTACAACCCTAATAAAACCCAAATAATACATAATATATAAATTTTTTATATTTATCCTTCATTATTGAGGTCATCAAAACGATTTTACAAGAGGGGAAAAAATATCCGTACCCCGCGGTTGAAATGAAGGTTGTGCTCCGCAGTCAACGTGTTAATAATAAACATTTTGGTTTGCAACTAATAGTTTAAGACACACTTTATATTTACTGTTTTTCTAGTTATTACGTAATAAATATTTATACTAATTACTTTGACTTTAAACTAAATAAGGAAATAACATAATTAACAATAATAAAAAATTAAGAATTTGACTTTTTTCAGTTTTGGCGGTTAATATCTCCACCAATTTTAATTTTATAAATTTAATTTTTTTTGAGAGGATATGTAAATCGATACGCTCTTTCAGATTATGCAAAAATATACAGTGTATTCCATAAGAGATAATACACTTGGCGTTGATACACCCTGTATAATTAGGCCAAAACTAATTTTTTATAGAAAAATTGAAAATTTTGTAGTACGTCGCATAGTACTTTGAAATTTTTGAAAATGTAAGAAATAACTAAAATAAAGGGGGTGGACTTTTACGTGCCCCACCCTGTACCCATGCATGTGTACAAAAAACGCGTGGCTATACTAGACGTTTGCGTGGGATTGCCTGTTTGAAGGAGGATGTTCAAACAGTTAATGGACAGAGGATAATAATAGTTACTCATCAGATATGCTTTTATATCCTATACTGTGTAGGTATAAATCTTCTATTAGTCAATATATTCATGTTTAAACATCCATTATTTCCTAACGTTTGCATTTATTTTTACGCCATCTGCCATGCCATGCCATTCTTAATGCAATGAGAAACATTTGAATGATATTTAGATATTCTTACCTTTAAATTCCCCATTTACGACTATAACATATTTTAATTAAATTCACCATCCCTTAAATCAAAAGTTAACACAATGCTTTTTCTTTTTTTGTGGGTTCTTTTCAACAATTCATTGTTTGCAGCTTCTTCAAAATAAAAATGATTTCCGAGTGAAAGGGCTATGGAAAGCAAAGGACAAACATACGGTGTTTTTTTTCATAGATAAAATTGTTTTGCGAAATGAAAAATTAAAATATAAAATCTTTTCAACAACAATAAAATAAAAATAATATATTTAGGTTGCTCCTCATTAACTCTGGACAGTATATGTCATTGGATAGATTGGATAGATGGCCAATCTAATAATATCAGTGGTATAATTAATTCATGTGATAATATTTTTTCCTTAATGTTTGTTTAAGTTTGGACACCCATATAACTTATTTTCCTCATTTTCCTTTCACCTCTACACCGCCAGACGAATTCATTATAAATAATTTGCATCATTTTCATCAATCTATTCCGGTCCAAAGACGCCATTAAAACATGGTCTGTATATTTCTATATTATATAACGATTATCTCACATTTGGTGCATCTCCTTAAGGGGACCGCCTACATTAGGAGGTCAAAATCAAGCACTTTTTCGTGAATTTTTTACAAAGAAATGACACAATGGATTGTTTTGAAATTTTTTACTGTTTATTATGTATATCAAAAGGTTTACTTTAAATATAATTTATAAAAAAAGGTTTTTTTATTAAATTTCATATGTTTAAATAAAAGTTACTAATAATTGAATGCCGATGCATTTGAAAATTCCTTCTCCACGGCGTGCAGGATTGAGTACCATAGAATCATCTGAATCATAAAAATACAAATTTTTTGTAAAGTTTATGAGTATAGCTTCTATTTGAACTAAAAAAAAATCATGAATTTATTAAAAGAAATAAAAAAAAATGATTTTTTTGTTAAAAAGTTTCGTGTGTTTTAGTTATTACCTTTTTTTTTGGCAATAATTTTTACTGATTTTTTTAGTTCAAATAGAAGGTAATTAAATAAGCTTTAATTAAAAAAAAAACAAAGTCGATCCGTCCAGTAGTTTTTGAGTAATCGTGCACGCCAATTTGAAAAACATCGTTTCGAGAAGAACGCGTTTAAAGTTTTCGTACATGAAAAATAGTCTCGATAAAAAATTTTTTTTCGTTTATTTCCCTTAACTTTTTGGCCAGTCTGATATCCCTGCTCCATAAGAAAGTCCCTCCTCTTCTTTAAACAGTTAATTCCTTTGCAATTGTTTCGGCTTGATTCATCTTGATTCGGCTTCGTTCTACCGACGCTTCGGAGCACGCGCCACTATGTATTATATTTCGACTGTTTACAGTTCGAATTCGGACTTGAAACTTTGGGAGCATATTCTACAGATGATATACTTTCAATTTAAGCAAAAAAAAAACAAATCGATTTTTTTGACCCTCTAATGTAGACGGTCCCCTTAATAAGTAAAAATATAAGAGGAACTGTGACGACGAACTGTATAACATGTATATTGTACGTGCCTATTTTGAGTATGTTACATATTGAATTTGAGCGTTCAAGTTATGTATGCATAAGCTTTGTAAAAAAATTATAAATACAGGGCGATTCGAGACAAATTGTTTATATTGTGATTGTAGACTAAGTATAGCAACCCAAACTAGTACGGAATGATCATTTAAAAGATAATAAAGAAGATAAGAATTCTATGTAGGTACCTACTATTAAATGTCAATGGTCCTACATATTCAAAAATTAATAAATCCATGATCAAACTATGAACATTCTCATGAGTTTTATTCGTTCAAAAAATTTCACTCAGTACTTGACATTTTTTTCTAAATTCCACTGAATGGTTTGAAGTTCATTAGCCAAGACAAAAAGGATACACTCATTTTTTTTATCACATCTTCAAACAATTTTTGAATATTTGAACTGACAAATTTTGATATAATTTTTATTGTTATAGTTATAAAAATACATTTTCGAGTCGAGATTTGAATACTTATTAAGATTCAATTATCCAGTAATGACGACTACCGCTAGTAAAATGACTAATATTGGCACCTAGAATGACTAATATTGGCGTACATAACAGTATAATAACGATTTTACAGTTCTGTGGCCTAAAAATGTAACTTATGACTCATTTTGTGGTCTTGCTAATAGCACTGATATAGTTTAAAATGTTCATGTTTTGGTCACATTTTTGGGAGATATCCAGATCAAAATAGAAAACTAGATAACACAATACAATAGCCAAAGTAAAAATACACTAATAAAAAGGAACATACAAATTTTACAAAAAAAAAGAGGAAGTAAAACAATAAAGTCTTCATTGAAAATGACTTCTTTGCAGTTTGCTTTATTATGCAACATTTTTTAAAATTATGTATGTTTCGTTTTCAGGAAATTTCAGTTTTTATAATTTGTAGAAGGTGAATTTTTGTTATACCTTGCTATATACATATTTTTTTATTTTTCCACAATTCCAGTCCAATCATGGTAAAACAATTATATTATGATTTATTTTTACTTTATACCTATCCAGTCTATAACCGCAGCAAGTTAATCTCAAATATTATTAACTACGGTCCTGTGTAAGATGAATAATTGACGACCGAACAGATGCTGCCATCTTTCAGATCCCTCGCACACGAATCCGTTTATAAATAAAATAAGTAACTGTGATGTGTCCCCAACGTGTGTGATTTGACTTACAGCGTGAATTAATAGTTCTGGTAGCTTAGACTTTATCTAATCTGTCTCAAAAGTGATAAGAAAATGGGTCGCCGTGGACAAGGACACAAACTTAGGCAAGCCATCAAACATAAAAGTCAAGCGGAAGAAAAGGAAATAACAGAAACCGTCGACAAGTTACTTAGAATTTGTACGACACCTCAGCAACCCAACGTTTTAAAGGCGCTGGAACATCAAAGAGAAATTACTTTAATTACCGACAAAATAAAGAACTTGGAGTTAAACAGGGAATCTAAGAACTCGGTCGGTAACCGAGCCACTGCTGCCACCATCGAGAGATTCACGAAGTGGGGTGAACGAGAACGGCGCGGAACTCAAAGGGTGTTCCATAACGGAATTCGAGGGGTTTGAGTTGGGGTTGAAAGTCAATACTCATATACCGCAGTCTTCCTTAGTCATCGCGGTTCCCAGAAAGCTAATGTTAACGGTGGAAACGGCAAGAAAAACTGCGCTAAACGAGCTGATCGAGAAAGACCAGATTTTAAAGAACATGTCCAATGTGACGCTGGCGATATTCTTGCTTGTCGAGAAGTTTAAGGAGGACTCGTTTTGGAAACCCTACATCGAAATTTTACCAAAGAACTATACGACTATCCTTTATTTTACTGTGGAAGATTTAGAGGAACTGAAGGGCAGCCCTACTTTAGGAAATTGCCCTGAGGCAAATTAAAAGTATTGGGAGACAGTATGCCTATTTTCATAAATTATTTAACAGTTCAGGCGATCCTGTTAGTAGACTAATGAGGGAGAGATTTTCGTATAAGGAAATATTGGTAAGTGTTTTTGAATTAATCAGTTACAAACACGGTGGATAGTGAGACAGGACCGTATCCTGAGGTTTTAGGAGAATAAAGCTAATTTTTTATAAGTGAAATAATATGGAGACATCCAAAAAAAACGTCATCAACTCTGGCTATGAACGAGAGAGATGGAAATAGAGGTCATGTCTAAGCTTTTCGGTTATGTCAAACTTTTGACAAGTGACTGTCACAATTTGTAAAATAAACAATGGCTGTCATATGATGTGACAGTCTTGACAAGTAAATAAGGTTATAAATTCGATTAAGAATAGAAATACGTATTTTTTTCTCGGCCAACTTTGATTTTTTTTTTGGATGTCTCTATACATACAAACTACTTCCCTTGATTTTAGGAGATAGTGAGATAATATAATCACACTTTATGAGGATGCTGTTGTATAACAGGTGTGTAGGTGTGATTAGGATCAGCGATAATCCTATTGGATAATGGCTATTCTCTGACGTAATGACTTACGCCGCCGGCAACGCCCAACGTTCGTCCACGCCCACTTTCTAATTCCCATGACAATTATTACTTCAGTCACTTTTATAATTTGCTAAGCTCAAGGGGAAGTTATTGTTATATGATTTTTAAGTACAATATTATTAAGAACTTTTTAAAGGTGTTTGACTTGTAATTGACAGTCCTGCCATAATATAATATAACAATATACCAAGGGCGTAGCCAGTAATTATCTTGGGGGGGGGGGGGGGGGCGCTCAATGCAGTTCAAACAAATAAGCTAAAAAAAAAAAAAAGGGGTCACTACAGCCAAGGGTAACCGCATTCCCCCGAGTATTTCGGTTTTTACTTGACCCTTTGGGGGGGGGATCGCCCCCATCGCCCCCCCCCCCTGGCTACGCCCTTGCAATATACGAGTATATGTTCTGTTCACTGGTATTCGGTGTAACTTAAATTATTATTATTGTTATTTTATTCCATGAACTGTTAATCGTTGCAATAAGACTTTCTTCTTATGTTTTTATGCGAATGTTGAGCTAGTTTATATCAGTCCAGGATATCAGTTTTGGTAGAATATGATGTGAAGAAGCATTTCAGTAATAACTACATTGATTTTTGTTGCCAATTGGCTATGTTTTTAATTATTTTGTTAAATTATCTTCAATAACCTTAAACGTGTATTTGCTATTTTTTTCAAATGTGACGTCATTCTTTTTTTATTAAAAAAGGTTTCTCAGATTTATTTAAACAAAAATGTTAAAAACCACGTACACTGTGGTTTCTGTATTTTATTTATATTATTTATATGTAATTTAATTTTGTTTCTATCGTCTTTTATCAGTAGTAACGATTCCGTCCATATGTCATATAAAAAAACATGATCGAATGATTTCGATTTTATCATTTATGTCAACTGTCGCGAAAAAGTATACATTCGTATGTATTCGATAACAAAGTTAATAATTACTGTGAGGCTGTGTATTTTATCCCTAACAAAAACTTTCCCCTTTACCAGTTATTTTTTTTATCAAAGGGATATTCATAACGTATTCACATATTTATATATATGTGAATCCCATGCTTATGCGTCATGCCGACTATTTTGAAACGGTATTTTTAATTTTTTAGAGGGTTTGTTTTGAGGCATAGTTGTGTTTTGCTAAAACCCGTGAAATTTAATTTTGATGTTTGTTAGTGATAGCAAAACTAATAACTAAAGCCGACAAATCCGGGCGGCGGGCCATAACTGTACGCGTCATACTACTTACTACTTGTATGTGCAAAAACAAAATTCATGAAAACAATAAACTGTTGCAATTTATAAAGAGATGTGTTAAACTTACCTTGTTATTTACGTTGAGATGTGTGAAAACTTTGTACTATTAGGTATGTTTCTACAGTTGTGTCCAAAAGTGACGTTCGCCGAGATGAAAAAATGTGCTTATATGTTGAAAACGATCGCTCCACATCTACGGAGGTAATACAGGCATAATTAAATAAATCCCTGCACTCAGAAAATAGCACCGTAGATACACCGTCATAAATTTGTCTCAATGTTATAAAATCGGGATTTGTCTTCAACACTCTGTCACACTTTTCTCTCACATTGTCATTTCTAGAGTCACTTATATATAGACATCCAAAAAAACGTCATCAACTCTAGCTATGAACGAGAGAGATGGAAATAGCGGTCATGTCTAAGCTTTTTTGGTTATGTCAAACTTTTTGACAAGTGACTGTCACAATTTGTAAAATAAACAATGGCTGTCATATGATGTGACAGTCTTGACAAGTAAATAAGGTTATAAATTCGATTAAGAATAGAAATACGTCTTTTATTTCTTGGCCATCTTTGATGACGTTTTTTTTTTTGAAGACCGGGGACCTCGTTCAGTTTTGCCGCCCTGGGCCCTGACAGGCTTAGTCCGCCACTGCATACGACTTTTTCATTGTTGAAAGCAGTGCTGGAAGTCCGTTTCTGTCAGCTGGTTCAGAACCTCCATCGCTTTTGCTTTAAAGGATTTGACACTTTCGAATCTTGTTCCCTGCGGTGTCACCGTGTCTAACAATCCTGGATCAATGTCAATATTGTTTAGAATGTCAGCGCAAATGTTCATTCTTGATTCCTTTTGCTCGGGAGTGAGTTTTGGCACAATTTTTGCGCAAACTTTTGCGCACGTTGAACAATTCATGCAAAATCGGGCGAACACATTCTTTGTTTGTTTTCTTGTTTTCTTTGTTTTTGACGTTGACGGCCGCCCGGGGCGCGGATCGCCTTCGGTCGTTTCACGACCCTCTTTAAACCGTTTCAACCATTAAAAAAACGTGTGTGCGGGATAAACATTCATTCCCGTACACTTCTTTTAACATTGCATAAGCTTCTGTAAAAGTTTTCCCCAGTTTAACAAGAGACTTGAGATTAACTCGTTGCTCCATCTCCATTTTTTCGACACTCACTGGTGCGTAGACTAACGACTACTACAGTCAAACTGAGCAACCCACTGGCTTGTACAGCGAGTTCAGGGTGGCGAAAGTATCACCAGACACAGTTTTGTTTAAAATTGTCGCGACACGCTCGCAGCGCGCTGGTAGCAGGATCAGTTCGGTTACTTAATTGCCCCACACCTCATATTATGATTTTAAACGACAAATAATTCGGGGTAATCATCATAAAGACGCAACAATGCCAGTCCAACGCAAATGAGCACGAAATTCGCATACACAATTTCGCGTGGAAACGCCGTAGAGACGGCTTCAGAAGCAATTACCCGCAGCTGGCATGTGCACAATCGATTGTGAGAGACGAAATCATCATCCGGACTGTTATAAATCCGATTTGTAGAACAGGGATAATTAGGAAAACTTTACCTGGCGGGAGTACAAACCTGCATTATCCCAAATTGGAATCGAGACGGATTTTCTTCCCATGTAATTGTCAAGAGTCGCTGCATCGAATGCATCAAGTGAGAAGCTTAAGCTATATCCACACCGAAGCAACATAGAACAACCTTTGCGTTGGTATATGTTGCCGAAACAGAAAGCAACATAAATAAACATTGTGTAGCTATCGAAACTACAAACATTTTACCGTGTTTCAATTTCATTCCTGGCCCGGAACATTGGGTCAACAAAGTTCAGTGTCGATTGATGAAGAGTATCTTCCAGTGACAGCAACAGCTTACGTTATTTTAAGTGGAAACAAGAAAAGCACCGACCCAGCCTTCGAGAGAGAACTCAGTATGGCGGACTACAGCTATTAAACGTTTTCAAAATGGTGACAGCGTTGCATTGAGCCGATTATTTCAAAATCTGAAACTACTCAATTAACATAGTTAATTACATAGTTAACATACATAGTTAATACTCAATTAACATAGTTAATTGAGTCATTAAGTTAAGTGGCGAATGTTGAGTGGATTAAGTGAAAGTACACTGTTAAACTTTTTTTGTGAAATTACAATATTTTTACAAAACAATGGTTTAGTAAAATTACAAACCAATATATACTAATGCAAAATTATTATACAATTCAAGTAATTTTTCAAGACATGTAAAGAAAATCATAAAAATGAGTTTTAATTTAATTTAATTTAAATTGTATGTTTAAATCATACACGTGTTGTAATGTTACAAAACAGTTTGTTAGTTGCTAATTAAAAACTTTCTGGATTTACAAGCATTATTTGCGATTCAATTTATTAGAACTTTAAGCAAAATCACAAATGTTGTAATTAATATTACAATGAATTTATTAAAAGTTTACAAAACTTTAAATTTTACAATACACATGATCTTTGAAAAATTTGTATTATCAACGTTACACATTCTCATTTTACAAACGATTTCTAACTAAATTGATTTGTAAAATTACAATGTTCGTCATATAAAATTACTAACCTTATTTTATTATCTGTTTAGTAATATTAGTACTTTTGTTTTGTAATTTTCCAAAACAAAAACAGTAAAAAAATGTTTTGTAAAATTACAACTCCCGATTTAATAAATACAAAACTGCTTTGCCAAAATACTTCCAACGCATTTTTTGTAAAATTACCATAGACATTTTTTAACAGTGTAACTAACCATTCCTCCAGTTAGAACTCGGCATGTTTATTTTAGAATTTTTGGTAGTGCACTTATCAGTATGTGTAACTGACGGTGTCACTTTAAAGTGTATAAACAGCAACTAGTGACAATCTATCTCTACCGAAGCAACAACGTCGCACAAATAAAGTTTTACTTCATTTTCTTTAATGTTACCGCTTCTAATGGAAACATGGAACACAGCGCAACATTTAGTTTTTGTCGCGGCAATAAGAAGGAAGGTGCTGGAACCTTCAAGAACATTTTAATTAACACGCAACCGAAACATAAAAGTTGTTGTATTGTGCTTTGGTATGGACACAGCTTTAGATGGCTTGTTTAAGCAGAACTCGTGATCTTCTGATGATCTCTGTATACCTTAGTGACCAGTCCCACAAAGGAAAAAGGAGTAATTTTTTCTTGGTAAATGGATGTTATAAATAACAATTGAAAATTATGATTTAATATATATTTAGACAATAATAACAACATATGTACACTTCTACATACGTCAGATATACTCCTATATAAATAAAAACAAAGATATTATGAAAGCAGAAAAACTAAAATGATGAGTTAATTCATATTATGCAAAGACTTGTACAATGCGTAGCAATATGGCGTATGCGCTAATGGAGAATACAGAAATTATGGTGTATATTTTTATTATTAATTCTGTATTAATATTGTTATTTTAATATAAGTGTGATATGAAAAGAGGTAGTGGTACACACTAGTTAACTTCTTATTGACACTCGACAATGCGTTCCGGTTTAATTTATTATCTCGTATCTTTTTCCAAATGATACAAATACAACAACTAGTGTTTGGACATTATAGATCTTTATCATTTTGTTAATGAGAAGCCAAGGAAATGAGCTTGGTTATCAGTCTTTGGTTACAAGTTAAAGCCTAATATCTAATAATAAGTTGGATCAAACATAATGGAAATTCAACTAAATAAAAACTTGTAAACACTAACTACGCAATTCAATACTTAAGGTAACAATTTCCATAAAAAAGTTAAGTAGGTAAAATCAATACTGTTAAATATTTATAGACCATTTAGGTATTATTTGATGAATAAATTGAATAGTTTTCTAGGTAAATAACATATTAATAAACGTACATACTTTTCATATATGTGATAGAAAAATGTCAGTCGGTATATGTGGGTGTATAAATTAAAATATATATGGTGTTTAGACAAGTATTAGGTGGTACATAAATAAGCACTTTCCACAAAATGTTATCCAACAATTTTTTAATGGAAGCTTGAACGTCTTTGTATTGGTCTTATTTCTACGATCTAAAACATTACTGTTTAAATTAAGGTACTTGACTGAGGAATTATTATACACACAGAGTTTTACCTTCTCTAATAAATATTGCACTTGGGATCACAACAATAAATAAATAACTAATGCGAAATTAAAATGACGGTTTTCTGTCTCTGCAATCGTCCCACATATCGTCCGCTATACTTTGAACGTTTGATTTGTAATAATGACTTAGTTTCTTCCTTCCTAGCGTTTCGTTCACAAATGATTTTATGGCGTTCGCAGGACGGTTCTGCGTTATAATGGGTACTTTTATCCTGGAGGATAGGCTGTTGCAGTAGTTCATTGTTCTCTTTTGTTTCTGCGTCCACCTGAACACGAGCAGTATAGTCAGGAACACCACGATCGATAAGCCTATTATTGCTAAGCTGACGAAAATAGCCGATTTCACGCCTGATGGTATGTTCACGAGGCCTTCGTCTCCCAATCTGTCTTCCTCTACGTTGAGCTTTTCGTTGGAAGAAAAAGAAACGGTATTTTCGACATCGTCCAACCTCTGAACATCTTCGTCCGGATCACGCGAGGGATTGGTTAAATCTTCGTTTTTATAATTACCCTCATGTATTCTCGGGAATAGGTCTGGATAGAGCTCTCTCCAGAGAAACGGTTGGTCGTATTCCTTTCGGTCCTTAGGCACTTCTATTTTAAATGTGGGAAAGCTAGTCACAGAATAAGTTTCTTTTGGTTTGGCAGTAGGTTTATCTCTCATTTCCGCTACTATCTCGGTGGCTACGGCCGTAGGACGTACGCCTGGTTCTGTGGGATGTTCATTTCCGAACGAACTTTTCTGTTTCCTTCCCAATGGAGGTAAATTATCGAAGCGAGGAGTATTCACGTGCCCCACAAACGGTTCATCTATTGGTTCCGGTTCCCTCGTCTTATTGTGGAATATATCTGCCAGATGACGCTGGCTTGAGCCTCTTTTCTCTCTGATCCACCAACTCCTGAAGTGTCATGTTTCGAGTTTCCAAAATTCTAGACAATCGTTCACGACTGATGGGGTCTTTGAGTACTTCCATTATTTCGTCCTTTTGCCGTTACCGAAATTAGTTTTTCTGGGGGTGGTTCTGTGGTTGTTATCACCTCTTCTTCACTTCGAAGGTACGTTGTTTTAGGTGGGATATAGTTTTCTTCTTCAATTTTGTTTGTCGTTTTGTCCATCAAGTTTTCCAAGTCTATAGACATCCTGAGAGGTTCGTCCTCTTTCACTGGTGTTTCGGTTGTTGTTTCTTTGCCTTGGAAGCCGAACACCTCGTGAATATCTATTTTAATAGGTGTAGGAAAATTAACTGGATAATTTTCGGTTTGAGGTTCCTCCTGTTTGACGTCGCTTTTCGGTTTGTGTCTAATAATTTTGGCATTCGTTATAGGCAAATGTTTTGATTTTGTTGGGAGAAGATTTTCATTAATCGCCTGCATTGTTTTTGGAGGTAATGTGGTGGTTGTTACTTCTTGCTGTGGTGGAGGTGTAGTCTTAATTACAGCATCTTCATTATAGAGATTAAAATTCGGTTTGAAGTTCAGTGACGTGTAATATTTTGGATGTGAAGGAACAAAGATTCTCTTTTCTGTTGTCGGTTCCGTAATTACGTCATATTTCGTAACCGAAGAAAAGAGTTTGTTATCGTTATGATGCAAGAGAGCTAAACGCTTCCGTTGAATTTCTAAGATTTGCTTAGGAGACGGCGATTCTTCAACACTCAAATCCTGTTCGTAATTTCTGTTTTGATTTCTTTTTCCACCTACTGCAGAAGGTAATCTTTTATATTTGGGGTTGTCTGTCTGAAAATTGACTTGTACGTTATCACTAGCCGACTCAGACACATCTAATGGTTTTTCTGTCAGCGCTGATATTGCCTTCTGATTCCCCATCAAGAGTTCGGATAAGGAAAGATTCTTTTGCTGCAGAATCTCGCTGAGGCTCAGTTTACTTCCGCTTTGTTTTAAAAGAGTTTTTATGTCGGCCACCGAAGCAGTTTGTCTTTCAGGTTCTCGATTTTGATTCCCCCGTTTACCATAAATTGCTTCATTTGTTTCTTCTTTTTCCTGTTCTCTGTCTCTTCTTCGATTCTAATAGTAACAGGAGCGAAGGTTTCTTCATTATTAACAATAACATCTTCTGGGGGTTGGAACACCGGAGTCACTCGTCTTCGAATGTTTGGTTTCTTAAGAGCATCCTCGGACATCTCCTCCCAGGGGTCCGACAATTGCTCCAACCTTTGGGGCCGGAGTTTCCGCCTCGGTGAAGCTCGTTCAGGAGCAGTTTCCTCCCTCGTCTGAAACAGTAAATGCTGGAGGTGGTGACGGCCTACGCTTCCCTCTTTCTCAGACGGCGTCTTTTGGGAGGTTGTGCCTCTGATTGGTCGGCAGACTTTTCGTAGGGTACCCAGATTGACCGACCATCCGAAAATACTTCCACTGCTGGCCAGTCCTGCAAAGAAGATCTTGGTTACTATTTACATAAAGAATTGCTGTCCTGAAAACTATTGAACAGAAAATCACGAAATTTAGTTACTTACATAATTAATTACAATCACCTCGAAATTGTAATTGTACAAAATGTGAACAATTTGATATAGTAAATGATACTTTATTCAAATTTGGATAAAACACAGCATTTTCGAGTAAAATCGATTTGAAAATTTCCTTACATCACGTCACTGTAAAATGTATTTTAACAGGTTAACTTTCACGTATTTTATAATATAAAAGCAATACAAAACATTGCTTAAACGACAAAAAAGTAACCCTTTTAATATGGGGCACCCCAAAAACTTTTTCCTTTCGGAAGCATTTTTACAAAAAAAAATTTTGTGTAAAGCAACGTAAAGCAAGAAAAATGATGACGAAAACCTTGAAAAACTTTTTTTTTTGTAAAGTTCTTCTTTAGGCAAGTGCACTCCATCAAAGAAATTTAAAAGATGTGTATACAATTTTTTTTTTGTCGTGTGAAATTTTTATAACTATATAGTTAATTAGTGGGATGAGGTCAAATGTTTCAAAAAAAAAAAACTATTTTCACTTAGTCGACGTTTCGCAAAATTTATTTGCATCCTCAGGACTAATTGAATAAGCTTTTTGTTGTCGTTTTTAAAAATAAATATGAACGAAACATTAATAAAACAATTAATATAACATAAAATAATAGAATACAACGTACTGTCACACAGACGTACTGTCACACCGGCTACCTTTGACATTTTTATGGTGCATTGTTAACTTTATTGCTCAATTTTATTGTCAAGTCTTAACATTGTATTAAGGAAAATACAAAATATTGGAATGTTAACTTGTTAACATATGTTATAAAGTGACCTAAGGAAATTTTCAAATCGATTTTACTCGAAAATCGTGTATCGAAATTTAAGAGTACCGTTTATGCGCACAACCTCTGATTAACAGTACTTTTTTGGAAATAGTAAAACATACCATATCATAAAATGGTGTTAAATTAACCCTCACCCCGTAGTTTTTTTACACCCCCGGAGTTATAATTTTGAAAGGGTATGCAATTAAATATTGTTAAGCCATGCAGTAGCCCAGGAGTACGCGGCCTTTTGATAAGGTATAATTCCCTTAGGAGGCATTTTCTGAAAAAAAAATAATATTTTTGTCACCACTCACTTACTAATTTTGACTAAATGTTTTCGAAACACCTTGCATACATGTGTGAGAGGTGGCACTTTTTTATTTATGGAAAGTACATTTTTTTCTAAGCGTTTAAAATGATTTAGGCTCTTCATACAACGGCTTTTACTTGGATGTTTTAAGTAACCAAATATTTGCAACATAAAATTTAAAAATGGATTAATCACAAAAATGTAAAATTTGACAGCAATAGACTCTGGTTTCAGTATGAAATGAAACTTTTGATACACTTGATAAGTTATATTTAATTCGTTCAAGTTAGTACGTATTCATTATCATTATATTCAAGAAAACTATAAAAAAGGCTGCTGCGTTTCGGGTTGAAGGATTGAACTATTTCGTTTATATATTTTTCTAGTTATAAATAGCAAAACGCAGATAAACATTTTTTTACTCCCAGAATAATATTAATAAATAATAATAATTGCTATTCAGTATTCAGTGAAACGTGATGCAGTTTCAAGTATTTACGTTGTTTTTAGGTAAACAAAACGCAAAATAATGTATTATAGATAATATAACCATATCATATAAGAATTAGAAATGCTGTTGTGTAACAAAAGTTTATAAATATTAAATATTTTTAATACATATTGTCTTAAGCTTTACAAGGCGGTATTAGTTGGCCATGATGTAACTATGGTTAAGTAGTGTAATAATGTTTTTTTAAAATAGCACCTTATAGGTACAGTCTTGAGGTATTACATAACTTTAATAATAATAATGAATAATTTGTTAAATCGAATGTCAGTTTTTTTCTGACGAATTTCAGTTTCAAAAATATATCGTAATATTTTTTTGCAATAATATAAATGATGTTTTTGAAAATATGCATACACAGTTACACACTGGAAAATTAGATATATGTATGTATTATTATTTTTCACGTAGTTATTGTTAAACTATATAAATAGGCAACCCAAACGAAATCGGAGAACTAGAAAGGAGCTTTACCATCAAATGCTTGAATCTCACATTAATTCGTAAACAAATGCATGACACTGTGGAGACCACAGTTGCTATTGGACAGTGCATTACCGCTCGGATATCGACGTTTATTGATTTTGCCTTTATGTGGTCTCGTCCTTCTTTCACTTGAGTTGCCTCTATTTATACAGTTAGTATGGTATGAGGCAAAAGTATTCAGCCACTTAACTGTCCTAACGAAATATGAAAATAAATGAAGTTGATTAATAGGTATTGAGATTATACCGGGTTGTATTGTTCCAATGGCATATCTCCGTTAGTTAATACGATATAAATTTGAAATTTTGGGCATCTAATTTACACCTAAAGTTCTTTACATTAGAGCCTAATATTAATATTCTGACACTTCCGGTTTAACCGGAAACGACCATAACTTTCTTATTTCTAATGACACCCTGTATAATTTTCTACAAATTTGAATTCTACACAAGAATTCCCTTTACAATGATGTATCACACTTTATATTTTGGATTTAAGGAAGGAAGCAAAATCGAATTTTAAAGATTTTAAAAAATGATCGAAGCTAAATCGATCAATCCAGGAAAACTAAAGCAGACTTGAAAATATTTGAATAATTGTTAACTGTTAAATCGTATTCATTATTAATACCACTTTTGTTCGAAACAATTTTAAGATTTAATACAAATTAATAACTTTGTAAACTGTCAAAGTCAAACAGTTAAGGAAGTGGCAGAATATTAATATTAGGCTCTATGTAAAGAACTTTAGGTGTAAATTAGATACCCCAAATTTCAAATTTATATTTTATTAACTAACGGAAATATGCCATTGGAACAATACAACTGTAAGACACCCGGTATAGCTGATTATACACCTGTGTCGAACCGTGTGTCCGCATGCCGAATCCATACTCAAGCGGTCGGCAGCAGACCGTCTGCGTGGCCCATTTCATATAACCTTCTCTTCAACATAGAATTTTTTTAGCTGGCAATATTTGCTATCGCAAGGTCAACATGGGTCAACCCTGCATATATAAAGAAAACATTTATTCATATTGTGTCACAAACTCGTAATAATTTAAAAAACAAAAAAAAAATGCAACTAGTGTTAAGTAAAAACTATGAAATATTGAATACAGGGTGTCCCATTATTAAGGGGCCACAGCGAAACTACAGATCCTTTGTGCAAAAATATTACGATATGACCAAACTTACCTTATTCCAAAAATTATTGGTAACCAAGATACAGGGTGTCAAAGTTATAATTTTATTTTCGATAATAATTATAATTAATAATATTTCCGTAGATAATTTTTTAAAACAAAATTTTTTCGCAAAATTTGGTAGTTTCAGGTAGAGGATTTTTTTAGGCGAGGCATTTTAATTTGTAAACTAGTTTGATGTATATTGTAGGCGCTCTATATACTGTAGGAAGCACACAACATAGCATTCTGAAGGAACATAACATTCTGAATACATAAAAAATGGTGTAGGTTTTGCGCTTTAGATGAACGCTTTTGCGATTGAAGATGAACCACGCAACGGAAGGCCATCATCTTCAAGAACCGATGAAAATGTCGATATTTGAATCACACCGAGATGATCGAATTTGAATCACACCACTGTTCATCAGATTTTAACTAACGAATTGGGGATGAGAAAAAATCTGCTCAAAAATGGTTCCAAAAACCTTTCGCAGAAACAAAAGGACATCAGGAGAGAAAGGTGTCCTGACTTTTTTGGAATCGGTTGAAAATGATCCCCATTTTATGGAACGTGTCAATACTGGTGATGAGACTTGGGTGTTTGAGTACGACCGGAAACCAAGCGCCAAAGCTGGTGGAAATCAAGCTGGCGGAAACCAAGCGCCAAAGCAAGAATGGCACACTTTACTGGCCAAACAGTAAATCAACACTTTTACAGAGGTTCTTGAAAAATTCGAAAAAGGGTAATGCTTTCAGTAAACGAGTTTTTAGCCAGTAAGAACATTCCTGTGGCTCCTCAGCCTCCTTATTCTCCTGACTTGAGTCTTTGTGACTTTTTTTCTCTTCCCGAGATTGAAAAATCAGCTCAAGGGACGTCATTTTGGGTCCATAGAAAACATTCAAATGACTGCAACCCACCAGCTGAATTCTGTTCCAGTGTATGAGTTCCAGCACTTCTATGAGGAATGGAAGAACCGTCTCCAGCGCTATGTGGCTTCCCAAGGAAGTTATTTTGAAGGAGACAATACTGAATTGTAATTCTATTCTAATATTTTTTAAATCATACTTAATTTACACACCTCATTATGTGTAATTGTTATCGCACAAATCCAGCTTGCTTATTCGAAATATACGAAATATTCTCAAACTTTCTCGCATTACCGTATTCAGTATTACAAACTATTCACCGCTATTAATCGGGATTTTACGATAGGTATACATTATAAGAGGCCTGTCGGTATTAACTTTCTTCGCTCAGTTTCTACAGAGCAGCATCTTCTCTTTAACTTCAAAGAAATCGGATTTCTACTGCGATTGTTATTTTTACGTATATTAGTAATTAATCAAGAAACGTGTGCGTCTGGACATGGATTTGTTTTCTCCTCGAAGTAACCGTGTTACTGGAACACTTACTGTTTTAGATATTTGTCGAGCAGTTGATACCTACGTAACCAAGTATAAATATCGTCATAATATAGGGTGTCTGGAAATCTTTTTTTAAATATTTTTCTATTAATTCTGAATATATGGACTTTGGTATGAATTTTAAAACTTTTTGTTGTTAGATTATTTTTCCAAAACCTCAGCTTTAAATTTCATGGAATCCCCTGTATATACTTATGTTATTTTTCTTTCATAATATTCCGAACATATCACATTAAGGAGAATTTAATTCGGCACAAAAATGTTCATGCAATTTTAAGACGAAATATTGTAGAAATAATGGATATTGGTAATCGGTTTGTAAAACAATGAAACAAAATTAACATAGAGAACAAAAAAAGCTCTTTATTTTTATAAATTCGCTATAAAATAAGTTCCCTGAACATTTTTTATATAGGGCGTTCTATGGAACTAAAAGTAAAAAATTATGTTAAAAATTCAAAAAAAATAGTAAAGTCATCCAATAAAAGAATTGCTGCTAGGTCATTTTGTACAGCTATTATCATAAAAATAAATATAGATGCAAAAGTATTTTTGCTGGAAAAGGGCAAAATGTTCTAAAATGTTTTTTTCTTTTACTGAAGAACTAAACATTTACTTTGAATAAAAATAATTTTTGTCGTGCTTGAAAATTCTTCAATGATTTTACATATGATGAATAAAAACAAGTTTTAATACTAAAAATTATAAAATAAAATATATATAATAAATATTTTTAAAATTAAGGTCATATTTAAAAACGTTGAACAAAAAACTAATAAATAGAAAAATATTGATCAGTGAATCTTTTTAAAATATGAAATATATATTTTAAATGCTTGAGGCGTCAAACGTCATAAGTAATAAAAACTACTTTGAAACTTATTATGTAAAATAAGGCCTCAGGCTTTTAAAACATATATTTCGTATTTTAAAAGATTCATTGATCATTATTTTTTACTTTATAGTTCAGCGTTTTTAAATAAAAAAAGCTTATTTAAAAAATGTTTTTTAGTATTATTATAAAACTGACAAGTTCGAGTGGTCTGTATTTAGTTAATATTAAACATTTAAATGCAGACGAAAAATAATGTAGAATACTAACGAAATGCAAACGAAATTAGGTTATTTGATCGTCAGATTATTCTAATTTGGTCATCATCATATCAAACCTTATAAATTATAACAAATGAGAACCATTATTGGGAAAAGTAGCATGACGTGTTTCGACATAATCAACAAAATATCTAATAATGATAACAACTAGTTACGTTGAAATCACAGGCGTCATATGTCTGTGTTACATTTAATCGTGTTAAAAACTAGAAGGTACTTAACATGAAGTACGCATATAGCTGAAGTCTACACTTCAATCAAATTGATGTAAAGTAATTTCTTATTCTGAGAAGGTTTCTCTTAGCTGTATTTGTCTTTCTTATCATGCAAGTACGTGTGGTCTGCACGTAAACGGAATGCAGTGTTTCCAGGCATACGATTAATAATGCTAGTGAATTATTAAGTAGGTTGCATTGGAAATTTAAAGAAAAAGAAAACCGTTGACTAAGGAGTCGCTGCATTTACTTCTCAAATATCAGTGTGTGTTGATGAATTGTAAATGTATTTAATATTTTCACTCCCAAAAACGTAAACACACACAAACACACTTATACAGGGTTTGTCCGGAAAGTAATGTCAGTGAGCTTTGAAAAATGGTTTTTATTGGTTCTATGTGTACAAATCTTTAGAAACTTTCAAAATGCATTCCTCCTGGAAGCAGGTGGGCGAAGGCGCATTGTCGTGGTGAAGCTTCCAGGATTTTGAGATGTCTGGGCGGACGCGATTCACCCTGCGTTTCAGCCGCTTCAGCACCTCGACGTAAAACTTTCCAGTTACGATTGTCCCCTGCGGAACGAACTCATGATGGACCAATCCCCGGCAATCAAAAAAGACAATCAGCATTGTCTTGATCTTTGACCTGGACATCCTGGCCTTCATGGTGCGAGGGGAGTTCGACGTGTGCCATTCCGCACTTTGCCTCTTCGTCTCCGGATCGTATTCAAAGACCCAACTTTCGTCCCCCGGTAATGACGTCATCAAGGAAAGCGGGGTTGTCTTCGCAGGTGTCCAAAAGTCCTTGGCAGGTTTCGACGCGCCTCGCTTTTTGATCGTCCGTTAGCACTTTTGGCACGAGCTTCGCGCACACCTTCCTGATTCCTAAAGACTCCGACACAATTTCGTGAACAATGGTTTTCGTAATGTCTAATGTTTCGGAAATTAAACGGACACTTAGACGATGGTCAGTGTTCAACAAGTCACGCACACGTTTCACATTGTCGTCGGAACTGGAGGTTGATGGCCGTCCAGCGCGGTTCTCGTCGTTGACATCTTCCCGACCTTCCGATCTTCCCGATCCGTTGCTCAAGCGAACGTTGCATTTTTCTTGCACCGGGTCACTGTAACGACTCTCAAAGAACGAGTGATGCGACCGCTACAACGACCAGGCCAACTGACGCTTGTTGGATCTTGTTGCCAAATCCCCCCACCACAATCCCAGCACGTAAAGCGCGGGCTGGCGCGTACAGTCTCGGGAAAAAAATCACTGACATTACTTTCCGGACAAACCCTGTATATTTATTAAATGTTTTGATTTGTGTCTATACCTCATTTTCTAGTCAAAAAATTATAGTTTTAGAAATACTTATAACTATTTTAAATTTTATCCATTACATTAAAACGTATCTTAGTACCTTCTTGTAGTGTATAAATATACCAAATTTCAATTTGACATCCCAAAGCATTCAAAATATATGCCTCGGTAAAAGAGATTATGCACAGGCAGTGAGGCAGACAGACAGTGAGGGTAACAAAGTATGCTTGCTGATGATGTACATATTATTATTTATATGTAGCTGTATCATTATACGATGCGGAAGAACATAAATAGACACCAGAGATAAGAGGACTAAATTAAATAACACTGATAGCGATAGGAACTAATTTACAAAAGAAACTAATTAAAATTATATATTCTATTTCCATTCTAAATTGAAAATAGGTAGAAAAAAGCAAGGTTGTCAGATATATTTTCTAAAATTGCTAAGCTCACTATACAAGTATACTTCATACTTCAGTAAACTGTTAGTTCGTGACGTTCTTAGAAAGCTAGTTTGGAAATATTTAAAAAAAATACATAGATATAAATTTATTAGTTAGCATTAAAATAAAGCGTTTAAAATTGCTGGAAAAAATAATTATAAATTAAAACAACTTTATGTATATTACTATACTTAAGAAAATTTTGAAGAGCTGGCAACGCTTGAGCTGCCGCGAATGCACCAGCAAATGCCGACCATTATATGTACTATAGGATTGCTTTATATGTAATACATCCAAATATTTATTCGGTCCACTGTGCCATAAAATGTTTACGAATTCTACTTGTTTAAGACGCCAGTGACGTGTATTTCAGTTAGGTTTATTAACAGAGACAATTTTTTGAGATTGTCTGGCTAAATGAGCATTATTTACAGCAAATTATATTACAAATATTAAGAGTTTGGATGCAGGCTAATTTTAATTTCCTATATTGATTTGAATGAAAAAAAAATATTTCACAATTTTCGAATTTATAAAAGATATATGCACGCCCATGGAATCATAAAGTTGCACCGCTTTTTTGTTCCCCAGGCGTATTTATCATTTTCAATTAAAATTGGAAGGACTATACATAGGTTACATGTATGTACGTAGTTCTCGATACCATCCTTTAGAAAACTTGAACAGTAACCAACATATTCTGCAATCAATATAAAGGAAGCCACTATGTATATTATCCTTGTTTATCTCTGTAACACTTTGGTTCTTACGAAAGGTCATTTATTATATCTATATACGTCTTTTAAACAATTATCTAATATTTATCTTAATATGCAAAATGCACGTACGTGTAACAAGATTAATGTTGGCTGTCGTTCAAAAAACACACTGACTATCTATATTTAACGTGTATTTTATAATTTCAAGAGCATTCGAGTAATTTTTGTGGCTAAATTGGTTTTCAAGTAAACATTCTCCTTGAGTTGTTGATTATCAGTTTTTATTTTTTTTTTCTATTAAGACGCCCCTGATCTATTTTTTATTTCTGGGAGGACTTAAAGTAGTTTAGGTCACAATATTTAAGAAAGACTTAATTAGTGCTCTATAAGATTTTTTGTTCCCGAAAATGTTTAAAAATCCTAATATAGTGGTTGGCAAAAACGATAGGTATATATTTTTCTTGTGAAAACAATTTTGAAAAATACACACTTACTATATTCTTAATTTTTTTAATGCATTTATATATTGAACACAGGATGACAGTTGAAATGGTTAAATTTATAAAACTAGATAATTTTCTGGTAGTATATGCATACTGGGTGTAAATGAGATCCTTCCCCTTGCAATGATCCCCATTGCTTTTCCTGCGACAATTTTGTAGACGTTTTGCTTTTGGCAATTTTATAGACGATCTTGGAAGTTCACGGCCTTGTCAAAACAATTTTTTAATATTCACTACCAATTTATTTCAATAACACAGTAACCGCCTAAAACATGATTGGATTATATAACTACAGGCATGTATATTTGTTTACCTTTATTGAAACCTATATACCAAAAAAGGAGATTGCATCATTGATAACTAAAATTACACAGCAATGAATTGTGTTTCTATAGTATAAACAGAAAGTCGGGCTATAATCAATAGGATCATAAATATGTACACGGTAATTCCTGATTTCTCTTTCCCAAGATAAAATTTATGTAATAGTTAAATGTACCTCTTATAATGTGCATATGAATGTATACGTTGACATATGTATTAATACATGTACTTCGCATTAATTCAACCGGAATATTTAAAAATGTTTAGAGTTTTTTGGTAGGAGATCCAAACTTCAATTTATTACCTTGTATTGTATTTAGCTTGTCAGATATGTTGCATACTACGAGGTGTGTAAATTAAGTAATGAGACTGATTTCGAATTGTTATTCGAATAGAATTACAATTTAGTATTGTCTTCTTCAAAATAAATTTCTTGGGAAGCCACACAGCGCTGGAAACGGTTCATCCATTCATCATAGCAATGCTGAACTCATATACTGGAATGGCCTTCAGCTGGTCGGTTACAGCAGTTTAAAAGTTTTCTATGGTCCCAAAATGACGTTCCTTGAGGTGATTTTTTCAATCTCGGGAGGAGAACAAAGTCACAAGGACTCAAGTCAGTCGACTAAGGAGGCTGAGGGCCACAGGAATGTTTTTACTGGCTAAAAAAGTCGTTTACTGAAATGGCGCTTTGTCGTGACGCAACATCCAGTTATTCTTGATGTTTGGTCTCACACGCATGACTCTTTTTCGAAGTTTTTCAAGAACCTCTCTGTAAAAGTGTTGATTTACTGTTTGATCTGGAGGCACAAATTCTTTGTGGACAACTCCCTGGCTATCAAAAAAGCAAATCAGTATGTATTTGATCTTCGTCTTGCTCATTCTTGCTTTTTGGGTCTTGGAGAGCTTGAAGTGTGCCATTCCATGCTTTGGCGCTTGGTTTCCTGGTTGTACTCAAATATGCAAGTCTCATCACCAGTAAATGACACGTTCCATAAAATCATCCGAAATTCGTTAGTCAAAATCTGATGAACAGTGATGTAATGTAATTCTTGTATGTAACTCTTCCCCGATAATTCTTGTCGTCAACCGACGATCTGAACGCACAAGATTCCGTATTCTATCGATATTTTCATCAGTTCTTGAAGATGAAGGCATTTCGCTGCGTGGTTAATCTCCAATCAACTATATTCCTTCTGAGAATGCCTTAAACCACCGAATAACCAGGGCTCTTGAAAAAACACTGTCTCCATAGGCTTGTTGAAGTTTTGCAAAAGTATCCGTTGCTCTGTGTTCAAGTCTGAAGCAAAACCTGATAGCACACCGTTGCTCAAAATTCATGTCACTAATTTTTAAAACGCACTAGAAAAAAACGGTTTACAAAAACAGTCACAAAGAACAAATAAATGACTAACAAGTTCCTAGCCTACCGCCCTTCCAAGTCCCGTCTCCGCAGTGTTGCTAGATCGGGCTCAACGTTGCCAGTCTCATTACTTAATTTACACACCTCGTATTATTAATAACTTCAGTTATAATATTTTACCGACAGTGTTATCAATCAATTTCCGTTAAATTACTTGAAGTTGTTCCAAGATTGGCCGTCTTATGTTCTATTTTGAGTCGTATGTTAGGTCATATGTTATGATGGACTCACATGTCAGAAAAATATATCAGCGGTCAATTATCTGTTAGTACGCTTCATTCAGTAATTACAAAACTTCAAAACTTGATGTTCCTCAGTGTTCTACTTCAGTTGGTACGAATTGTAAGTGTACAAGATATTTCACTCCCTGACGAATAAAAAAAATTATTTACCGCATTTTAAATTGTTTCCACTGCGGTTCTGCTTAATTACGACATTCATGGTTCATTATTAAAGAATGCACGATTCAGTAATGATTTTTGTATCGAAAATGATAACGTTATGAATCGTCGGTAAATTATCTGGTGGAAGACAGTGATGTCACATGTCAGTAAAATTGTGTGGAACAATTTCAGGCATTCAATAAATTTAGGAAATAAATGTGCTGAAATAAGCACAACTCAAGGTAATAGTTTGTAATTCACTCATTTCGGGACTTGCATTAGAAATGCGTTATCATTAGAGCCCGTAGATTAATAATAGATTCCAGGACCGGTCTTAACGTGACGTTATGCGCCACATAAATAAAGTACATCGTCAACTCCTGTATATACATATAGTCAATATCACCAGATAATTTCCCTAGAATGTCCCTCTGGTGATCTTCCCATGACGTAATCTGTCTTATATCTCAAAGTGACATATGGTACGAATTCGAACGCTGTATGCAACTTAACTTTCAGTACGTATTTGCCGAGTATATCTGGCAAAATAGGGACGAAAATCAGTTCACAGTTGCACAAATTAACATTTGGTTTTGTCCTACATTATACAGGCGGCGTAGTGTGCTAATTGTAAGATCTAAACCTGACCTTGTGAATACTTAGTCGCGTTTATACAGGGTGTCCCATAATTGTGTTAAAACTTTTAAAGGGTGTGTGGTACAGGTGAATTTGAAGGGTGTCATTCCTATATTTTTTATCGATTAGAACCTTCCCTGCAATGTTATTAGCACACTACACAAATATGCATAATATAGTACAGTTGTTTTTAAACCTTTTTTAACCTTTCTTGCTATTTTTTCGAAAATGAAACGGTTATCAAGAAACAAAATTAAAATCTTTTAATCGTTTAAGCAATGAATGTAAATTTGTAAAAACGCATGGACATATATCACTTTAATGTTGCTTTTAATTGCACTTTACAAAGTATTTAGCATATAAGCACAGAAAAATAAATTACACACAACCAACTTACTAACTTATTTGGACAAATGCCAAATACTTTGTAAAGTGGAATTAAAAAGAGATATTAATGTGACATATATCAACTATGTGTTTTTACTCATTTACATTCACAATTTATATAGGACTATGAAACGAGTTTAATTTTGTTCCATGATAATCGTTGCATATTTGAAAAAAATAGAAAAAGGTAAATAAGTTTATGAAAGAACTGAATTTTTTGTAGTGTTAAAAGTTAATCCACAAAAAAAATTATGACACAAAAATGACGGTTGCTTGATGCACAGGGAAAATAACAATGTTACCCCAGAATGTCCTTTTGTTAGTAAAAGACACACACCTAATCTCAAATTCTTACGTTATGCCGTTATTGAAATAAAAAAATAAAAAATGTATTTTCGGATCTCTAACTAAATAGTAACAACTACATAACAATCGCTCAAAAACCATTTGGCTCTCTCAAAAACTGAAAATAATCTGGCAACTGAAAAACTGGCAGTGTTATTCAAAACTTTCCTTCTATAAAAAACGGCTGATACGTAGTCTCATTAAAACCGATATACTTAGTATTGATAGATTGAGTCACATCAAAACGGTAGTTATTTTACTGTACTTCCGTTGATAAAACTGTGTATCGTTCTTGTAAAATTCTTTAAGTTTGCCGCCCATATTTGCTCAAAATCAGTTAGTCAACAGTTAATCATTTCTGGGAACAAAATGCTAGTTTTAATTAACTATTTGTTTGTACTATAAGATTCTACTACACATTCTGTCACAGTTCTCAGAATGCAGTAGACTTTTATCTCATGCTGATTGTGGTGTGTACTTTTGATAGTGATAGATAGAACAGTGAAAGCATCATTTAGATATATTTGTTTAAGCGAAGTTACTCACGTTTTCTTAGAGAGAATGAGAAAGGAGGTATAAAAGTGTAATAAAAAATGTTCAAAAAAAGAATAGGCATATACATACATGTACATATAATGATAGGTTAAAAAATCAAATAAACTTGGTATGAGTTAATTAAATTGATTAGAATATGTTTCTGGCTATCATTGTGAATAACAATAGCATGTTTTGCTAAGACATTTGTTTACCAGGTTTCTAAAAATAAAAAGGTAAATTTATGTTTATATTAATTTCTGTAAGACGTAGTAATCTATTACTTTCCGCAGGTTGATTATTCTTGATGGTCTAAATAAACAAATAAATTTAACTTATTTACAAAGTTGATGGTCCTTCGATATCAACTTAAAGTCATCCTCTGGTTTAAACGAAACGTGTGGGGACGAAAGTTGTTGAATATTTATTGTATTCTTCTTAAATTATTCTGAATTATTGTATAATAATTCATTTTGTCTTTTACCACTAAATAACTTATTAAGCAAAGTGCTTTCTACACAACAGGTTGGTAGTTTCACACTACTTTAGATTTAATTACAAAAATGACTACTCGTTTCTTGTTATTCTCTTAATCTCTATAATTAATGTTATTTAATTACCAATATCGTTTTTATGGTGATGTGTATACACTGTTGACAAAGTCAGATCTTCCGTCTGTAAATTGATGAAAATACCTAATTCATTGGTTAGAGAGAAAGGCTACAGACCAATAACATTACATCCTTCACAGTAGTGGGCAGAGTCACCAAGAAGGAATCTTATTGGTCTGTGGTCCTTCCCTCTAACCAATCCCGGAAAATCTGACTTTGCTAACAGTGTATAATTTTATTTAATTGTATGCTATAACAAAATTTTGTTAATAACACTTATAATTCAGTTTTGGATCTATTTTCCTGTATCTAATTTCCAAAATTTCAGATTTGCATATTGAAATTTTTCAAATAGATTTGAGATGAGTGATAACTTTCGCTTTATTCATCAATTCGCATTCAGTGTTGACCACGAGCAAACACAGATTACACATATTTTCTATTGTTTTATTAAAATATGCGAAATCGTGTTTCAAATCATTAATTAGTTGTTTGTATTGCCGATGTTTTTACTCCACGTTAGACAGACATATATTCGGTATTTACCATTAACAATAAGTTAATTACATGGATAATATTGTACGTTGGAAACCAAAGGATCTGGTGAAAGTGGTGATAAAATATTTATGAATTACATTTTCTTCTTTAGCCTTGTTAATGACAGTAAACGCAACTTATTATTATTTTATGGCATATACACATGGCGACAGTATATACAGGGTGTCTCAGCGTTTAGTTTACAGGTTTATTTGCTCACCCAGGATAGTTAGCAAAAAAAATGTATATACAAAAGTTACTTCAATGCATGAGGCCTATAAAATGACATATTCCGTTTGACATGTGCTAGTGACCTTGAGGTTATGTCAGTGTCAATATAAGTTTTTTAAATACAACACCCTGTATTTTTCGACATTTTTGTGTTTACCGAACAATTCTACACATATTTCATTTAACATACCCTATACCTATCTTCAACCGTTTTCGAGATTTTCAAAGTCAAACAGCTATTATTTTACAATACAAAGAATTTTCAGTTTGCCTTGTTTGCCAGCTCAATTTGAAAATTTATTAAACTAATTGCTTATAATTACTGAAATATCCCATTGATCTGATTAAAATTACTTTTAACAATACCTCTCAATTGTTTCAAAACTGACAAGGCAAACTGAAAATTCTTTGTATTGTGAAATAATAGCTGTTTGACTTTGAAAATCTCCAAAACGGTTGAAGATAGGTATAGGGTATGTTACATGAAATATGTGTAGAATTGTTTGGTAAATGCAAAAATGTCGAAAAATACAGGGTGTTGTATTTAAAAAACTTATATTGACACCTGACATAACCTCAAGGTCACTAGCACATGTCAAACGGAATATGTCATTTTATAGGCCTCATGAATTCAAGTAACTTTTGTATATAATTTTTTTTGCTAACTATCCTGGGTGAGCAGATAAAGTCTGTAAACTAAAAGCTGAGACACCCAGTATATATCGTGGTATAATTTATTTATACTATCCTTTTCTACGTTTATTTCTACAATATTAATTTTATATTCTATAATCTACGGTTCATGAAAGTGAGACAATTTAAAACTGGTATCAGCCAGCTGGAAGATCCCTATGAAGATATCTTCTCATTCATTGTAAGAACTAAAAATATACCATCAATAACTCATAAACAGTAATGATCTAATGAAAGGCGATGATTTTAAAATGTAATTTCTCCATATATAGATTAATATTTTATGCGTTTTGTCACTTAACTCTAATAAAACTGTCAGGGTACCCGGCTGGTTGAACATTTGAATTAACTCTGTGATGGCATTTTAATTCCCATAAAATATATTGTGAAACACGAGGACGTTTGGTAACTGGGAAAGTAATAATGTTTTTCATTGTGACACAAATCTAATTAGGATTTATTGTGAGAATGTTAGATTTAACTTTTTTTATCATCGACACCAATTAAAAATGACTGAAGAAAAAAATCATGGAGGGTGGTGTTATATACAGCTCGAAAGAATATGAGTTTTGAAAAGCCATCCGGTTTATAAGAAAATTCATTAAAATATCATTACTCATATGTTTGCAGATCAAAAGTATATACAAACTAGATATTTTAAATCAACAGTAACATAGGTTGAAGCAAATTGTTTTCTTCTTCAGCAGGTCCAATGTTTTTAATTGACTTTTATTGAGTTCCATGATTGTCTAAAAGAAGAAGCTAAAAAAATATTGTCTAGCTCTTGGAAAAATAAAAAAAACATTGTATTGTAATCACTAAAAAAAATAAAGTCTGTTTACAAATATATTCAAACTTTTAAGCGGCTTTTAGAGCTAGCAATTAGTTACTGCATTTTTTTGCTTGCAATTTTTCTTACACCAATATTTATTACAAAAAAAAAAAACTATTAAAATAGCCGACATTTCGTAAACATTTATTTGCATCCTCAGGACTAGTTAAATGGGTCTTTTGATAACTATAACGTACATAAAACATAGTAAAATTGTATATTGACAATACAACGTGCTTGATACCAACGCAGGCGTGTTTTTTACTGCTATGTACCTATACCTTGTATAAAATTGTACGATAAAAGTTTAGTTTATCAATCATTCAGGATTTAATTAGTCCTGATACTAATATACAAATAAATGTTTTTGTATGAAAAAAAGTATTTGTATATAAATGTTTACTACTTTTTTTCACTATTTAACGATAGAGGATTAGATTTATCAATGATAATGCTTGCAAAGATGGTGAGTCCAAAATGATTATGGTACCTACTTTAAAACTTTTTCGTAGTCCTAAGTGACCCATTAAGGTAGAAAATAACCCAGTTTTACGGTAATAATGCAATATATCAATAAAATAAAATGTATTTAAATCATTCGTACTTATTTTTCTGAATATTTCATAGCTACTTTCCACCTGATATCTTAGAATCTAAGAATAAGGTAGATGTACAGAATGTAGGTATTACTCGTAACTGTCCTCAATGCCAATGCAAATAAGCATGCTAATGCAAATCTCCGGTATTATTTTTTAGTTTCGTTTCTTTAAGTTTAGCTATTGTTACAAGGTTTACGTATACTATACATTTGACAACTTGTGGGCTTTAAAGACATTTTATATTTTTTATAACACTTACAGTTATTTTAAAAATAATATGTTTTCCATGTTTACGATTGGAAATGTGTTGATTATTATTGAATGTCCAAATGTGAATATAGCATTTAAATATCATAGACAATATTTTGTACTTTTGGCAGTTATACCTCACCAAAAGGATTTCAATATCAATAGTTTGTTCTTTAAATGTATTTTGAAATTTGTTAGTAATAAGTTAAAACAAAACAATTCCCCTCAATATTTTAATGATGGAGAAAAGTTATGGATGCATAGCTTTTTTGACACATGTATTTTATTATTAGGTTGCAATAATTGAGGTCACGAGGATAACCTCATTTGTATTATCTTTTAGGTTATTAAATTTAAGGTATTTTAAAATAAGTCTTTATAAGATTTATTTTTTAATCGCTAGTTAAATTACTAATCTCATTTATCTCAATAAATGAGTAATACATTATTCATTATATGCAAAGACCATGATTAATTTGTTATGAGTTTGTTTTACGAGTATACCCGCGAAGCTATAAAATAGAAAAGAATACCGAAATGTTAGTGAAGTAAAAAACTAATAAAAAAAACTGAAACTCATTGGAACTGGGAATAATTGCATAAATTAGTTAACTACCGAAGAACTATTTTTGCTTAGGATATAATTAATTACCTAAATAAGGTGTTTCTACGGTTTTCTAAAATTTGTTTTAAAAGATTTAGCACTGGTTAAAATATAAAAGTAAGCATAAGGGTTTCTAAATACATTTTTAATGGTACAGGGTCTACTTTTTTCTAGTTTTAATATCATGATCCTAATGGTTTTTGATGAAAAATAAATAATTGCATTTATTATTATTAATGCATTTATAGCAAAATTGATAACTGTTTATTAGCTAGGACACTGCTAGTGATTTAAAACGGCAACCACATGATTATTTATGTATTTATATTTCATACAAAATAAAAACCGATGCACATCATCAAACATGTGTTTAAGTTTTAGAGCGCACTGATGCCACATTGTTATAAAATTATTCAGTATTTACAAATGATTTTGGCTAGCATATGGATTTCTTGTGTTTATTGTTAAATAACTTATTTTTTCAACATTAAAAACATCAAATAATTTTAAAAATTTATATACTTTAAAAGACATAAGTTAGTGCATAAATATATATAGGGAATACAAAAAACAGCAGGAAAAAATAGTAGAAAAAGACTCACGGAAGCTTTGAATTTTTTAAAGAAACAAAAATTGAAAGCTTTTTGCAATCGAACAGCAGGAAAAATTAGTAAGAAAAAGACTCACGGAAGCTTTGAATTTTTTTAAAGAAACAAAAATTGAAAGCTTTTGCCACAAACACCATTCGGTTACAAATAGTGCAGTGTAGTTTTTGGTACATAAATATCAATCATTATAAATGTTACGAATAGCACTTGTATTCAGTGCTACAGGATTTGTAAACCTCTTGGTAGGATTACGATTTCTAGGTGATTTTAAAAGTTCATTGTTTCTTACTTTTTGTGAAATAGAACTAACCATAGAAACAATCAAGTTTAGGGCTGCTGCTACACGCTGAAACAATATATTCGACTGGTTTTAATATTTTAATTTTATATTTACATTACTCTTTAAAAACCGTTTAGGGCAGCAATGGACCATTATTGTCTCTTCTTTTTCTAAATATCGTATCAAAGATGCAGCAGCTGTTTTGGCATTTCGCAAATATAAGTCTGACAATTATAACACTTTGTTCTAAAAATAACAGTTTTTCAATTCAAGTAAAAAGTTTGAATCTCAAAAATACACAAACTTTTCATACTGTCAACAAATGTCAAGTAATACAACACGGCAACTTCAGATCTGCTGCCAACTGCATAACAAGTAATATCAAGCTCTAAAAAAATTGAAGAAGATATTCCATTACAGTTTTTATTTCAAAATCATTGAGTGGTGGTATCACTGTACACATTTAATAGCGTCGTCCGTGATCGGTTTTTATTTGTACAAATTATAAATATTTTTATGGTACTGGAATTCCCACTATTTTATTCCACAGTTTTTTTTTATAAAATACTTGAAATCTGGGAAAAACAGTTTTCTGTTAACCCTTTGTGTATGTACATGAAAACTCAAGAACTCGAGAATATTCCTTGATTACTGTATGTACCTTACATACAGTAATCAACGAAAGTCATCACATACCCACTTTTTGAGGTTTGCTTAAATTCTGATAATTTTTTGTATTACAGCATTGTTTTTTTTCTTCTGACAGGATTATAGCTTGTGATATTATGCGTCTAATAAGCCGAAGTTGAAGGCGGTGTGTCGATTGTGTGAAAAGATATCTCTAAAAAAGTAAAATTTTAATGTTTTCAAAGAAACGCAAATAACTTGGAAAATAGTAAATCCCTTTCCAAGTTGTTGGACTCGTATTAAAGGGAAATCTTTAGTGTATCTATTTGACTAACTGAGTCATTTTGTAAAAATTTTTCTTAGACATGAAAAAAATCTAAAGTTGAACCAAAAACATCATAAAAATTCAATTCGTCATCATTCAAAATTCAAATCAGAAAAATTCTACCATCCTTACTATCGTTTTCGTAAAAATCACTGTTCCTGAAATTTTAATAAAACACAAGAGATCTAGAGGGATATTAATCCTACATTTTTGTTGGAGTAATGTGTGGCGTACAGGGCTTTTTTTTGAATTTTCGTGATATTTTTTGGTTCAACTTTGATTTTGTTCATGTCTAGGAATTTTTTTTTTCAAAATGACTCAGTTAGTCAAATAGATACACTGAAGATTTCCCTTTAATACGAGTCCAACAACTTCGAAAGGGATTTACTATTTTCGAAGTTATTTACGTTTTTTAAAAACATTGAAATTTTACTTTCTTAGCGATATCTTTTCACACAATCGACATACCGCCTTCAACTTCGGCTTATTATACGCAGAATATCAGAAGCTATAATCTCTCAGAAGAAAAAAAATCAATGCTGTAATACAAAAATTATCAGAATTTAAGCAAACTTCAAAAGTGGGGCTTACTGTACATACGTACAATGTACCTACACCTTTATATTATAATGATATTTGAGCTTAAGAGATTGGAAATAAATAGGTCTAAAAAGTGATTATTTTTGCTTATAGATAAATTATGGATTTTTAAAGGTTACTAAATTATAACACTACGATAATGCTTGCAAGTAGTTTGTTTAGCTTTTAGCTTGACTGTTTGGGGGGGGGGGGGGGGTTGAACTTGTCCCTTACAAGTTAAAGATAATAAGCCAATAAAAGTTTTAACATAAAATAATAATATACATAAATATGTAGCTGAGGGGTAAACAATCGTATGTCCATATAAGAAAATTTTCAGTAATGAGCAAAACAAGTGGAAACGCTAATGGACTTTAAAATTTGAGATAAATGGAGATACTACATTTTCTAACCTAAAAATATTGGCAATCAACAATACGTGACATGATTTTTTGCCACAATAACAAAAACGAGTGTAGTTTAAAGATGATCTTAACTCCATACTGGCAAAAGTTGGAGTTACGACTGTTTACCTCTCAGCTACAGAAATATAAATAATAAACATAAAAGTCTCTTTACAATTTTGAAGTAAAAAAAAGTATACTAATAAAATCTCTAGAAGCTCTAAAACAGTTTCATTCATCACTAAATTTTATACTTAAATAGCATATCCATAACCTAATTTCAGTGGTTTATAGGCCTTAAAATCGTTTGTTATTTATTGATTTTTGTTACATTTAATTTTGTGCACTGACTACGTATTTCATGTTCTGTTAATAAGAGTAAAAAAGGGGAAACTAAAAAGATAAACAAACAAATAAATAAACTATTAAAGAACATACTTCTGGCTCAAATCCTCTCAGCGCTCGATCGTTCTCCTGAACTTCCTCGTTCGCACCGGTATTTTCCGCAAAAACAAAACAAAACAGCGTCGAAATAACCAGAAACTTAATCCACTTCATTATATTCGCATACAAACTATTCGACAGTCTTCACCAACAAAAAATACTACGCGCGTTCAGTTCTTCAATTTTCGAAAACACCGCGTCTATCGACTGTTCCTACAGACTTAAGAGTAACTGCAGTTGTAAACAGCATGAATGATTAAGAATTGATCTGCAACCATGTGCTTTGCGTGTCTTCTCGGTCCTTTCACAAGCGGTGGGGAAAGCTGCTTACGCTCATTTGCTTTATGGATCTTATTATATTGGCGTTGCATGGGACTATCGGTTTCGCCGAAAGTTTGTTGTGTTTTCCCTGAATTTTACGATAACCTGGATATTGGATTTACCTGGGTGGCCATGGCAATCGGTTCGTTGTGAGATAAGGTAATGGACGAGCATCAAGGGGGTGCGTTTCCGGTACCAGTGGCGTCCGGTGGAATTTGACATGCTCGTATTTCCGTAAGCAGGCATGAGACCCACACCATATTTTAGGGGGTGATTACTAGACCTAAGTAGAAGGCTGTAATGGCAAAAAATCTTCGGGAAAACTTGCGATTTCCAAAAATGGCTGCCTCCCGGCAGATCCTAGAAATGTCTTGCAAAATATTGGCAAAATATTTTTTTTCATAATAACCGAGTAAATACAATTTTTTTATACTTGTGATTTTTTGCAAAATTCTTATTTTCCTTAAAGATACAACTACCTATTGTAAAATCTCATAGACGAAATATTGTGATGAAATAAAAATTCAAATTTCCATCATTTACAGATCTCAAAACTTCGAGAAAATCACAAGTATAAAAAAAAATTGTATTCACTCGGATATGAAAAAAAAAAAATTTTCACAAATATTTTGCAAGCCGTTTCCAAGATCTGCCTGAAGGCAACCATTTTTGGAAATATAATTTCGCAAGTTCTCCCTGAAGATTTTTTGCCTTTATAGCCTTCTACTTAAGTCTAGTAACCACCCCCTAAATTATGGTGTGGGTCCCGTGCCTCCTTACGAAAATACGAGCATGTCAAATTCCACCGACCGCCACTGTCCGGTACAATATTCTAGAAGGAGGATGCTCTAAAAGGACTACATTCTTCGGTTATTTAAAAAATTGACATGCTTGTTTGGAATGTATAACTAAAAACGAAATAATACTATCCAAAAATCAGGCAGCGCTGTCCGAAAAACGAACATTTACACTTTTTCTTGTCTTTCCCCTTCTAATTTGTTTTTTTTTTTGTATAAGTAAGTCGCAAACAAATGTGTTCAAAATGGTGTACGCTAACTTTAAAAAAATATATATAGGCCATCTTAAAAATGTATAAGAGTGTTCTGTAAATATTCAGGAGACGGGATATTTTGTACTTCAGTACGTATACAATTTTAATCTTCTTTTCATAGACAATTTGTATAGCCTTGGCGTTTAAAATAACCCCATAAAAATCAGTTCAGTAGGTCGAAAACTCGGGGATCGGGCGGGTCATTTAACTGGCCTGCAAATCCACTTGTCAGAAAAAAGTTAATTCAAAAAAATTCTAGCTGAATCTTTTTAGTGCTCTGGTGTTCCATCTTGGTGAAAGTAAATATTTTGGTTGGGAAAAAGTTCTATAGTTAGCGGTGCAAGGTTTCCTGGTACCGACAAATACACATAGTTTTGTGATCATCATTATTTATTTGATTATGATAAGGAGAACTATTTTAAAATAATCCAAACAATCTTGAACTTGCAGAAAATGCCTTTATGACATCATTTTTTTAACTAACTCGAAAACCTCAAAAAGAAACACATTAAACCTTACATCACTGATTTCTCGTGTTGTCAGATTGTTACACTTAATGATTTCTAAACTTTCAAAAGCATCCAACTGTACTGTTTGTTACATTTCTAATTAATTTTAAATTATTTATGTCTATCCTATGGTTGTTGTCAAAAGTGTGTTGGGCAACACAAGATTTTTCTGTTCTGCCATATTTCAAATGAGCCATGTGTTCTTTAAATCTAGTCAATATAGATCTTTTTGTTTGCCCAATATACTTTTGATCACAATCTTTACAACTTATTTCGTATATTCCTGACTTTTCGTTATTGTCGATTTTGTCTTTGGGGTTACCCAAAATCGTCTAAAGCGTAACCCCTCCCAAAAACGTAACCCCAAAGACAAAATCGACAATATATATGGGATCAAAAGTATATTGGGCCAACAAAAAAGATCTATATTGACTAGATTTAAAGAACACATGGCTCATGAAATATGGCAGAACAGAAAAATCACCAACTAATGCAGTCATTTTAGACGAAATGTGGCTTCTGTTCAAAACAATTAGTAACCACTTTTTTTAATTACTTTATTTCGTTGTTTTAAATAACATATTAAAAATGGAGAACGATATCGACTCGGAGGTCAATTAAGGTGGTTACAAAAAAGAAAGATCATGAAATCTATACAAAAACGATTCTATTTATTTTTCACATACGATGAACTGTTTGCGAAATACAAAGTGACGAATGTGTACGTCGAGCGTTGTACCTACTTCCGCACCACCTTTGAGGTAAGATACAAGGCACGTTTTTTTACATGGTGTCCCCAGTAGGCCCAAGCCAAGCTTTGACAAATATCCTCATTGTAAGCAACATATTTTATTGCTACATGCAATAACCGGATGTGATACCACTTCTGCTCTATTTAATAAAGGAAAACTAAAAACAATAAAAATCGAGATTTTCACAAAAAACTGATATTTGTGACCTTTGACTTTGAATAACTTTTTTAGCCCTGCCGATATCGTTCTCGATTTTTAATATGTTATTTTAAAAAAAACGAAATAAAGCGATTAATAAAATAAAAAAATAGTTACTTTTTTTTTTGTACAGAAAACCTAAAATGACTGGACTAAACACGCTTTTGACAACAACCATAGGATAGACATAGATAATTTAAAATTAATTATAAATGTAACAAACAGTAGACAGTTGGATGCTTTTGAAAGTTTAGAAATCATTACGTGTAACAATAGTATGAATAAGGACAATGGTCCGATACCCACCAGTCTACTGTTTGCTCTGATAAACAAAGACAGTTACGGTTCAGTGATCCGTGGCAACAAATTTGGTATAAATAGTGCAAGTGTGTAGGCTAGAATTTAGTTTTAATCTTCTCCTGAAGATGCCAACTTGGTTGGCGAAACGCGCGTCGAGAAAAGTGTAGCAGTTCGGTGTTGGCAGTGTGGAAAACGTCCAGTTTTTGTTTCTACGCCGAAGGTTCCAGTACCCACTCCAGAATTTACAAATCAGTTCAATTTATCAATATCAATTGCAGTAAAATATGCTTTTACAAAAATGTTACTATGTCAAAATTTGATTTCCTAGCAGCCGTTTTTATGTGATAACACATTTTCATACATACTTTTTAATAACCCTGTATAATCTCACAATTATTCTAACCCCGTTAGCAGGCCTGCTCCCCTTGTAATGCTCCTGAAAATCGGTAGAATTGCACGTCTCTGGATATAAATTTAAATAAAAAAAATGTGTTTGCAAGTAGGATAAATGGTACTTATAAATGTGTCATAATTTTCTGAATCAGACAAAATCCATCCGGTGTAATAAAATTAGGTTGTCCCCGAAGGAAGTACATTTGAATCATTTCTTTTAGTATGGATGATTTAAAAGGTGCGTCAGGTAGACGAATATTGAAGAATATTGTACAAATATTTTATTTCATCATTTTCTGTAGTACCATAGAAATTCATTATAAAAAATGATTTTACCATGTCATAAAATAATAAATGAGGGTGACTAACAAGAAAAATACGAGATTATAAATAAGTAAATTGTTTAGAAAATTGTCAGTTCGTAAGATTAATGCCTTTTGCCTATTATAACTAAGTATAGATATTTATAAAACTTTCTTTTTGTAGGAATTCTTACATTTTCACTGTGGATAATGATGTAAAAGTAAGAGATGTAAAAGCAAAAGTTCTGTTAACAAATTCAAAATATAGAACTCGACATTTAATTTTTTCAGCAAAATTACTATTTTCAAGTTGGTTGTTATTATAAAATACATTATTTTTTGTTAAGAATCTAATTCGTTGGCAGTAGATACCTAAAAGAGGAATATATACTTTGCAACAGAAAATATAATAAGTAAAATATGTGATCGCCTTTATTTTGGCAAACAAAATATAAAAATATGGTTTTTATTTCCATTTTCATGTTTTTTACTTACAACAAATTGAAGATTCTTATAGATAAACTTATAGACTCACGTAACGTAATTCGATCTGTTTGCTTTCTATTGAATCTTACTAAATTTTAATTTAATAAATTAATAGTAGAAAATTTGTAACAGCGAAAGTGAAAAATATACATATATACCACCAAGACAAAACGCAGCGTTGGAGAAAGCTAAATGCTGATATGTGAAACAAAAAGTTGTTTTGTTATTATAATAAGTTGACGCCAATGTTCATTTCCCAGAAAAATAATCTAGTCCTATTTTTTAACCTAGATTATTTAATACATATAATGCATGTAACACATGTACATTAATAAATACCGCTTTTGCGTACAGCAACGTTCTAATAATATACCCGTTAATCGTTACTATCTTAGAATGTTACTAGCGTTTTTTTAAAACAAATCTTTACGGAGTAATGAAAAATTAAATTGAAAGAAAATTATGTTATCTTTTGTTAGAAGATTACAAATTCAAAAACGTTTCTTTAAAAAAGTTTCTTCATCTACCAGCCCGTACGTGAATAAAAAAAAAAAAACGAAATAAGTATTTCAAAAGACGTTTATATTTGTCATTCAACGACACGCGGCATTAGAAGTATCTCAAAAAGGTCTTTAATCGAATGAAATATATTTGGTATTTTCTCTTCGTAATGGTCGAATTTATTTCGTTTTATTTAGTGTACCGGATGTCATGGTTATTCAAGAGATGATGATTCTCAAATTTTCGACGTAAATTCAATTCAGAATTTCACCCTCTCTTTGGCCCTCGTGGACAGATCGATGATGCTTGTTTTAACCAACTGTGTTGTATGTTAATTCAATGTTAGTGTTACTGAGTAATCTTACTAAGTCTTACTAAGAAAGTGTATTACGAAGTCCCGGGTTCCCGCGAAGACTTCGTTCAGGATAACATTCTGCGCACGGACAGTGGCGTGAGTATACAGGGGCATGAAATATGCGCTTAAAAAATATGGTTTATACATTAATTACATCATAGAGTTCTATAGTGCCGGCTCTGCGTGACAGCATACTTCCCCGGACGTAACTCACCTCATATTATATAGTATGTATGTACTGTATTTCTATTCTAAATTGAAAATAGGTAGAAAAAAGCAAGGTTGTCAGATATATTTTCTAAAATTGCTAAGCTCACTATACAAGTACACTTCATACCTAAGTAAACTGTTAGTTCGTGACGTTCTTAGAAAGCTAGTTTGGAAATATTTTTAAAAAAATACATAGACATAAATTTATTAGTTAGCATTAAAATAAAGCGTTTAAAATTGCTGGAAAAAATAATTATAAATTAAAACAACTTTATGTATATTACTATACTTAAGAAAATTTTGCTTTATATTTAATACTCCTTAAATACTTATTCGGTCCATTGTGCCATACAATTTTTACGGCGTCGTTAAAATGATTTACGACTTTAGGAATTCTACTTCTTTAAGACGCCAGTGACGTGTATTTCAGCTAGGTTTATTAACAGACAATTTTTTGAGATTGTCTGGCTAAATGAGCATTATTTACAGCAAATTATATTACAAGTTTTAAGAGTTTTGTATGCAGGCTAATTTTAATCTCCTATATTGATTTGAATGAAAACATTTATTTCACAATTTTCGAATTTATAAAAGATATATGCACGCCCATGGAATCATAAAGTTGCACCGCTTTTTTTGTTCCCAAGGGGTATTTATCATTTTCAATTAAAAACAGAAGGACTATATACCTATACCCTTTGGTCTATAAAGGCTGGAATGGCCACGGAAAGCGCGATGGACTAAAAGCTTAGTTCACGCAGATTCAGTAGGGTAAACTGGGGCAATTACTTATAGGGGTGTATAGATTAAGAGTCAATTACGATGCCCGAGTGAGAATTGAAATGAACTATTTCCACTACTAGAAAAAAGTACTCCTCTTTATTCACTCCGCTTCTAATCGCGGTGACAATACTTAATAATAACTATAATAAAATAAATTATAACATACAATTTTGTTTCGATTATGGTTTTAGACTAGGCAAAGTGCTTAAAAATAAAAAAGCCTCTGTGGCTGATAAAACAATTTCGTTCGGAGTTGGGCTTGCTACTTAACCAACTGGAAGCTAACGAGGTGATGAGTAAGACAACCGAATTTCAAAACTGCGATAGACAAAGCAATAAATGATAGATACATTATAATAGATAGATAAGATAAAAATATAACAACAAATAGATAAGGAAATAAAGAGAACTCCAGACGAGGATATATAATGTAAATAAAAAATTCAGCATTGTTATTTATTAATATAGGTTGTGTATGTCTAGACATAGTCGTCTAGTTGAAATTTAGCATATAATGTAGTTGGATGATGACTAGGGTTCGGAAAGTTTGCTCTCATGCATGTTAAATTGCATTTAATTATACAGCGCTCCCGCATGGGATCGGCGTACAACGCGCATACGCGAGTCCCGGCGCGGTGGCAGGAGCGGACAGTGCCGCACGGGCAAGCAATACACGCGTATGTAATTTACAAGACGCTTAAAAAATGTGTTCCATGATTTTTTTTTAAATTCAAAATATTTTTTCTTTTTTTTTTTTTTAGAGATAAAATAAGAATTAAAAAAATTGATAGCATAAAGGCAGGGATGGCAACAGAACCGGTTCTTCAAAAGCGGTACGGTTTCGCTTCCAGAACCGCTTCCACTTTGTCACAAAAGGAACCGCTTCCAAGAGCGGTTCCGGGGTTTTATTTTCGAAGCAGTTCTGGAATCAGGACCGGTTAACATTTTTGTGCGGTATTGGAAGCGTTCCCGTTTTTAAAAAAGATGGAACCGGTCCAAAAAAATATTTTACCGGTTCTCGTTTGGAACCGGTTCTGGAAGCGATTCTTAGATAGGAACCGGTTCTTTGTGCAATTTATAATACAGAATTTTAAGAAGAGGCGATATTATTAGACTAACGGCTATATCGGCAGAATCAGGGATCAGGGATCGCGAAATGAGGTTTTAAAAAAAAAATTACAGAAAGTTCTTAACGGAGTACACTGGTTAAACTTAATTACGGCTTCAAAATCTGCACACACACGTCGTTATTGTCGGTCGAAACGCAGTACCCGGCGTATTAAAGAACTCCTTTTGTAAGGTTAAACATGCTTTTTATGAAGGAATAAACGAATCATTTTGATCGCCAGTCAAAATTTGGTTAGATTTTGAGAAGATTGCACTGTTTAGGGGTGAGACGTAAATTACGTCATGAATAGTTAGTTTTCCCTTATTTACAGATCACAATCGTAGGTTGTGTAACGTTTTGGATTGTTGTGATCCTAAAATAATTATTGTTTATTTTTGTTAGTATTTTTGATTATGTTAATATTTTTATTTCCATATTCCACGTTCGATATTGAACATAAAAGTGATAATTAATAAAAATTATAATCAACTAAATGACTTTTAGTTTGCTTCATCTGATCAACGGAAGCCCGAATTGTAACGTTAAATATTTCGGAATAGAAAAAAACACTCTGAAGCTCCTTAATTTAATTGATTTTTTTGTGCCAAAAATGTGACCATACTTGGCCCAGATAATATATTCGATATTTTCTCCTATTTTTTGTAAATACAGTAAATCTCGGACATAACGCTTCCCGAATATAGCGTTCTCCCGGGTGTATCGCTTTTTGATATAATATCCTATTACGTGAGGGGGGGAGGGAGGTTAAAAGTGTTCTACAGTACATAGTGTAACGTAATTTACGGACAGCCCCTAATGGTTAAACCAATAAGAAGAAAAAATACCCTAGGAACCGGTACGGAACCGGTATTCGTACCGGTTCTTACGAAATCATCCCATTACCGTTTAGAAAAGGAGCGGTTTTGGGACCGGTTCCAAAATTCCCGAAACAGCGGAACCGCTTCCAAAGCAAACGGTTCTTGTACTCTAAAAAACGGTTCCGGGACGGAACCGGTTCCACTTTGGAAGCGGTTCTCTACTGGTGGAACCGCTCCAGAATCGGTTCCGAACCGCAAGAACCGCTACTTTTGCCATCCCTGCATAAAGGAGCTACATAAAGTGATTTCAGAAAATATTGTTAAAACACTTTAAATTTTAAGAGTAATTAATTTTAAAAAGACGATTTTAAATGCAATTCAAAAAATCACTGAGCATTAACTGATGCCGTAGTTATTAGTACCAAACGGTGTTAGGGGAGAGTGGCGACGCAGGGACAGTGGCCATTTTCATGTTATATTTTTATTTATAGGGGGTAGTGGCTGTCACCCACTGCAGATGAGTCCAAGTAACGTCCTAAGAAAATTAACGGGTAGTATCCTTGAGCTTCAAAATTTCTTTTTTTATATATGAACTTAACTTTAAATTGACCACATGTAATAAAATACAATGAGCGGTGAAAAGTATGCATAGCGAATAAATACCTACATGTCAAAGTGAATTAATAGTGCGATTTATGCCTAATACATGGAAGCGTTCATTGATATAACAATATTTCGATTATATTAAATAGCTTTTGTTACACGGTGTCCCACCACCAAAACTACCGGTATTTGATAAATAAATGTCGTAAATGTAAAAAAATACGTCTTATTTTAGTAAAAGTCATGGGCCCGTATTTAACTTTGAATACTAGGCGTTTGAAAAAAAAATTATATATATTTCATGCAGTGGCGGTGCGTGATATTTCAGTTAGCCATATCTTGAAAATGACGCATGGGACCCACTTCACTTTTTAGGTGATGACTATACACCTCTTACAGAAAGGATTTATAGTGAAAAAATCGTCAGCAAAGTTTGCGAAAAAATTTTCAAAAACACTGGAGCACTCCCTGGGTTCTCAGTAACGCTCTGTGGGATATTTGCAGTATATTTTTTTTCATAATCTAGAAACAAATATAAGGAGACGTTTTTCGATTTGTTGCAAAATATATTTTTTTTCAAAAAGTTATGGCCATTTTAATTTTAATTTTATACGAACATTTTGTTTCCCAAAATTAAAATGGCCATAACTTTTTGAAACAATAATATTTTGTAACAAATCGAAAAACGTCTCCTTATATTTGTTTCTAGATTATGAAAAAAAAATATACTGCAAATATTCCACAGAGCGTTACTAAGAACCCAGGAGTGCTCCAGTGTTTTTGAAAATTTTTTCGCAAACTTGCTGATGGTTTTTTCACTATAAATCCTTTCTGTAAGAGGTGTATAGTCATCACCTAAAAAAGTGAAGTGGGTCCCATGCGTCGTTTTCAAGATATGGCTAACTGAAATATCACGCACCGCCACTGATTTCATGTATAAATTAAAAAATGTATAAAAAAATTGTTTCAAAAATCATGTGGTTGATGGTACAGTGGTCAGGTTAAAAGTAGATACAGTGGCCACTATTTTGTCATATTAATAAGGGATGACTACTGTACCACCATTAGAAAGAGGACTATTTAGAATGGCTTTAGCAGGTAAATTAAATTATACTCTTGTTTTTTTACCCTAGTTTGTCCATGTATAGTATTGGTTACCGTTTAGCCGTTAAACTACTTTGCTGTGTACATTTCAGTTTTTTTTTAAATAAATATAATCTGCATTATTACTATTATTATTTTTGTGATATATTTTTTAGATAAAATATCTTTATTCTGACAAATATCACCCATTTACGTTGTTTCCCATTTAATGTATTTAACAGTAATGGCCACTGTACTATGTCCTATTGGCCGGTGTACCGTCAGGGTAGGTACGGTGGCCACTTTATTTTAAATTTTTTGCATCTCCCAAATTTTAGTTATATTTTATATAACCAATATTATTTTCTCAGTCACTTTTGTCATCACAATTTGTCACCTAGTGCTATCAGGGTCGAAAAAAAAAAAGGTTAATTCAAACTTTTATTACTAGCTTTTATTTTATTTTTATAAAAACGTGGCTACTGTTCCAGACTCTCTCCTACTTACCTCAAATACGTGATTTAGTTGCATTTCATAATTAATTTGCCAATGGTTACCCATCAGCTTAACAAAGTCGCCTTATGTGTCGTAAAATCCGTACAAAACGTGCATTACATTCGATCAAATGCAAAGATAATAACTAAACCTTTCTCTGGGTGTAGTGAAATCAGAAGCTTTCGGGGATTTACCGTTGTAATGAAACGGCTTAGTCTCTGTACTAAACAAATATTATGTTTCGTGTCAGGAAAGCGACTACTGTGTATCGTGGCACCGCATTCTAGGAATTCTAGAATATATCTGTCAATCTACAAGTGGTAAATTAATCTGTTCAGCCCTGTGGTTCAGCCCCTCGTCTCACAATAAACGCCCTCTTTGTTAATGACATTACTTTAAATTCTTTGGATGTTTAGTCAGGCAGTCCGTACAATGAACCTGCGATCTTTCGTCTGTTACGTGATGCAAGTAACGTAACCGTTATTAATTTTATTAATGATAATTTTTCGTTCCCATGTCTATTTTCTTCATATCGCCGAAGACAAATAATATATAATCGTTAGATAAGAGAAAATCAATTGATTACATTTAAAAGCGGTGTTAATCAACTTCCGACATAACCTATATCGTGGTCTTTGTCGCGTTTGTACACTTGTATTCTCCATGTTCACAAGTTTCGGCTTTATAAGAAATATGCTCGTATGTAAGAAAATTTCGTCGTTTAAAATCCAGCATCACACAACCCAATTTTCACAACTTTACAGAAGAGCAAAACAAATATTTAGTTGTGGTGTGCAGTTGGTAAAATCGCGGATAGCAGTGCTATGGGTGAATAAATCAAGAAACTCCTCCAAATTAAGAAAGTCCTCCAATCGCTCAGGCGCGAAAATTTGGATGGAAATAAATTATGAACTCAGTTTGGCCAAAGACAATGTCTTAGTTCTCCGGATATGAACGCCTTTGTACAAATTGGTAAAATATCGCTTCCCTAAGTCAATATTTTTGTGGAATATCTTCAAATGAAAGCCGATTATTGATGTTGACATTCTATGTCTTTATTATGTGATTGCCCCTGGAAAATATTGCATCATGCGTCACGTCAAGCCCGTTTTGCCCCTTCACGCCACAATTTTTTTATCCCCAATAAGCTGCGGAAAAATGGAAAAAAAAACGACAAAAAAATACCCTAGAACCCAATCAAACCGCATAATCCAATCGTCTAATAACTTCATACCTCTAATCCCATAACCCTCGCAATCAATAAGCCCCAAAGATCCCAATTTACCATATAACCTCAAACGAAAGTTGTGCAGTCATCCAAAACGGGTATTTTAGCCATAAATGACCAAAAAATGGTCGAAAAACCGCTTCATAAATGGTCGAAAAATTCTACCAGGGCAAACTGCAGGCCCGACCCCTAATAACCCAATAACTGAATAAAGTTAATAACTTCGAAATGCCGCACGGGAGACTAACACCCCGAATCTCAAACTCATCCATGCCTAGAATTAGGTAGCCGAGTCAAAGCAAAGGCCAGAACCCCATTAACCCCCAATAACACTACGACATTATAGTGCTTGATTCTTGTGAATCCATTTACCTCTTAAGTTTCTCTCACAGCTCGAAGTACTTCATTAACTTTAGCCTCTCACGACTTCTGAATTAGCTAGAAGATTTAGTAAATACTAGCCATATTACACGCACTATGTACATACGTATGTATGTACGTCCGTGTGTACGCAGACTTTAACGCATTATAACTCGCGTTGTAGTGATCGGATTGAGATGAAATTTTGCATAAATATTGGTGCTCGTAAGTATTCCTTACAGTTCCTGTAGAGTATTTTTTTGTCGTTTTTTGACATTTTTCCGCAGCTTATTGAGGATAAAAAAATTGTAACGTAATGGGGCAAAACGGGCTTCGGATTCGGATTCAGCGACCCCAAAAACATATAATCCACCAAGTTTGGTCAGAGGTACCTTTCATTTTTTTTTTGTGGTGCTGTGTAATTGTTAAAAACAATATTAATAAAAAACAACCATTGAGAGTCGCCAATTTAATTCACAGAGGTAATTTCCCTCTGTGAAATTCAATGTGAATTGTTTTTTTTCTGTTTTCTGTATGAAAGCTGGACGTTAAAAACAAAACAATGAACTATTTTAGGTAAAAAAACTGCTTAAAAGCCATAGTTGAGATGGAACGTGATACGTAAAAAGGGGTAGGTAACTGTCTCGCGCATGTTAGAATAAGATAGACAAGAGTTTGAGGAACCATCATGACCAGACAGATCTCATTCCTTGGTCAGGACTTTTCACTACTCTTGCTCTTGTTTCACTACTCCGGAATGTCACTAGCGTAAACAATATCTAGAGAACCAATCAAAACGTACTGTCCTAAACGGGGCGTGAATGATTTTTCTTTTTATTTGAAATAAAAATGGTTGATGTTAGGCACAATAAAACACAAACACATATTTCATATTTGCATCCATTGTATCATATTTACTTCCGTTCTTAGAATATCTAATAGAATTATTATAAAATATATGTACATTGTTGTAAATGACCAGTTACCGAATACGAACACAGAAATTGGATGATAATATAGACATTAGGGTGATTCGTTTTGAACGACTATTTTTTTTTGTTCGCTCCCACAGCAAAATATTCTTCTACATACCGAAAAGAAAATTCAATGAAAATTTGATCCCTTAATTTTACTTCTAAGTACTTTTTTTTTAATATTAAAGATTTCCCATTTAAAATGCATAGAAAATTTAAGATTTTTTTTTCAATTTCCTACAACTTGGTGACATTTAACGCTACTGCAATGAACTTAGGTGTGATTTAAAGGTAATTAATTCCTCTTTGAAAGTACTTACAGCATGTTTCCGTCAAAGTTACAGAAAAACTGCAAAGGAGTTTTTTTGTTCCTATTTAATTCCCTACAAAAAAGGTCATATGCATTATAATGATAAAATGCAGAGTTTAGACGATATAGAGTATTTTATAAATTAACCTACCGAATATTAATAAAAAAGTTACTTTTACGTTCTTAAAACTAAAAAATTGATTATTAAGGTTTTGTTTTTTTTTTTTTAAATTTTATTTTTATCATCACGATAAGTCGGCAATGTTTGTTCATTTAATTCACTAGACTCGAATCCAATTAAATAACACAAGTATACACGGTTTTGGACCTGAGCAACCAAAATCTGTTTATAATGTAAATTGGGGGGCTGAATCCAAATCAGCAGCCCGTTTTTTAAAATTGGTTCTAGTTTTCGAAATATTCAATAAATTCATTGTTTTACTATTTTTGACCAATAACGGCCATTCATTGAATTAAAAAGTATAAACCAGAAATGAACAGAGGTTGAACTGTCTTTTATACTGCTTGGGATCTGTTTCACGCATTAGGGTCCAACAGTAATCGCTCATCATGCCTTCGTCCCAAAATCCTTGGTATCGCCTTTCGATTTTCGCTATTTCTTGGTGTAGCCGCCCTCCTTGCTCGTCGCTCGTGTCGCTCAAGTTTTGTGGGAAAAAAATCAAGATATGAATGCAGAAAATGTATCTTGAGAGACATTCGAGCTCCAATCATCGAGCAAAAGTAGCAATCATCTACATGATTTTTCTGTTCTCTCCATAACGTTGGCAAAGAAAATCAAAAGGATACATTTTCACCAAGTGACCACTTGTACAGCTTTGTTCGGCACGCGTTACAAAACAATTTCGGTACCGAAGGCTTGTCAGTGTTTACTACAGCAAAACCAAAGTACTGCAAATACGCATCTTTGAGTGCATTTGTCATGGTTTTTCCACATTTTCCGAGCATATAACATCCACAAACGTAACCAAAAACACTTTGAATCGACTTTGCAAGGTTGTCTCTGCATTTTTACACGTTCCGAAGCACAATGACAGCACAAAAACAAGTTCCAAATGATGTTTAATGCAACGTCGTCAGCTGACAGCCGTTATAAGAGCGCAGTGTTGCACCATGCGCGAACTCGAAAACTAGAACCAATCTTGACAAACAGATTGAAGATCTGAGTTCAGGGCATCAAATAAGGTTAAGAATCGTTCTCATTTGCTCGGGTCCAAAAGTTGAACCGGATTTGTAAACTTGTGTTTTTTTAAATGGTTTTTTTACCAATTTTTTCAGTCATAATTCTTCTTTATCGTTACTAATATTTACAAATTAAACGAATCACCCTAATAGACATCCAAAAAAAAAAAACGTCATCAACTCTGTCTATGAACAAGAGAGATGGAAATAGCGGTCATGTCTAAGCTTTTCGGTTATGTCAAACTTTTGACAAATGACTGTCACAATTTGTAAAATAAACAATGGCTTTCATATGATGTGGCAGTCTTGACAAGTAAATAAGGTTATAAATTCGATTAAGAATAGAAATACGTCTTTTTTTCTCGGCCAACTTTGATGACGTTATTTTTTTAGATGTCTATACACTCAAACCCCTCTTATTTCACCTTCGCTTAATTCACATCCTCTGTTATTTCACCACGTTTCCCCCTATTAGGTCGCGAAACCGTCCCGGTTAAGTCGCCGCCTGTAAAAGTTTTAGAACTACGTTTGGAAATTGGATTCTCGCATGAATATGTACAATTTTTATTGAAAAAAAATGATTGTGTAATACATTTATTGATTTAAAATAGGTTAGGTGTCTTTTAAAAATATGTAATCTTTAAAATATTCATTCAAGTGGAAAATTGAACTTTGTCACGCACGACTGGGTATACTTACATTGATTTTTCGTTCAGTTGGCTCATTTTTCGTTATAACAAGTGGTGTGGTATATCTCTAAATATTTATTTTTGCAGTTAAAACACAAAAAAGTTGAGGTTATGATCGCGAATTAAGAGAGGCAAAATTTCGCGACTTAAGCGAGGTAATGATGCACGGATTTGGCGACTTAAGAGGAGGAGTTCGAGTGTACAATAATGAACACAAAAAATAAATATTGTAACGTTTTATTTATTTCGGGTTCGTGAGGTGTGAAAAATTAAGCTCGCACTTTGAACTAACACTATTTATTTAATAAATACAACTACGGACTAAACACTATTTAACTACACTAATTTATTTTTATACAATTTATATTAGAGCGCTGTACGAAACCGCGCCTCGTTCAGATGATTCAAATAGAGACTGTTGTTCCCGCCGCGAGAGCGGGTATTTATATTCATCCTGGAGGGCTTCCAGTAAAGGCCGGATGAACCCAGATCAGTATCGAAGCTTCCCCCGCAGGTACGAGGCGCCTTCCGCCCGCATCGGCCGTCGGTGAGTCACCCTTGTTTACCGGCGGCGGAATCATAGCCCGGCGGCTAATCTCAGGCGGCGAAATCATAGCCCGGCGGCTAGCCTCAGGCGGTACGACTCGGCGGATTCCGCAACAATATTATCAAATCATATACTTCACATACTCTTGTACTTCTTCACGTCATATGTACCTACTAATAAGCCATAATCGTTATTAGAAACATTATCTTGTATTTAATAATTTTCTTGTACTTAAATTTATGTTATTACAAAAAAACCAAATACGTCGAGTAATAAACAAACCTTTTTCTCAGCGTACAATTGTAATAAAAACTAATTGACCGAAATAATACTTCAGAATCAACATTGCCCCTTTAAGAACTTTAGGGTTTAAGATATAATACATTTTACGAATATAAAATTAATTTCCAGTCTTAACGTTTTTCTCATTCGACTCGAATGACAATATACGCATTGAAGTTGAATTTACCGACCCATTATCCTCCTATTTATTTAATTTTGTTATACGGCTGATTATTAGTCGCATTAAGGGCAAAATGTGATTGTTCCGGCGATATAATGGGGTTTAAGCCCTTCTGGCATCATTAAGGATTTAATTTGGATATAGAGACGGTTGCCCTCAACGTATACAGAGAAGATCGATAATCATTACCGAGTAATAATCCCGCTGTTATACCTGACATAATAATGTGGACAGGGGTGTCCACATTATAGGGTACTTTAAAAAAAAGATATACATCAGTGGTGGTGCGTGATATTTCAGTTAGCCATATCTTGAAAACGACGCATGGGACCGACTTCACTTTTTAGCTGATGACTATACACCTCTTACAGAAAGGATTTATAGTGAAAAAATCGTCAGCAAAGTTTGCGAAAACATTTTCAAAAACACTGGAGCACTCCCTGGGTTCTCAGTAACGCTCTATGGGATATTTGCAGTATATTTTTTTTCATAATCTAGAAAAAAATATAAGGAGACGTTTTTCTATTTGTTGCAAAATATTTTTTTTTCAAAAAGTTATGGCCATTTTAATTTTAATTTTATAGGAACATTTTGTTTCCCAAAATTAAAATGGCCATAACTTTTTGCAACAAAAATATTTTGTAACAAATCGAAAAACGTCTCCTTATATTTGATTCTAGATTATGAAAAAAAATATACTGCAAATATTCCACAGAGCGTTACTGAGAACAGGGAGTGCTCCAGTGTTTTTGAAATTTTTTCGCAAACTTTGCTGACGGGTTTTTTCACTATAAGTCCTTTCTGTAAGAGGTGTATAGTCATCACCTAAAAAAGTGAAGTGGGTCCCATGCGACGTTTTCAAGATATGGCTAACTGAAATATCACGCACCGCCACTGATATACATAAATGTTAGAACAACGCGTTAGAGAGAAGTAGTGGATACAAAAATGATTTTGATAAATATTCTGTAAGGTTTAAAAAGCGGCAAAAATAGCTGATCAGATTACCTTTAAATTATCTTTTGCGCATACATGCATAGTTTATGCCATGGCATCGAGCCCGCATGTATTGAATTATTTCTCTTAGAATTATCAGTTCTGATGTTTTTATTATTAAGAAAATTGCATTACTGTCACTGCGTAACATATGTTTAAAAAAATATATACAAATAATAATAAACCTTCTACTTCCAAATACAATCTCGGTCGTTTCACGTCCCTCTTTAAACCGTTAATACATTAAAAAACTTGTGTGTGGAATAAACATTCATTCCCATACACTTCTTTTAACATTGCATAAGCTTCTGTAAAAGTTTACCCCAGTTTAACAAGAAACTTGAGATTAACCCGTTGCTCCATCTGAACAATTATTTGGGCACGTCACTGGTGCGCAGACTAATTCAAACGACTGCCACAGTCAAACTGAGCGACCCACTGGCTTGTTCAGCGAGCTCAGGGTGTAGAAAGTATCACTAGACACAGTTCTGTTCACACTTGTCGTGAAACGCTCGCAACGCGCTGGTGGCAGCATCAGTTCGATTATTTAATAGCCACACCTCGTATTACGACTAATGATTTGGTCTGCGAAAACTTCTTCCAAAATATTTAAATTTCTGAAAATGTAGAAGTTTCTCTGAAATAACCAGAGAGGTTATGTTAATGTCTCTTTAGTAAAAAAGGTTTTTACAAAGACTTTTTCATTATCATACAAATTACCCATAAACCACCATGAAAATTGCATTCGCTGCTGTTGGTCGTTTGGTAACAATTCGTGGACTGAGCCGTGGGCGTAATTTCAGCTTTTTAACTGGGGTGGCAAGGCGTACCGGGGCTCTGGGGGGTTTGGAAGGGGAAATTTCTCCGGAGAACGTCCTTCCCCGGGGAAATAAAAAAGCTAGCATTAAATTGTTATTTTTTGAAGCTTTTTCAAACTATTATCACCACAAAATACTTGCTAACATTCTCTATTTACCCTAAAAAATCATAGTTAATTACTTTAATTAGTAGCCTAACCATTTGTAAAGTAGATACCATTTACACACAACTCAAGAGTAGGCCTATTTTTAATTGATTGAGTTTTCTGTCTCATCTTTTATCATGTAAGTAAAAATGAAGCAAACATACAAAAAATCATCACAAATTATTTTTATACAAAATGAAGTCTTCTCTTTTAGCTTGAATTAAAGTTACTTTGGAAATATCTATCAACATCCTTTCGATAGTCAAAAGAGCTAACGCGGACAACCTTTCTTGACTGACAGTATTCCTGGTGTATGTTTTCAATCGCCGCAAGCAAGAAAAATACTTCTCACATGATGTTGAGTTCATTGGAATAGTAAAAAACAAACGATAAAGTTCAAAAAGTAGAGGGAACACACTTTTCAAAGACCTCTCAACAAAAATGTTAGCTCTTTCTTGGATATTACATTTTCTTGCACCTTACACTTTCTGTATCTATGTCAGTTCAACCTAAAATTTTGCTTAAATGGTTGAGTACATCTAGGTTGTTTTCTTCAAGTCTAGCCTCTAGTACCAATAAACATTTTATTTTTTTGCTTTAAATAAGGCTTGATTAATAATGAATCAAGAAAGTGCCGTGCTTGTAAAATTTCATTTTACAATCGTTTGTAAATTATTGATATTTTTATTTCAAAATTCTGGAGTGGCAAAATACTGGGTTGGACAATTCTGGGGTGGCAACTGCCACCCCTTGCCACTTCCAAATTACGCCATTGGATTGAGCTTAAACGATAAGCGTATATATGCAGGTCATTTCAGGACTATTATTACTTTCTCAACTTTTTGTACAGTGTCAACTTAGGTCTCCCACTGCAATCCTTTCTTGGAGAAACTGGTCGAAATCCATGACGATGTATGGAAATATTGTTTGAAAAACTTGCACTGCCGTTCAACTTTCCGGTTGATGACCCAGTTGTAGACTATAAAGAAATAAATTTTAATACTTTATGGACTTTTGATGTTGGGGATATCCTAATTACCTCGCCGGTAAAGCACCCTTTGAATTAAAACAGGTGAAATGGCCTAAGAACCAGAACAAAACTCTAACCACGTAGGTGGGCGGAGTTCTTCAGTGCAGGTATACCTTTGTTAATTGTATACCAATGCATGTGTAGGTATACCAATTTTCACAGATTGCTCGAGTGCTGTTTCTCATCTGAAATATGAAAATAGGAATAATCAAAATTCCGAGTAGCTTATCCTGGGATGATGCATCCTTTAGTACCTATATTTTACAGTTATAATGTATAATGTTCTACTAAGAAATTAAGACGAAATATAATTTTGACATAATAATTTTGGTATCCATATGAGGATTGACGGAATTCATAAAAGTTGACACGTGTTTAATTTTCCTCAAAAATAACTAACAACGATATTGTGATCGAAACCTTTGCAATGCACTGTATACTCGTACAATTGAACTACATACTTCACTTGTCAATCTTCTTGATTGTGTAACATTCCTAGTACCCTGATTCATAATGTATGTCACTGTGTTTGTTATGTGCATATAATGTATCTCAAACATTTTTTTCTAAGACACAAAACATCAAATTAGTGTTCGAAGTCCCATGGAAGTACATAAGTTTAAGCGATTAAGTGGTTTGGTTCCGCTCTTAGGTCTATTCACTTGTCTTACCCGGAAACATCCCTTAATTGTTTAAGAAAGTAAACAAAGAGGAAACGATTCTTTATAAGCTGTAGTTCATCAGAGAAAACAGCTTTGTACAACTTTTAATTAATTTTTCTATGTGTGATATATGTTTGTTATTATTAAAACGACACGTTAGCTACAGTGCACCAACAGTAGTTTTGCCCTTGACCGCATTAGACAAAACAAGAAATTCTGCTCATTTACTTTTAAGATGTAGCCGTAAACGCTTCAAAAAGTACAGTCGGTTATTGTTTGTTTGTGATCATCTTTTATATCTCTCGGGTATAAGTCGTACTACCTTGTACTACGTTCGTTATGCGCAATTCGCAGGCAAAGCTATTATTGGTATACTTTACCTACTTTTCTCAATTTCGACGCTGATACGAAATAATGGATACTGACTAGGTATAATATGTAGATATATAATTATAGTAAATGAAACATTAACTATTGGGCAAAGATTTTCGTTAAATCATTGTGAGGAGAATAATTTGTATATGTTCACATCTGTATAATGTTTCTTATATTTTTCTCTATACACGGTGGAGACTTAACTGGAATATATTCGCTAGCGGGGTGGTGAATGATTTTTCAAAAAATTCCCGAGACACGTCAACTTTTAAATGTATTTACCTACATTTTGCAAGTAATATGAAAAATATAGCCCTTCAGGGGTGGCTGAAACCACCCTCGACATGATTTTTTCAAATGCAACCCTATGGCTTGTGACCCCTCATTGTAAAGCTGGTGGAAAGTGGAATCCAACGCACTGATCAAATTTTAATTTTTAGTATGTTTGTAGGGTTGCATACAATTAAAACAATTTAATAATTAAATTTATTTTCAACGTAACAATTGTTCAAAATGTGCACCATTCACTTGTTGGCAGCATCCCAGTCTGTGGTAGGTTTCGTCCCTTAGATTATGCAACATTTGCGGTGTTATTTTTCCGATTTCCTCTCTTATCCTTTCCTGCAGATCTGCTATGTTGTTGGGTTTCTGAATGTAAACGCTACTTTTAAGATGTCTCCACAAAAAGATATCCAGTGGTGTAAGATCTGGAGATCTTGCTGGCCACTCAATATTACCTCGCCTCCCAATCCACCTACCGGGAAAAATTCTGTCCAGATACTGACGAACAATGGCAGCATAGTGTGGTGGGGCCCCATCTTGCTGAGACCATAACCTCTCGTCGGTCAAGTGAAGGTTTAAGGGGTTTGGAAATAAATGACATAGCACTGGCATTAGTTCGTGCTGGAGTAAACGCAAGTATCTTGCTCCATTAAGAGTGTCATCAAAGAAAAATGGTCCTACAATTCTATCTTGTATTATTCCGGCCCACACATTAGTTTTCTGTGTGCGCTGAGTATGAAGTTCCCTCATCCAATGGGGGTTCTCTTCAGCCCAGAAACGACAATTTTGGCGATTTACGTGCCCATTTAATGTAAAAGTAGCCTCGTCAGAGAAAAACTATCCACTTTAAAGATAACTAGTTTTGATCAATACAAGTCATCAATAAATCGCAAAATTCCACTCCTCGATCTGGATCATCTTCAAGTAGCTTTTGAACAGCTTGCATTTTATATGGGCGTTTTTTCTCATATTTAAGTATTTTTAAAACTGTTTTGTGATTAAGATTACTATCACGGGCCAGTTGACGGGCTGGAGTGATTGGATTTTCTTCTAGAGCAAGCAACAAATTCAACTTCGTGTCGTCATCAACAACAGCCTGCCTCTTACTCGGTACTTTCCTGACATGAACCATCTCTCGATATTGTGCCTCAATTTTACTAATGGTACCTTGATTTAGTGGTGACAAGTCAGGATGCGTTTCTCGAAACAAGCGAACAACTTCGCATTGAGTTCGCGCCCTATCACCATATCCAATCATCATCAAAATTTCGATTTTTAGTGATTCAGTTAAATAAGACATTTTCACCAATTTGAAATAACACTTCGTTTCAAACTCTGAATACAGCATACAAACTAAATTACTCTTTGCGGCCGTGTAAAAACACTAGCAAAAAATAACAAATATCAGTTGTGGCAAAAAATTGCTTGGAATTTTTTGTGGGGACATATGAAAAGTAAGGTTTACATTCCAAAACTAAACAACACACATTTTGAGTACGAAATTGTTGCGTTAAAAATAAATTAAACTATAAAATTACGTTTTAATTGTATGCAACCCTACAAACATACTAAAAATTAAAATTTGATCAGTGCGTTGGATTTCCACCAGCTTTACAATGAGGGGTCACAAGTCATAGGGTTCCATTTGAAAAAATCATGTCGAGGGTGGTTTCAGCCACCCCTGAAGGGCTATATTTTTCACATTACTTGCAAAATGTAGGTAAATACATTTAAAACTTGACGTGTCTCGGGAATTTTTTTGAAAAATCATTCATCACCCCGCTAGCGAATATATTCCAGTTAAAGTCTCCACCGTGTATATATTTATACGTGGATATAAGAACGATTATTAAGCATGGCCATATCTAAAAATGAATTAATGAAGAAATTGTGTAAACAGTACGACTGAAAATCTAATATCAGATAAGGCAATACACGAGCTTTAAAATGACATGCCACTTGACCTCCCTTCCCATTTAAGATTTTAAAAGTAACATCCCAGGGGGGTTGAACCACGAAGGTTGCAAATATTCGTTTTGTGTCCCCCTTGAGAATAAAATTGACTTGTCTTTCCAATTTTCAGTATTACTTAGTGGAAAAGTGAGGTTAGGGGTGGGAAGTTTTCAAATTCGAAATTTGGCGAAGTCGAAATGATAAAATTAATTTCTTGATCGTGAACACGCTTTGTTGTACTCATGTAACTCATATTTAACCGTTTTAAAATGACTTGTAAGTTCAAAATAATGTAATAATTTTATATAGTATAATAACAATGTGAAAACTTATTTAAGGGTGATACCACAAAAATATTAGGGTGACTAAAACTTTTGGGCAAGGCTGTATATAACTTCGTATCTATTATCATGAGGAACAGCAACATTTCCCGTGGAATACGACTTTGTTTTATAGCTTTTACAGTTTTATGCAATCAAAATAAAGGAAGCGCAAACATAAGAGCGTTTTAGCTAAGCAAACAGGTAGAGTCGTTTATATATACATACATAGGTACTTACTTATACAAAGATAAGTCTGATATACAGAATAAACATTTATTTGCATAAATGGGAAGCGAAACTTCCATTGTGTTAGTAGTAACGTCTTACAATATTACAATTTCATATGTGTACATATTACGTACATTCATACATGTACGTATTACAATTTCATATGTGTGTGTGGCAGCTTTAGAAACAGTGAATACAGTGTTCCTTTGCTCTCTATAAAACTGGCAGTTTTACAAGTAAGAGTTCATTAAAAATATAAATATTTGAAACAGGAATTGTTTTAAGGACTACTTATAATACTGTATAGATATTGCAATTCTACAGTAAACGTGTTAGGAAAAAAACCTTAGAAGTAAATACTGGTACCATTATAGAATATAAATTATCTTATCAGTATATTTCTTAGCGGTATATATAAAAAAGCCGTATCAATAAAGGCAGCCTGACACTACACGGCCACATAAAATGAGTGAAGATGATTCAAGAGTTACAAACAAACAAATTTTAGAAGAAATTATAACAATTAAAAAAAGAGTTAAAAGCAATTGTTGAAGCAACCGAAGTGAGACTTCTTTTGAAAATAGAAGAATTTAATAACCGACTCAACAAAATCGAGAAAGAAAATCACGAAATTAAAAATAAAATTGAAACCCTGGAAAGAAACCAAAGAAAAAATAATATAGTCATTTTTTGGATTAAAAAGGGAAGCTAATGACATTTCTCCCGAGTTCGTATGCAACAAAGTAAGTGAAATAATCGATGTTACACTAAACGAATCGGATTTAAATAATATATATTCCTTGGGAAGTGGAAAAAGCAGTCCAATAAAATTAGAATTTGTTTCTTTTCTCAAGAAAAACTCAATTATAAAAAATTTATTCAAACTCAAAGGCTCTGGGATAACAATTGCAAATGATCTGACAGTAAAACAGAGACAAGAAAATAAAATTTTGAGGAAACATCTTCTGTTAGCAAGGCAAAATAAACGTATTAATTCTTATATAAAACAAAATAAGCTCTATCTGGATGATGATATATATACTGTAGAGGAATTAGAGGACATCGATGATATAACCCAACATATAACAACACGAAATCGACCAAGTAGCGCTCCTGGTACACCGACTACACTAACCCAACAAATTGAACAAACATCAGAGCAAACATCTGAAAAACAAAAGGAGCAGGAAAACTTAATCTTAGAAGTTAGGAGTAATATCATAACTCAAACTACACCAGGCTCAAGAAAAACAGGTACAATAAAAAAGGCAACTAATAAGGAACTTAATATATTGAAGATGACAACAAGGAACCGTACAGGGAGTAATAAATAGTAGATAGCTCAATATTGTCAAGTCTTATTAAACTTACTTTTTGTTACACCTCAAAGTCTAAATTAAATTTAATATCAAAACAATGGATCAGTACATTAGGGATTATAATTATATCCCTATAAAAACTAATGAGATCGACTGTGTGCCTGATTATAATAATTATATGAAAAATTATAACAATAAATATGCTTTTAGGTTATATCATCAAAATATAAGAAGTTTGGCAAAAAATATAGATGAGTTCAAAACCTATCTCTCTCAGTTTACGCATTCATTTCAAATTATAGTTTTATCTGAAACGTTTGTATTACAAAATATTGATTGTTTTGCTTTAGAAGGGTATGACATGTTGTATAACGAAAGTCATTTAAATAAAAATGATGGTGTTGCCATATATATAGAAAGTAATCTTGATTATACATCTCATGTAATTACCATAGGGAGCCAAAAATTCATAGAAGTACATCTCAAATTAAATAACAAGTTATATATTGTTACAGCAATATACAGACCGCCTTCTACATGTATTAAAGAATTTAATAGTATCCTAAAACAATATATTAGTAGGGTAAAAATAAATAATAATAAAGAAGAATACCATATAATAGTTGGAGATATAAACCTTAATCTACTTGAGAACAATGATGATACTTCGGAATATCTAAACAATCTGAGTGAATATAACTACCATTCAGCCATAAATGAAAAAACAAGAGTGCAAAATAATGAAGGATCATGCATTGATCACATACTTATAAGAAATAATAATGAATATCGAGACTGTTTATCATTTACACTTGATTTAAACATAACTGATCATCGATCTACAATAATTAATTTGCCAATTCAAATAACTAGAAATAGTAGTAAAATTAAAGAAAATCAGTCAATAACAAGAATTAACTATAAAACGCTAAAAGCTGACTTGAGAAATTTTAATTGGGATCATTTCTATAATATAATAAATGTAGAAAATAGCGCAAATTTTTTTGTTGAAGTTTTATCGACCACTATAAAAAAAGCATTCAAAAACAATAAGTTTAAGAAGGCAAGAAATAAAAAAGAACTCCTTGGATCACTCAGGGTCTTATAAAATCAATAAATAGAAAAGACGAACTTTACAAATGCCACAAAAAAAATCCACATAGTGAGCAAGCTAAACAAAACTTTAATATTTACAGAAATCATTTAAAGATCCTGATAAGACAAACGAAAATTAATTATTACAAAGAAATTATTAATAAAAATAAGAGTTCAACAAAAAATTTATGGAATACAGTTAATAATATAACTAATGCCAAAAATAACGATTCAACTATCTCATATATAAACGATCCAAATTTAAATACAGTTATAAAACATGCAGAATCTATAACCAACACTTTCAATGACTTTTTTGCCGATATTGGTAAAAACTTGGCCCGGAATATCCCTAGATCAACAGAAACATTCATAGAAAAAAAGGTATCCAACTCCATATTTCTTGAACCTGCAAATGAAAATGAAATAATAGAGCTTATAAATAACTTGAAGACCAAAAAAGCTCCAGGAATGGATAAAATAAAAGCAGAAACTTTACAAAATATAGCAGAAGAAATAGCTTGTCCTCTTACCAGTCTTATAAACCGTATACTAGAAACAGGTGTCTTTCCATCTGAATTCAAACGCGCTGTAATCAAACCAATGTTTAAAAGTGGTGATCCTAAAGAAGTAACAAACTATCGGCCTATATCTCTTATAACAAATTTAGCCAAAATCACTGAAAAAATAATTAAAACCAGAATAGTTAAATATTTAGAGAAATATAAATTAATATCAGAACGACAATTTGGCTTTAGGGAAGGTAAGAGTACACAAGATGCTATCTCGTCTTTAACTACTGAAATTTACAAAGCTTTGGATCAAAACAAACCATCAATATGCGTTTTTCTGGATTTGAAAAAAGCATTTGATACAGTTTGTCATACACAATTACTAAATGTATGTCACAATTTGGGGTTCAGAAATAATGCATATAGTTTAATTGAAAGCTACCTATCGAATCGCAAACAATATGTAAATATTAATGAAACTTTAAGTACTGAGAGAGTGGTTACATGTGGAGTACCCCAAGGTACCGTATTAGGGCCTATTTTATTTACGGTATATTTAAATAGTTTACTTACTATTAACTCCTCAGGATTTATTATAAGTTATGCGGATGATACGGCCATTTTTTACACTGATACTACCTGGGGTAATCTAAAACAAAAAGTGGAAAATGATTTTAGACACCTCATACATTGGTTTAACCATAACAAATTAACAATAAACTATAATAAAACCAAATTTATAAAGTTCTCTATTTATAAAAACAATTTGCCTTATTTTAAAACATTAAACATTAACACTGATAATTTTTCAATAGAAATAGAAGCCGTGACTAACATCAAGTACCTAGGGATAACAATAGACCAACATATGAGATGGGATATACATAGCACTAATGTTGTAAACACTCTGCGTAGTATTTTGTATAAATTTAAAAAGCTAAAACCGTTTTTAGAAGTACAGCAATTAAAGATCGTTTACTATGCATTAATAGAATCTCGCCTATCATATGGTATTCTTGGATGGGGAGGTATAGCGAACCGTTATCTGAAGCAATTGGATATTTTACAAAAAAGATTCTTAAAAATAATGTTAAATAAAAATAATACTTACCCTTCAGTATCACTATATTCTGAAGCACATGTTTTAGATATCAGGAAACTATATGTCTTAAATGTTGCTATAAAACAATATAAAGTGCAAAATCAACTACAATATGTATGTCATGATTATACAACACGCCATAAGATGAAAGAGTCCTTAGTAACACCAAGAATACTGAAATCCATATGTCAAAAAAGCTTTAGTTTTATAGCTCCAAGAGTATATAATTACCTCCCAAATGAAATAAAAAATATTAGAAATTTAGCTCATTTTAAAAAGAAAGCAAAGCTGTTTATTCTGCACTCTGGAGATATTATGGGCAATCTATTTTATAGGAGTTAAAATTTTTGTGTTAATGTATTTATACTAAAATTAATCCATTATGGGATTATATATGTGTTAAGTGTATATATGTGTAGGTATGTATATGTGTGTGTATCTATATATGTATATTATGTGTGAACATGCGTGTGTATATATGTACATATATATTATAGAGTTAAATTATTTATTTTACAATAACCGTTATTTTATGTATACAGTTTGTTAAAGTTTATATAATGTTTGTTTTTCTTTATCGTTGTTCTTTGATGTATTGTAATATGAGGAACACTAATAATAATTACAAAAGTTGCAATTACTAATGTAAAATAGAAAATTAAACTATCCACGAGCGGGCTAAGCCCTTGTTGGATTCTCTTTTATTTACATCATGTACTTTTTATGAAATTAGTGTTTGTGCAGGATTATTTATTATATTATTATTACAATAATAAAATTAGAAGTAACGTCTAACACTGACATCTGTGAAGATTGCTTAACAATAAGTAGACAGTAGAATAGTATATGTTTTTGGAAGTGAATTATATAAACGTTCAAATATGTGTTTGAATATTTCTATATGTTTTTAAATTATGACCTAAGTGTCAACTACAGTATGTATAGTACATTAAGCGGGAAAAGGGTCGGAAAATCGATTTTTTTATTTTTTTCTCTGATACTACAACTTATAAGAAATATTGTCAGAAAATTTGAAGTCATTAGGAGCAAAACTTTTCGAGTTATAGACAATTGAGACTCCGGACGCTCGGTCTCCCTTGACCGTCAGTACGCTCGGCGCGGCAAGTGGTTTGTAGCAGCTGTTCTTTTCTGTTTCTCTCTTTCTAATTCCTATAGGCATTAATAGACTCGTTTGTTGTTATATTTTTAAAAATATACCTGATTTTAAAAGGGTCTTTTTGAAAGACTAAACCGAGTTAGTTTGGTATCGTTGACATCGTTATTCATGTATCAAACTTTAATCGCGTTTTTCTCAAAACTTTTGTATTAAGTCGGTAATCAAAATTTCTCGAAAACATTTGGACCGATTTCGCCTAAACTTTGCACACTTCTTTTACATACTAAATACTCGGTTCTGAACGAAGGATTTCTTTTTTTTCAATTACAACTTATTTTTTAATTAAACAAAAAGAGCAATTTTAGACAAAAATCAGTTTTTTTATTGCACCTTTACCAAAAATTCAAAAATGATATATCCGAGATAAACTTATGCACAGAAGAAATCTTTTTTAGTTTTTTTAAGTTCGGATGAAGCAATCATGACTTGTCCTGACTACCGCATGGAAACTTTTTTCTTGAGGTGACTCGGTTCTCACCGCTACCACTGGCTTATTTTTCAATATTTTTTTATGAAAATTTAGCAGAATATTCTTAGAATAATGCTTAATAATGTAAAAAAATTTAAAAAATATTAATAAACAAGGTACTCTGAAAAAAAAATCACAAATTATGCTTTTTTTTGTATCTCATACCCTTTTCCCCCCTTGATGTAGATGAAGGTTGTAAAAATTTTCTCCCGCTTTTTTAAACATATAAATTTTTCTCTTTAGTCGAATTTTTTAAGTATTTTCCTAATTTTCTACATGTTTATAGAATTGAGTTATAACCTAATTAGTACCAATTTAAATGCTTTGTAAAACATCTCTAATTTTTTGGGTTTGTTGCAAGACACAGGATATATATCTTTTCAGGTATACAAATTGTGTATTTTCCATTTTTTTAATAAATTGGATACCTATGTATTGGAGTAAAATACTATTTTGATATATCTGTATATCTAACAAAATAATTTTGTTAAATTCATCGTGAAAACTTCGTTATTAAATAAGTAATCTAAAGAACTAAACATTTATTTTGTAAAATAAAATATTGAGGAAAGATGGAAACGAAATATCTGCTAGACACAGAACATAGTTTCTTTGATTCTAATAAATATTTCAGTGTCAAAAGTCAACATCATTAATTTAAGGAAATTTTGTTTAAATAAAGAAATATATTTTTCACGAAAGAATATTTACTCGGACCAATAAACTCTATTTGCTGTGTACTTCTAATATCGTATTACACAGTAACGGCTTCTGCAAACACTTTTTCAACTTTTTGATTATTAACTGTTGAGTTTCACCAACTGTTTTTTTTTCCTATACGTGATATTAAAGAATAGTAAATTATTACATAACAATATTACGAATAAATATGTAAGTGCATTGTGCGAGTGGTAAACCACTTTCGTTTGTTTTTATTATTCAGTCCCACGAGATGTAAATCGAGTGACAACTGACCGCATTCAAGGTCGCAGTGGCCCGCTGAATCAGGGGCAAGCATTTCGATTTTTATCGACACTTTCTCCTCATCTGTAAAATCGCCGCAGACATTAATTACCATAAAAGAAAATACTTAAATAACGAAATTATCCGTCTAACACATGGCGTGCTAGTCGATAAGCAGCGACGATTTCTTTTTTTTTTATTAATAAGTACCTTTTGTAATAACCGAGATCTGTGGCAGCACATGAGCATTAAAAAGTGTGTAAAACAGTTACTATAAAAAAAAGAAATACATAAAAATGTACATACAACAATTAGGTATTGTACAAATAAAGAGAAAACACTCTTAGTAGATCCTTGTTTCACACATTCTCTAGTTTTACATTGTCAGGCGTGGTAGGTATAGGAAAATTTTTTCAACCATAAAACTCGACACATTCTCAATGGGGTTTAAATTAGAGCTTCCAGCTGGCCACGCCAAAATATTGACCTTATTGGTATTTAACCAATTTCACATTACGTGCAACATGTGAACTGGAGAATTATCCTGTAATGAAAATATATATGTTATATAGATTTAATTTAGTTTGTTGGATGTTTTCTCTTGCGGGAAGCACGTAATGATGTAGTGGACTGTATTTCGTTTTGTTACCTTGCACAAGGATTTTAAGTAAAAACACGGGTGTCTTATTCGACTTACAAACGCCATATTTTTACAATCTGACAACTGACATCAACATATCTTGCGCCCTCTGGCGATACAAATTCGTACGTATAAAAAAAGGCGGCAATTTTAAAAAATCCTTAAGGTGGCAACATCCTGCCCCCCTTGAAAAGAGAATCTTTTCAATAGTAAATCGAGTTGACATAAATAAAAGTTCACTTATAAACGGTAATACATAAAATTATAATACATCAAAAACATCAAAATTCTGATACAGGTAGCATGCACACTTTCGCCGCACTGTTCCTGTAGCAGTTTTCACTGACACTACTCGCACTATGTTGTCCTGTCCGGGATGCACGTCACTTATTCGACCAAGGACCCATTTTAGCGGAGGAGTGTTTTCGTCTCGTAGCAATACCAACTCTCCGATCCTTAATGCGCTCGGGGATGATGAAGTTTTTCTCCACTTGGACCTTTGATGTAGCGTAGTGAGGTACACTTACGAACTGATAGTGTTTGCTATATGTTGAAAAACAAAAAATGATATGTTTTGGCATATCGCATAGTCTGCAATACCTAGTATACACTGTTGACAATGGCACATCTTCTGTCTGCTAACATTCTAATGGTAATTCATTTGTTAGTGGAAGGGGCTGCATATCACACGATTCCAATAAAAGCTGTACTCTTCACGGTGGCCCCACCCACCACAATATCTATTCGAGAGTTCTTTGTCTTTATTCTTCAATAAATGAGACAAATACGGAAGATGTGTATTTGCCGACCCTGTATAGGCTAGTTACTTAGCTAACTTTAAACTTTTAACAGTAATTCTTAACTCTTTGTTTTCAATGAATATAGGATAATCGTTTTTGTACAGGTTGATCCTGGTAACCTAATCTAACCTAAGATTACAATTCCGCTACCAAATTACAAATTTTACTTTAACCATACCATATCACTAGCTAGAGCATAACCTTAAACCTCAAATACCTTACGATCGTCACTACTGACTCCACACATCTTAAATGTCCTCAGTTCCCGTAATGACCCTCTTGTTATATCGTTAAAGTGAATGTCATGAAATAATCAGTTTTAATTCCCAATCAGGATTTAACCCATTAACGCCCAAACGGATACAATTTTTCGTCCTTTTTGGAGCGTCAATCTCGCAGGGAAATTAATGAATTCATTCAATAAAAACCACTTATCCTAATGTTTTTGGATGTGATCTTTCGATTTCAGAATTGTGATTAAATGCTCTAGAAAAAAAAATGGCTGACTTTATGGAGAAAAGTATTGAAAATTTGGAGATTTTTTTGTATATTTTTTTTAGTCCAAAAAGTACTCTAACCTACTCCGGATTGTGGAGGGAGGTGGAGGCAATAGTTGGAGTTGATGATAGGATTTTTTTGCCGACCTCAACTGACTAATCTTTTCAAAATGGCGGACATTGCATAAAATCTCAAAAAAATATGAATTATTATGAACGCATTTTTATGAAAAAGATTGAGAGGACATTTTTCATCAGAATTCTACGTAAATTATAACTGTAATTTTTCCGTTTTCAAGTTTTGAATTTTCAAGAATGATGTCCGTCATATGGAATCCGCCATCTTGGATTTCAGACTTTTTTCACCAGGAATAACTCAAAATGTTACTAAAACATGAAATGACATAGGAAAAATATAATTACAAACTCCTATTTACTTTTTATAATGAAACACACGCCATTTCTTGAGAAATCCGGCCGCCATTTTGAATCCGCCATCATTGAAAATTGAATATTTTGTCAAAATATATATGTTCCTGTAGCAGTTTTCACTGACACTACTCGCACTATGTTGTCCTGTCCGGGATGCACGTCACTTATTCGACCAAGGACCCATTTTAGCGGAGGAGTGTTTTCGTCTCGTAGCAATGCCAACTCTCCGATCCTTAATGCGCTCGGGGATGATGAAGTTTTTCTCCACTTGGACCTTTGATGTAGCGTAGTGAGGTACACTTACGAACTGATAGTGTTTGCTATATGTTGAAAAACAAAAAATGATATGTTTTGGCATATCGCATAGTCTGCAATACCTAGTATACACTGTTGACAATGGCACATCTTCTGTCTGCTAACATTCTAATGGTAATTCATTTGTTAGTGGAAGGGGCTGCATATCACACGATTCCAATAAAAGCTGTACTCTTCACGGTGGCCCCACCCACCACAATATCTATTCGAGAGTTCTTTGTCTTTATTCTTCAATAAATGAGACAAATACGGAAGATGTGTATTTGCCGACCCTGTATAGGCTAGTTACTTAGCTAACTTTAAACTTTTAACAGTAATTCTTAACTCTTTGTTTTCAATGAATATAGGATAATCGTTTTTGTACAGGTTGATCCTGGTAACCTAATCTAACCTAAGATTACAATTCCGCTACCAAATTACAAATTTTACTTTAACCATACCATATCACTAGCTAGAGCATAACCTTAAACCTCAAATACCTTACGATCGTCACTACTGACTCCACACATCTTAAATGTCCTCAGTTCCCGTAATGACCCTCTTGTTATATCGTTAAAGTGAATGTCATGAAATAATCAGTTTTAATTCCCAATCAGGATTTAACCCATTAACGCCCAAACGGATACAATTTTTCGTCCTTTTTGGAGCGTCAATCTCGCAGGGAAATTAATGAATTCATTCAATAAAAACCACTTATCCTAATGTTTTTGGATGTGATCTTTCGATTTCAGAATTGTGATTAAATGCTCTAGAAAAAAAAATGGCTGACTTTATGGAGAAAAGTATTGAAAATTTGGAGATTTTTTTTGTATATTTTTTTTAGTCCAAAAAGTACTCTAACCTACTCCGGATTGTGGAGGGAGGTGGAGGCAATAGTTGGAGTTGATGATAGGATTTTTTTTGCCGACCTCAACTGACTAATCTTTTCAAAATGGCGGACATTGCATAAAATCTCAAAAAATATGAATTATTATGAACGCATTTTTATGAAAAAGATTGAGAGGACATTTTTCATCAGAATTCTACGTAAATTATAACTGTAATTTTTCCGTTTTCAAGTTTTGAATTTTCAAGAATGATGTCCATCATATGGAATCCGCCATCTTGGATTTCAGACTTTTTTTCACCAGGAATAACTCAAAATGTTACTAAAACATGAAATGACATAGGAAAAATATAATTACAAACTCCTATTTACTTTTTATAATGAAACACACGCCATTTCTTGAGAAATCCGGCCGCCATTTTGAATCCGCCATCATTGAAAATTGAATATTTTGTCAAATATATTCTGTAGTATTGTTTTGATTGAGGAAAATGACCGTGGATCAAGAAAAACTCACAATAACATTATTTTCTCGTTAATACTAGAGAAAAATTCATATTTCATGAGATTTTATGCAATGTCCGCCATTTTGAAAAGATTTGAGTCAGTTGAGGTTGGCAAAAAAAATCCTATCATCAACTCCAACTATTGCCTCCACCTCCCTCCACAATCCGGAGTAGGTTAGAGTACTTTTTGACCTAAAAAAAAAATATATAAAAAATCTCCAAATTTTCAGTAGTTTTCTCCATAAAGTCAGCCATATTTTTTTTCTAGAGCATTTAATTACAATTCTAACCCGGAAATCGAAAGATCACATCCGAAAACATTAGGATAAGTGGTTTTTATTGAGTGAATTCATTAATTTCCCTTCCAGATTGACGCTCCAAAAAGGACGAAAAATTGTGTCCGTTTGGGCGTTAATGGGTTAAAGTGAAATTATATTGCGTGAATTTTTCACGGTACGTTAACCATTCCTAATTAACATAATTTACAACACTCGATATTAATATTTAATAATCCATCTAGCAGTACTTTATACTGGAAGTGACAACTAAACATATGATATGACTACGGTTTCTCTTTCTGTGAATTTACGACTTTTTTTACTTTTACTACATCTCTGACCTTGTTGCATTCTGTCTACTTCTGCTATTAAGTTCCGATAGTGAAATTAAATTGTTTATTCAGAAAATAGTCCTCAGAGATTTACTTCCCATGAACATATGTATCTATGTATACAGTGTGTCCAGAATTTTGTGTATTGGTATCTTGGAAACTGTAATGGATAGGAAAACGGTTAAATTGGTAAAGTTGTAGATAATTTTAAGAACTGAATGTCGCTTAGAGAATGCCTCTATATTTTATGGTTTTTGAGATATTTTGGAAAAAACGAAAATCAAAATCTGATATAAATGATTTGTTTTTATAAATTTTTAAAGAATTAGTATTATTACACGAATCAAGGTAACTGTTTGATGACATTTCAAATCTTTAATTCAATTAAGTTTTTAATGTTTCGACTATTTAAACCATCATAAACTTATTTTTTTTTCTTATGGCAATCATATTGGATGTTGTGTTATTTCAAAAGTAGGTACTCAGTGTTCTCAATTCAACGATACCTACCTAATACTTGAATACAAACCTTTTTTCAGGGAATATGCCGCAACTTGGCAACATCGCAATATAAAATTAATAAATTGTAACTATACTTGTAAATCACCGGATTATCTTCCGAGGAAAAAGGAAAAAATGTAGGAGTTATCAGCGTGTTATTATTAGATAACAAAGAAATCTAATTCAATAGGGTCGCCAACATATTTTTAAACATGTGTTCTGAAAAGCACCAGCCCAAAAAGTATTTTTTCCAAACTTGTCAGGAACTTACTTGATTCTAAAATTGAGGGGGAGACCTATTCACCGGGTCTCGCCTCACGTGACGCCTCAAGGTCAAATTAGCACAATGTAAGAAAATCCGACGGATATAATGGATATGCTTTCAAAAACTAATTTACAGCAGTGTTGTGACTAGTTGTGACTATGGAAAATTAGTATGGAACGGTGTAGAGGTCTTGGAGGGATTCATATTGATGGAGATAATGTTGAAATTGTGAAATAAAATCAATAAAAGATTTTATACCATTAATCCTTTTTTATACCCACGTTTCATATGTCTATTATGTTCATTGTTAATCTCAATTGTGCTTCAAGATACATACGAGGTATGTAAATTAAGTAATGAGACTCGCAGCATAACGCCAGATCTAGCAACACTACTGTGACGGGACTTGGAAGGGCGGTAGGTTAACATGTAATGCACCTTCAGTACAAGTTTGAGAGTTATTTGTTTTTTCTTTAAGACTGTTTTCGTAAACCGTTTTTTTCCAGTGCGTTTTAAAAATCAGTGACATTAATTTTAAGCAACAGTGTGCTATCAAGTTTTGCTTCAGACTTGGACACAGCGCAACGGATACTTTTGCAAAAGTTCACCACACCTACGATAACAGTGTTTTTTCAAGAGTCCAGGTTATTCGGTGGTTTTCCAGGCATTCTCAAAAGGAAGAGAGTCGATTGAAGGTGAACCACGCAGCGGAATACCTTCATCTTCAAGAACCGATGAAAATGTCGATAAAATACGAGATCTTGTGAGTTCAGAGCGTCGGTTGACGACAAGAATGATCGGGGAAGAGTTACATTTGAATCACACCACTATTCATCCGATTTTGACTAATGAATTTGGGATGAGAAGAATCTGCCCAAAAATGGTTCCAAAAGATCTTTCGCAGGAACAAAAGGACATGATCCCCATTCTATGGAACGTGTCATTACTGGTGATGTAAAGCCGGCTAAACAGCGCGGCGGCCCACAGTTTTAACACATCTCAATGTAAATAACAGGGTAAGTTTAACACATCTTTTTATAAATTGCAACAGTATATTGTTTTCATGAATTTTGTTTTTGCACATACAAGTAGTAAGTAATATGACGCGTACGATTATGGTCCGCCACCCGGATCTGTCGGCTTTAAGACTTGGGTGTTTGGTACGACTCGGACACCAAGCGCCAAATCATGGAATAGCACATTTCAAGCTTTCCAAGACCCAAAAAACAAGAATGAGCAAGTCGAAGGTCAAATGCATGCTGATTTGCTTTTTTGATAGCCAGGGAATTAACCACAAAGAGTTTGTGCCCCCAGGCCAAACAGTAAATCAACACTTTTATAGACAGGTTCTTGAAAAACTTCGAAAAAGGGTCATGAATCAAGAACAACTGGATGTTGCATCACGACAATACTCCTTGTCACACAGCCATTTCAGTAACCAGAGTTTTTAGCCAGAAAAAACATTCCTGTGGATCCTCAGCCTCTATTATCGCCTGACTTGAGTCCTTGTGACTTTTTTCTCTTTCCGAGATGGAAAAATCACCTCAGGGGACGTCATTTTGGATCCATAGAAAACACTCAAATGACTGCAACCGACCAGCTGAAATCTATTCCAGTGTATGAGTTCCAGCACTTCTATTAGGAATGGAAGAACCGTCTCCAGCGCTGTGTGGCTTCCCAAGGAAGTTATTTTGAAGGCCAATACTTAATTGTATTCTCCTCGAATAAAAATTAAAAAAAAACAGTCTTATTACTTAATTTACACACCTCGTACTTCTAGTTATATAATTTTCTTGAACATAAATTGATTTCGGTAGTAGCTGTGAAGAATAATGCATGAGATTTTTTTACACTAGGTATGTAGAACATGTTCACGATCGAAAGGAAAGTTATTTTAACAAATAACACGATTGTATTCTGCACGCGCAGGGTACTCGTATGTGCCATCTTTAAAACCTCGATTGTTGAATATTTAAATGAAAGTTGTGAAAAGTGAAACCCGTTATTCCTAATTCTAATAACTCGGTCTATCATAAAACCGCTGTTTGTTATTTGTATGACATTTTTTTAATAGTTGTCGGTTTTAATTTTTATTTTAATTGTGGTTTATTCTATAAAATAGACGGCTGTGGTTTATCATTTGAATGAAATACATATGGTAAAACTTAAAATTAGAACAAGTCTTTTACGTATTGCTTTGGCATACTTATTTTGTTAAATATTTTTTAACAACAGCAACAAAAACATCGGATGCTGGCGTAAAAGTAATCTTATATTTTATTATGAAAGTGGCTGTATATGTAGAAATCTTAGAAGTTTATATACATACATACATACATACATAAGTTAATTTATATTATATCGACTTAAATTTACAGGTTGATAAAAAAGAATAAGTGGCGTGTAATTATTTTTGTGCTAGTGTGTCTTGTTAGAATTTTATGCTTCCTGTTTTTTACGTAATCGTAATCGATCAACGTAATGTCGTTGATCGAAGAAATCAAAATGGAATGTAGCTGATGATAATTAAGTGAAGATTCTCCAGTACCAAATTACCTCGTTAAGAAATGTGTCTATATATCTTTAGAGATATCAGAGACTAAAAGTCTGCTGTCAAAAGAAACTCAATTTTCCCATTTAATTACTTTATAATAAATTAGTGATCGCATTCGTAGATGAATTTCATTATATCCTACCCCTAAAACTTTGTCTTGTTTTTATCCTTAGATATTTATTATACAGTTGATATATAAATATTGTCATTAAGCTGGAAATACCTACATATACCTACATATAACTATTTACATTTTGTCATGAGACATCGATCACCTATACGAGATTTTATTTCATTAATACGTGTGTTCTACCAAAATCACATAGACATGTAGAAGTAATTATAATGGAGGATATTAATGATATAAAGGTAATACACTAATTGCGGTAATCAATTGGTTCGAAATGATAGAAAACACTATCGCTTATAATAATACCTCGGTCTTATAATTTATTGCATGTGTAGGTATGTGAATATAAAAATAAGTCAGGGGAGGCAGAGGAGGCAGTGCCTCCCCTGTGAAAATTACAAATAAGATTTTTTTTTCTTTATAAACCTACTATACTTTAATTTTATTTAATAAAATTAAAATTTAATATACTACCTATAATACTTTAATTACCTTTCATTTTTAAATTAATATACGTATATCGGGCAAAAAAATAATTTCTAAAAATAAAAATATTAATAAACATATGTCAAAGGAGATCCTGCACTATTATTTGCAACGACCCAGCGCCTAGTCTATCGTGGTCGCAAGCCTCCGATGCCAATGTTTTCACATACATATACACGGTGGAGACTTTAACTGGAATATATTCGCTAGCGGGGTGATGAATGATTTTTCAAAAAAATTCCCGAGACACGTCAACTTTTAAATGTATTTACCTACATTTTGCAAGTAATGTGAAAAATATAGCCCTTCAGGGGTGGCTGAAACCACCCTCGACATGATTTTTTTCAAATGCAACCCTACGGCTTGTGACCCCTCATTATAAAGCTGGTGGAAAGAGGAATCCAACGCACTGATCAAATTTTTATTTTTAGTATGTTTGTAGGGTTGCATACAATTAAAACGTAATTTTATAGTTTAATTTATTTTTAACGCAACAATTTCGTACTCAAAATGTGTTTTGTTTAGTTTTGGAATGTAAACCTTACTTTTCATATGTCCCCACAAAAAATTCCAACCAATTTTTTGCCACAACTGATATTTGTTATTTTTTGCTAGTGTTTTTACACGGCCGCAAAGAGTAATTTAGTTTGTATACTGTATTCAGAGTTTGAAACGAAGTGTTATTTCAAATTGGTGAAAATGTCTTATTTAACTGAATCACTAAAAATCGAAATTTTGATGATGATTGGATATGGTGATAGGGCGCGAACTCAATGCGAAGTTGTTCGCTTGTTTCGAGAAACGCATCCTGACTTGCCACCACTAAATCAAGGTACCATTAGTAAAATTGAGGCACAATATCGAGAGATGGGTCATGTCAGGAAAGTACCGAGTAAGAGGCAGGCTGTTGTTAATGACGACACGAAGTTGAATTTGTTGCTTGCTCTAGAAGAAAATCCAATCACTCCAGCCCGTCAACTGGCCCGGGATAGTAATCTTAATCACAAAACAGTTTTAAAAATATTTAAATATGAGAAAAAACGCCCATATAAAATGCAAGCTGTTCAAGAGCTACTTGAAGATGATCCAGATCGACGAGTGGAATTTTGCGATTTATTGATCAAAACCAGTTATCTTTAGAGTGGATAGTTTTCTCTGACGAGGCTACTTTTACATTAAATGGGCACGTAAATCGCCAAAATTGTCGTTACTGGGCTGAAGAGAACCCCCATTGGATGAGGGAACTTCATACTCAGCGCCCACAGAAAACTAATGTGTGGGCCGGAATAATACAAGATATAATTGTAGGACCATTTTTCTTTGATGACACTCTTAATGGAGCAAGATACTTGCGTTTACTCCAGCACGAACTAATGCCAGTGCTATGTCATTTATTTCCAAACCCCTTAAACCCTAACTTGACCGACGAGAGGTTATGGTTTCAGCAAGATGGGGCCCCACCACACTATGCTGCCATTGTTCGTCAGTATCTGGACAGAATTTTTCCCGGTAGGTGGATTGGGAGGCGAGGTAATATTGAGTGACCAGCAAGATCTCCACATCTTACACCACTGGATTTCTTTTTGTGGGGACATCTTAAAAGTAGGGTTTACATTCAGAAACCCAACAACACAGCAGATCTGCAGGAAATGATAAGAGAGGAAATCGGAAAAATTACACCGCAAATGTTGCATAATGTAAGGGACGAAACCTACCACAGACTGGGATGCTGCCAACAAGTGAATGGTGCACATTTTGAACAATTGTTACGTTGAAAATAAATTTAATTTTTAAATTGTTTTAATTGTATGCAACCCTACAAACATACTAAAAATTAAAATTTGATCACTGCGTTGGATTCCTTTTTCCACCAGCTTTACAATGAGCGGTCACAAGCCATAGGGTTGCATTTGAAAAAAATCATGTCGAGGGTGGTTTCAGCCACCCCTGAAGGGCTATATTTTTCACATTACTAGCAAAATGTAGGTAAATACTTTTAGAAGTTGACATGTCTCGGGAATTTTTTGAAAAATCATTCACCACCCCACTAGCGAATATATTCCAGTTAAAGTCTCCACCGTGTATATTTATATGGCATAGGGGGGCTTCGCGCTTCGCGATCCTGCGTTGCTAACAAATTTAACCCCCTAACTTCAGTGGCAAAAACTGCATAGCGGAGGCAAACACGCCCACCTCCCACCTCTCACACGTGACAGCGCAGAAAGCGACTTATTTAATTTCATGAACCTAATAACCTAACCTACAAAATTTAATATATTTTATTGTTCTCTGTTTTTGAACTTTTCGTTGGAAAGTGCCGTTATTCTTGCCGGGTTTTTTTGAGTGTTTTGAGTGTTATAGGAGGGTAATAATTATTGAAAGTGTACCATATTACTTACGTAAGTCGTTATTTGAACGTATAATTTAATTAACTATACAAAATTATAATGGAGGTAACTAGCGAGTGTAGCAGTTTGTTTCATAAAAATAACAATACGAGTTGTCATGACACTCAAATGAATATTCGAACCTGCAATGATACTGTTGAGTATCATATAAAGTACAAATTTAGTCGCCTCTGTTATGAGGATACATTATTTGTTAAAGATTTAAGAGTATCACTGCTAGATCTAAGTAAAACTTTCATTAATCAGGGTAAGCCTGCTCGTAGTTTTGTTAATACGTGGTATGATAAATGCAAATGGCCAAGTGGTTCTTTAACTTTAAATACATTATTGTGTTGGCCATGTGTATTATTTTCAAATCGTGGAGAAGTTGGACAAAGTCTGGATTTGATAAGATCTTAAAACTTTATCTCGTTCAGTTGACACATTCAAAAAGTCAGGAACATATTAGTTGTATTTGTAAATTACATCTTTTAGGCAAACAAAATATAATGAATATGAAAAATTCAGTCCGTCAGATCTAAATTGACGCAGTCCTGGCAAAAATCCGTATTTTATTTCACTGCATCTTTTAATTGTAAAATAATTTGACGAAAACTCTACACTTTCACGATGCTTTTGCTGAACCAATAAAATATATTAGGTACATGTTAGACAAATGTACTTAATATATTTTATTGACCAAGTAGAAGCCTTCTCCTAACTAAGTGGCATATTACTAATAATGTTTACCATCACAAAAATTTAGGAAACAAAAATGTTTACAAAATATGTCTGGGTCCCCAAAAAAAAAGTCACGAGCCGTCACTGCTTTCATCGCCAGTTCATATCGTACAGTGTGTAATTAGTAGATGTTTATATTTTACTTGACGGGTGGGTGAATATTTTCTTTAAAGAGGCAAGAGGAAAAAGGAACAATAGTCATGAAAAAACAACATATTATGTTAATGGTACTTTTAAATCTGTCAGTCTATTAAAAACTACTGTAATTATAATTACAGTGCACCAAAAGTAGCTTTGCTCCTGGCCGCAATAGACTTGAAACTGTGCTCATTTCTTTTGTAGTTGCAGCCGTGAACGCTTCGAGAAGTATCTCTCATACATACATATGTATACTCGGATATGTTCATTCTCGTACAACGTTCAATGTGCGGGTAAATCTATTCTTGGTGTACTGTAATACTTCCCTAAAATATTTATTCTCCACTGTATTATTCTATATTCATAAGCATTTAGACATGGCATAGCTGATGAAAACCAATCCATATTCTTCTCAAGTAATATTTTTATTTTTAGTGTTTTGAAATGGTATCTATCATTACAAAAAAAAAAAAAAAAAAAAAAACGTAAATTAAAAACAACGGAAGAGACAAAATACAGTTTGCAGTAAACCGATTCCCTTGAAAAGGTTAACATGTTAAAAAAAATTAAACGTAATCCTTTATTAAAAACATTAAAAAAAACGATCGCACCCACTATTATTTTCATAGTAAAATTAAAGATTTTCCGTTTCTAGATAAATATTCAGCGGTTGCGGTCTGTTACCATAATAAAGCAGACTCATTAGTACTGTCAAGCATAATCTAATAACATTTTCAGATATTTCGTTTTAGTCAGATTTAGTTGTTTTATCTCATTACTACTCGCTGCACTATATAGCACTTGGACGTTAGTTGGTCTTTTTGAGTCTCTAAATGCTTTTAGGTTTCTTGGAGTTTTCCCCATCGTTATCGTTTTCGGTCTAGACAAAATAAATACATAATAAATAATAAAGGTATCTCTTTACTTTGAGGTAACACAGATCAGGATACTCTTGTGTGATAAGCTGTTACACAAGGGTATAACTACATTTCCAATCATAATTATGTGACAGACCATTTCAACCTCAGATATGCTTAATACATGGTTTATCATCAGTGGATAGGTATATGAAGAAATAATAAATAAACCTAATAGAAAACTAACATTTAAATGTATGTATTTAGATAAAATTTACATTAATTTTGAAAGGGGTATTTCGACATAAATTAGTGTTTAAAAAAAATAAAAAGCAATGTTCTAAAATTACACAAAACGAAAGAATTTTACAGGATTTGTTTATATGTATAAGTATATTTCATTTTTTTGTATTCTATTGTATACAGCAGCACACTAACATATTTTATAAATTCAATTGACGTAATTCTATTATGTAAATTAGTTTTCTAGTATTTGATTTTTAATTAAATTGCTGGACAATTTGAAAAATATTGTTTTGGAGGAAAGACGCAACCAAAAAAAATTTTTTTGGTTGGTCATAATGGTCCTCTACCTCAACAATGGGTTAGATTTGTTTGGTAACATAATTTATATACAGATTAAATGCTAAACAGCAACTATATAGACCTCTAGACAATTCTGTTCTATTATTACCTTCGTCTGAAAGTCTATTTATTATCACATTTTTTGGAAGTGAATGGAAAATGGAACCATATTTACAGATTGGAAGTAGCAATAAATTAAACTCAATTTCTCAAATTAATTTCTCAAACTAATACAAGTAAATGAATGCGATAAACAAAACAATTTCTCAAAATAATGCAATTAAAGCTAACAATCTATGTAATTAAAAAAATAAATAAATAAAGAAAACTAACAGCTAAAATAACTAACATACTTGTGCATGAATCTTGTCATTGTATATTATAGAATAATAGAATTATTATATTATAGGTACTATTAAATAAAATCAGTTTTCACAATGTACATACATATGTATGTACGTACATAATGCGTACTTAAATCGTCGCTACAATAATTTAAATGGGTGATTTGATTTAAATAATTCTCATACTTTCTTGTTGTACACGAACCCATTCAAGACTGCGTTTAAATATAATAGGAATAAACCATCACCAAACAATGACCATTACTTTCCATCTTAAATAATAGAACTGACGTTTTGTGTCAGAAAAATAACAAATTAATTAGAGATTAAATAAATTGAGCTCTTGGTGTTTGTGTAATTAACGATTGTTATCCTTTTAAAGAAAAGGAGTCTGCTTGTATTTTCACAATGAAGCATCTAAACATCGTTGGTTTTGTTCATGTTTTATTCGGTTTTTGTAACCAAATGTTTGTCGAAATCAATTTAATACTTTCATAAAAAAAACTACTTAAAAATGTTAATTAGGTGAAAAAAATGTCTATATTTTTAGAAGAATGGTGTATTTTATTTGAGACCGTCTTGTAATGCTTTTGATTCAAGTTCTACGTATATATCTATATCGTTTGACGTTTGACTAATTCCGTTTAATATTGTTTTCAGCTGGGCTGTGTCTACCGTCATGACAAGGCAAAATAGTATTCCCTCTGAAGACGGTACAAATATGATCAATGCCCTTATACCTCTATGGGACCTGTGTAACCACACTAATGGAACGGTAAGTGTTGCAATTGTAGTGATTTTTAAGGTTGTTAAGAAGCCTCTAACCCCCTTTGGCTACAAAGTATGGTCCTCTTAAAACCTGGAGACCTTTCTAAAACGTTTATTCATTGCCTGACTTTTATTGCATTTTTTTTTTAATGTAGGGAAAACTGTACTATAAAACAGAGTGACTCTTTTTGCGTACAACAACCAAGGCCTACTGTGTTTTTTTCTTGATGACTGAAATTCAAGAATTCATATTAGTGATTAGAATTCAGATGAGAGATTTGTAAAACATTGAATTGTAAAAAAAAAATCTGTAACGTTTTGTCGCAGTTTTAATTATTATTTTATCTCTTAAAATCAAGTAGTCGATGCATTAACTGAAAATAAAGTAGATAATTGTTTCTATCTACTATAATATAATACTGTTTAACTATTTTTCAGAAAAAAATATTGTGTAGAAGAATATATTCTTTTTAACTAATTTTTTTTTTTAATAATTTAATGTTCTCGTTACCAAGCTCTCAGAGTTATGTGTTTTGCAAGTACACAATGGAATTTTGCCGAATATTGAATTTATCGTGGAGTTATCACATAAAGTGTTCAACGTATACATTGTTACATGTATATTTATATAGTTTACAATTGTTAGATAAAAACAAAGCCCACCTTTCAGATCTCAACAGATTATAACCCCCAACTTGAGAGGAGCGAATGTTTGGCGTTGAAGGATTTTCAACCGGGTGAACAGTTCTTCATTTTCTACGGTGCCAGAACTAACGCAGACCTCTTTATCCATAACGGGTAAGATTTTATGTTAAAGAAAGTAGGTGTACCGGGGTAAACGTAGAAATCGAAATTACATAACGATGTCAGGAGAGCCGCGTATAAGCAATCTTTATTTTTACCGTATTTGCTACGTACGGTGTTACCAGGAAGGTTGTCTGGTTTTTCCTTATCGAGGCAGATGAGGAAGAAGCTAAAAGCAAGGCGACACAGCTGGTCAGTAGTATCACAGCACAAGGAAAACCAGCAAACCTCTCAATTTCAAGTATATTTTAATAAGGTTTAAATTATTGTTTAATTACGTATTTAATACTGTTATTACATATGTATTAATCATGTAAAAACGAACGCAAATTTTTTTTTAATTCCTACTACAATCCTGATGGCAAATATGCCTCGTTCCGTTGCAAAACGTTAGTACACATGCACTGACCAGTAGTCCGAGATCACGAAATCTGGCTGAAAGTCACCGACAATCGAGTGATTTTGCTGGTAGTCCTAATGCTATGGTAGTACCTAACAATCACGTATTAAAACGAAATACTTAGCTTTAGCTGCATGGCAAGCAGCTTGAAGCAACAAAAACTATGGGATTAGAAGGAATTGGGTCTATATTGATATATTACGTTTCTTCGTAATATACACACGTTTAAATTCTTAGTAAACACACGTTTAAATAAAGGCACTTAAAATTAAAGAAGGATAGTTAAAGTATAGTAGAACGAGTCGCAGGAACAGTAGCGTATCGTACAAAAGGAGTTTTATATAATTAGCATTAGTAATAATTACTTGCAAAAGCTTTCATTTGGTTTAATTTATTATATGATAATTATTAATTTTGTGTTGTAGTTATTTATTTTTATAAAATACATTGTTGTTTTAAATTGCTTGCTAGTATTAGCAAAAATGAATTACAGCCATGCTGTGACAATTTTTTCTTTATTAGTACTTTTCTTTAACTAGTACCAATATATTGGAATACTAGTATATATTTAATTAATTCGAATTAATTTAAAATTGATACTTTGAATTTATTTTCAAATTACTTAATTGAAACTAAATTTACTGTATTGACTTAATTGAATTAAATTCTGTAGTTTGATCAAGTTAGATATGGTTATGCACTCGTATAAATATTTAAATGATATGGATGACGTGAGCTGAAAAATACTAATAAACTGAAGTGTTGTAAATGGTCACTAGACTTGACACATTTGCAATAATATTATAATACACTGAAAAGAACATTGCTAGGAAAAATGTATCGCATATTAAAGATTGAGCAAATATTATAACATTTATGATAATGAATATTTGTACAAATTGTGTGGATCTCACAATTCTGTAGAATGTTCTTTTCTGTTGTTGTGTTCTGTGAAATTGTGAGGTTGTCTAGAATCGAACGACACAATTCTCTAAAATGTTGCCTTGCAAATAAATGCTCCAAAATGTTGCTGCAAATGCACGCTATACTCTATCTTCGTTCCTACCACGAAATCTGCCACATTTTGAAATTTATAGAATGTTGATAATGCTCAATTTTCTGTACATTTTAATGAGTAGACGTCACACTTAGCATCACGTCACACTTGATCACTGTACAGTATGGAAGCAATTGAACTGTGCTCAAAAAGTACCCTGCTCTAAGCTGTAAATTAAATAAAAGTTCTCAGAATTTTTTTGGGGTTCGGGAAGGTTGAAAAAAAAAACAAATCCATATTATGGATTCCCAATATCAATATCCTCTGCCAGGTTCTCAAATGAATGTGAATTCTAGGTTCAACTCCGGAAGGGGTCAAGTCTTACTCTGATGTGCTTTATACGCTGATATTGCGTGTTTATAATAGCTTTGTTCATAGAAATGCATAAAAATGCTTCTGTGAACAGAGCAGGTTGGAAAACAGGAGTTTTCCAACCGTCAGAAATACTGAGCCAATTGCGATAGGACCGTCAGAAATATTGGTCCTTTTAAATCGTTCATTTACTACTAAACCGGGGTGAACGATTGCTTCTGATGGTTGGAAACTATCACAAACTGGCTCTGCAGACAGAGCTAATATATTCGTATAACACTTGAAATCTGACTAAATATATGTTGCTTTATTGCCTTTTATTGTGTTCCTTTCAAATAACTCAAGAATATTTTGAAAATGTTTAGCTTTTTTAAAGCTAAATCAAAAGAGACAATAATAAGAACAATGTCCAACGGCGTTGTCAAGTTGTTGTATTCGAGAATTTTTGGGGTCATCACTTTAATTGTAACATTTGCTTTTGCCATTTGGTTAACTAACGGCTCAAACTAAAAACAAAATAGATAACAAAAATTTCCTCATTATCCATTATCCGCTTGACATATAGTTTCGTTTATGAAGACAACGTCCATGACGGTTACTGGTTGCGACTAGGCGTAAGCAAGTCGGATCCTCTTCGGGAAAAGAGAAACGAGCTCTTGAGGAAGTTGTCCATCCCCACGAGTGGTGAGTTCTTCATTAGAAAGTCGTTGGAGCCGATAGACGGGGAGCTGCTGGCGTTTTTGAGGATATTCAACATGGACGACGGTAATGTATAGCCTAGAGTCCTAACCAAAAGATGATTTCTGCAACTGTAAAATGATTGTGGTTTCTATTTTGCCAGATGGGTTCAGTAAAGTCAGTTACGTTACATACAGCGTCCGCAATCTTGCCATAGGTCATAAATCTGTGAATATGTCACGGAAAGATCGCGACATCCTCCCAATCTCAGATTATTACTAGATTATTATTAGTACTGGCAAAGCCACTTTTGTGACTTTTTACAAATGTCAACAGTCTGTAACATATCAGTTATAAATATGCACGAAATTTCAGTGAAAATGATCTTCATTTTTGGGCAAAAATGCCGGTACTCTAAGGGTTAAGGGAATTATCTGCTGATGTTAAGTTGCACAAAGCTACTTCTGGTTAGATCCCTAGTAATAGACTTATGTTTATCATATTTAACACAAAAAGACAAACCTGATAAATACTCAATTTACTCCCAAACAGCAATAACCAGTGGCGGTTGGTGATATTTCAGTTAGCCATATCTTGAAAACGACGCATGGGACCCAATTCACTTTTTAGGTTATGACTATACACCTCTTACAGAAAGGATTTGTAGTGAAAAAACCGTTAGCAGTTTGCGAAAAAATTTTCAAAAAAAAAACTGCAGAACACCCTGGGATCTCAGTAACGCTCTGTGGAATATTTGCAGTATATATATTTTTCATAATCTAGAAACAAATATAAGGAGAGGTTTTTCGATTTGTTACAATTTTTTTTTCAAAAAGTTATGGCCATTTTAATTTTGGGAAACAAAATGTTCCTGTAAAACCCTGTTATATTTGTTACAAAATATTGTTTTTTCAAAAAGTTATGGCCATTTTGTTGCAAAATATTTTGTAACAAATCGAAAAACCTCCTATAAAACCCTTTTATAGGAACATTTTGTTTCCCAAAATTAAAATGGCCATAACTTAAAAAAAAATATATTTTGTAACAAATCGAAAAACCTCTCCTTATATTTGTTTCTAGATTATGACAAAAAATATACCCAAATATTCCACAGACCGTTACTGAGATCCGAGGTTTTCTGCAGTTTTTTTGAAATTTTTTTCGCAAACTTTGCTGACGGTTTTTTCACTATAAATCCTTTCTGTAAGAGGTGAAAGTGAAGTGGGTCCCATGGGTCGTTTTCAAGATATGGACAACTGAAATATCACCAATCGCCACTGGCAATAACCAATTTAAATACAACATATTGAAATCAAACAAAAAACAAAAGAAAAAAACAGAGCTATTTCATCGTGTAAAAATGTATAAGGTGTTCTTTTAAAATAAAACTTGTTTGTGTCATGTCGAAAACTGTTTATTATTATTTTTTACAACATATCACAAACATATTAAAAAAAAACTGTATATAAATTTGGATTCATGTTTCTTCGTATCTCCAAAATTAAGCGAGATAAGGCATGGGTCAGTGTACAGGGTCAGGCAAGAGTTTGGAATTATGCCTATATATTTTAGCCAATTGTTTTATAGCAATTTTTTTCAAATAAAAGTTGTTTGACTTCATTTTTGGCATATTGTGGCGATCTTCATTTACTTATTTATTCAATTGTTTTCCAACTGTTGCAGCTATCTATTTTTTTTTAATAGCACTCTATGTTTTTTGTTTTTTTTTTTCAACTCACTATTCAGGGTACTACCATATAAAATTTTCGTGAGGTTGCATAATGAGCATTTCGAGAAAATTAAAATTTTTCGCAATTTGGCAAAATTGGTAAGTCGTCCAATCCAACTAATAATTTAATATTTGATGATAACCCACGGTATAAACTAGTATTTACCATGATCAGTACCTTGTTTCCATCACATTAATCGCATATAAGGTTCATAATGTCTACAATTATTGCTAAACACAGTTCTAATATGTCCATAAAAAAAAACTACTTGAATTCACAAACATCTCACGAGTTCTTAAGTCGTTCACATTTATTGACCGTTCCTTATTAATATTTCCTCTTTAACGTCTCCCTATAAGAAAAAGTCCCTGGGAATCAGGTCAGGTGACTGGGCTGGTCATTTAATGAACTACCTGTGGCTCTGTGTTGCGGAGTTATGTTATAGATCAAGTATAACAAGGACGGCCAAATAATGTGGACGATTTGAGTCACTTAAGAACTTGAATAATTGGTGTAATGGGGATAATAAGAGATGAGTAAGTAGAAGAACTGCGATTTAGCAATAATGATAGACATTTTGAATATTATGCAATTAATTTATTAATCGAGGCAAAGTAGTCTTAATGGTAACTGCTAGGTTGGTTAAACCAAACTACCAAAAAACTTAATTTTCTCGAAATACTCCTTATGTAACCTCGTGAAAATTATATATAGTCGAAAGCAGAATAGTGGGCTGATAAAAAAAATACAACATAGAGTGCCATTTAAAAGAAAAGGAATGGCTGCCACAGCTGGAAAACAACTGAAGAAATTAGGAAATGAAGATCTCCCTAACAAGCGAAAAAATAAGTCAAACAACTTTTATTTGAAAGATTTTCCTATAAAACAAATGGTTAAAAATGTATAGGTATTATCCTTTTGTCGGACCCTGTATTTTATAACCCTGTACTTCCACTCAACTAGGCGGGTAATGAAGCAATTTTGGTCGATGCTTCTCAGTTTACAATTCGTCTAGTGGTCAGAAAATCATCTGAGAGAACCAATATCTTGGCGGCTGATTTTTTTTAATTGACTAGTATGCACTCTAGCCGTGGCGCTAATTATCGAAATCTTCGTATTCTCGAACTTCGTACCGAAGATTTTTATAGTTAACTCTCCAATTAGCGCAATCCAGTTCAGTTGGGTCGAACAGAGAAAACGACTTATTTATCCGTCTTAACCGCCAACGCTGATTTTGTTCAAGCAACAAACATAATTAGCACTCCCCCCTACCCGTTAAAAGCTCCCCCTTTCTGTTATTATGTGAGTCGCGCAACACCCATTACTAACCTTAACTTTTATTAAATCCATTTAACGAGAGTTTTATTTGTTCGAAACAACTCCGGTTGTTGTTGCGAAGAGGGTGACAAATCTGCCGATTTGTATCGCATCGACCGTGTCCCAGATACGGGTTTTGCGGGGAAGGGGAGTTAAATCGAGGAGTTTGCTGGTAATCCTGGATATCTGGTTAGGCGTCAGGAAGAGTGAGTCATTTTTCAAGGGCTGTCATGTATATTTTACTATTTCATTCATTCAAGAGGCGCAGTTCGGTTCATCCACACTTCCATATCAACGTAGTATAGTGCAGTGGCGGTGCGTGATATTTCAGTTAGCCATATCTTGAAAACAACGCATGGGACCCACTTCACTTTTTAGGTGATGACTATACACCTCTTACAGAAAGGATTTATAGTGAAAAAACCGTCGGCAAAGTTTGCGAAAAACACTGGAGCACTCCCTGGGTTCTCAGTAACGCTCTGTGGAAGTGTTTTGCAGTATATATATTTTTTTTCATAATCTAGAAACAAATATAAGGAGACGTTTTTCGATTTGTTACAAAATATTTTTTGTTTCAAAAAGTGATGGCCATTTTAATTTTGGGAAACAAAATGTTCCTATAAAATTAAAATTAAAATGGCCATAACTTTTTGAAACAAAAATATTTTGTAACAAATCGAAAAACGTCTCCTTATATTTGATTCTAGATTATGAGAAAAAATATACTGCAAATATCCCACAGAGCGTTACTGAGAACCCAGGGAGTGCTCCAGTGTTTTTGAAAATTTTTTCGCAAACTTTGCTGACGGTTTTTTCACTATAAATCCTTTCTGTAGGAGGTGTATAGTCATCACCTAAAAAGTGAAGTGGGTCCCATGCGTCGTTTTCAAGATATGGCTAACTGAAATATCACGCACCGCCACTGGTGTAGTGAAAGTATACAGGGATTGTCCGGATAGTAATGTCACTGAGCTTTGAAAAATGTTTTTTATTGGTTCTATGTGTACAAATCTTTAGAAATTTTCAAAATACATTCCTCCTGCGTCCACACATCGGTTCCAGCGGGTCTTCCACGCATCAAAAGCCGCACGGTAGTCGTTTTCCGGAATCGCCTTTAAAGCGTCGGTGCAAGCCTTCTGAATGTTTTTCACCAACCCAAAATGCTGTCCTTTCATTGGGGTTTTGAGGCGCGGAAACAGAAAAAAGTCTGGGGGGGGGGGAGGCACATCGGGGCTGTAGGGAGGCTGGGGAACAACGGTGATGCCTGCCTTGACGAGGTAATCGGCCACGAGGAAGCAGGTGTGCGAAGGCGCATTGTCGTGGTGAAGCTTCCAGGATTTTGATATGTCTCGACACCTCGACGTAAAACTTGCCGCTTACAGTTGTCCCCTGCGGAACGAACTCATGATGGACCAATCCCCGTCAATCAAAAAAGACAATCAGCATTGTCTTGATCTTTGATCTGGACATCCTTGCCTTCTTGGGGCGAGGGGAGTTCGACGTGTGCCATTCCGCACTTTACCTCTTCGTCTCCGGATCGTATTCAAAGACCCAACTTTCGTCCCCGGTAATGACGTCATCAAGGAAAGCGGGGTTGTCTTCGCAGGTGTCCAAAAGTTCTTGGCAGGTTTCGACGCGCCTCGCTTTTTGATCGTCCGTTAGCACTTTTGGCACGAGCTTCGCGTACACCTTCCTCATTCCTAAAGACTCCGACACAATTTCGTGAACAATGGTTTTCGTAATGTCTAATGTTTCGAAAATTAAATGGACACTTAGACGACGGTCAGTGTTCAACAAGTCACGCACACGTTTCACATTGTCGTCGGAACTGGAGATTGATGGCCGTCCAACGCGGTTATCGTCGTTGACATCTTCCCGACCTTCTGCGAAGGCCTTTTGCCACCGGAAAATTTGCCTGTCCGAAAGACAATCGACGCCGAAAGCCTTCTTCAACATTGGAATGGTTTCCGCAGCACTCTTCTCCAGTTTCACACAAAACTTGATCGCCATCCGTTGCTCAAGCCAACGTTGCATTTTTTCTTGTACCGGGTCACTGTAACGACTCTCAAAGAACGAGTGATGCGACCGCTACAACGACCGCTAGCCAACTGACGCTTGTTGGATCTTGTTGCCAGATCCCCCCACCACAATCCCAGCATGTAAAGCGCGGGCTGGCGCGTACAGTCTCAGGAAAAAAAATTCACTGACATTACTTTCCGGACAAACCCTGTACTATCGGTGAAAAATTATTATTTATTCTACTATACTAGATAATAAAATAATATGTTGTTTTTGCTCTGAAAGTTCTTCTTTGTGTCGGTATTAAAATATTTTATCTACCCTTGCTGTTAAACTATTAGTTCATCTACCCTTGCAGTTAAAATGCTACTTCATCTGTTGATTTGAGTTGTTTAATGCACATTTTGAAATTTGCTATGGAAAAAATTATTAGCAATACTCTAGGGAAAAATGAATATTATTAGATAAAAATTGTGAAAGGTTGTAAGTGGGACTGTCTATATTACTGACTATTGGTCTTAGAGGAATGTTATCTTTATGTAGTTTGGGTAAACCGTACATGAATGGTGCGTGACCATTGTGACAAATGAGTTTTTCTGTTGTTCTGTGATTAAGTTTTTCTTTCTCCATGATTTAACAAGATCAATAACTTTGTTTTGGATTCTCTTTATTGGGTTTTGTGATTCTTTTTTTAAATGTGTTTTCCTCATTAAGCATATTATTAATTTTTCTTTCATATTCTTCTTTGTACATAATAACCATTTTATTATTTTTGTCTTCAGTTAGTACGAAAATATTCGGGTTATCTGTTAAAAAAAAATTTGTTTCTTTTACATAAAAATTTATTTTATGTTTTTGATGTGTTGTTTTTTTTTGTTAGTGTTTTTAATTTTGTTTTTATTATTTGTTAGTAGGTTGCAGACTTTATTTCGGATTTCTACTTTATTTTCATTAGTCATGTTTGTTAGACTTATTACTACGCTTATTATTATTTGCTCAATTGGAAAATTATCAACTGGTAACGAAAATTTTGGTCCAAGACTTAAAACATATTTTACTGATAGAGGAATTTTTATTTTAGTTAAATTAGTAAGCCAGTTTTCGTTAATAACTAGAGGTTCTGATTGAATTTTTGCCTTCGTTAATTTGTTTATTTTATTTCTTTGCTTGGTTTTAATTTTGTTTAATAGTGTTTCAGTTTTTTTATTTAATTCTTGCATGAATTTATGTAGGTCATTATCATTTAAAATATCTTTTATTTTTCTTTCGTTTTTAATAATTTCAGATCCTATACTTTTTTTCTGAGAGTGCGCATCACAGATACATAGATTTAAGCATTGCAAATAAAAAGTTGAGAGTATAATCAGATATTTTGATTTAGATTTATTATTTTGAATTATGTGTGCTTTAGATTTTATTTTAAAAAAAATAGGGGTCAGTTGTAAATTAAAAAAAAATACAGTTAGTTACCCACAACTGTTGTTTTATTAAGCACATACTCTGTAAGCGTAATAAAATATATATTTTGCATACCTACTGCTTAAAAGAACGATGGCATCTTGCTTAACCATGATGAAAACAATGTTTTGTGATGGGAATTTTGAACTTCTGTAAGATCACAGTGCAATACAAGGTTCTTTTTGAGGTCATTCGTTAAAGGTTTAAAATATACTAGATGGTTCTGGAAATCGACTCAGTCCCACTTTTTTTGATTTCAGATATAAGGTAATGAAATTATTTTAGAATTGGATTATAGACATAAATCTGCAATTACCCCCCAGCCAGAATTTGAATAATTGTGATATTGTTACAGTGGTGTCCCACAGATTTTTTAGGTAGAGTCCAGTGGCGTAACTAGCGTTTTGTTGAGATTAGCAGTTTTCGTATTATGAATCAAATCTACATTTCTTTAAATGGAAACCATAGCACAAAATATTGAACATCAAGTTATTTAATCAATTGACATTGTAGTATATAAAACAACATTGATAATAACAAAATTTGAAATAAATATTTAAAATTATATTATATGGACATCCAAAAAAAAGTCATCAAAGTTGGCCGATAAAAAAAAGACGTATTTCTATTCTTAATCGAATTTATAACCTTATTTACTTGTCAAGACTGTCACATCATATGACAGCCATTGATTATTTTACAAATTGTGACAGTCACTTGTCAAACGTTTGACATAACCGAAAAGCTTAGACATGACTGCTATTTCCATCTCTCTCGTTCATAGCCAGAGTTGATTTTCTTTATATTATATGAACTATGTTAAGTAGTTGGTGTCAGTTTTGATTAAATGTATAAAAATGTTAACGTCTTGTTTAGTCATGCCCATCTGTGTACATTTTTTCATGTTATTAATTTTGAACTGCTTTATGACAATATATGTACCAAACAATGTAATAAAAAATGCTCTTTTCAAAAAAACTGGATGTTTTCCACGAAACACCGAAATTCAATACTTTCCTCGACGCGCGTTTCTCCAACTAAGTTGGCATCTTCAGGAGAAGATTAAAACTGCTGCTGCCAGTTATAATCTTCTGTTGAAGATGCCAACTTAGTTGGCGAAACGCGCGTCGAGAAAAGTATAGTAGTTCGGTGTTTCGTGGAAAACGTCCAGTTTTTTGTTTCAAAGGCGAAGGTTCTAGTACCAAGTACCAACTCCAGTCTGCGTAAGATTCAGAAAATTAAAGATGAAAATCGGCGACTTCAAATTGACAATTTTTTGGGAGCAAATCGCGTTTTTTCATAACTTTACATATATATCTTGTAATTTAATTCCGTTTCTTTTAAACAGAATTAAATATAACAATAATACTTGTTTATACTATAATTATCGTAGGGTTATGTAGTGTCTACTCTGCGTTATCGCACACTTTCCGGACCCTAAAAAATTTTATTCAAATTGTGACCGTTACAAAGATGGTTAGAAATGGCTATTTTTTTCAAAAATCTGGTTGGCTCTGTGAATTTGCCTCATAAAAATAGGTAAGGTCCACGAAAACGGCATCTTTCTGTCTGTTGTAATAATCGAGATAGGTACCTTAAAAAATCGTCAAAATGTAGACACCCTGTACAATTCAGTTGCAGCGAAACTTTTCCGGCGGTTTAACCCAATTAGTTTTTTTTTTGTCCAGAACAACTCCAGCGCTGGTTGGAGAGTGACAAATCCGGCGACTTGCAGTACGCCGATTGCGCACTAGATACGGCTTTGGAAAAGAAATCGTGGAGCTTCCTGCAGGCCAGGCTCAAGCTGCTGCTGGGCATTTACAATACGACGTTGGACGAGGATCTCGAATTGTTAGAGGAAAGTCGGTTGACCGCCAATCGACTGCTGGCGGTAAAAATGAGGACGACGGAGAAGAGAATCATCGCGAACACGCTGGAATATGTGGAACAGTGCATCAGGCGGTAGGCGATTCTTACCGAGAGAGAAATTGTTCGCGAATCTCACGTTACTGAAAGTAATCTCGGTAATTTTGTGTCATTAATGTAATTTCTTTGCGTTTAATTCGTTGCTTTGTTTTCTGACTTTTTTTTTCAGAAGCACCGCTGTTGTTTTTTTTTGTATTGATTTGAAATAAAATTGATTATATGGAATTATCCTTAGATTTTATTGTTATCCCTTTTCTTAGTAATTCGTTACAGAAAGATAATTCGTTACATAAACACAACATTTCGAAAAATTCGATTTCTTGACAATCTGAAGTTAATGGAAGTAAAGTCGATGGAGTTAATAGGCAAATCTGAATCATTACTCCACTCGAGCATTTCAAGTAAAGTTATAGTGTATAAAAGATTCCTTATAAAAACTAATGGATAATTTAGAGGCTACAGTTTTAATTGTGTAATTTATAAATGAACTTTTTGTTTAATGCAAACTTTGTATCTAAATATTTTAAAACTTGAAATGCCTTTTCCTTCCACTCGTATATTTTAAAATTGATTAATTGAAGTAACTCAAACATTTCTGCACCATAATCAAATGTTGGATTTAGATGAAAATAATTAACTGGTACATACCTGAAGGATATTTAGGATGTTTCCCTGGAGGAAATTTAGAATGGCGTAATTTTACGCTAAAACAATACACGCTAAATCAATTTAGAAAAACTGTTCATTCAACAACTAGATAATTTAATATTATAAATATTTTTATTTTTTAGTCCAATTGATCCAAATCCGGCCAGCAATAGTTTGTTCACATGAATTTGTGGAGAATAGCTTATGATTTTGCTTAATATTTTTTATTGGAAAAATTTGTTAAAAGCAAAAGTTAAAAAACACATTTTTTTGTAAAATGGCTTACTTATAGTTTAAATAAATCCAATATTCTCTCACTATTTTCGATCTTGATTGAGAAAAACACCTTAAACATTACGCTCGCTCTATACTTTTAGAAAACTCAGTTATGTTATACATATATATACGTGTGGAACTTAAATTTGGAAGTATATAAAATGCTAAGATAATACTTAAAATAATACCTTCCACAAAATATTGCCAAAGCCTCACCTATCAGAACAAGACGACTGTATTCTCCTACCGCGACCGTCTAGCTCCGCCTTCGACTTCGACTCTGCAGACTTCGTCAGTTTGTCTGCTTAAACATTGTAGGGGAATACATTACGTATGACGTATGCTCCGCCTATCTACTGCTGCGACCCCTACCAATATTCCATGTATTTGAAATGCATGTAAGAGAATCTCCTATGCTTCCAAATTTAAGTTCCACACGTGTATACACGGTGTCAATTTGAAAACGAACAGCATTTAATATTGCCTAAACTAATGACAGTATCAAAATTTGGCGAAAAACGTCAATTTACATATCAAGGGGAACAACTTTTGAGGCATTTGGTGTCGTATTACTTTCAACCCCCTAACCCCCAGGGCACATACCCCTAAAATTTTAACAATCCCTATTTCTTTTGCCATTTTGAGTTTCTTGTACAATTCTAGATAAGTTCCATATTTCTTTTTTGTCAAAAATTGGTAGTTAACTTTATGAATGTGTGGAATGTCCTTAATTTCTGAATTTTTTATTTAAAAATGATGCACTTTTACAAAAAATTGTCAAGAATAAAAAATTCTTAAAATAACTCAAAGAATACACTGGAATTTTCCAAAAATTTTTGAGCAATTTTTTTAATTTTGCAAAAATTGACTATTTGTAAAATCCAAAAAGTTGTCAAAAAATTTTGAAAACATTTCAGTGCATTCTTTGAGTGATTTTAAGAAATAACTTTTTATTCTTGACAATTTTTTGTAAAAGTGCATCATTTTTAGATAAAAAATTCAGAAATTAAATACAAATACATTCCATTCATGAGGTTAAGTACCAATTTTTGACAAAAAAGAAATATGGGACTTATCTATAATATAATTGTACAAGAAACTCAGAAATGGCAAAATAAATAGGGGTTGCCATTTAAAATTTTAGGGGTAGGTGCCCTGGAGGTTAGGCAGTTGAAAGTAATACAACATATGCCTCAAAAAGTTGTCCCCCTTGATATGTAAATTGACGTGTTTCGCCAAATTTTGATACTGTCATTAGTTTAGGCAATATTAAATGCTGTTCGTTTTCAAATTGACACCGTGTATAGTGGCTTATATATTTACAACAGGGAACCAGTCGATAATATTTTGCTTCAGGAAAGGAAGTCTTCAGTATTGTTTAATACAAATAATTAGCTGTGCGAAAAGATGAAATTTGAAATATTTAATTTACAACAGGGAACTATAGTGGTTCCTCATTGCTACATTAAAATAAGCTAGTTTTGTATCACTATATATTTTGTAATGTACAGTTTATCCCATTCAATAAGGTATTATAATCAAAACGTTACATAATTGAAAATATTCATTAATCAGTTTGTCTGTTTTGCATAAAAAAAACGCCAGTTAAAGTATATTTTAGTATAAATGATCAATAAAAGCAAAAACTGCAAAAAAAATATACATACTCGTAAAAGTATATAGAACTAATTTATGAGTTTGTTTCCCACTGAATATATGTACATATATGTCCAATTAGTTGCTGTAAATCACAAGCATTTAAAATTGAAATAAGAGTAATTTTATTAATAATAGCTTTTAAAAGTAGTCATATTCGCTTTCACTCTCCGTTAATTGCTATATGGCATTATACATTTGTAGGAAGTGACTAGGAAAAAGACTAAGATTTTCAAAATTTTAAATGAAAGATTGAAACAGTTACTATATCAGTGGCGCAGACAAGAAGACTAGAGACCAGGAGAGGGAACTCCGATGAAAAATGTGAGACGGTATACGGATCCACGAGATGGCGATGCTGTCGACCGCGGGTCTTTTATCGCGTCTATTTTCGATACCTCTAGAGAGATGCAAGACGTTCCGTGGCGGTGAGCCAAACCGGAAAACGGCCCTTTTTTCGGAAGGCGACGAATAGCGGCCGCGGCTCTCTTTCAATCCGGTTTTTTTCGACGGCGTCGATATTACGGTATTTTTTCGAATTTTTCGAGGGGTCGCTCCGCATTCTACTTGCCGTATTAAAAATATCGTATTCCGCTACGCGAGATGAAATGCCGGGTTGGGACGCCCGGTTTCGCTAATGTCATCGCCGAAATTCCGCGACGACTGTCGTCTCGCTCTTTCTGTCGCCGCGACGACTGTCAAACCGCCCGGCGAACGTTACTTTTCGCCACTTTTCCAATGTTCGCCCCGCGCTTAATGGGGCGCGTGGACGACCGAACTAGGTGTCGAAAGAACGGGCGGAACTGCTATTTTACGCGGATGGCAACTATCGGGGGCCTCCGACGTTTTTCGCTCGGATATTTGCTAGAGAGTGAGGTCGTGTTTCGGGATTTTCGCCTTTTCGTCCCAAAAAGCTGGACGTTTTCCACGAAACACCGAACTACTACAGTTTTCTCAACTTCCAACGTTCGTGTAGAAGCAGATTCGAGTATTCGGCGACGAAAATCGATACGATCGGTTACTTTGAACCTTTTAGAAGACTTTTTTGTAGCGCCCCCGGCCCCCGATTTGTAGGAGCGGCGAAGCACCTTCTGTCTGCAGACGAGTCGAAAACAGAAGGAATATGACACACAAGCAACTAGATGCGCAGAAGCACGTTTTGATCATCTGCGCATACCCTTGCTCGTACGCAGCGCCAACTACCGGATCCGTATACGGCCTCGCGGCTCTGCATTGCGAAGCATTACGACTTCCCTCTCCTGGTCTCTAGACTTCTTGGGCGCAGACAATAAATCAGTCTAGGGGGGCAACCTAGTTTGGGGGGGGGGGGGCGGCAGGCCAACTTATTTGCATTATTCGAATCTTTAAAAAACTAAACGACAGGGAAATTAAATTAGTATAATTATTATAAATAAATAACCACTAATTGTTATACGAATTTTGAGAAAATTGTTAACCAAGAAATTAGTGCTCTTTCACTTTCGGAGTTGAAATAAGGATAGTTGCCCCCCTCCTAGCTCCGCCACTGTACTATACTCACACAAAATAGGTACATACAGTGCAGTAAATTTGCCTCTGTAATCTGTACTCTGTACTTGTATAAAATACTAGTACTTTTGAAGATTTATTCACTTAAATGACCTAATAAATAGAATGTGAACAGTATAATCGGCTAATCCTAGTTTTCCTGTTCTTATAAAAGCTCATTTAAATAGCATTTATTTAAATAATCTTCTATAGAGTAAACAAAAATACGTTACACTGACGGTATTAAGTATGCCATTCTGTAATAGTAATTAAATCTTAATATAAGTCCACGAGTATGCTACACCCCCACATAAAATACAGATAAAATATACGACCATTATGAAAACATTTAAGTTACTATTTTTGTCAAGTTAAAATTTATTAACGTCTCCAGTTAAAGATTAATCGCATTTTTATTAGCTCTGGATTTGAGAGGCTTGTTCGGGGTAGTGCAAGAATCCTAATAGATTAGAATTACGCAGTGACAATTATATACATAAATGTGATATATATGGTTAATAAAAAGCTAATACTGGAGTGGGTACTGGAACCTTCGGCATATAAACCAAAAACTAGACGTTTTCCATGAAACATCGAACTACTACACTTTTCTCGACGCGCGTTTCGCCAACTAACTTGGCATCTTCAGAAGATTAAAACTGATACAATTTTATCTTCGGTATAATGTGGTTCCCAACATTATACTTTAGAGGATGATTATTAGACGACGGATGATTACCAAGTAGAAGGCTATAATAATGGCAAGAAAACTTCAAAGGAAAATTATGAAAACACAAATCAAAAAATGTGTGCCCCACTAGAAGATATTGGAAAGGGTTTGCAAAATGTTTGCTATGTATTTTTTTTCATAATTACCAATTGAATATAAAAAAACATTTTCTCAAATACATCTTAAAATGATGGAAGTGAAATAACAATTTCAATTACCATAATGTTTACAGATCTCGAAATTTTGAAAAATCACTAGTATAAAAAAATAATTCGCAAATATTTTGCAAACCGTATCCAAGATCTTCGGGTTTTTTGATTTTACACGACGGGTTTTTTTTTTTTTTTTTTCCGTAAATTTCATTTGAAGTTTTTTTTTCATTATGCTACACAAGCATATACCTACTCTGTTTTGGTATTTTCCTTCAAAAGCGACTGAACTTCTATAGTTATTGATCGTTCTCATACACCGCCAGTCATATGTTGCAGTTGCTGCAGACAGGTAGATTACTATGTTTATATAAAAAAATACTTTGGATAGTCCCGCGATTGCTAGATGGCGCGGCCCAGGTAATTCAGCAAATATCACGATAAAAATTAAACATTCCCCATTCACCTTTATCTGTTTTAGCGGCAACTTATCTGAAAGCGACGTAAAACTTTTGTGACTCGCGATAACGGCTTGATTTACATCCACCCGCAAAATATTATCGCACAAATACAGAGTAAACAAACTACAAATTAGATACATTGTGTGAATTAAAACCTCAACGTGGGTTACATTACTATGTCTAGTTTAAGTAACGGAATTACTAGGGAAAGAATTATAAATATAAACGATAGCCTGAGAATCAACAACCTGCACAAGAAGGAGCTCAACTTTAAATTTGTGATAATTGGGGACTTTGGAGTAGGTAAGTACAATTTACTGTTAGTTTTGTTTCAATATGCGTGCATAATTTGTTGGTAATTATATAACACCAGAATGGAAAAAAAGTTAACATTTCAAAAACCAAAATATTTAAATAAATGTATGTATTACCAATTTCTCCAAGTCATTTTTTCTTACATAATTTTAGGCACCTATACCAATCTAGTACTTATCAAGCACATTCAAGATTCAAAATCAGCATCAAGTAAATAGTACCATAATATGAAAATCTTTAATATAAAAAATCATAATTGAATCATTATATTGCATCATATATTGAGGGCAATAAATTAATGAGTAATAACAAATAGTTTAGACAATAGATTAGACAGAATTTGTTAGGCGTTACAAATCACTCTCAAGATATTGAGTTTCAAGTTTTTTTTTTGTGGATAGAATAGAATAGAAATATATTTTTTGGGCCAAAAAGTACTAGTGTATTAAAGAACTATGAACATAATGATATAATATGTAACTATGATGGAAATAAATATATGAGTATTATTAACAACATACATATTATTTTAGTACGACTTTATATACTTCATATATTCTTAAATATTTAACTCTACTTCTATTACTAAATTTGAGCAAGATTCAAATCAAGATTAAGAGTATGTGTTAAAAGGAAGTGTCTGTAACATACATATGTATAAACACTTTTGTCATATTTTTTCTTTTAGCTAGGTATACAAATGAAAAAAATAAAGTTTAACTAAACATTCGATATCAGCTTTACATAATTTCAACGACGTGTACAATATTTTTAGTAAAGAAAATATATGTATATTTTACGGATATGTACTTTCTGCCCCTACTTTCTACGCTACTGGATTGTCCGTGGTCCGCCAAGATCGTTTGATTTTGAAGTAATTAGAAATTAAACGGTATATTTGGTCCTGTTCATTGAAATTGAATTATTAGTATTACTATAATTGCGTATTGAACTACAAAAAATGACATTGCAAAAATAGTTATTCTTAATATTTAGTTTTTATGGATTTAATTAATTCGAGGAATATCGTTATTTTCTTTTTCAGGAAAAACCTCAATAATTGCTAGATATACCGAAGGTAAGCAGATAAGATAACATTGTATTGTTTAGGTATTTGATTGCTTTGAAAATATGCTAATTGCCTAAGGATATAAATACGTTTCACATACTTTAATATGAATGTGTGTAAAATTAACTTTTTTTGAAAAGCAGTTATCCTCCCCCCCCCCCCCTATCCCAATATGAACGGAATGAAGCTTTATATAATATTTACTACATTTTCTTGGAAAATCGATATTGGCACATTCTTTGAATAGTTTTAAACAAATCAATACTCTGCGCGGTAAAGGAATGAGTCCATTTTCCACAAAGATATGAACTTGCCTTGGCGATATACATATAGGTTTCTACATTTTGAGACTGAAAATCTCAAAAACATACATATATACTTAGGTATACATGTTTTTGTATGTCACATGGATGGATTACCTAAGTAAAAGATTTTCGCGTAAAAAATTGTCCAAACAAGGAATTTTTTAAGGGCGCCTTTATAAAAATACTTGAAGAACAGTGAAGAATATGGTTTTATTATTAAACACCAACATTCGGCTAAAAAAAAATTAAAAAGCAATAGACAATAATTTCTACTGTAGAGAAAATTTGGAGAAGCAGAAGGAAGTATAGCTTTGACTGAACATAAAGCTTAAGGAGTATACTAAGTAAACCATTAGTCATTTTATATGTGATAAAAATATTTGCTTTTTAAAAACAATCATATGGCCTGTTTTTCATTCTGTGAGATATCAAAAATGTATCATCAATCATCACTTTTGTTCTCTATACTAAATGGATTAATTAGTTTAACTATTAACAGTAATTAGTTCAACATTTCATATTCATAATGGTCACTAATCATACTTGTGGCATTGCCGGTTTTGATTATATTAATAGTTGATATATGAGGCAATATCATGTATAATATTCACTAGTTTCTAGTGTAATTTGTATAATACGGCTCTGCTTCTCATAAATCCATAATACACTGAACATCCACATTTCCGAACTTTTACGTTCCGCAGACTTCCACATTTCCGAACTCTCGTCACCTCGGGATTACCGAACTGCTGGCGCATGCGCAAAGGGTTTTTCTGGCTCATTCTAGTACTTTTCTTTGCTTTTCGAGGTTTTTATGCAAATGTAATACATACATACATGTGTACAAGTTAATAAAAGAACGTTTTTCTAAACAAAAAAATGTCAGGTGCAAAGGTGATGCAGGTAATTATTATTTTGTAATTCAAAGTAAAGGTTGGTTTTATTGAACATTTTGTTGACGTAACCTATAATAATTTCAAACTGAAATGAAAAATTATGAGAAAATATGTATTTTTAAGAAAACCGTGATACAAAACAAACATTATTGTACTGTTTATTTGCAGAGAAAAGAGCCTGTTAAGAGGCTAACCTTGGAGCAAAAGCTGGATTTGATAAATCACGCAAAAAATGGTGTTAAAAATTTTGATCTATGTAAGATGTACAATATTTGTAAATCGTCGGTGGCAGAAATTCTTGGAAAAAAAGAAATTTACTTTGAAATATCTGAAAGAAAGACGAAAATTGAGTGGACGGATCGACACAATAAAGTGCACCGGTACTTATAATACGCCATTTGAAAGAAGTGTTTTTCACTGGTTTGTACAAAGAACTCTTGTCTCAGGTGTGCTGCTGAGGGAGGGCGATTTCCTCTTTGCTGAATTCTGTGACAATCGAAATGTTTGATAACAATCGCATTATTGTGTTTACATTTTTTTCTCATTTCAAATTTCGCGGTTTTTTGTCGTCAACCAATCGGTGACAAGTTCGGTTATGTGGAAGTACAAGTTCGGAAATATCGTGAGAAAAAGTTCGGAAATATCGTGAGTTCGGAAATTTGGAGTTCGGATATGTGGATGTTGAATGTACTCCTGTGAGAGATAATGCTTATTCTATCTTTTATTAAGACAGGCAACCCACAATACCATGCTACCAAATTGATAGTTGTGGTACTGAAGGTTTTAAAATTTGGTATACATTTGTCAGTTTCAGTAATACAATAAATTAACATGGAATTTAATTTGAAGTAGTTTTTAATTAATCTTGTTTACATAAATGTATGATTTAATAAATGCAAATGCTATTGCAGGCGAATTTTCTTCAACATACAAAATAACCATTGGAGCCGATTTTGCGTTAAAAACCTTAGAATGGGATGAAGATACAAGAGTCAATTTACATTTATGGGATATTGCAGGACACGAAAGATTTGGTAGCCTAACTGGTGTATTTTACAGACACGCGTAAGAGCATCAGTTCCTTCATTATATCGGGTGACACAGGGGACATGTAACAACCTCTTACTTCTTTATTTATTAATATAAAATTTGAAAATTGCTTAAGAAGTTCCTATATAATTATTGATAAGTTTTTTTTTTCAACCTAATGGACATTATTTACGACTTCCAGTCTCAGTCATCCCGGAAATAAACCAAACTTTCTTATTTTAAATGCGTGAACATTTTTTTAGCATATCTTATTCGCCTGGAAATTCTCTTTTCAACCATGTATGGTGTCATTTGTTTCTTTACTGATGGTTAAAATGCGTTTTATGAATAAAAAAAGCCTAAGCACCCATGGCGTTATCTCAAGAATCTTTTGAATCTTAGTAGGCTTTAAAAACGAAAAACAACTACTAGTATATGACTATCAATTTCTTTTTAAATCCAGTTCATTCCTACTCACGATTTTTTTTATTCTGAGAAAAAAGTCACAAAACAACGAAATATTTTACAAAGATGGGAACACCTTATTTTTATTTAAGTGGTTGTAAGGTACCTACCTAACTGTCATTTCTGCCATGTAGAATTAATCTGCTTTTGCTATTTCAAAATTGGACATTTTTAGTTTTATTTTGTGAAATGCAGAAAAAACACTAATTGTACTTAGCAGAAATGAAAGTCAGTTACCTACTACCTACCTATTATACACCCAATTAAAATAAAAATATGGTGTTCCTATCTTAGTTTTTAAAATATATTGAGCTGTTTTCAACTTTTTCCTCAAAACTAAAAAAAGATTTATGAGTAGAAATGAACTGGATTTAAAAAAAAATTATATTAATAACGGTTTAGCAGTTGTTTCATAGCATACTGATATTCAAAAGATTCTGGACATCGTGTCATGGGCGCCTTTAATAAAAAGCCTTTTCACTGTCAGTAAAGAAACATGGTTGAAGACAAAATTTTAAGGCGAATAAGATAAGTTTAAAAAAAGTGTAAAATGTACACGGTTCTATTTAAAATAAGAAAATTGGGTTGATTTTCAGTTAAATTCAATGTTCTAAATAAATTTGTTAAATTGAAAAAACCTTATCGATAGTTATATAACTCTATACACTACAGTGTTTCTATAACTATAAATTTCAAAATTTTATATTAACAAATAAAGAAATTAGATGCTGTTATGTGTGTCCTGTATCACCCCCTATATTAACTAAGGTTTAATATATTCTAGTGTAGCAGCAGCAATAGTTTTTGATTTAACAAGGCCAGAGACCTTCACATCAGTGGAAAAGGTAATTTTTTTTATATGATACGATCGTTTCTAGTTAAAAGTCACACATCCATTCAAAATCTTATATATATTTTTTCGTAGTGGCTTTCTGATCTTAGACGAAAAGTGTATTTACCAGGTCGACAACAAATCCCTGTGGTAATTTTAGCAAATAAAGGTGATGTCACAGTTAAGACACTTCCTCTTGAGATTGAAGACTTCTGCAAGACAAATAACATTTTAGCCTGGTTTATTACGTCTGCTAAGAATAATCTACACATAGGTACAGCAATATTATACATGTATTTCCATAAAAATATATGAAACAGTCATAAAAAGTCAGTACAAGAAAAAACGTAGCACATAAACATAAGTAGTTTGAATGTGCATACAGTAATACCTCGAGTTACGTTACCCTGACTTACGTGAATTTGTAGTTACGTCATTCCTATTGTTCATCCCCTCCCTCGCCCACAAAGCACGCGTCGCGCAGTTCGAGCTTGCACGAGCCGATACGGACGTATTTTACGAGTGCACGCGTCTCATTTGCCGATCGCTACAAATACATACTATTTTTAAAAGTCGTATTTGTGTGCGTTGTTCAAGAAACCGTTCACTTCGAAAAAAGAGCTATAACTTGTATTACATTGTATGTTTATTCTATTTTTTCAGATTTATTGTATTCGTCAATTTGTTGAAGAGTTTAATTCCAGAATTCAGTGTAACCCAAAATTAGATTTCAGAAACTCTACCCCGACTTACGTAATTTTCGACTTACATTATCCTTCCCGGTCCCACATATGACGTAACTCCGGAGTATTACTGTACCATGATTTTCTGACTTTTAGTTTGCTTACCTTTTTAGATGAAGCTATGATTCGACTAACGAATGCAGCAATACAGAATCACTACAACCTACAGTTTCCTTTAATCACTGACGATATAGTCAGTTTATCCGACACAGCTCAAAATAACACAACCAGAAGAAATTGCTGCTAAAAGACGGCACATGGCTTTTTAGAATCTCAGACGAAAACTAGATATTATTTAATGTTTTTTATATAATTTAAATAACAAATAAACTAACAAATGCAAAAAACTAGTATTTTCTTTATAAAAAGTACATTACTCAGCTAGCGCCTTTCTCCATTTTTTGGGCAGCTGCAATGGCACTTTCATTCGCTAGCACTTGGAATTCTTGGAAGCGCTGTGAGATTCTCTGATTTACTTTGAGGAATTTTTCTAAACAGTTTAAAGCACATTTGTCCTGCAACGAGATTTATACAACATAGTTTCTTATCATATTGATTTGCTTACCTCTTTGCCTTTTATATTCCTTGAAGTAAAGTCTGTTATACAGTCATTAAAACATAGTTCTGTGAGTTTGTTGTATGATATTAAGAAGTCTTTAAACTGCAAATAAAAATAAGGTTAAACCTCGTTTCAACGGAAATATGCATTACATACAGTTTTAATTTGTTCACCGTCTATATTCTCTAGTCCAGTTCCAGGGGGTAATGGTACACTCATTGTTTAAATAAATTTTTGAATTAACGTGATCAATAAAATTATAGAGGTTATGTCACCAAAACTGAGTTTTTTTACACACTTCTTCTCTTGGTTAAAAATTTCTGAACGGTTCAGTTTTCAATCACATTTAGCCAATCAAATCAAAGAATGGGACGGTTGCTGCGTTGCTGCCAAAAACATTAACCAAAGTTTTTAGAACCAAAAGAAATTAGAAATTCCCTACAATGTACAAAAGTAGAGATGCCACATCTATAGGCGTCAGAATTTAAGATGCCAGCGCCAGTGCGGAAAAAATGCGAACTAACGTTTGGGACATTAGCCGTTTGTTTTTACATTGCTGTTAATGTGTTTTATATTCAAGTTGCCGCTTTAATTTATTATTTATGTGTAGTATTTGATTATTTACTACATAAAACACTTATTGTGATCAAGGTTTACTGTTTACACGTTGCTGGCATAATTGTAGTGATTTTCTTTTGAATTTTAGACTGATAGAAGATACCTATGGAAGATACATTTTTAGGTTGGATCGATTTATTTTGAAAAGGTTTAATAAATACCTCAAGGTATACACGTGTTTTTTTACAAAATTGTTTAATATTTTAATTGAAAACAGTTTCAAGTAGAATGACAGACATTAGATTGAGTATCTTGAAATATATGGATATTTAGATGGCACTGTAAATTCAAAGTGTGTTTATGAGTGTGAACATGTTCTGAATGCAGGCATTTATTATATAAAATATATAATAAATGATGCAGGTCATTCATGACTTCATGAATTTAAAGGTACTGCAGTGATTTTCAGTATCTTTCGTTTTTTAAAATCCTTAGCTGAACCGAAAAATAATAATGATAAATATATGTACAATAACCTTAAAAATACTAAAACTTACATCGATAAAAGGAATCCTCCTCATCAAAATGAAGAGAACAGACTCTCATACATTTACTGACTGGCTTTCCTATCCTCAGTTTTAATATCCAAGCCTTGCGCTTGTCTATACGTTCCTTTGACCAAATTTATTTATAAGGCAAACTTGATGCTTTTCTTATTCAAGAAATATATGAAAAGTTAATTGGGGATCCCTCTTAATCCAGGACAAACAGCGAGGTACACAACAATAGTGATTGATTATAATTATAATACTCACAAATAACGCTAATATAATAATTTTTAATGAATACAACACAAATATAAACGGAAAACTTTCAAAACACAATGGCACTCAAATGGAAGTTTGAATAAACGATGTCCCAGTCGTTAGTTTGTTGAGCGACCACCAGGGAGCGTAACGCTTATCTTGTTTTACCTATGGCGAATGGCGAATTATGGATCAACTCATCATCATATCTCAAGGGCGCTTTACAGTTCGCAATTTTTATTACCGGCAAGAAAAACTGCAACAATTTTTATTTCGCGCACGCGGATTAATGTCGGTTTGGACAATTTCTTAACAAATAAACACAAATAGGTACGCTTGCGCCCAATCAAAATTACTGCAATTTTTCTTTCCGGCAATAAAAATTGCGAACTGTAAAGCGGCCTTCATACACCTACATATCTCATTATGAGATATCATGATAGAATATATCCTTTTGGAAATATCAGTAAACTTTATTTTGATATGTGTATAAATCTTTTAAATTTTGAAACACTGTTTATGCTACACATTTTTATTACAGTACAATTTTAATTGCCAGCAAGAGAAATAGCAGCAATTTTTATTGCACGCATGTTACATATCTCATTATGAGATATCATGATAGAATATATCCTTTTGGAAATATCAGTAAACTTTATTTTGATATGTGTATAAATCTTTTAAATTTTGAAACACTGTTTATGCTACACATTTTTATTACAGTACAATTTTAATTGCCAGCAAGAGAAATAGCAGCAATTTTTATTGCACGCATGCATATTGTTTATTTGTTAAGAAATTGTCCAAACCGACATAAATACGCGTGCGCGCAATATAAATTGCTACAATTTTTCTTGCCGACAATAAAAATTGCGAACTGTAAAGCGGCCTTTAAGAGAAATGAAACATTAGGGCGTAATAGAGAACAACAGTTTTTTCATGTCAAGGATTTGGCAATGCAGCATTTCTCTTCTGTGCCGTAAACGTATTACTATAAGAATGTCAGACTCCGAGCATTTATGACAAACTTTTACAGATGTCGCTTCTACTAGTTCAGGGAGAGTCACAATATGTATATGTACTGTTGAATGCACAGACGTTGAATGCACAAAACATATAGTATAGTTGAATGCCTCTAATATGATAATCGTTTTGTTATATACTCTAGAATATAAATTGTATAAGGAACAGCAGTGTGTGTTGGGCATGTATTTAGCAGCCGAATTTGGTAATCTTTATCCTAGGGCATCTGTTGACATTTTACAAAAGCTCTCGTACGCACTAAAATATTTTATTCCCCATTTGTCAAGAATGCTATTCAAATTATTGTATTCCAAATCTTAGTAATCTAAATTGCATTTTTAAAGTCTGTTAAATCATTTATTAGTTAAATGTTTCATGTGTTTCATTACTTTAATATAACAAGAGAAATAAAATGTCCATTATTGACAACTTACAGTTATCTTCAACGGATAACACATAATACGTCTTACTACATATAGATGGCGAAAGATATAATTAAAACGAATTTAAGGAAGACTACACAGCTGTCGCATTGTTTTTGATTTTAACGTCAAAATTTTCAGTTGCCCGCGGTTTTGAGCGTTTATATAAATAATGTAAGTGAATAAATAGTTTACAAAGAACTGGTTTATGAAAGTGCGCCTAAAATGTGATGTCTCTGCAGTGATATTATTTTACAACTACTGCTAATAGATGAATAGGTACAATTAAATTTTGGTAATGTAAAGATCAATCTTAACCTAAAAGTTTGTTTACAATCATGCAAAATAAACAGAAACGTTTAAATAAGACCCTCCCGAAAAAGACTTTTATATCTAGAGTCAATAAAGACAATCACGTGAATATAATTAAACATTTTCAACCTAATGTTAGTTACAACAAACAGCATTCAAACTGCGATTTGCCCGAAGTAAACTGCGATGTTGACATTAAAGAAAAATTACAAAAACCCACTATAAAACCATTTAAACCCCCAATAAGAAAGCCTAAGAGCTGTCAGGAAGTCAGTTCTCAATCTCAGGTTAGGACTTTTTCCGTTACGAACGCAAATAGTAGTTCACAAAGTAATAAAAACACTAATGTTCACCTTGGCTCTACATTTAAATCAAAGTCTAATGTGGAAAGTTCAAAAAGTAGTTCATCGGCAGGTGTTCAAAATTTTAAGAAACCTAAACAGTTTCGGACCACTAAATCTAAATCTTTTACTACTGATGACAAGGACGGGAAATTACGGGAAATGAGTGATCAGAAGCGCAGTTTCGTCTCCTTCAGCTCTTCGGAAATTGACGAAGCCTACATTAAAAACTTAAAAAAGAAATATCGCTGAATAAGACAGAGACCAACGATTATTGGCAAACGAAAAAATTGCGCCTGTTGTACAACAATAAACTTTTTAACAGAAAAGTTGAGGCACTTCGCGAAGAAATTGGTATAATTTTAAACACGCAAAAGGAAGGGAAGCGGGAAAAACTTGCCGAACTGCAGACAGAAATAGCTGCGTTCAGGAGGAACGACAAATTTTGCGTTTATAACGTTCGAAACGAGGTGAGCTCTGAGGACGCGAAACGAGAGAAACGCGACGAAAATCCTGCAACCGGCGTAGAGACTTGTATTGAGGTTTTTAGTGAAAATGCCGGTGAAACAACTGGGACTCTGGACTTGGTGTTAAAAGACAATAATAATGAGCCTCCTGAAATATGCGACTGCCGAAAGTCAAATCAGGAAGAAGGAAACGTTTCCGCTCCTGTGAAAGCTTCGGGTAAGTTATGTTCATGTTATTGAAAATATATATTTTTTTTGTGGACCTTGTCGTGGTTTAGATCATGGAGGGAGCCAAAAATTGGGCCAAGACGATCAATGGATTTACGTGTTGTTCGATTGTTTTGTACTTTCAAATATTTTTTTGAATTACGGTAATTACTATTCTAATAGGTAGAGTATCAAATTTTTATTTCACTTTCAGCGGCGTCGACCAGATGGCCTGTCTGTTATCGTGAATAATCGCTCGGTATCGGGTCAGATCACGGGCGGGGGTTTGTGTCTGTTGTGCCCTCAGGTAGTTTTCGCCGTTCAATAGAAACTCTCTTTGACAAATAGTTTTTAGTTTTCAACCCACTCTGCTCAAATTAACTTTGTAATTGGGTTTATAGGTACTAAAATATAAAAATTCAAAACCACACTACAGAAATTGACATTTTGTCTCACTAAACGTTTTGTTCAGTGAGAATTTGTTTTGAATCCATGAGTCGACTTGTAAAATCAACTTCTGGAATGAACATATTTTTAGAATTAGTTATAGTGAAAATATACATATATAGATAATATATTCTAAGATAATATACTACCGTGCGTAGATGTAAATTAAAAATTGTGCATTCGTTTAAACAGAATTTTGATAGCAATATATATATACATACATAGCTATAACAAACGTATTACATTTCAAGCTTATACAGTGTGTGCCACTTAAAATTATTTCTTCCATAACTCTTTTATTGTAAATTTAAGCAAAAAATGTAATCAAAGTTGCTCAATATCATGGGGTGCGTATTTGTAAAATATTTCTAATATATAGGGTGCTCCATTTCCTGTAACCGCTACACAACTTCGTTATTTTAAATAGAACACACTATATATTTGTACATTTCTGGATATTGCACTAAATATTAGGTCGACATTATTAACCATACATGGTACCTGAAACCCACCGTTTTGGAGGAATTCTTTGGAGTTCAGTTGGCTCATTTTTCGTTATAACAAGTGCTGTGGTATATCTCTAAATATTTATTTTTGCAGTTAAAACACAAAAAAAGTTGAGGTTATGATCGCGACTTAAGAGAGGCAAAATTTCGCGACTTAAGCGAGGTAATGATGCACGGATTTGGCGACTTAAGAGGGGCTCGAGTGTATATGTAATTAAAAGTGACAAACTTGTTTTCACATAAACATAGCAACATAACATTTTTCACAATTATGTATCTGGTTAGTTTGAATATTTATTTAAAAAAAATGGCCTTTTTAACTAAAAATATTTTACAACAGGTTTGAGTTATAAACAGTTTTTATACTTCACTTTATAACTGTGGGAAAAAAATTTAAAATATTTTACAAACCGAAAATGTTGGTAACCAACTTCAAAATATGATGTGGGTACCATGTTTTCTGACGATAACACGAGGATTTTTATAATTTATCCAGTTATCATCGTTACCTACTCCTCCTTAATGCGGTTCTGAGTCCGCGAATTCTCGATTCTAGCAGTAATATCTCAAATAGTTGTGCAGCAAGGTAAAAAGGGCATGAAAAACAATAAACTGGAATCTTAAAGATGTTCGTTTTTGTAGATGTCCGATATACATATTTGTATACATACTTGTAACTAATAGTAATAGTAAATACTAGTAATAGATAGCTGTAATTTAAAATTTAAATTTAAAAGATTTCGTAATTTCATATGACTTCACGCGAATGCAAAAATGAAACGTACGAACACTTCACCAGCGATATTTGAGACAAAAATATCAAAATATGTTCTCATTTTAGGTTCTCCACCCGTCGTCCCAGACGCCGTAGAAGGGTAAGTTACATTTTTCTGTCGCGTAATATGAGCAGTTTTGCGACGAAAGAACAATATATTTTAAGCAATTCTAAAGAACAAACGTATCTACCTAGCTCTATGCACATATCTACGTAGGTATTCCCATTGTAATAGAGATGGAGATACGTAATATGGAAGCATGATTGATGGTAATGTGTGCAAAAATAGACTCGAAAAACTCGTTTCTCTTGAACTTGAACCTGAAGTCATAATAAAGTTTTCGAGCGCACAATTATCTTGTCATTCAAAATAAATGAGAAGATAATAATTGTAATTAAGCTGTATGTTGAAATATCTTTTTACATTCAGATGTTTGACTCTTCTAAATTTAGAAACGTTCCGAGTTATTCCCGAGGTTTTTCCGTTTTATTGTCCGAAATAATTTCTGATCAGCATTTGTGTATGAGACAGAGTTTTTTACTCATGTCAGTAAAAACTTGAAGAAATTGAATTTTTAAGAAACGAACTAATCCGTGTATTGGCAGTGCTCTTCCTGAATTATGGAGTAATACTCCATTTTGCACTGATTATCCTTCGAGATTAGTTAAATGAAACGTTTGTAGAGGAACTATGTGCAATGACCATCTAGATCTCCAGACCTTACTCTTAGAACTACTTTCTATGCGGTTGTTTAAAAAGCAAGCTGTTTTCAAACTGACCAACTACTCTTGAGTAACTTAAAGAATATAGTGCATATAATGAGATTAATTAGATTTCAAATTAACTTATATGCCTATAGGGTTCCTCAGGAATTTCAGTAGTGAAGGGGCTATTACCAAGAAGTACATATGTATGTACATCAAGGTCCCTTTGAGAGTTTCCTATAAAACTAATGCTTATTATTTACTTACATTGACTTATTTATTTATGTATTGGTTTTATAGTGTATGGTTCTTTGGTGGTAAAAATTACATGCAATTAGTAGAGAATTAAAAAACGACGTTTGTGTTATATTAGTCTGACAAGTATATTTTCTCAGGACAAGTTATTTTTATTTTGTCAATGTAAAATAGCTTAATTATTGAAACTTTAATTTCAGGTAGCTCGAAATTATAGCCAGAAAACAAAAGATGATTTGGAAAAAGAATTTATTGTAAAATAAAAGTGACCTGTCTATGCATTTTTTGTGAAAACTTTCCCAAAAAAGAAGTATCGACTTTATTTGTGTGACAGTTGTAACAGTTACTACATTTTCTGCATATAAATTAAAGCGTGCCATTTTCAAACGTAGTAACCGTTTTCTAAACATAATATGGAATATCCATAAATACCACAAATATGTTTTCGCATCAGAGAAGCAATAGTTAGCTTTTATCAGAGTATGTATAAACTTTTACGTTAATTTACGTTAATGCGAATGATACCGTTGGATATTCAGAAACTGATCATTTGTAAACCATTTTATTCTAGTGTCTAGTCATAGATTCCGAAATTTAGATAATGCGATTGTCTTACATGCAGAAGGAAAAGAGGCAAATTATAATCTCTTATTGAAAATTATTTTGCAATTTATTTACGATTTTTCAGTATTAATTCACTGCCAAACTTCGTTACATTTGGCTCACCTCTGTTATTAATACTAGTTCCTCCTCTTTGTCATAATTCTTTGTGGATCAAGTTTGGAAATGACACGCTCATGTGCCGAAACTAAAATTCGAAAATTTTTGGCAGCACGTAACCGATCACCTTGAAATCAAATTTGTGAACTGCAAACTTATTTTTCTGTCAAGAAAAACAATTTCGTCACTACATTTCGCAGAAAAATCCGCTTAGCCTTGGTACTGCCTAGGCTTCTCGATTCCGAGTTGCTGGCCAGCAGCCAGACGGCGTCCTCTATTTCAATCGGTGAACGCAAACATTTCGGCCGATGACAAGTAACATGTACAGGTTATCAATGGAATAGCTTCACGTGTTTTGCCAGATTTTAATCGCCGGGCATTTATCGGCCGAACTGCATGCGTACCGGTTTTCAGCGTGTTTTCATTTGTGCCGCGGAATTTCCATCGAGATTTTCATGGCATTAATCATTGCACGTCAATAACTGGAAAATGCGACTGGTTTATTATTTATGATTCTATTTTTTGCGGTGCTTGTAATTTACTTTGGAATATTTTTTTCAACTTTTTACGATTTATTTAAAGTATGAACCTAAGATATTAGTTTCTTCCATCACTCTGTTATTGTAAATTTGAGCAAAAAAAAAGCAGTTGAATTAAAGTTGCCCAGAATTATACTATCACTAAGTGTGTATTGTCATAAAATAAGGGATATACACTAATGGAAAACATTAAAGGGTCAAAAAAGTTTTCTGAATTTTTAGTGATTTTTCAGAATCCTGTATTTCAGTGAAACATGGTCTTATCGAGGTCTAAAAAAAAGTGTTTTGAAGCTTCAAGTTTCTAGTTTTGAAATATTTCGGCAAAAAAATTTTTAGTTACATGTTTCGCGCAATTTTAGGAAGTAGTATGAGAAAAAAAAGCGAATTTTTTTGCTTTTTTTTCAAGTCCACGAGCTTGAAAAAAAAATTTCTAACTTAGCCATGGTATGGACCAGATAGCTTGTTTATTCAGCTTCAATTTGCTTTTTTTTTTTTTAAATCTCGATACGACCATTTGTTACAGAGATATCGAACTTTAAATCAAATAAGTCCAATATAAGGAGAATTGAATGAGGGCTGGAATGATGAATTACATGAGAGTTAAATGAGGGCCGAGATGAAGGTTTAAATGAGGGATAGTTCTCATCCAGGCTCAGACCGGGTGGAGGGGAGGGGGTGATGTGACGTGACGGATGACGCAATATTTTCCAAAATATTTTTTTTTATTTTTTTTATAAATTTCAACGGTATTTGAGGAAAAAATTGTGAGTAAGCTCGAAAAAAATTTTTGTTTCACTTTAGCCATGATTAGAACATGTTTAAGCTCAAAAAACGTGACCCTTTAATTTTTTCAAAAGTTTGACCGTTTGCAACAAGAAAACGGTTCCAGATCGTAATGTAACTTTACATGATTTTTGGGGGTATATTCAACTGTAAAAGGCACACGCAACATTAGTCCTTTCATGAAGATTTGAATTTCAGCCGTTGATGTTCTGAAAAACTATCAATTACCCTTTTTTTCCTTTTTTTTTTTCAAATTCATGTCAAGGATAAAAAAAAATCTCCTCAAAAATCGCAGCAGAACGTTGTAGGGTGTTTATTCCAGTTTGCAGAACTGCCCTTAGATTTTCTGTGCTACCGTTGGTTACTGAGATAACGTCGATCAAAGACAAAAGGGTCCTTTTTGATTTAAAGTTCGATATCTCAGCAACAAATGGTTGTATCGAGATTTAAAAAAAAGCAAATTGAAGCTGAATAAACAAGCTATCCGGTCCATACCATGGCTAAGTTAGAAACATTTTTTCCAAGCTCGTGGACTTGGAAAGCAAAAAAATTCGCATTTTTTTTTTCTCACACTACTTCCTAAAATTGCGCGAAACATGTAGCTTTAAAAATTTTTTGCCGAAATATCTCAAAACTAGAAACTTGAAGCTTCAAAATGCTTTTTTAGACCTCGATAAGGCCATTTTTCACTGAGATACAGCATTCTGAAAAATCACTAAAAATTCGGAAAATTGTTTTGACTCTAATTTTTTCCATTAGTGTATTTCAACTTATTATACAACTTAACCGAAATTAACCGAACAACAAAAATCAACACAAACTGAAATTTCTTGAATGTGGAATTTGTGATGTACAACACTGGTTACCTTATGATTTTGAACGTATTATACAACTTCAACAAAATAAACCATATTTAAATAATTCCAAAACCAAAACTTCGCAAAAGATCGTTGTGTTGGTGGCCATGAATTTTCAAAATGTCTTTTGATTACGATCTCGTCATGTATTTCCTCGAGATGCTATGAAATTAGCTGTGAATCCATACCAAACTGTGGTATGTTTTGATTTTCCTGAAGAGCCACTAATCTTTGGTCTTCCTGATGTGGAGAGGTCAATTTTATTTGAGGTTAAGGTCAGTTTTATTTTGGGAATAATTCACTAAATTGCAATCGCTTTGTTTTGACACTTGTGTCAGTAGTTGTCATGACGAAAGTTTTGTTTTCAATAAATACACTTAAGCCACGTTATTGTAGAAACTATATCGCAGTTCCATTTTACAATTATTTCAATTTGCTAAAACTGGATAGAAACCTAAAGTATGTCCCTGACTTTATGATAATCTTCTGTATGTAAAATATTCCTCATCAAACAGGGTGTTTCATTATTATAAATGGACCATCCTGTATGTTTGTACATTTTTGAATACTCCATTGAATTTTGACATAAAGTTGACCAAGTCGTATATATTTTTGAATACTCCATTAAATGTTTACATAAAGTTGACCAAGTCGACTTTATTAACTTAAAATTGCACATTTACATATTGGCGATACATGTGTAGGAGAGAATAAGTTAAAAGACACCAGTAAGGACAGACAAAGACAGTTAGATGCCACATTGTTTCACGCTTGTGCACGTATTAGAAACGTATGAGACCTGCGCGTAATATAAATTGCAGTGGGGTATTACTTACACGCCTATCGCCGAATTTGAATTGAACTCAGTACTTTTTCGCAGCTATGGATGTGTACATCGACTTAGCTGTATGAAACGAAATTCTTACGTAATTCTGATTTTTACATTTATCCCATACACTTAATAGAAGTGTACTAACATCATTGTATTTATTTTCAAATTTTTGTATTCCTTAACTAACCGGTCTGCAAGAAAATAAAACTATAAAAAAATAAAAAAATAAAAATATAGGTCAACCCGGTTATAAGACGAAAGAAAGAAAAAATGGCCATTGAATAAGTGGTTCAAAAATATCGCCCCTTTGTGCTTCGCAAAAACCTAGTCTATCGTAAAACTCAGTTCTTACGCGTTCTAACTTCTAACACTTCAGGGGAAATATTATTTAGGACTTGTACAATTCTGGCCCGTAAATCATTTAAATTTGGTGGTCTTTCATGTTCATGTCCGTAAACAGTTTGTATTATTTGTTAAATATTTATTGGCATTATTATAAATTGGCCCATCGATGGAAACGCCTAAAATACCAACCCAAACATTTAACTTCTCGGGATACTGCGTAGTGCGTACGAACAGAAATACTCAAGTGCTTATTTTCCGTAGACCAATAACGATATAATAATTCAGTTCACACGTGCGCATTATAATTTGTGTGCGGGGCGTCCCGCCTACATATTTTATTGCTACCCTATCACGAAAGACAGAGAATAACGCTCATAAAAGTTTTAAAATGACATATCAGTCTGGCACCTATGGATATAATATTTCTCTGTCAGTTCCCTTTACTCGAAGAGTTTATTCTTTTCTATCTTTTAATGCTCGGCTTTGAAATCTTGGATTTTCCATTATGTATGTACATGGAGATATTCAACTGTTTTTTGAAAAATGTCGCGACAGGAGCTCTAAATGTTTCTAAATGATATCTAAATGATAAAAGTTACAGACTTGCAGTGTGTCACGAATTACTACTCTGACATTTTCATTTTGATAAAGTGTTGTACGTTTCAGTATTGCAGTATCTGGAACCTACGCCTAACGACAATCTTTCAAGAGTAATAACTCTGTTTTCGGTAATGGAGTGATCCATATTAATTTGTACCGTTGAATGTGAAATCACATTTCCTTTTTCGGTTGCCCATATTTACCGCTACCAATTTTCGAGAAAAAATTAGTTTTCCAACATTCGGGATTTGATGAAATGCATCTCATTTTCTAAATCGCATATACCGTCAGATGTTCAGACATTAAAATACCTTCTAAAAAGTTGCGTTTTTACAAGTGTGTAAGTGCTAATATAATGTAATTAATTAGTAAACATTAACTGGAATAACCCGACGGTAAGTACCTAACTAATTTTTATTTTTAGTCGCTCTAATGTAAGTTATTAGATTGGGGTCTCACTAATTTAACGATTTCAGGAATGAAATCATTCACACGTGATAATTTCGTTAATTCGTTTATTTTTAAGCCAACTTATTGCTTTGTTTTTTTTTTTAACTGATCGATTTAAATTTGAACGGAAAAGATTTGAACTACGGTTATGACTCAATCCTAAGAAATAGCGCGAGAAAAAAATGTATGTATGTTTTTTATTATTTTTTTTACTGACTTTTGAAAAAACTTTTTTTAACATTTGTAAGCTTCGCGGTAAATATTCAAAATTAATTGCATGGATGTTCGTAGATCGAGTGTTGAATACAACTTGTGGGTATCAACTTTTAATTCTTTGGAGTAAGGCAAAATGTGAGTTCATTTTCTATTAGGAAGAAAAGAAAAGGGGGGGGGGGTGGTCTTTTTCTCACAAATCCTTTATTTTCGTCGTGCTACCGGTTTCGGTCACTCATTGACCATCATCAGGCAACAAAAGTTACAATAGGATTATTACTTGAATTTTAACTATTGATGTTATGTCAAAATTCATCTAGTAGATGTATATCTATTTTTTTTCTATGTTATTAATTGCCCTTCCAAGTCTTGTTTTTTCTGGTCTATCGTAGAAGAAGAAGTTGATCAATCTATCTACGATAGACCAGAAAAAACAAGACTTGGAAGGACAATTAATAAAATATAAAAAAATAGATACATCTACTAGATGAATTTTGACATAACATCAATAGTTAAAATTTAAAGTAATAATCCTATTGTAACTTTTGTTGCCTGATGATGGTCAATTAGTCACCGAAACCGGTAGCACGACGAAAATAAATGATTTGTGAGAAAAAAGGCCCCTTTTCTTTTCTTCCTAATACAACTTTTAATTAATGCAATTAATTTGAGATGAGTAAAATTGGGGTATGCAAAGGCTGAATGGTCTCAAAAATTAAACAGCATTGTTTCTTGATTCTTTTTCAAATTTATCAAGTAACTAATGCAGAATTGTAAAACAAGTGGAAAAAAAGTGTTTGTTTCTTTTTGATGAAGATTACACAATGTTCAGAAACAATACACTTGTTCCTTCAATTCTTCTGTAAAACTTTCGGTCCGAGAAAACGATTCAATGGATTAATTTAAAAATTTACAGGGCTATTTAGGGTACATTAGGCTATAAAAAAACTGGAAACGTTAGTCTCGCCATCAATATTTGTGAATACGCGGTAGATTTAGTAAAACAACGAAAAATGTTACTTTTCTCTTTTTCCTTTAAATCGATGTTGAGGATGAAAACAATTTTTTTTTTATAAATCGGAAAAAGATCTTGTAGGGGGGTTTATTCTAGTTTTTGAATCTGCCCTTACATTCTCTCTGCGGTCATTTGTTACTGAGATATCGATGATCAAGACAAAAGGATCCTTTTTCATTGAAAGTCAGATATATCAGCGACAAATTGACGTAAAGAGGTTATTAAAAAAACCAAATTGAAGCTGAATAAACAAGCTATTCGGCCCATGCATTGATTTAATTAAAAAAACTCCCCAAACCCGTGGATAAAAAAATTTGTTCTTGCGCTATTTCGTGCGTTGGTCATAAAAATTGTTTGCCTCAAAAAAAAGATCTTAAAACTAGAACTTGAGGCTTCAAAATGATTTTTTTAGAATCTAAATACGACCTTTTTTCACTGAGATACAGACTTTCAAAAATCACCAAAAAATTTAGGAGATCTTTGTGTTCCCTTAATTTTTTTGAGGAGTGTATAATACGCATTTTTATCCGCAACCATATCTAGGTTGGTGGGTGTTTGTTTTTTAGACAATTTTTTCACTACATGTCGGTAAAAAGTAGTTCAAAATTCAATATTTCTTTGCCAAATGTCATAGCCGAGATATAAGCTATACCCACAAACAAACAATCAAAGACTGTACTGCTTGAAGAGTTCACGGCTGCAGCTACAAAAGAAGTGAGCACAATTCGCACGTTGGCGGCAACAGTGTCATAACTCAGTAAAAATACGACAATACGATTTTGGTGTCGTTAGATGCAGAAAATGCAGAAAAGTTAGATGCACAAATTATATTATTTTACTTATATTATTGAGCAAGATTGACACATATAATTAAAAAACATAAATATAATTTTCGGCAACAAAGACACATCTACAAATATTTTTATAATATATAAAGTACTCAAAAATATGGCAGTTAGACAATTAAAGCGACACAAATACTTTATTTTAACATAATTTTAATAAAGAGGGTTTTGTGATGTATAAAATGATATAACTTTGGAAACTATTGTAATACATTTAAAAACACAATATCTCTAAATATTGTTTTATTGACTTATGACACTGTTGTCGCCAACGTGCGAATTTTAGGTTTTGTCTACTGGCCAAGGGCAGAGTTATTGTGGCTGCACGGTAATGATTTAAATGCGTTACATCCTTTGACAATAAGATCGTGAACTTGACCATTTCGAAAAGTGGTCGCTCGACCGTCACAGGTCGAAACCAAAAGACGATCTGGAAATGATATTTATTGAAAAATGGGAGTTTTTGAAAACGAAATGTCCTGTCCAGGAATTTATTTTAAAAAACTCTCAAAAAGAAATGTCAAATTTCTTACAAACTTCCTCACTGCATAAAGTATCAGTTTAATAGTAACAAGGTAAAATAGGGAATTTAAAAAAAAAGCAGGGGTCTGCAACTAACAAAAACTAATCTAACTAACAAAAACTAAAACTTCCGCTTTTCTATGAATTTTTTGCCACGTCACTGAAAAATTATGACCACCATTTTTTAACCGTTTCCGTTCAAGATTTGTGACTCCGAAATATGTAGGTACGGGACTGCACTGTACTGTAAATATGCTTTTTCCTGTCACGTTTTGTCACTAATTATTTTTCTGGTATTTATTTACATAAACCTGTCTGAGGTGGCGTCCAGGTGCACGTGCTTTTTGCATCCAAGGACTTGTTGAATAGGCTACTATCTATATTCACCACGGTCTATTCTAGTAACGATTTATAATCCGTTTACGATATTATTAGCAAATAGACAATTTTAATGTAGGACATCACCTTAGCAAATACATTTGCTTGGTTGCAATACCTTCCTTATTACCAATAATAAAAATCAACCTGAAAATAATGTATTAGAAACAAAAAAATCTTACAAAACCTATGTATAACTAAGTCTAAATTTTTTTAGGGTGGTGTGCAAAATAATTGGTGTAATTAATAGTTTTATAATCTTGAGATAAAATTTTTGATTTGAGTTTTTATTTTTTTTTATTTTTTTAGCGTCAGCACTTTTTGAGTAAGTAATCATAAGACCCATTGATTTTTTTCTAAATTTTTCAAAGTTCAAAGCAAAAAAGTCATTGTTGACTTTGGTAGTCACAGGCATTACACTGGAACTAATGAACGTACAGAAAATTCAAGTAGGGTTTTGATAACTGCAAAGTATCCTTTACAAGATGTAAAAAATTGTTGTAGCACATTGGTTTTTTCAAAAAAAGTTTTTTTCGATTTTTCGAAGCAAAATTGTTGATTTTAAGAGGTAAAAAATTTCATAATTAGGGATATTTGCATATTTTGGCATAACTTTGCAAATAAAGGATAGACTAAGGATATTGACTAAATTTTCAACCTTAAAGTACCCCAAAAAAAACAACAATTGATTATCCAACAAATAATTGATTACCAAAGTTAACAATTACTTTTTTGCTTTGAACGGCGATAACATCGTACAAGGCTCGAAAATAGGTCAAATGACAGAGAATTAAATTATCCAAAAGAGCTTCGTAATCAAAAAGTCCGTGGACCTTTTAAAAGACAAGCAAACATTTTGAATTTATTTTTCGATGTTTTTTTTATGATTATTCGAAAACTGCTAACGATAAAAATTTTAAACTCAGGATTTAAAAACTAGAAACTTGGATCTTCAATTTCTTTTTTTTTTCTTTTCTCTACGACCAATTTTCTCCAAGTTGCAGCTCTTTGAAAATTACTTAAACATTTGTGATTTTTCCTTGGCATTCCTTAATTTCTGCGCCTAGTGTATTTACATAAACCAATATATCAATTTTAATGTCAATATTAATATATTTACACCTATTTACAATAGACACAAGTTTCGCTTCGAGCTTCGACAGAACCGCTATTTCCATCTCTCACGTTCGTAGCCAGATTTGATGACTTTTTTTGGATGGCTCGTTATTAATTAAATAGTTACTCTCTTTATTGACTGTAGAGTTGACTGTAGATCTCTCCAGTACCCATTTTCTCAAAAAACGTACCTATAGACGCGCTATAGACTATTGAAATTGCGAATACCGAATAGAAAATATGGGAAAACTTTAAACACATGTAGTTATGAATATACCCTCAAGATATTCGTCTTTAGCTTCTCCACCAGTGGCGCAACTAGGAGATATAGGGCATTAATCGTCCCTCCCAAACTGTCTGTACTGTACATTCACTTTTATTTCAAAATATTTTATTTTTCATTTTTGTTTTCAATGTATTGGAGTGATTTTTGTTTTGCATATTGTGAAGCATGTTGGGCTTCACAATATTTCTATGTTCTGCCGCACCTTAAGTGAGTTACTAATATGTTCTTTGAATCCAGTAAAAATTGGGATTTGTATTTGCCCAAGACACCTACTTTTATTCACAACTATTACAAATTATGGTATTTCATAAAGTCTCGTCTTTCCGCTGTTATGTACATATTTACTGTTTGGTTTGCCTAAAAATTTTTGTATTCCATTTGATGTGTTTACCAAAGTCGTGTGGATATTTGTTTAGATTTGATCTAATTTGCGGATGAATTTAGGTTCGTAAGATAAAACAACTTAATAAACTGACGTTTTGGATTTTTTGACGTCTTAGTGAAAAGTTGTGGAACTGTGTGTAGGTTTTCTTAAATGTATGTTCCCTTATCAATTTTTCTTATTACTTTGACAACTGTTACTCTAGGCTATATCCTTAATTAACACCGATACTTCCAGTTCCAGTGCATTATCGCCATTCTTATCACCAAATTCGACCCATTATAACACTGTATACAGTATGCGTAAAGCCGACATCGGCCGGTTGTGGAAAAGGACAAATGCTACACTTCTCGTTCTAACGACTCATGTGGTGACGGTAGCAATTCAAAAGCAAGTAAATATAATGTGAGAGGAACTTTAGTCTAACTATATGGTGGCATTGGTGCATACACGAGGTAAGGATTGAGGAAAGGAATGCATAAGCGCTAAAGACCTGCACGAGTAAGTGAAAATCGATACACGATTATACGATTCCAAATAAGCATCGTTGTAATAGTCAAATGAGTATTTGTACCTATATTCGTACGATTCCGTAGTTGCTCGTGTGTTCTGATAAGCACCTAGTAGGTGGTCATTTGCAATTCCTTCGGAAACATAACGTATATTATAATCTTCCCTTTGATACCTCCATAATAAGCGAGGCAAGGGGGCCAACTGCTAAATACTCGTACACTATGTATCACAAGAAATTGCAAATAACACCAGCTAAAAGTGCTTTTGCGTTCCTCTCTAAATCATTACCGCGTTTACGCGCCAATGTCACTATGTCGCTAGACTAAAGCTCCTCCCATACTATATTTACTCGTGGTCGAATGGCCACCGACAGTGCATATATTTTTGTTTTAAGCCTTTTCTGTAAAACCGACCCTGTCAGACTAATTTTTCGGTTACGCCGCTGTCCGCCGTCGCGCCAGTCTCCGAACGGAAAGTAAAAGCTGTTAAGGCATCCGATAACAATGGCGCAAGGAGCTGCGCCACACGCGCAAATGTCGAGCACAAAGACGCTCACTATTGCGGAGACAGCTGTCTCGGGGACCCCGAAAACATCTGCGATCAGAACCAGAAAAAGAAAACGGCAAGCACACGCGCGCGAGGGGGGTTACTCGAGGAAAGGTGTGTGTGCCTTATGACGTAATCGTCAAGTTAATCCCCTTCATCGGAGCGTCTTTGTTGTCGTCTTAGACGGAGCAAAAAATAGTATTATTCGCATTGGGTCAATATTTGGATGGCATCTATAACGTGAGGGGTTAGAGGTCTTGCCGTTTTCTAAAAAAAAATGTTACAAAAAATTTATAAAAATTACAATAAATTACACCGGCACACAAAAATAAAAAAGTGGTCATTACTTTTGACCAGACCCATCTATGGTTATGTATTTCAATGCACTGAATCCGAATTTGAGGTCGGTTTAACCCGTACACCCTCAAAATTTTGAGTAGATTGCAAAAAAACGCTAAAAATCGCTAAAAATGGCAAAAAAAATGCAGTTATGCAAGCGATAAATTTTTTTACGAACTAGATCAAGTATGTTTATTATGTGTTTCGATGCGCTGAATCCGAATCTGAAGTTGAGTTAGCTTGTCAACCCTCCAAATTTAGAGTAAATTGCAAAAAAATTTGCATTTTTTGCAAATTGCAAATTGCAAAAAAAATTTGCATGCAAAATTGCTAAAAATCGTAAACATTTATGAAAACGAATTTTTTTTTCGAACTAGATCAAGTATGTTTTTTGTGTATTTTGATGCGCTGAATCCAAATCACAAGTTGATTTAGCTGGTAGACCCTTCAAAGTTAGAGTAAATCGCGAATAGCCGCTGAAAATTGCTAAGAAATCGTGAAAAATTGCAATTATGCAAACGAAAAAAAATTTCTTAAACTAAATAAAGTATTTTTCTTATGTATTTTGACTCGCTGAATTCAAATCTGAAGTCGGTTTGGCTTGTACACCAAGCCAACTTGTTGCCAACTAAAATAAATTGCGAAAAAACGCTAAAAATAGCAAAAAATCGTAAAAAACAGTTATGAAGTAGTAGATAATATCAAAAAATAGTATTGTTCATACTCACAGTAATAAACAAACCATGAACAGTGAAGAATAAGAACGATTTCATCAAGACATAAGTGAAATGGAGAATTGGTATCAAGGAATATGGAATGTCAACATGATGGCCGATTTTTGCTGGACTTTAAAGAGAGAAAAAACGAGAGAAAATAGAAAACGAAAGAGAAACCTACTGCATAGAACATTCGAAGAAAAAAGAGTTCGATACAAGCGAAGAACAGTGTAAAATCAATGAAGGTCGTTTTTTTTTTAATTCTAATTACAATCTATAGATATTATAGTATAATTTGAAAGGAATCATGGTTTGTTTATTACTGTGAGTAAGAACAATACTATTTTTTGATATTATCTACTACTTCATGACTGTTTTTTACGATTTTTTGCTATTTTTAGAGTTTTTTCGCAATTTATTTAAAGTTGGCAACAAGTTGGCTTGGTGTACAAGCCAAACCGACTTCAGATTTGAATTCAGCGAGTCAAAATACATAAGAAAAATACTTTATTTAGTTTAAGAAATTTTTTTTCGTTTGCATAATTGCAATTTTTCACGATTTTTTAGCAATTTTCAACGGTTATTCGCAATTTACTCTAATTTTGGAGGGTCTATCAGCTAAATCAACTTGTGATTTGGATTCAGCGCATCAAAATACACAAAAAAACATACATGATCGTTCGAATTTTTTTTTTCGTATTCATAACTTAAATTTTCACGATTTTTAGCGATTTTCAGCGGTTTCTTGCAATTTATTCTAAATTTGGAGGGTTGACGAACTATATCCGTCAGATTCGGATTCAGCGCATCGAAATACATAATAAACATACTTGATCTAGTTCGTAAAAAATTTTCTCGCTTGCATAACTGCATTATTTTGCTATTTTTAGCGATTTGTAGCGGTTTTTTGCAATAGACTCAAAATTTTGAGGGTGTACGGGTTAAACTGACCTCAAATTCAGATTCAGCGCATCGAAATACATAACCCTAGATGGGTCTGGTCAAAAGTAATGCCCACTTTTCTTTTTTTGTGTGCTAGTGTTATCAATCAAAATCCAGTGATTTCTAAGTTGTCATTATTTTAACAGCGTGTATAATTATTCAAAACAAAACTTTTTTCCAAATACAATTTTTCAATACACTCAAAAATAAAAAAACTATTAATTTCGAAAATAGCATTTATTCCGTCCTGCCTTTTTCTGTCCAATTTAATGAAAAGTTAAATTTGAAACAGTAGAAAAACATGGCTAATGTTTATCGTTTATTTTTTGTGAACCATTTATTACTAGTATTTTCTTATATTTGACATTTTTGTATTTAGAATTTCGCTGTACAATATTTTCTTTAAATTTACGGCAAGACCGGTGAATGCTATTTTCGAAATTAAAAATACGGCAACTTTTTAATTTTTTGAGTATGAAAAATATTATTTGGAAAAAAAATGTTTTGAACATTTCTGTACGCCATTACAAAATATGATACATACAACCGGATTAAGAGTCCATAGGGTGTGTCCATTTTTTCAGACACCGCTGTCACCGAACATAAAATTCTATTTATAAACTTTGGCGTTGTTGTCTGATTTTTTTAACTAGCCTCTTTTATACATATGTATGTATGTATGTATGGCACAATGCATGTACCTACAACTGTATACATACTGGGTTACAATGTTGCTATCTAATCACAGTAAGTCACCAATTTCGACGTAGTTTTCCTATGTGTGAAACTTGATGTAAATTGTTTGTTCTTTCGGTTTTTTTATATGAAAACTGTGTGATCGTATTAAAAATAAAACAGGTAACTATTTTAGGTAAAAAAGTGTTTAAAAGCTTCGAATATTACTACCTTTTTTACAACAGTAGCAGTTGACAATCTTCATTAAATGTGTTAACTTTTGAGGACAGTTCGTTAATTTAGAAGAAAAGTGACACAACTCAAAAAACGCAGTTCCTAGGAAAATGCAAATAAAAGTTTATATTCTGTTTTTACTGTTATTTATAAATACCACTTACTAGAAGATTTAAATTAACATTACGAAGGCCATATTAACTACCTTTATGACACTTGCCGGAGAAATTTTATGTAATTTAAATACGTTCTAACGACTTTGCTAGAAAACTGAATTTTTGAGTTGTGTCACTTTTCTTCCAAATGAACGAGTTGTAGATTCCATGTAGTACATCTTTTGTAAAGTTCTTATGAATGGGTGTATAGTCAAAGTTTGGCGATGATAATAACCAAAGCCTTAATAATTAATTTCTATTTACTAAAGTACTGTTGTAAATATCATAGTTATACGCTCAATTTAACAAAAACAAAAAAAAAACCGAAAGTTGACTAGGGAAGTAAGTTTCCACAAATTTTACAAAGTGGCTATACACTCGAACCCCTCTTAATTCACCAAATCCGTGCATCATAGCCTCGCTTAAGTCGCGAAATTTAGTCTCGCTTAAGTCGCGATCATAACGTCAACTTTTTCGTGTTTTAGCTGCAAAAAAGAAATATTTAGAGATATACCACAGCACTTGTTATAACGAAAAATGAGCCAACTGAACAAAAAATCAGCGTAAGTATACCCAGTCGAGCGTGACAAAGATCAATTTGATTGTTTTTTTGTTGATTCAATCTTTTTTCCTTGAGTCCGTTGCGTAGTGAGATAATTCAATTTTCAGGAAAAAAGTTTTATTAAAAGATTGTCATTTGCAGAGAAATTTTAAATCGAATTGTCATCGAATATTTTAAAAATGGGATGACAGGCGGCGACTTAAGCGGGACGGTTTCGTGACATAATAGAGGGAAACGTGGTGAAATAAGAGAGGATGTGAATTAAGCGAATGTGAATTAAGAGGGGCTCGAGTGTATTTCAAAATATTTTGAATTTCCTTGCTTTTTGGAACACCGTGCGTAAAGTATGACGTTATAGACATCCAGACTATATAATAGAGAAAGGCATGCGTCAGCTGTGAGGTAATTGGCCTGTGCGTATTGGTTGGTATAAAATAACGTGGCCAAGACCCTGGTTACCTATATCAAGAAATATTTTTTTCAATGTACTCAGTTTAGCCATATTGGGTGTTAATGTGTAAGTCAAGGAATGTTCATTTCAAAAAATATGTCTAGACACAAGTAATGTAAAGTAACTAATGTGTTAATTTACGTATTTTATATTTAATTAGAAAGATTATTGTGTACAATAAATACAATGATTTTTATTAACCAAATAGTTGACATTTTAATACGCAATTGCGCAAGTAACTGGTTGAATAACTTTTTTCCGAGCACCCCTTCAATGACCGTCTTGGCTGCAGGGCCGCGTGCGTGCCTCCTATTTTTTTATTATCCCTTCGCCTCGGGCATCGTAAATAATGGCGGGCATTGTGCGAATTTACCTATCCGAAGTGGACATAAAGAAAAGAAGGGTACAAAGCCGGGGTCCGCAGACGTTTCCTTTTCCTTTTTCGCTACTCAATAAGGAGTTGCACGTGGCCTAACCGAGGGCTCCTTACGACGCGGCCAGCACCGTGCGAGGCATTATTACGTTATATAAATGAGGACCGGTTTTTTTTTCCGTGAGGGCCCCGGGGCGAAGGGAGACCCGTCCCGGAATACCCTACAGCACACGAGTTCTCCCTTATTGGGGGTCAAACGGAAAAGGTCGCCGGTAGCGGCGGGTCGTGACAAAAACGTGGGGGTGCAAATGGTTATTTATAATAAATACCACGCAACTGATATTTTTTTTTCTAAAGGTCGAATCCGAAAATTAGAAATTTTAATCGTCTTACAAATATTTATATACGTTATGTTTAAATTTTCTTATTAGTATGTTATACGAGGGCAAGTCAAATATAAACCGGAATTTTAAAAAATAAAATTTTTGTTCAGAGATAAAATATAAAAACTAACATTTTATTTTTTCTATATAGTCTCCTTCAACCCGAAACACATTTTCCCCATCGAATCGGTAACTTTTTGATTCAGTCTTCATACAAAGTGACAGGTTGTGCCATCAGCAGTTGTGCACGAACTGTTCAACTTATTCATCATTTTCAAATCTTTTGCCTCCCACAGTTTTTTTAGCGGTCCTAAAAAATGGTAGTCGCACGGCGATAAGTCTGGACTTAAGGGGGGCATACCAGTTAGAATTTCGAAACAATCAGTGTTTTTTTTTTCATAAAATGGTTGTATACCATTCCAAGAATATTTCTGTAAAATTTTAGAATGAAGTTCGAACTCGTTGCAGAGTAATGCTATCTTTTATGACGAGCGCGCGTTAGGGTCGGCGCCGCAAGTATACGAAAATCTGAGCGTTCGGAGGGAAGCGCTCCCGCGTTTTCTTTCTGTTCCCCCACTTTCTAGCTATCGGAAGACCTTGAAAGCTGGCAACATTGGGATGTTTTGAAAATATTGTGTGAATGCGAAACCTTAAGTCCATGCTTTCTTATAATTCATTCCAGTTTTTTTGTTCTACAAACTTGAAACTCGTTTTCCCACAACTTTACGACTTGCGTAGAAAACTACGCAAAAATTATCCAGCCGATCATGCTGAAATTTTGCACACATTCTTTATGTAATTCGGAAGTGTATATACCTGATTGATTAAAAAATATTGTTCTAAAATATTTATAATAAAGAACAATAAAAAAAAGTCATGATTTTAATATAATTTAGGTATATATTCTAGAAAATAATGTTTACTTTAAGAGTAAACTTTATTTTTATGTTTCAGATCAAAATTGCGGTCGTCGTTTTCGACGCAGATTTCGAAAGGGGTTTCACGTATCGCTCTGTATATCCGCCATTAAAAAAAAAAAATAATAACAAATAAAATGTTTGTATGAAAACTTCAATACTTGTGTAACAATATCCTAAAGTTTCAAAAAAATCTTTCCATTATTACTACCTTAAAAAATTCCTGAAAATATGCTTTTCTAATTGGTATGCCCCCTTAAGGAGAATGTTCAAGCTGTTCCCAGTGCATTTCCTCTAGCTTAGCCTGAGTTATGGTTGCAGTGTCTGGCCTGGCGTTGTCTTGGAGAATAACGACGTTCCCGATGGGAGTACGACGCCTTCTGGTGCGAGAGGCAGCTTTTGTCCTATCCAAAAGTTGACAATAATATTCTGCATTGATTGTTCGGCGTTCATGGAAAGAGTCAGCGAAGATACCCAGATACCCGAAGATACCTTCCGTATCCCGAAAGGTAGTCGAAAGCACTTTTCCTGCAGACAACCTTGTTTTCGCCTTCACTGGTGCTCTTTCTCCTTTCTTCCGCCACTCCATACTCGCTTGTTTGGATTCTGCTGTATAGTGGTGAATCCATGTTTCATCACAAGTGACTATGCGATTAAGTAATCATAATTTATCTTCATAACGAGCCAAAAGCCTCTGACAATCCTCAAAATGCACACTTTTTTGATTGGGGGCGAGAAGTCTAGGAATCCATCGAGCTGAAACCTTCCTGAAATCCAGTTTGTCCTGGATAGTTGGATGAACACTCCCATGACTGATTCCTATTCATCGAGCAATGTATTCAAGTGTAGGTGACGGTCACCCTCGAAAAGCTCACGTACTGCACAGATGTTCTCTTCCGTGATGGAGGTTCGTGGACGACGATCATGTGGTTCATTTTCCACCCTTTCTTGTCCCGCTGCCACTCATTCACTTGCGTTTTAGAAAGGGTTGCATCCCCGAATTGGGCCTGAAGACGCGTCAAAATTTCAGAAGGTCGCACACCTTCAATAGACAGACATTTTATAATAATGTGTTGCGCAACAGAAGAAGGAACTACCTGCTCACTCATTGTTCTACGATCAATTGAATGCAAAATTAAACTCACGAAGCTATAATTTATTTCATTCTTCAGAACATTCTATGTCTTTGGACCCATGACGTCATGCGTCACATACATGATTTGACGCCATTGGCCAACTTGAGGCCGGAGTTCCCGCCCAGAGACTAAGTCCAAAATGAGGAGAATTGAATGAAGGCTGGAATGATGAATTACATGAGAGTTAAATAGCTCTCATCCAGGCCCAGACCGGGTGGGGAGGGGGGGGGCGTGACGTGACGCATGACGCAATATTTTCCAGGGGCAATCCCATAATAAAGACATAGAATGCAAAAAAGAATAAGTGTCGCATGTCAGGCGTCTAGCTATCCAGACACGGAATTTACGGAAATGTGGCGGCCCCCTCCGATACGCCATCTGGCCTTGAAAACGAAATTCTTGTTTATATTTGACTTGCCCTCGTATCATTATTCATAGCGATGTTATAGTGTCTAGCTGAGCTGCAATACTTTCTAACTGCACAACATTTTTCGTTCAATTACAATACTTTCCAGTCTGCAGTGCGACGTTGTATGAGTGTTTTTTGAGAAACAGGAAGTGTAGGAAGAAAAAAAGAAAAAGGACGGCCCAAAGAAAACAGCCGCCAAATTGTGGAATATGCTCCTAGAACTTCTGTTTGTGTTGTTTCGCAATTGACAGAAGTATATGTGGGTATAGTCCTTCTATTTTTAATTGAAAACGATAAATACGCTTGGGGAACAAAAAAGCGGTGCAACTTTATGATTCCATGGGCGTGCATATATCTTTTATAAATTAGAAAATTGTGAAATAATTTTTTTTCATTCAAATCAATATAGGAGATTAAAATTAGCCTGCATACAAATCTCTTAATATTTGTAATATAATTTGCTGTAAATAATGCTCATTTAGCCAGCCAATCTCAAAAAATTGTCTGTTTTAATGAACCTAGCTGAAATACACGTCACTGGCGTCTTAAACAAGTCAGAATTCCAAATGTCGTAAATCATTTTAACGACGTCGTAAAAATTTTATGGCACAGTGGACCTAATAAGTATTAGCAATGTATTAGATGCAAAGTAGTCTAATAGTCTCGTTGACCGGTGTTGCCGCCAGCCGCCAGCAGTTGGCCGGCCAGCACGTTGCCGGCTCTTCAAAATTTTCATAAGTATAGTAATATACATAAAGTTGTTTCATAAATTTATAATTATTTTTTCAAGCAATTTTAAACGCTTTATTTTAATGTTAACTAATAAATTTATATCTTGTATTTTTTTTAAATATTTCCAACAATTCTAAAAGTCACTAACAGTTTACTGAAGTATGAAGTATACTTGTATAGTGAGTTAGCAATTTTAGAAAATATATCTGAACCTTGCTTTTTTCTACCTATTTTCTGGAATGGAAATACAGTACTTGCGATACTCTTTTTAAAAAAGACCTGCATTTCTTCCCATACAATTTTGTTTATCACCAAGAACTTGAAAAAAAAAACTGGACGTTTTCCACGAAACACCGAACTACTACACTTTTCTCGACGCGCGTTTCGCCAACCATGTTGGCATCTTCAGGAGAAGATTAAAACTAAATTCTGGCCTACACACTTGCACTATTTATACCAAATTTGTTGCCACGGTTTACTGAACCGTAACTGTCTTTGTTTATCAGAGCAAAAAGTGGACTAGTGGGTATCGGACCATTGTCCGTATTCATGCTATTGTTACACTTAATGGTTTCTAAACTTTCAAAAGCATCCAACAGTGTACTGTTTGTTACATTTCTAATTAATTTTTAGATTAAGATTTTGTCTTTGGGGTCCCCAAAGACAAAATCTACAATAACAAAAAGTCAGTAATATACGAAATAAATTGTAAAGATTGTGATCAAAAGTATATTGGGCAAACAAAAAGATCGATATTGACTAGATTTAAAGAAAACATGGATCATTTGAAATATGGCAGAACAGAAAAATCTTGTGTTGCCCAGCACAACAACCATAGGATAGACATAAATAATTTAAAATTAATTAGAAATATAACAAACAGTAGGCAGTTGGATGTTTTTGAAAGTTTAGAAATCATTCAGTGTAACAATAGTATGAATAAGGACAATGGTCCGATACCCACCAGTCCACTGTTTGCTCTGATAAACAAAGACAGTTACGGTTCAGTGAACCGTGGCAACAAATTTGATATAAATAGTGCAAGTGTGTAGGCTAGAATTTAGTTTTAATCTTCTCCTGAAGATGCCAACTTGGTTGGCGAAACGCGCGTTGAGAAAAGTGTAGTAGTTCGGTGTTTCGTGGAAAACGTCAGTTTTTTGTTTCTACGCCGAAGGTTCCACTACCCACTCCAGGACCAAGAACTTGGTGAAGTTGATCGGAAAATGCCGCCACGTAAGATGGCATTTGGCAAAGGTATTTAATAAAAATATTAATGACAATTTTTTTTCTGATGAAACTTCACGAGGTGGAGAGGCGGTGTCTTTGGTGTGTTTGGAAAATGGCATAGGATTTCATCGAAAAGGCAAGGAAATTTTTTCTACTAAATTGATACCAAGGATTTCTCAGGTGTGTCAGTGGAAATGAGTTAAATTATCACAAGAGGCCAAAATCAAATTCCCAAGGATTGAAAAAAAGTATTTTCTGTTGGGGGGTGAGTGTGTTGCTAGTTGCGAGTTGGTACTAGTAAGGAACAACAGTATGTTGTCACAAATACTAATTTATAATAAAGTGGCGTCTTTTCGACGATCTTTTGGAGGTAGCGCAAACTTTAGCACGAGCCGCCACTGGTTTCCGAGGGTTATTTTACTGATCATTAGGTGACCGCGTTTCGAAGGAACGGAGAAAGCCTTTTTGTTGGTCGTTTAGGCGTTTCTCGTGCTAGTAAAAAAAGTACTAAAAAGTACCTAAAGGAAAAGATCGAGGAAATGTTTTCTTGCTGATTGATTGCGTTAAACATAGGATGTTCGGAAAATGAGTGTACAACGTATAAATTCTACAAAAGAGTGTATAACAAGAAGTATAAATTCTAAAAGAGGGACCATAAATTAGAATCCATTCTGAATCATCTCAGCCATGACAGACCCGATATTCGTGAGTGTGTTTGAGTATGTAAGTCATTGTCATTATTAGTCAACACAACATCTTGAGACAATGGACAATATTTATGACATATTTTATCAACCCTACTTGCCTGCTTTTGGTTAGTTTTGGTACATTTCGTTATTACCGTTTTACCTGTTTATTTACTGCAAAAGAAATGAGCATAATTTTAGATTCTTATAAATGCAGGTTTTGTCTGTTGAGGCCAAGGGCAAAGCTACTGTTGGTACTCTGATCTATTTACTTATCTTTAGTACACATTTTAATATTTATTTTCTTGATTTTGCTTATTCAGCTTTTAGGTTATATTTCAAAACTAGTGTGGATTTACGTATAAAATCTAGATATTAAAATTCCCCAATCCTATGTAATATGTGGAGTTACAAAAAAGGTAATTAGAGCAAAATATGTAGGCAATGGCGTTTAAAAAAGCGAAAGTTAATATTAATTAACGCGTTTGCTCTTTTTGTAATTTTAATTTTCTTTTAATTTTTTCTACGTGAGTGCTTTGGTCTGATATAATCCTTTATACACAAAAATTATTGCGTAAGGATAATGATAGTTTACTCAATTGCCCAACACCATGTGCGTTCCAAGGCTCACAAAGACGAACACATGGCCGTGATAGAATAGCATAAGGAAGACCTAATAAGAACGTCCTAATGCTGTGGTGATAGTATGCAACACACATTTCACCTACAAACTGTGTTGTCTCTTATTTATCTTTTTTAAACAGCATATTACAATTAGTAACTTTTTTTCTCAAATGCTACTGAAATAAAAATATATAAATTTAACTATGTAATGGGTAACTGCTGTTAACTAAAAAATAGATATTTATAACGTTTTAATTAATTATTAAATAATTAATAACTTTTAATAATTTTGTAAGATTTTAAAACGTGACTAATATATTTTCGTATGCCACGTATAAAATGTTATGTCAAGCACACATACGAGTACACATCTCTATTTATGTAGTTTGTATAAGGATCCCAAAAAATAAGAAGCCTCTTTAGCTCAGTGGTAGAGCACTGGTCTCGTAAACCAGGGGTCGTGAGTTCAAACCTCACAGGAGGCAGCAATCTTTTTTTACTTTTTTTTTATCCTCCATGTGTTGTTTATAAAATTACATGTAAATAAATTATTTATATTATTCGCAATGTCATTCAGGACATTTATAAATATACTTTAATCTTACTCTCGGATCTGACAGACAATATGGGACATGTAATACTCGTATACAAATACGTATATTTGCCTTTGTTATTTTACTTGTTCCAATTTATTTTAGTAATTACTGTCGTTTGCAATTTTAATGCATTGTCAGTTTGAATAAAGTCAGTTAAGAATATAAGATTTAATATTATGTATTTTTATAGTATTCATACAATATATGTACATACTTTATTCTACCTGTATAGTACCTCCATATGTATACATATTTCAAACCGTTGCAAACCTAATATTCCATGCAGAGATAAGGAACATTCACTTAAGCTTGTATTTAAAAATGATACGGATTGTTCCTTTAGATAGTTAAAATTGTTTGGAAGTTTTTTAAGTAGTTAAAAATGTTTGAAAAATTAAGGCGCAAAATGTTAATACTGTTATTTAGTTCTTCAGTATTAGTGGAAAATATCCCTAGTTCTTGTTTAATTCACGGAGAAATTACGTGAATTAAATTTCATTTTTATTCATGCTTATTCATAAAATGTTGTTTCGGATGACTGGTTTGTGCCTGGAAATAATAAATAATGTTTCTACTATTTTAGAATTACAATTCGTACAACTAAGGAACACATTTTGGTTTTGTATTTCTTCTAAAATGTACACATTTTGCTAGGTTACAGTAAAGTGAACTGAGGCTATTTGTTGTCAGTCACTCGATCGTGCCTGGTCATGCACTGGGATTCTGTGTGCGGTCCCGTTGCGGGAGTTCTGGATAGTTGAACGCAGTTTACCCTGCTTTATGGCAAACTTTCCAGACTCTAAGCATGACACACAGTATGCCACAAAGGCAAAGTAAATTACTCCCAATGAGTATTAACAACTCTTAATTTACGTCGGAGTTATGTAAGCCGGGGTTATTACTGTATTGGGGGTAATACTGTAAATTTATTTAATGAAATAATAAAATTAAAGTGCGTTGTAAAGACAAGATTAAAAGTAGAAAAACAAACTGTCCAAACCATAAACTCTGCTGTAAAAATCGAACTCACGATCTTTGGCGTTTTTGGCCAGTTCTCTCACCACTGCACCACTAATCCTCTAATTGATCTACCAGGTACTTAATGTATACACATAAAATTACCTAAAGAAATATCTAAAAAATAGACATATTATGAAAACACCTAAAAATTCTGCGAAATTGGTTACAAAATGAATAGCGTCAAGGTCGTACGCCTTGGTCACTTTCAACGAGGAGTCCAATGGTGACCTTGGATTTGTCCTTGAACCCCAATATCAAGGTCATTTGAACGTGAACTTTGTATTTGTAGTGGCAACCCACATTTTTGATGCCACAATGGGAAAGAGCGGGAAATTTCAGGTTCAGATATGTATTCAGATCTGAATTCAAGGTGACGTCTATGGGTTGGACAGAGGTCAAACTACTGTAAAATGGAACCTCGTGGGAATCTGTAATATAATTAAAAATTAAGGTCGTATCCTGAGGTAACTTTCAACGAGGAGTCCAATGGTGACCTTGACTTTCACCTTAATTTTCGTGACCTTAATTTTAACCTTGCCCCTCACTTCGGGGTAACTTTTGAACTCTTGATCCGCTAAATTTAATACTTCTTTATCGAAATGCAAATCGCCTTATTAATACGCTATTGTTCATATGCATGTTGAAACTGCACTTTAAAGGATCAAGAGGTAAATAGTTTGACAAAATTGTTAAACTTCTTGATTGTCACGTTTTTCTTCGCCTCTCACTTTGGAGTAACTTTTAAACTCCTGATGCGCTAAATTTAATACTTCTTTATCGATATGCAAATCGTAAATCAATTGGTTTTTAAATTTTTAATCAATTTCGCGGAATTGAACCTACGAGGTTCCGTTTTACAGTAGTTTGACCTCTATCCAACCCCTAAAGGTCACCTTGAATTCAGATCTGAAACCTACCTAACGTATTTTCTACTCTTTTCGATATGGCACAAAATTTCAAAAAAATTGACCTTCACCTGGGTTCCATTTTACAGTAGTTTGACCTCTATCCAACCCCTAAAGGTACCTTGAATTCAGATTTGAATACCTACATATCTGAACGTGAAATTTCCTGCTCTTTTCGATAGTGGCATAAAAAATGTGGGTTGCCATTACCAAAAATAAAGTTGACCTTCAAATGACCGTGATATCAAGGTATTATTGGCATTCTTTCATATATATATATATATGCATTCTTTCAATGTCTGCGTTATCGGATAATTTTTGAAAATTAGAACATGTACAATAAGCAACGAAAGTCCCATGACGCGCCCACTTTTTGAAGGTTGCTTAAATTTTGATAAAGCATTATTTTTGTTTGCCCATGTTGAAAATGATAATTTGATTGTGTGAAAAGATATCGCTAAAAAAGTAAAATTACGATGTTTTCAAAAAACCGTGAATAACTCCGAAGATATTTAATTATGGTCAAAGTTCTTGGACTCACATTAAAGCGATATCTTCAGATTATCTATCTGACTAACTTAGACATTTTGGAAACATTTTTCCTAGATATGAAAAATTTCTAAAGTTGAACCGAAAACATAATAATTCATAACTCTACCATCCTTACTGCAGTTTTCGTAAAATCCCTGTTTATGAAATTTGAATAAAACATCGAATTCTAGAAGGATATTAACCCATTATTTTTTTTAGTTATGTGTGGCGTACAGGGATTTTGGAATTTTAGTAATATTTCTGGTTTAACTTGTTTTAAATTTAACTTAAATTTTTCTTGTCTAGGAAATTCTTTTCCAAAATGGCATAATTAGTCAGATGGATACTCCCTTGAACTCATATTCCCTGTAATATGAGTTCAAGAACTTTGAAAAGGATTTCATATTTTCGGGGTTTTTTTTTTGAAAAGATTTTTTTGAAAACATCGTAATTTTTTTTTTTTTTTGACGACATCTCTTCATATAAGCGACATACAACATGCTACTTGAGCTTATTAGACGCAGAATTTCACAAGCTGTAAAAGCATATCTATCTCTTCATTGTTGAAGTTTATTTATAGTTTCAGTTTTCATTGTCAAGATGTTCAACTGTGTTTCAGATTCATTCTTCTGGATGGAAAACATTAGCCGCTAAAAAAATCTACATGGCCAGAAATGACCTTGTAAGTGTCATGGTCAAGGGCAACAGACATGACCTTTGGGTGACATCGGGTAGCCAATTGGCTTCAAGGCTCATGGTCATAGCCAATATAATACCTCTCAACAACTGTCTATAACTTTTTTATTGAAAGATTTCTTGCAGACTACTAATTCTCCGAGTTTGGGTTCCCCTGTGGTGTTTATGATCTACAAAATACATTAGGCATATTCAGTAATAGGTATAGCCAAATAATCAACCTTCACCCCTCTATATCTTGAATCCTAATCATAGGATCTTTTTTGGTACACGAGAACTTTTGTTCAGAAAGTCGAGAACTGTCATATAATCAATTTTTAGACAAATCGACTGGGACCCACTTTCTATTTGTGCAGGGTCCTTTTGCTGTTAATGCATAAATTTAGGATTTTTAAATTAGATTAATTAAAAATTTGTAATCCCAAGGAATTAAAATGCTGTTTTACCCCCTCCAATCCGGAACTAAAAGTAATTTATTCTCGGCAGTGCGACAAAATAAAATCGACTCGTCAAAGTATTTTCTGTAAAAACTTTCTCAAAAAGACGTGTTATCGAATTTATTCCAAATTTTCGACGTCATTGTACGTTTTTCCTATTAACCTTGTGAAAACAATAAATTGATACTTAATTAAGAAATGAAAACAAATGCTTTTAAATTTTTCAAATTTAGAGTACCTACGACTCTAGAGTAATAGAATAATACGCTAATTCAATTTGAACTATATAAAAGCGTTTGCTTCCTTTTTAGTCCAGTTGATGCGTAGCCTCAGAAAGGTTCAGCTTGCATTAATTAGGGCAAATGATTGTTTTTTCTAGGACTTCTTGGTATAAGGTGAGAAGTATGAAACTGAGTTTTCGACCTCGAAAGCGAAGGGGAGAACTTTTGGCAGTCGAAAAACAACGAAATTTTCGCACTTTTTCTAGTTTTTTGCTTATATCTCCTAAAAGAATCATGCTACAGAAAATTTTATACGTTCCAAAATTAAACTAGACAAAATGTCCTCTAAAATTAATAGGTCAAAGGTAATGATGTCGTGTGGTTCGTATTTTACGAAAGTTTGAAAATCGACGAATTTAGATGAGACTTTGATTTTTAAATTAATTTTGAATTTACAAATTAAATTTGTATCATCAAAAATTAGCAATTATTTTTTATGCACTAAAATAAGTTAGTAGTTGTGTAGTTATTTTTAAAAAACAATTTAAAAATAACTAATCAACTGCAAGCATTTTAGTGTAAATGTTAAATTAAATATAAATTTTTTAATTGAATAGATTCTTGTATGGTTAAATTTGAATTCAAATTTAATTGTTGAATAGAGGATAGACGATATTACCCAAGCACTATGAATCCACCATTTTGAATTTTATGACCTCGATTCTTTTGAATTATTTTGTAATTCTTTTTGTCAATAAAAAGACCAATTATTTTGAAACGTTTCACAATCAAAAACAGTAAAAACACACTTCTCAGCGAAGAAAATAAACAATCACTAAAAAAGGTCATTCAACAAGTGTGACCCGTTCAACTGATTTTCGAACGATTTAACGACGTCTGCTGCAATCGTCTCCAAACATTACCAGTCACCGAAAAAGCCCGATTAAAAACGAGGGCTGGGAAACTGTGTGCCCTCGCCCACGCGCGCGAAATGCGAGAATTCAGAGTACGGTGGCTCGGTGCTCGATCGATAGTCTCATATCATCATCAGTCTCACATAGATCATATATATGTATGTGATAAAAATCATTATTTGTGGTATAATAGGAATAATTAGAATATGAATAGTTTGTCTTATACAATTAATTGATATTATTGTAACAGTAGTTTATAGTAAATTAACACAAAAGAAATATTTTCTATTGAAATTTGGGCTGGGCACGTGACCCTGTGCCCTTTATCACCAGCCGCCACTGGTCGTAGCTCTGATCCGGTTGACGCGGATTGTCCCGTCCGTATATACACCTGTTAATAAGATTATGTTTAAAATATTTTTCATTTCACGATCTTCAAACTTCCGTAGAATGCGAACCACACGAGATATAATTACCTTTGACCAATAAATTTTGTAGGAAATTTGATCTACTTTAATTTCGGAACGTATAAAATTTTCTGTAGCATGAGTCGTTTAAGAGATATAAGCAAAACACTAAAAAAAAGCGCGAAAACTTCGTGGTTTTTCACCTGCCAAAAGTTCTCCCCTCGGATTTCGAGGTCGTTAGTTTCACACTTCCTACCTTATACCAAACAGTCCTAGAAAAAAAAAGAATTTGCCCTAATTAATGCAAGGTGGAGTGTTTTTGTCAAATGGACTATTTATTAATATAATGTTAATTAAAATGTTTTATAAGAATCCTACGACGTACTCAGTGCGCTGTACCATAATTTGTATTAAGTAGTTTTAGAAATTAAGAAAAAAAATCACCATTCTACGTAAGAGTGCGCTTTATTAAAAATGAAATAAAAAACGTCTTACTTCCCCTGCTGAATACCGTATCCGTCATTGCTTGCAATTTATATCCGCTCGTAATAATAACCACATCTCCAGGTGAACAAAGGCCGGTGTTTGCTGTGAGGCGAGCGTGGGTGGCGATATTATCTAGGCACTTCATGCGGCCCGGACCCCGTCATGCTGGGAGAACAAGAATAATGGGGGTCTTGCATGTGGTCCAGGGCTCCTCGACAGTCTCTCCCGCATACCACCGGCATTTCCCCCATCTGTAGGGAGGCCCAATGTATGCGGAAAGCTGGGGAGAGTTGGGATGCGAAGGGGGAGGGGATACATTTTCCCGGGGCGCGAAGAGGCTGTCGTAAACATTTTTTTCTTCACATCGTTTTCGAAGGGAGTTTAGAGTACTGAAACGCAAAATTGAAAAACCCTCTCGCAAGGTACTCTGAATAGTCAAGGTCTCAAAATAAAATTTCAGGGTTATATAAATTTTGTTTGAGATTCAGAATTTTAGCGTGTAGCAGTAGCCCTAAACTTGTATGTTTCTACGGTTGATTATATTTCACAAAAAGCAAAAAACAGTGAACTTTTTTAAAATCACCTAGAAGGCCAAGAGGGTTGCAAATACTCTAGCATTGAATACAAGTGCTCTTGGTAACATTTATAACACCGTAAAACCTACAAAAAAATTGTTTTCCTTGTCCTTGGGTTAATTTCATGATTGCCCTATACAGCAAGCAGGGAAAGTCATCATACACCCACTTTTTGAAGTTTGCCTGAATTATGATAATTTTTGTATTACAGTATTGATTTTTTTCTTCTGACAGGATTACAGCTTGTGAGATCCTGCTCGTGAATAAGCCGAAATTGAAGACGGTATGTTGATTTGTGAAAAGATATCGCTAAAAATGTAAAATTTCGATGTTTTCAAAGAAACGTAAATAACTCCGGCAATAGTAAATCCCTTTCGAAGTTGTTTGACTCGTATTAAAGGGGAATCTTCAGTGTATCTATTTGAACTGAGTAAAAAAATTTTGTAAAAAATTTTCCTAGACATGAAAAAAAACCTAAAAGTTGAACCAAAAACATTCAATCATAAAAATTCAAAATTCTACCATCCTTATTATCGTTTTCGTAAAAATCACTGTTCCTGAAATTTTAATAAAACACAGAGGGTTCTAGAGGTATGTTAATTCTAAATTTTGTTGGAGTAATGTGTGGCGTACAGGGCTTTTTTTGAATTTTCGTGTCTAGGAAAAAATTTTAAAAAATGCCTAGTCCTCAGTCAATTAGATACACTGAATATTTCCCTTTAATACGAGTCCAACAACTTCGAAAGGGATTTACTATTTTCGGAGTTATTTACGATATGATATTTTTATTTATATTATGATATTTTTCTTAAAATCCGTAATTTCATGCTAATTGCTACAAAGGCAAACGTTTTCAAGTAAAACTATTTTTTTTTATTAGTAATGTGGAAGAAATGAGAATCAGCTTTGCAGAACCCATAGTCAATTTTCGTGTTGACCGGTGTAATAAATTGATATTTACTGTATGTACAAAAAACTACACTGCACTATTTGTGACCGAATGGTGTTTGTGAGAAAATGTTTTATATATATATTTTTTATATAAATATTTTATATATTTTTAAAAATGTCAAAACTTCCGTGTGCCTTTTTCTACTATTTTTTCCTCCCATAAAAAATATCTTTACTAATTGTTACTACCAATTTTTCCTGCTCTTTTTTTGTACTTGCATATTTATGCACCAACCAATGTCTTAAAATATAAATTTTTAAAATTATCTCTCTTTCTAATGTTGAAAAAAAAACAAGTTACCTAACAATAAACAAACACATCCATATGCTAGTCAAAATTATTTCTAGAAACTGAGTAATTTTATAACAACCTGGCATAAGTGCTCTTTAAAAAATTAAACACGTGTTTGATGACGTGTAGTGGTTTTTATTTTGTATGAAGTATACATACAAATACATAAAGCATACATCAACACATTCTGAAATTAAATCGTCAAAAAATCTAATACATTTTTTTGTATCATGCCAACTTTCGTGAACGCACTGTACATGTAAAAATCGATGTAAATTGTGATCGTGTAAAACGGCTATTAACCACAGCGTCGCGGTGAATCAACACACCCTAATCGATTGGTTTTCCCTTTTTGCACTATACTCCGTTTATGGTCTGGGGTTGCGCTGGTCAGGAATCGACGCGCGCACCACCCTACAAAAAAACCTTGACGCGCAGGAGCTTTAAAGGGCGTAGGGACGCCCTACTGCGCGTCATAAACCTAAAAGTCAAATGAAAGTTAAGCGAAAGAGCAACACAAAGGATGCGACGTATCGTCGCCTGGTCTTGAATAAGGTTTTTGGCGAGACGATTCACCTCGATCTAAAATAGGATTTACAGCCTATTGCTGCCATTTTAATTGTTTGGTTAGTTGGTACCCAATTTTAGGGAAAATAATTAAAATATATTTTTTTCTTAAATTTAACCCAACGGATAATATTCACGGTAAAAATATATTATCTCCCGATAATGCGAACATAATTGACGAAACACACGTCGAGTAAAATATAGTCAAAAAGAAGATATCAAAACTTTTTCGACTAACACTGATTTTTTGCTTTTTTTTTATTGATCTTTTGGAAGGCAAATTGAACAAATACAGGGTGTCTACTTTTATTTATGTATACAAATCTATATAATCGTCATTTTTCGTCATCAGGACTCCTCAAATGTGTGAAATTTAAATATAAAATGTACAATGTGTTTCTTTCTATTTGATCTCAAAGTTGGGCAATATATCGATTTGAAAGCCGCTAGAAGCATCAAGTATGCCATGCAATTGTGTCTAACTGCTGGCATAACGCTTTTTATTCGTTACCAATAACATTAGCAACTTTTTCGCCTTCATTGTACTCCCCTTGGCGATCTTTACACCGCTCCATACGACTTTTCCATTGCTGAAAGCAGTGCTGGAAGTCCGCTTCTGTCAGCTGGTTCAGAACCTCCGTCGCTTTTGCTTTAACCCCTTCCACACTTTCGAATCTTGTCCCCTTCAATGTCACCGTGTTTAACGAGCCTGGATTAGTGTCAATGCTGTTTAGAATGTCACAAATGTTTATTATTGATTCCTTTTGCTCGGGAGTGAGGAGTTTTGGCACCATTTTTGCGCAAACTTTGCGCATGTTGAACGATTCATGCAAAATCTGGCGAACACATTCTTTGTCGATTCCTGTTATTTCAGCAAGCTTTCGGATGGTTAGACGACGATCTTCACGGATTAATTAACCAGTTTTTTTAATGTTTTCGTCCGTTTTTGACCGTCCGGGGCGCGGATCGTCTTCGGTCGTTTCACGTCACTCTTTAAACCGTTTAAACCATTCAAAAACTTGTGTGCGGGATAAACATTTATTCACATACACTTCTTTTAACATTGCATAAGCTTCTGTAAAAGTTTTCCCCAGTTTAACAAGAAACTTGAGATTCACCCGTTGCTCCATCTGAACACTTAATATTTTTTTCGACTCGTCACTGGTTCGTAGTCTAATTCAAACGACTACTACAGTCAAACTGAGCGACCCACTGGCTTGTCCAACGAGCTCAGGGTGAGAAAAGTATCACCAGACACAGTTCTGTTCAAACTTGTCGCGACACGCTCGCAGCGCGCTGGTAGCAGCATAAATTCGGTTATTTAATAGCCACACCTCGTATCTCTGAAATCACTTAGTTTTCAACTTAATTTTGACCTATATTTTTTGTCCACTACAGTTTTCTTTCTTGTAAGTGCAAATTAATATTAATACGCACCTAGAAGAATATAATAAACATTAGGTAACTGAAAATTATTAAAGGAAAATGTTTGGCCGAAAATTAAGTTTAAGTGCTTCCAGGTAACATTCAACTGTCTTGACACAATTCCATGGCACACTTGATTCACATTTAAAATTCGATGTTTTGATCAATTTTGAGATCGTTCAGAAAGAAACACCTTGTATATTTTTTTTCTAAATTTCGCATGTGGGGGTTTTGAGATGTCTTGATTGCCGCTATGGAGTCAGTTTTCCATGTTCTTTAAAACGAAAAAAGTTTAATCGATTATCTTGAAAATGAGGATTATATGGATCTGTACATAAATACAAGTAGACACCCCGTAAACTTTCAATAGTTTTATGACGTGCAAAGTACAAATGCGATTGGTGTTTAGCAAAGTGTAGGTACAGCTAGCAACTCTTTGAATTTGTCATATTTTATAGTTTCGTACGATATCGATGATGGCGTTTTGACTTGTATAGGTATTTATAGAATATGAGTAGTCTGTCATTATTGTAGTACCTTTGTCGTAGACGTAAAATGAAACAGAAACTCTCATTCTGAATATACACATTTAATAGGTACTAAATTTTTATGCACTCCAATTTATTTTGTCGATCATTTTTGTTCTAACTAAAGTGTAGGTATTTAATCTTCATAAGTACCAACAAATACGTCATACGTTACTAAAAAGTTTTCCCATATGAACAGTGGGAATAAAGTATGAAGTAAGCTGTTCATTACACATTCAAGTTGATTGACGAGGTGCTCATATTTTGATCTTCAACCAAAATGCGCCTTTGATTAATTCCTTTAATTGATATCTTCCTTTTATCGCACAGTGTGATATTTGTAATCTCAGAACTCGATAAAATTAAGAGTATAGGTTTGATACAAATACTTAAATACTTTTACACGAATAGGTGTATTATTTTCTTATATTTTACTTTTTGTATTATAATATTATATTTTTGTATAATTATATTTTTGTATTTATTTTTTATGTGAAGTGGTAAACCCATACGGATATTATTTTTCCTTTTATATTTGTTCCATTACTGTGGGACTAGCGGATAGTCGAAATACTTTAAACTATGTTGAATCATTTTTTAGACCGAATTAGCACTGGCCCAGTTTAGGAATTCGAACTCATTTCCTGAACCACTAACTAATCCTCTATATTGGTCTGTAGCCCTTCCCTCTAACCAATGCACTCGCTTACATTACATTACAGACTGAAGATGTGACTTTGTCCACATTGTATATACACAAGTCCATCTTAGATAGTACATACGTTCTATTGTTTTTGACAGAGTGCATAAAAAATAATAGTGAAAGCATTGATACATTTAAAAGTGCCCTTGTACCAAGATCCGATTTCAGTAAACAACGCAATGAACACAAAGGTTTTTGTTTCATGGAACAAGTTACATTTTTCGGTAATAATATTTAAGTACTCATAAACTTAAAAAAAATAACCGGACCTATTTAAACAATGACCTCACTTTCAACAAACGAGTGGTTTTTATTGTCCAAATTTAATTTTTATTGGCGTACTCGACCTATTTAGATATTTTCGCGATATTGGCCTTACAGTTGAAGATAAACGTATTAAATGTGGTACGGCTATAATCATCATAGATGAAGATCGCTACTCAGTTATGTAATAGAAGAAGTAAGCATTCGTTTAAAAAATACCTATGACGTAATTTCAACCGACGGTATACATCATATATGATATCACCAAGTAGTAGCCAAATTAAGACGGATGACGAAGATAAACAATAAAAACGAAGTCGTTACTTGAAAATAGGAGAAGATTCGAATATTTAAATAAGGATGAAAATAAATAATTCTTTATTTTACACCTTATGTATGTATAGGCAGCAGTGGCGGCTGACACTCACACCATATTTTAGGGGGGTTATTATTAGGGGTTATTAATAATAAAAGGATGTAACAGCAAGAAACTTCAAATGAAACCTCAAAAAATGTCTGCCTCACATTGTACAGTTTATTTGCGAAATTTTTCTATTTGTAAACACAAAGTAAATACAAACTCTTTTTATACTCGTGTTTTTTTCGAAATTTCAAGATTTGTAAAAGTTATGGTCACTGTTAAAATTTTTTGTGGAATTACAATATTTTTACAAAACAATGGTTTAGTAAAATTACAAATACCATTGCAAAAGTATTATACAATTCAAGTAATCTTTGAAGACATGTAAAGAATTCTCATTCTACAAACGATTTCCAACTAAATTGATTTGTAAAATTATAATGTTTGTCATATAAAATTACTAACCTTATTTTATTATCTGTTTAGTTATATTAGTACTTTTGTTTTGTAATTTTCTAAAACAAAAACAGTAAAAAATGTTTTGTAAAATTACAACTCCTGATTTAATAAATACAAAATTGCTTTGCCAAAATACTTCTAACGCATTTTTTGTAAAATTGCCATATACATTTTTAACAGTGATAATTTTAATTGATTTTTGTGTAGCTGTATCTTTACGCATAGTCTAGTAATGGCCCCTTAAAATATGATGTGAGTTTTAACATCGCATTGTTTAAAAATTAATCCATGAGCATTAGTGAATTAAATAATTCAATCTTAGTAAGTTAATTCAAGCGTAGGCTCAAAATTTAAATGAAAATTTCCCAAGTTTGAATAAATAACCTATATGCTTTAACCCTAATATAAAGATTCTATTATTTTTTGCAAGTTATTTAAAAAATAACATGAAATAAATAATTTTGAGAGCACCACGTCTTTGTGTCCAATCAAAACGAAGGACGAGTAATCTTTTCAATCGCTTCATTTGAGCTTAATTAACGGTTTTACCATTAGAATGCTTTGAAAAACACATTTGGCAAATTCCGACGGGTCTTTCGAAATAAGTCTGATCCTATTAAAATATACTAAAGGACATTACCGTAAAGTTAACGCCACAACATGATGTATGGTCAGAATATAATCGACATTCTTCGCTCATTCTTCCGTATTTGCCAAGGGTGAGGATCGAAATCCAAATCTGTGGCTTTTGATGTGCGAGTAACAAAGAACGCTTCTCACTTCCAACTAAGGCCAACTGTTTTAAACTAACTATTGGGCAAACTAATTCAACAGATATTCAACAGAACAGGCAACCGAACCTGCTCGATAAAGACCAAAATAAGAATAAATTTGAATGAATGAATTGGCGTGTGTAAAATGATTAGGTACTGTTATTTAAAAAATGATTTATTTTATCAGTCACATTAGTTGATCCATTGGTCAAATAGTTGTTTGTTCTTAAGTTGATTTGCTAAATTTGCTAAAACAAAACAAAACTAATTCATCGTTTCCTATTCTTTGGAGAAATACATGTTTTTAAATATTTTCTGGTCGATGGGAGGGTAAAGGAAAATAGCAAATGGGCAATCGTGGAGTTGGGCAAACGAACTGTAGCATTAAATCGTTTCTTTCCGATACATTTTGATATTAGTGATACTGAATCGAAGAAAAAAAATCCAAATTTTATTATACCCCACCGTAACCGGTGGACAGAAAAATAAACTACGTATTGGACGAACTGTTTTGACAAATTTGAAGGATGTGCCAAATTCGCAGATCTGAACTTTATCAACATTCCTGACGACTCGTGAATATTACGGTGCGTTGCACAAAAATCAATAGCAAGCGCAGTTTGGAGAGCAGTCGCTCTCTCTCTCCGTATGTGGGGAACAAGGTAGGGGTCCCTCGCTTCCCCGAAATCTCCGAAAAAAAAACCGATTAATTCTCCGAAGGTGAAAAGGGTCCGCGAACGCTCCAGCCCCAGTTTCCACGGACCATGCGCGTCTGGGCCGTCTCCCAGAGATCTGATTTTGCGTTCGATAATGCACCCTGCTTCGCTTCGCTACCCCCACCCCCTCCCCCACTCTTCAACGAATCAATCCGGGGGCGCATTTGCGTGAAATTCTAGTCCGATAGACGAAGAAGAAATATTTTAACTAAGGATGCGCTAATTTTTTCTAAATAATCTTTCCTAAATGTAAATTATGTGTCAAAAATCCATTCGTACACGTTATACACCCTATGATATTTGAATTCCTCTATCCTCAATAATAATACTGGCATAATAGTTGCTGTTCCATAGATTCTATCATATCCACATATTTTAGGATCTCTGAATCCGAATCTGCTATCACTGTAATTTCATCACGTCATAATAAGTCTCTAACATCAGAACAAGTCTGAAAATAATGAAACCTACCCTTTTCAAGTTGGGAAATGAAGCCAACTACCACATGTTCTCGAGGTTGCGAAATTAGAACATGTCCATTTCTTTATTTCCATTGGGTCGCTGTTTGCCCTAACCTCAAAAAAATTCCTAATAATTGCAAACGTAGCGCCCTTCAAGCTGAACAATGAACACTTACGGCTGAAATTTGCAAGCGTAAGGTACTTATGTATTTCTGTTTGGGCTATATAGAATTTTTTATAAAATAGATTTTTTTATTCCACTAAATCTGCCCTTTTTTTAGTAAATGTTAGTAAGCTGAGCTCATCATAAGAACTGTTGTTCGTCTTTTTTATTTAGTTCTGTTTAGCAACCGAGTTCGATTAGCAACCATAGCTATCGGATATGGTTAAGGTTCGGATTAAAAATGTGAACATCCCTGGATCTATTGTGACTGATCCCTTACATTTATATTTCATCCAATAAGTTCAGTCTCTTCAAAAAGTTCACTTCAGATCACTTTACTTGGTGCTTGCATATCCAGGTCTTTTGGTAAAAGTTGCTCTTTGGAAAACGTGGCAACCCTGGTACGTATTGCAGCCCGGCGATCGGGATATATGTTCTGCAGTTACTTCATCTTCTAAACACAGGCGGCATTCAATATTTCTCTCTATGTATAATCGGTGCAGGTGATATTCATTTCAAGGCCCGAAAAATGTGCCCTCTGTCCAGTCTTGAATAGTTGCTTTGGCTGTGCTGGTTGGTATGTCAAGCACAGGTTCTGGTCCTATAAATGTTGTTATCGATTCCCCTCTGACCTCTCTGATCGTTAGCTGGTACTTCCAGGTCAATTTATTCCTTCTGTCCACTTGAACATGAGCATTTTGTTTTGATTAACATTGGTAGGAGCTAAGAGCTCTGAGCGTTGCTTGACTAATGGTTAGGATGGTTTTATATAATAAGCTTTCTATAAGGTTTCTATAGTATACTACAGCTGCAGTTTCCTATGCTGTTTTGGTGCCGTTTTGGGTGGAACCAGCAGCTAGCCATCCTTCTAGGTGACTAGTCTTGTATCCATTAATCTCTTCCAGGAATAAGGGCGTTAAAGATGCCGTTTGCCCCATCTGCCTTCTGCGTAAAAAAGGCCCACCTGTCTTCTTTATCCAGAAATATATGGTAGTAATCCCAGGGGGGGGGGGGGGTTTCTTGCATCCCCTAGCAGCGTTAAAAACCGTCCCTCCTTGAAGTATTCTTGTTACTATATACTCTTCTCCCTCCAAATTGTCTCGTAAAGTCAATCTTGCACCTTAATCAGATGCCATAGGCGATGATAATGCTCCAAAAATATGTAGAATGATTCGTTTTATGGTCTCATGAGGTAATGATGCCAGTAGAAACGCACTGCTTTGCAGGGTCTGTTAACCTTAAGGCTCCTTCGTAAAATTTCGTTATTAGCTTTGTTGATATACATTCCGAAAAATAATCCTAAAAAGGGAAATTTTTCATTTTTCATAAATAATCCTAATTAATTTCGCGTCAACACGATTGAGATTGTTTATTGAGAATTTTGTTTATTCTAAAGAAAAGCAAAAGTCTATTATATCGATCCATATTTCTTTCGTTTTATCTACCATTGTTGTGAACTAAAGCAAGCAGATAGAAATATAGAGTATATGAAATGAAAACTACTCGTAATTGTTCGAATGTCATCTGGTCAGTCATCCTACACACGATTTGCAGGGTTTTAAGGGGAGAACACCAATCTAATTAAATGAAGTAATCTGCAGGGTTCCTGCAGATTGGTCCCTGCAATATTCCTCGCAATATTCCTCGTGTGTATGGAGGGGCCTTTACCCGAGGTACTTTGCACGAAGGAACCCATGTTTTGAAAATGTCGATAAAACGTAATTTATCGTCGAGTTCATATCTTGGACAATTGGTGAAATCATCAATGTCTCACGTCTGCACTACCAGGCACAAGGCACCGAGTCGAGTCGGACTTTGAGGTCTTCTAGCACAAAAATGCACCGTTGTAGATATGATCTGCTTTCACTTCAGAGTTCCTTGGTGATCTGAGGAACTGCTTTCTCCAAAGAATAGTTAATACTAGCTGTGATCCATTCACTTCGCTAGTCGAAGCGTACCTATGTCGTGTTTAACCGCCTTTTTTCACTTATGCGTTATGTTAAGAAGATTGATCCGTCTTTGGAATAACAAAAAAACCTTCCGGTTGATCCAGTCCAACTTGAAATATGTAGGCACGGGCTATTACCTCGTGTTACAGCGTGTTTTCGCGATTGCGCGTCTTTTTTCTACACGCGTGGAACTAGGAAGGACCCGTCGAGGGAGGGCGACCTCGGGTATGCTGTCGGATCGATAGTAACCGGCCCCGGTCGGGGGCGGCGACACAGGCGCCGCTATCGATTCGAAGGTGTTGCACAACTCCGGGACGGACCTACCTCTAGTTCTACGCCGAGGAGGAATTGATTTCGAGGGTCGCCGCTTAACCCCACGAGCACCCCCTCGTTCGGAACGCTGATCCCCGACATTAGCGGGTCTATTTAGTTGAGGGAAAGTGAAATTCCAACGACGAAAGACGTACGTGTCGCGTGAAAGAGTATGTGTCGCTCCTTGATCTACCCTAACTCTCTGTCACTAATGCCAATATTAATGGCAGTAGTAATGTCAATGGTAATGTTAAATCCCAAAGTAGAGATTATTATATTCATCTTCGCGAGTTTGCGTTCATGCGCACTGTAATTTGTTGTTGTGTGCTGTCAAATTTCGACTAACCTATAAGCTTCTCAATTTTGTGGGAAATTCAAACGTAACATTTTCTAGTTTTCTAACATTTTTATTTTACTAACGTAACATATTCATTAACATTAACACTAATACTACTAATATTATTATGATAGAGCAGTGTATGGAGGGTGATACAGAGAAAATATGTTTGGGTAGAGCAGAATGGCGCTAGGGGCTATAAATAAAGTACATATAAACATATTGTTACGGAGTCCGCCGAGTCGTGCCGCTTGCGGTTGACTTCGCCGGCCGAGTACCGGACGTAAATAAGTGACGCACCGAGTTCTATTCGGGACGTATCTCGAACGTCGTACGGACGAGCCTGGTGTCATCTAGAGTTTTCGGCGACACTATAAAATAGCCGCACTGGGCGGCGGGGAACAGTCTCTATTTGAATATCATCGCGGCTTTCCGTACAACGCTCTAATATAAATTGTATAAATAAATTAGTGTAGTTAAATAGCGTTAGTCCGTAGTTGTATTTAATAAATAAATAGTGTTAGTTTTAAAGTGCGAGTTTAATTTTTCACACCTCACGAACCCGAAATAAATAAAACGTTACAATATCATACTTCACGCTTTGCAATGTCGATTCCAAACTGTTCCATTTTTCAAAAATTGTGACGTCATCGACATTTTTTTTTTGTTAAATGCTCACCCCTTTTTTATTACGGATTTAGGAATATATTTTTTTTACCTTCAGAAAGATAAATTTCAATAGTTACATGTAGATCGGGGCATCTTGCCCGCGCGGCATAGGCGTACCGTTGGAAATTTACCAGCCAATTTATTCGAATATACGTTTTTTAACCTTTTCAGCATCCCACATATTTAATTATGCATTTACATATCATAAACTATAAATTTATAACTTATAAATATATAATTAAGTATGTGGAATGTGCGAAAGGTTAAAAACGACTATTGGAATAAGTTTATCGGTAAATTTCCTACTTATGTAAGCGTACAGGAGTACAGGAGGAGAATTGGAAGCTTCGGCGTAGACAAATTGACATTTTGACACTTTTCCACTTACCATCGAAATATTTTTTGCATTCAACGCGCGTTTCGCCAACCATGTAGATCAGGAGATGAATAAAACTGTTTTAATCTTATCTTTATTCAAAACCTTAAAAGGTCCCGGAAACGGTTTTCTCAGATACAATTGTAAGTGATTTTGTGGTGATAGTAAATGGTCCTGGAAACAAACTGGACAATTTTAAATGTAACTCAAAATGTATTGGATAATTAACATGCAGGAATACATAAGAAAGCTTTGTTATTATATAATATTTATTATTATTTTAATATTTATTAGTTATTATATATTATTGATATGGAAATAAAACTTAAGTATTTTGCAGTGACATATTATTTCTGCTGATTTTGAAGATATGTATATCTGACAAATAGTGCTAGCTAAATATGATAAGGTCGCGTCGCCTCAATGGTTTTATATTCAGTTATTACATGTTTGTTTATATTCACATTATTTCAAAAATTATAAAAACAATATTGTTATATATTACTAGTAAATATTGCAACATTTGGAATTGCGTTTCCGATGCTATTGCTTGTTCAAAATATCAAAATATGCGTATAATACATTTGTTATTGTGCTTTTATTTAATACAATACATATAAATATATATTTATATATTGTATAATATATAAACATATTGTATAATTTATAATATACAATTATAATTTATAATAAACAACTATGTTTAGATACCTCGACGATAAACAATTTACATACAAATGCCCTAACTTAAATATTTACAAATAAGTAAATAAAATAATAGCAACGACCAGGGAAAATAAAAGTAAATTATTTAATAAATGTTGAATATGGGCACCATTGCTATTTAAGCACAACTCGCAACGTTTTCTTAGTTCATTAGAAGTTACTTTTGTAAAAAAATCCATCTAGTTCAGACAAACAGCAGTAATTTTTGGCATCAAATCAAAACACAATTTGTTTTGTGCACAGCCCATTTATCTTTATTCAAGTTTAAAGAATAATAACAATTACTTTAATAAAGCTTTTTGTATTTACTTCATTAAGTTCTTACTTGCATTAGAAAATGTCCTCAATGGTCTGTAATTTAGAAATGGATTTTTAGTAGGCTGATAATATTTTTATGTGGATGTTTTAGTAGACCAAATAATACCAATTTTGGGTATCGACTATCGACCATAACTACGAGAGTTGCACAAATAAATTCTTCAAAATCAAAAACTTTTACGAATTATAAATAAGGTCATACCTTAATAAGGTCATCGAGTGGTCGCGATGCTTAGAATTGTTAAGCTATTTTTTTATGTCTTTAAAGGAAACTATAAAGCTGCAAATAAATTGATATTCTCTTGACAGAAATTATATTTATTTAGCCATCAGTTGAAGAGAAAAATAAATAGTACACTCAACAATATATGAGCCATAACTTTTTAGATATTCGAAATACAAAAAAAAGTTAAATAGAAAAAGAACTCATAATTAATATACCCTTGTAATGGTAAAGTAAAAAAGGTATCTTGCTGAAAAAAATGTTTGAGGCGTCGCGACGCTTAGCGTCGTTAAGACTATTTCTTAAGACATATTTTTTATTTGTGCCTTAATTTTGAGTGAAGGTGAGTAAAAGTGATTACCCTTCACAAAAAATAATTTCTGTCAGCCGTTTCCGAGAAAAACTCACTTCGTATGATAAATTGGTCACCCTGTACACAGTTTTTGATATCAACAGTAGATTGAGCTTATGGTAAATGTGTCTCAACCAGTTACTGAAATAATTGAAAGACCTTTTGAGCGCCACCTTCAGGGAACTCTAGCTCTCTTAGAAAGCATCTCCGAGCACATTTCCATAGGACCTTTTTTTCTTATTTTGACCTAAGGAACCACCTTTCGAAATATTTACCTAAACGTTTTTTTTTTTTTTCATACGGCGTACACCTCATATAAATATACGCATAACCAATTAATTTCGCTCAAATCCATGGTATAGTCCTTCTAAAGTGAATGTGAAGAGATATATTTTTAATTCCTCTGATGGCTAACGCCGCCCAATGGCGTGCATATATCTTATAAATTCGAAAATTGTGAAATAATCTTTTTCATTCAAATCAATATAGGAGATTAAAATTAGCCTGCATACAAAACTCATAATATTTGTAATATAATTTTCTGCAAATAATGCTCATTTAGCCAGATAATCTGAAGTTTTAATAAACCTAGCTGAAATCAACTTATAACACTTCACTGGCGGAAACAAGAGGGGAATTACTAATGTCGTAAATCATTTTAACGACACAGTGGACCGCATGAATAGCTAACCAACGTATTCGATGCAATGCAGAATAGTCTAATTGGGTCACTGTAGCTCACAGCGTGAAAAATGCTCCATGTTGCCGGCTCTTTAAAATTTTCTTAAGTGTAGTAATTAACGTACATAAAGTTGCTTTAATTAATTATTTTTTACAGCAATTTTAAACGCCTTATTTTAATTCTAACTAATAAATTTATATCTATGTATTTTTTTTAATATTCCAAACTAGCTTTCTAAGAAGGTCACGAACTGTTTACTGACGTATGAATATAACATTTGTATAGAGAGCTTAGCAATTTTAGAAAATATATCTGACAACCTCGCCTTTTTTCATGTCTTCACATTCACATTAGAAATACTATACGTACATGCATCTTTAAGGTAACAGAGACCTGATTCCGAAACCTAAATGCACGATTTAATTTTACCCGAACGCTGCGAACATTGGAGTTTTCAAATTAGCGTAAATTTTACATTACAAGCAAGCGACGTAGTCGTAACGGCACATCGTGCCGTTTTATTCCTTATTTACGTGAGGACGATATGAGCGGAACGGTTCATTACGAATGTCCGAATCGCCGCCGCGCCGAAGCAATCAAGGATTCGCCTCGCATTCCGGCCGTTTCCAATCCCGTCACGTTCCGATACGTCTTTCTCTGCGAACGGTAGGATGCAAGTTCTACCAGTTCTGCCCGTTTTTCCCCCGTTCCTCACGTACACTCGCAACCTCGTTCTCCGGCCTGACGGGAATTACACAGGTCTACAAAAAAAAGTTCTGTCTTTGCAATCAGACCCATCATTTCCCATGTATTTTGATGCACTGAAACCAAATTCGGCAAAAACATTTTTTCTACCGTATCAGTTCTTTTCTACACCCCCATATAACCCTCATAAACTCTAATAGAGGAAATTTTTCGAAAAAATTTCTTTAACTATTTTTTATGACCTTTATTTTGTTTTTTTTGGGTCGCTGATCACGAATCTGAAGTCAAGACTAAATTTCGACTTAATGACAGCTGTCAAATTTCACTAAAAAGTAAAAAATCGATATTAAATGCATATTCCTACGTCTTTTAGGATACTCATTACTATTTTGTTGTATATGTTGTTATATTTGTGAAGGAGCTACTGACATCTTTTTATTTATATATAGTTTGTTCTTTTCTTGTTTTGGTTTTTGTAACTGTTATACCGGGTGGACCATTTTAACCTTTAATAGGAAATAACTCGGCCGATAACTAATACAGAAGTTGTTGGGCAAGGAGGGGAAGTACGACCGTAACCTTTTTGACCTCGACATTGACCTTGAGGGTTATTTGAAGGTGAAAACAACTTTTTCAAATGGAAACTACTGTTTTTGACCCCAGATTTGAAGAGCGGCAAATTTTACGTCCAAAAATGGAACTTGTCAACAAGGTCATGGCAAGGTTGAATGAAGGTTAAATTGTCGAAAATTGTTAAATACCGAGGGCTAGCTCGGGATAGAGATTTTAGAACAGTAAAATTTGTCGGTTTTTAAGGTTATTTCAAGGTCAAAGTGATTTATCAAGCGTGAAACCCTACTTTTGACCTACGATTTGAAATGTTTAACGTCAAGGTCATTGGTATCAGGAAGTGACCTTATTCGACCCTGACAACTTTAATCAGAAAAATTGTACTGTTTCCAATCTCTATCCCGAGCTAGCCTTCGTTATTTAACAATTGTCGAAAATTTTACTTTTATTCGACCTTGCCATGACCTTGTTGACAAGTACCATTGTGGACGTAAAATTTGCCGCTCGTTTCAAACCCGGGGTCAAAAATAGTTGTTAAAAAGGTTACGGTCGTACTTCCCCCTCCTTGCCCTAAAACTTCTGTATACAACTTTTTTATTTTTTCGCTTATCGGCCGAGTTATTTCCTATTAAAGGTTAAAATGGTCCACCCGGTATAACAGTTACAAAAATCAAAACAAGAAAAATAACAAAATAGATATAAATAAAAAGATGAAAGTAGCTCCTTCACAAATATAACAACATCTACAACAAAATAGTAATGAGTATCCTAAAAAAACGTAGGAATATGCATTTAATATCGATTTTTTTACTTTTTAGTGAAATTTGACAGCTGTCATTAAGTCGAAATTTATTTTTGACTTCAGATTCGTGATCAGCGCCAAAAAACCAAAATAAAGGTCATAAAAAATAGTTAAAGAAATTTTTTCGAAATATTTCCTCTATTATATGAGGGTTATATGGGGGTGTAGAAAAACACTTATACGGTAGAAAACATTTTTTTTGCCGAATTTGGTTTCAGTGTCTCAAAATACATAGGAAATGATGGGTCTGATTGCAAAGATAGAACTTTTTTTTGTAGACCTGTGTTGTTGGACGGACGTTGAAGACGAAATCGTGGAAGCAGGAGGATGAAAATTTGTTTATCGATATATGAAATGAATGCTACTTTTATTTCGATATATAGATATTTTTGGCAGATATATGGATATTACAATTATTACATCGCATACGATTTTTTTAATACTAAATGACTTTTTAAACAAGGTCATCATATTAAGTTATAGGAATTGGAATTGGACACAACTGTGAAAACAATTTAGTGAACTGCAAAACGCCATTGCAATTTAGTGAATTATTCTTAAAATAAAACTGATCTTAACGAACATTCAAACGATTTGAACTTAAATAAATAGTAATAAGAATAAGAATAAGTTTAGTACAATGTTAGGTGTATTATGAACGTGGTAGAAATTACACTACGAAAATTTGGTACGAGAATGGGTTTAAGAGCAGGCGCAGGTGTAAAATGAAAGCGTACAGTAATTTGATTAGCAAATTTGAAAGAACAGTAATGTAATCGGTCTGTAATCGACATTCCGAGATCGGGAAAACCAAAGATTAATGATGCCTAAGTTGCAGAAGTTCTTCAGGAAAATCTAAAGATAGCCAATATTAATCTGTTAGCAATCAGTAACTCCAAAAAATGTACCTTTATAAACTGCAACAGCTATTTTATTCGAGAAAGGCGAATTTGGGTATCAGATTTTTCTTTGCGAATATTATCTCTGAATGAAATTGAACCCGAATAGTTATCTAGATGAGGCTCATTATTCTCTTAATGGCGCAGTCAATACTCAAAACTGTCGATTATGGTCAATAGAAAATCCACATACAATAATTCAGAAAGGTCTTCATGACAAGAAAGTAACTGTTTGATGCGGAATCAGTAGCCAGGCAGACGTTGTCGTAGAAGTTTATATGAACTTATCGTCAATAAACAAGAAGTCGTCTATCTGCAAAACCAAACATCTCCAAAAATTATCAAAATTTATTTTATTACACCTTTTGATTCTTAGTGTACTGCGTTGTCTTCTAACAAAACAGTTCGTTGGAAAGTCAGCCTCGTTTTACCACAAACAAGTAAAGTAACGGGTAATTTTCAAAAGAAGCATAAATTTTCAGTATCAGTATCAGTATAAATTTTGCAAAATCAAACATCCCCGAAAAGGTCGCCACTGTACCTAATCTCATTAAAATTGCTCAGTTATAAACATCTGTTTCTTAATACGATTTATGGTTATTTCATACATACGGACTCCTCTAGATAATCTCCAATGTTTTAAAAAATATTATCGATAACAATGTCACTATGGTAGAAAGTGTCGGAAATCCAGGTTACCACACTTCCGGAGAGATTCCAGAAAAACTCCTGAAATTAATTTGAGAATAAATAAATACTTATGTTTCACGATTTGAGCCCTGCGTACCAAATACTATTCATTTTTCTTTTTCAATTATTCAAGTGGATAGAAACTATTTTTCATCAACAGGGAGGGGAGCAGGGAAAGGACGCAAAACTCGAGTGAATATATTTCTAATTTATACTTACATATATACAGGGTGGGGCATTTAAGTTGACAAATGCGAATAACTTCGAAATAAATCGTTAGACAAAAAAATGTTTCAAACAAAAGTACCACCGTTTTGAAGGCGGGATCTAACACTTAGAATGTTATATTTGGTAGAGGTTTTCCAGGTCATTTGAAGGTCAACTTTGATTTTTTAAATAGGAACCCCTATTTTTTTTGTATAGATTTGTGTCCTACGCTTAAAAATAAGTAATGTTTGTTTGAAGAAGTCTTATGTTTAGCTTCCAACAAAAATTTGGTCCTCTTCTTTTAACTGTTAAACGTCTTAAAATAAAGATTTAAAGTAAAAATTAAGTTTGCGGAAGCTATGTGAGAAATGTATTTTTTTATTACGCAAAACTCCTTTTAATGATAAAAATGGCGTATGTCGTGTTGAAAAATAAAAGTAAATGGGAATGTAGTCAAGTATCACCTTATTTTGCAAGTCTCTTTATGCTGAATAATACTAAAGCAATAAGGCAAAAATTCGATCAAGAGATAATACCTTTAGATGTGTAGATTAATGAATGAATATTATAGATGACTGAAATAATGTTAATGATCCCAAAAATAGCCCCATGAGGATAGTAGGTAACATGGATTAAATAAGAATATTAGAGGGCAATAAAAGTATTGTAACTGTAATATTCCCATTAGGATTGTAGGTACAATAATATCTGTGGGGAATTTAGCGACCTTCTTCTCTATTAGTTTTTTTTTGTTTGGTTGGATTAGGTCTAGGAATAAATAACAACTATTCGATTTTTGCCAACGTTTCGGAGCTTTATTTCTCCTTCATCAGCAAAATTTTAAAGCCGCAAGCAAGCAGCATTTTAAAGACGCAAAATTACTATATATGTATATAGACAGTACCGCCAATGTTTGTAACGTACCACCATTTAGGGACGTACCACCGTATTACATGACAACAATAACTACATTGATTGAACCCTGATTAAGGAGAAATAAAGCTCCGAAACGTTGGCAAAAATCGAATAGTTGTTATTTATTCCTGGACCTAATCCAACCAAACAAAAAAAACTAATAACAATAATGCTAATAATCTAATATCTCTAAATCTAAATGGCTAATATCTCTAAAACGTCTAGCACAAAGTCAAATACGTTTTAACAAAATTATACGTTTTAAAATCACGGTTTAACAGTTAACGTAACAGGATTATTTCAGTAACAATTAACATTACTTCAACCAGTGGCCTCTTTAACGTTCGTTAAAAAAAGTTAAAGTGCAACAGTTAAGGGGGGAAACAAATTGTTGTTTGAAGTCAAACACAAAACTTCTTCAAACAAACATTACTTATTTTTAAGCGTAGAACACAACTCTATACAAAAAAATAAGGGTTCCTATATAAAAAATCAAAGTTGACCTTCAAATGACCTTGAAATCCTCTACCAAATATAACAACATTCTAAGTGTTAGATCCCGCGTTCAAAACTGTGGCACCTTTGTTTGAAACATTTATTTGTCAAACAATTCATTTCGAAGTTATTCGCATTTGTCAACTTAAATGCCCCACCCTGTATATTCCAATTTATAGTTATATTTATACTTATATTAACTTTATATGTATACATATATTTTTAACGGTGACGTGTGTTTATAGGATAACACTTTCTACACATTTAAACGACAAAGCGTTTCTGCGCATATGCCACGTCCCTAAAACCTAACTAACTTACTTACAAAATGGCTGCTTTTCAAATCCGCCGAAAAATTCGAGGTTTATTCTACTGCCTATCCATTAGTATACAGATCAGTGATTCCGATGATCGGATTGTGTTTATCGCCAGCAATGGCAGCCAAGGCGTCACCCATCCCACACCGCCTCCTCATAGGCTAGTATTCGTTGTTTTAAGCCTAAGTCAACAAAGGTCGACTCTGTATAGTAGTCATTTAAATGATTACACTAACTCAAAATAAGCGCTTCTCTTTAAATCTATGGTCTCTTGAATTCAAGGTACTTACTACTTAGGTACGCCAGTTATTCCCTACACATGGGAAGCGCGGGACGTGTTAACTTTCAACGGTTTCTTTTTCACGGCCATCTACGACATTAACACAGGAAATGACGCCTTGTCTATTTAATCAGAATAATAATGATACAATTCTTCCTGCGTTTTGCAATTGATATGGGGTATAATACTCCAATGCTGGCATACTTAATAGTCTATTTTGTTATCATAAAACCGTCAAAGCGTCTTCATTTTCTCTATTAACAATAAATATTTTTTTTCTTTCGTCTACTGTTCATGGAAAAAAAATAGAGAAGTAGAAAGTGTGTGTTTTGAATTTCTACACTGTTTATGTGTACGAATTGTAATAAATTTTGGTTGAGTACACGGATTCATAATCTGTTTTTGTGTGCATATCTTCAACACCGAAACACTTTTTGTACTTGACATGCGTTTCGCCAACCATGTTGCCATCATCAGAAGATGATTAACAATGTCCTCCTGTATGCGAATATTCATTTAGTTTCTGTATTTCATCACCCTGGAACAAAATTTCTTGATTATTTCGAGATAATGTAGGTAGCTAATTTCATCACGTTAAACGAGAAAAATATTTTAAAATAATTTAAACTGGCAATATTTTCAAAACTACAAATTTTCAGAATAAACAACCTTATACAAACTGGACGTTTTCCACGAAACACCGAACTACTACACTTTTCTCGACGCGCGTTTCGCCAACCAAGTTGGCATCTTCAGGAGAAGATTAAAACTAAATTCTAGCCTACACACTTGCACTATTTATACCAAATTTGTTGCCACGGTTCACTGAACCGAAAACTGTCTTTGTTTATCAGAGCAAACAGTGGACTGGTGGGTATCGGACCATTGTCCTTGTTCATACTATTGTTACACTTAACGATTTCTAAACTTTCAAAAGCATCCAACTGTCTACTGTTTGTTACATTTCTAATTAATTTTAAATTATTTATGTCTATCCTATGGTTGCTGTCAAAAGCGTGTTGGGCAACACAATATTTTTCTGTTCTGCCATATTTCAAATGAGCCATGTGTTCTTTAAATCTAGTCAATATAGATCTTTTTGTTTGCCCAATATACTTTTGATCACAATCTTTACAACTTATTTCGTATATTCCTGACGTTTTGTTATTGTCGATTTTGTCTTTGAGGTTACCCAAAAGCGTCTGTAGTTTATTTTTAGAACTATAAACCAAATTGATATTAATATGTTTAAAAATTTTATCTAGTCCGCGGGTGAATTTAGGTTCATATGGTAACGAAGCAAATTTCGAATTGTCAGTATCTCTACGAAAAGTCGTGGAATTGTACAAGGTTCTCTTAAATTTATGCTTCCTTATTAACTTATCTATTAAATGGACTGAGTCGCGGTTTCTTTCCTATATACATCAAACTCTAACTTATTTTCACTATTTCAAATAACTAATACATCTAAAAATGGTAGCTGTTCATTGTGTTCCACTTCATATGTAAATTTTATAGAAGGGAAACGGTTATTTAATTTGGCAACAAAATAATAATAAACAAAATAAATAACCCTTTCCCTTATAAAATAAAATATGAAAAGGGGGGAACACAATCGACCCAAATTGAATTTAATGTATTAGTTATAGGAAAAATTGGAAATATGTTAGGGTGTAGACGTATGTATGAATAAAACTAAATACTCAAAACGCTTAAATTTAATAGATTAAGTTACACAAAGATGCATAGAATTCACAAGAACCTAAAATCTATAATTACAGGACATTACATAGAAAATGACAGTTGAAATTTACTTCGTTACCATATGAACCGAAGTCGATTACTGAACTTGCGCGGCCCAGTAGACCTTATTGTACACAAATTTTCAATTTGATAATTATAGTTTTCCAATAATCGACAAATGCAGTTCTCAAAGACAAGCCAGTAACAAAGGTGAGGAATAAAGGCAATAATTTCAAGATTTAAACAAAAATATTGTAGAAAAAACTACTATTTTGTATACATTTTAGAACCATTGGTCTTATTGGAGAATATGGAGAACAAATAATATTGTAAAAAATGCCAACACTTCGCCGTCGACACAATAGGCATAGTCATCAAATCAATTTAAAATTGAGTGAGAAATGTAACAAACGTAGACAGCTTGTGTATTTTTTAAATGGTTGATAGTAAAAGCATTAAGAAAGGTAATAAATAGGGTGACCTATTAAAAAAAGATCCGATGTCGCTCACCAGGTCTACTGTCTTCTCTGATGTATCAAAGAAGTTACCGTTCAGTGAACAGTGGCAACATTAGGAGTATAAACAGTACAAAATGTACGGGATGAATTTTAGTTCTAATCATTCCCAAACTGACAGATGCAAATTGTGCCGTTGACAAGAAGTTACGAGTCGAATGATAAGTGTGTAGTTCGGTGTTTCGTGGAAGTCGCCTCCGGTTTTTTGTTTCTAGGCCGAAGGTACCAGTACCCACTCCAGGACTGATTTTTATGCTAAATAAGATAAAATCATGAAAATTGGGGGGTTCCAATCCGACCCGAATTGACTAACAAAGGCTTTCTTATAGGAAAAATTGATAATTATCGTAGAGGCCTGGAGACGTCATTTTTGACATTAAGACTTAAATATCTCAAAACTGCTTAAACTTAGGTATCGGACATTATACACGAAATATTCTTAGAATTCACCATAGAATCTAAAAATGTATTAATATACAGGGCAGTACATTTAAAATAACAGTTGACATCTACTTCCGGTCATTATCCGGAAGTGCGATTAACGTGAACATTTTAGGAGTACGTCTAACCCGTCGACCTTAGTATGTGCCCAAATTTTCAGATTTTTAGATAATTATAGTTTTCCCATAATCGATGAATGCAGTTCCCGGAGGACCAGCCTGTATACAGTGAGGACGTAAAGGTTTCAATAATTTCAATATTTCCCAAACTAAAAATATTTTAGAAAAATCCTTACTATCTTTGTTCGTACATTTTTGGAATTGGTCGTTATTGGAGAATCTAAAAGGAGAATAAATAATATATAAATAAAAAATGTCAACGACTTCGCCGTCGACTCAATCGGTCTTCTTGTCCTCTCCTCAATTTGAATTTGGGTGACCGTCCTTTTATGAACTGTTTCGCCTGTCTTTGTTCGTATATTTTTTAAATTGGTTGATAGTGGAAAAAGCATTAGCAAGAAAAGGTAATAAATAGGGTGTCCTATTAAAAAAAAGATCATCGATGTCGACTCAATAGGTGTTCTCGTCTTCTCGTCGTCTCAATTTGAATTTGGGCGACCGTTCTTTTATGAACTGTTTCCCCTGTCTTTGTTCTGGAAAGTTTGTGAAAGACATTTACAAAACCATTTACGAACATCGGGATGAATTTTAGAATACTTACAAATCACAAAACTACAAATTGCAAATTGTGCCCGTTTTACAAGAAGTTATTAGTCGAATAATAAATGTTTATGTTTCTCCTTTCGAAAAGGCGCCTCCGGTTTTCTCCGGGGTAGACTTCTCGTGGGCGTTGTGAAAAAACGCCCCGGCAAGCCGGTGATGTTCTGGAAAGTGATCGATACAGGCCCGCGGTTTCGTGTATTCAGGGCAGGTTTGGCTTTAGACCAGGGCGCTTTCGTGGGGGATGATAACGACGGCAGAGGCGGAGTACGTCCGTTTTGACAGTCTCTCGACTCCCACGCTAGATTAGAAGCGCCGCTAAGCCCTTGGCATCTAACCTCAGCTTACTAAGAGTTGCCTCGCGGCATTATCTAACAGTGCAGGATCTGAGGTTTTCGTAGAAATTGTCGCTGGACGACAGTATTTTGGAAGAGCATAACATTTTTTTCCCTTCATTTTCCGTTTTTCGATTTAAATTTCTGGAATCACGTCTGAACAAAGTTGATCTGACTAAGTTGTCTGAACAACAAAATTTCTTGATTATTTCGAGATAATGTAGGTAGCTAATTTCATCACGAGAAATGAGAAAAATATATACAGTGAGGACGTAAAGGTTTCAATAAATTCAATATTTCCCAAATTAAAAATATTTTAGAAAAATCCTTAATACCTTCGTTCATTTCGTTCGTACATTTTGAAATTGGTCGTTATTGGAGAATCTAAAAGCAGAATAAATAGTATATAGCAGAATAAATAGTAAGGTGTTCAACCTACCTATTTTTCTGAAGTATTTTTGTATGGATTCAGTAAGCTGTGTATTATTTAAACTAACAGTGAACATAGCGTGTCGTTTTGTTTTGCTCCGAATCGGTTTATGCCGAATTTTTTTTTTTTTTCGAAAAAGAAAGTCGTTCACCGGTTGCTATCTACTCCTTAACCAAAGAAACTAACAGTTTGAATGAAAACATTAGCTTGCTGTCTTGTTCTTGTATTAGTTAAAAAAATCAGTAAACTAATATTGTTAATTTTACCACCGTATTGTACGAGTACTCATTACATGTTACGCCCATGTACTCTCCGGACTTTTTCGACGCTACAGCTAAGATAGATTTGTTCCATTTTTAAATCCCACTTTGCAGTTACGATACGCGGTGTGCATTTAAATGTCCTCAGCATGGTGCACTGAAAAAACAGTTTATGTTAGTCTGTCGATTGAACCAAATCAGAGATTACATTATGTATGTATATATAAACGAAAACATTCACTGCTATCTCATTTTAACAAGGACTGTGTATAAAAGGGTTTTTAACAAAAATAAAAAAATATGTATAAAAAGAAGAAATAAGAAATTTTATATAAATGTCAACAGAATATTTGACATATATTTTATTAACAGTGTTTGTCAAAAAGTACGCACATGTGGGAATTTGTTTTATCTTTATATTTAGGTGAAAATTGAAAACTGATTAAAAAAACGTTAGGGTTGTTTTAAAACCAAAAAATCCATCTGAAATGGACTGCTATCTGTCCAACCATTTTGATATTTGTCAAACTTGAGACTAAAAACTGAAAAATCAGGAAAATGATTTTGTTTGTATAGACATCCAAAAAAAACGTCATCAAAGTTGGCCGAGAAAAAAAGACGTATTTCTATTCTTAATCGAATTTATAACCTTATTTACTTGTCAACACTGTCACATCATATGATAGTCATTGTTTATTTTACAAATTGTGGCAGTCACTTGTCAAAAGTTTGACATAACCAAAAAGCTTAGACATGACCGCTATTTCCATCTCTCGTTCATAGCCAGAGTTGACGTTTTTTTTTTGGATGTCTCTATATCACCTTTGTAAAATCTTATTAAGATAATTTCAGAATTTCACGATTTCATTACATCAAGTCTGAAGTCTATATTCCACAATTTAATATATATATTTTTTAATTCTAAATCATTATATTTAATCATATTGATTTTTTTTATTTATATATTTTGAATAAAATGTAAAATGTAAAATGCACCTGTAAAATGTATTTGATTTCAAGTGCATACAAATTTATATATTTGAAAAATAAGGTTTATAATCGGAAAATAAACGAAGTGGTTATTTCATAAGATTGATTTACGATTATAAAACACACTTCCAACTGTCAGTTAATACTTTCAAAACCTGAAATATATTTGATGGTTCAGAAGTTAAAAACAATTTGAAATCAGTAATCGTGGAATATATATTTTTCCTTAATAGCATTTTTGAATTTTCACAAATAAAGCGATGATTGTAAAATGTAAAAAAAGACTACTGCCATATTTTAAAACAAGGCTTGCTAAGAGCTGCTCACTGAGCACACATGCGAATCATCCCCATTTTCTCGTACCCACCAACAAGATAGAACTTTCTGCGAATAAGCACCACTGACTAGTGACTAGTGCATATGGTCTCTTTTTAGCAGTATTAATGAAACCAAGGAATGAAACAATGTCCTACTCCGTCTGGCGTACTGAACTCATAATGGATCTTACTCAAATTTGGTGCCCCTATACAGGATTCGTCCAGAAAGTAGTTTGTAAGTAGTATTAGTAATAGTAACGACTGATTTTTATTAAATTATTGACAGTTTTGACACATCGACTTAATAGTTTTCAAAATATGCCCCTTGTGCATCAACACAGGGTTGCCAGCGACTCTGCCAGTCACTAAAGGCTCCCTGGAACCCAGAGACTGGAATGCTCTTCAGCTCCCTCGTTACGGCCTCTTGAATGGCCTGGACAGAGCCGTGGTGCCGTCCTTTCATGACCCTTTTCAGTCGGGGAAGAGGAAGAAGTCTGGGCTGTAGGGTGGCTGGAGAAGCTGTGTGATGCCATGTTTGTTCAGGAAGTTCATGACAGCAAAGGCGGTGTGGCTCGGCGCATTGTCTTGATGGAGCTCCCATGATCCGACGATTGCTGGAGGACGCGGGCGACTCGTTTTCTGAGTACTCTCACGTAAAATGCAGCATTCACAGTCTTACCAGGCGGTACAAATTTTCTGTGAACCACTCTTTTGAAGTTAAAAAAATGAACAACATTGATTTCATTTTCAACTTGCTCATTTTCCGGGCGAGGTGAGGCGAAAGTGTGCCATTCAGAGCTTTTGCGCTTTGTCCTCGAGACAAGTCGTACTTAAATATTCACGACTCGTCATCGGTGATAACATTCGGTGATGACGATTCATTGGGGAGCGTGACAAGGCACCTTGACAGGGGTTCACCTTAAGCTCGATCTAAATTCCGAGAAGGCTTGTAGACGACTGGCGACTGGTGCGCTGGTATCTGAGACCCTTCCACCACTCAACCAAGACGTATTACGTAACGCAATTTTGAAGACTTTTGACCCTGCCTCCCCCCCCTCCTGTAACACGCTGTAACGTTTTTCTGTACCCCCCTCCCCCTCTCTAAACGTTACATAACAATTAATTTTACCTTAAAGTCACAATTATGTTGCGCAAAGTACTGGAAAGTCGCTAAAATACCTTTGTTATTGTTTTAATCGCGTTTGCGGTAATAATAAATAAAACTAGATATTTCTAACTCGTAATACATGCGTATGTTGTTTATTTTATTTATTCATACTGTTATTTAATAAACAATCACATATGATGAAATAAACATTTGCTTAAGTTTAAAATATGTTAAAATGGGCTTTTTTTTAAAGTTTTACTGCTAATCTTACACTTCAATTCCGTTTTCCTGATTTGGCCCTGTCCTTACATACATTTTTGGCTTCATCCACCATTGTTCTTCTCATGCATTCTCCTATTTTAGCTTTTTTTTTACTAATAAACTCTTAAAATAAAATAACATTTATTTTAACCTTTGGCAATGCAATTATAAACGGATACAATCGAGGGATTCCCCGTAAAACATAAACGAAAAGGATTGCCAACTTGGGAGATTTTAATTCCCTAGTTTTTTATTTAAATAAAAAAACAATGTTACGTAACGCGTTGTTCGAATCCCCCTCCTGCCCCTGTAACGCATCGTAACGTTTTACAAGACCCCCCTCCCCCAAATTGCGTTACGTAATACTTTCCGGACGAACCCCATATGTCATAGTTAGAAATATATGGGCTCATCAGCTCTGTTATAATGTTTTCCAATCAGAAGGTGCCTATTTAAGTAATCCCGGTTTCTGATTGGCGTCAGCCAATAATAGTCCCGTTTTGAATAATGTAAAGTATAAAGGTGAATAAGCAGGAATAATAAACGTTTTTCTCCGTTCATTTGAATTTATGTGATACATAAACTGTAAGTAAATGAACTGAATGTAAATTTGAAAAGTGAAAGTAATAATTACTTTAGGCAAATATTTTATTGGGGAACCGTGTTTATCTGGATGATGTGGAATTTATTATATCAATGTTTTGGAATGAAATGGGACGCATTCGGTGGTTAACCTTTGGAGCGCCGGGGTTTTTCGCACTTTTTTTTGCCTTAAAAAATCCTAGTGATTTAGTCCTACTTTGTACATTCAACCCCCATGCAGTACAAACTTCAAATAGCGTCTTATACAAGACGTTCCGGCAGCTAACGATCCGGAAAATTTTTAATTTTTTAAAATTCCAAGTAAATACTTCAATGGGGTTTTCGAGGATGAGGGATGTGATGATGACAGTAATTTTTGCGTTACCCTTCAAAAACCACCTCTTTCTGATTAGAAACTACCCCTTTTATAATTTTTCTCGGACTCTGCCGTAAGTATCTGAAATATTACTTTGTAATAAGTTTTTGAGAGTAGAAAATTCTCCAAAATCAGGAAAGATGAATTTTGTTTACAACAATAAAGTATATAATACTCTACCCTTTTCAGGGGGAGAGTACGTATTGCTCCTTTTTTTCTCTCACTAGGCAAGAAAATTATTTTATCAAATTTTAAACGACGTTCAGTATAAAATATTTATTGGCCATTCAAGGGTCAGTCAATAATTCAATTGAACTAAAAAAAATATTCCTGAAATAGATAATTTACAAGAATAGGTTGGAAAAAACATGGTAGGCTGTCACTAGCCAATCCGAAGCGTAAACACATTTTCCCTCCGTCGATTCAAAATCGGATTGGTTTTTATGGTGATTTTGGAATCATTTTGCCGTTCAGTGTGTGACTGATTGATGGTCTCTCCTTCAGTATTACCCGAAACCAACGACGAGGACGTAGAGAGACTTTGTGGCTTCATTTTTTTTTTTCGTTTTTTACTATTTTCTTAGAGTTTTTAGTATTTTGTTTTTTTTTAGAATTCCTAGATTTTATTTTTTTTTGAGTTCAGTATTTTCTGTCGATTCTAAACGAGTAATTTATTACGTGTTGTAAAAAAATATTTTCAAATATCGTCTAACTCAGAAACACCCCTGGAAATAGCAACAAGAATTGGTTTTCATTTGTTTACTATCAGAAACGTCCACGAGATATTCCCTCAGGGGTATCTGCCACCGTTCATAGTGCAAAGACACATATGAAATATAAAATGAAATTATATTTTTACTCAAAACTCAATCTTACATTGATATCAGAATCGGGGGTACTTATTTAAGGGGTGTCAACCCCAAACCCTTTTTTTTCGTGATCAACGACCTCCAAAAAGCAAAGACTAGTAAGTTTCGCTGCAATTTAAGAATGATTGTATAGCCTATGGTGAGCGTCTTATATGTATAAGATTTTCCGGCGCTTCAAAGGTTAAAGAGAGGGTCGTTGGGACAGGAAGGCATTCGGTGGTTGAAGAAACTAACTTTTGTTAGTTATGTTACTTAGACACACCGAAACATTTCTAATCCCACCAAGCATTAGAAGGCAGTAGACAAAAGTCAGCAACTTTTTGTTTTATTTGCAAAAAATTCATGATTAGTTTGTCAATGATAGAGTTGCCACCTCAGAGAGACCGCTGACCCGGAGATGGTGTCCGCGGCGGGGGTAAAGCAGCGCGCAATATTTGAAGAAGGCGATTTTTTGTGCCGAATTGTGTTTTTGAAGAAACACAATTGGTTGAGTTGTGTTGAATACGATCTTCGTGACGTAATAAATACTATTTATAACTTAAATAGATTTTAATTAATTAATTTAACATTATATTAACATTTTAGGTTACATTTTTTGGTGATGCTCATATTTCCCTCTTGTTTTATTATTAATTTCTTCCTATTCTGTGTCCTGTAAAAACATATTTTGAAATGGTTTATAAAATATTATGTAATAAATACATCGAATAATTATACCCTGTGTTATTTCCATTGATATTTTTCATTACATGACATTTTTCATGCTTTATTTAAGAGATTCATTTGGTTTGTTTGTCTCTAGATTGCACTATGTACCGCTACTGCCCTCTATATTCTAAACGACATATACATGAAAATAGTATATATGATTCACAATTATATAAATTTATAAATACAAATTTCAATTTCAAAGCTGACCCGGAGAATAACGCAAGAAACCGTAAGAGATACTTCGTGGAAACCCGGAGTCTCCGGGTCATTTTCATGGAGGTGGCAACTCTAGTCGATGACATTGTTACGATTAAAACTGGTTAGATTGCCGTTTGTTACAAAATACAACTATACAAATTACGTCGATGCAAAGTTCGCCTAAGATCTGTAGCAGGAGGGAGGAGAGAGTTGCGAAACGCGTTTCGCAATTCCATTCCCGAATGCAAGTTTAAAAACGAAAATAGTTCCGCTGTCGTAAATGAATCGCGACGACCGGCGACGTTCGCGGCCCGCGCACTACAATGGCGGACAGGCCAACTGCGGCAACGTCGCACATAATATAAACCAGTCGCATTTTTATGACCGCGCCAGAAACGAGAATGGAGTTCAAGGACTAATGACGTACATATATCCTACCGTCTTCCACCCGCACTCGCTGATCTCGCAGTCAGACACGGACGAACAAGAACGCCTGTCTCTTATATCATTGTCGTTTTTTTGGTCGTATTTTTTACTGGCCGCATTATTGCGAGAGCGAAACCGAGATGAAGTCTAGTTGGTAATAATGAGGAGGAGAAATTAACGCATATCGTCGTGATAGAGGATACAGGACCCTGAAATGACTACAACTTTTAATCACAAATTCTTTGGGCAAAAATAATTTTGGCCACGTAGGCTAAGGTATTATTAATAATTTCACTTTGGGGCCAACTGTAATGTCTAGTCTTTTAAACGAAGGTATAGTCCTTCTAAAGTGAATGTGAAGAGATATATTTTTAATTCCTTTGATAGCTAACGCCACCCTATGACGTATATATGATGTGTTTATCTTTTATAAATTCGAAAATTGTGAAATAATTATTTTTTTTCATTCAAATCAGTATACGAGATTAAAATCACCCTGCATACAAAACTCATAATATTTGTAATATAATTTTCTGTAAGCAATGCTCATTTATGGCAGACAATCTGAAAAAACTGTCTGCCCAGCAAGAAACCTAGCTGAAATCAAACACAAACACTTCACTGGTGGAAACAAGAGGGAATTACTAATGTCGTAAATCATTTTAACGTCACAATGGACCGCATGAATAGCTAACCAACGTATTCGATGCAATGCAAAATACTCTAATTGGGTCACTGTAGCTCACTTCTGGTTGTAGCGTGAATGCTACATGAAAAATTTTCTTAAGTATTGTAATATACATAAAGTTGTTTTAATTAATTATTGTGTCCAGCAATTTTAAACGGCTTATTTTAATGCTAACTAATACATTTATATCTATGTATTTTTTTTAAATATTCCCAAACTAGCTTTCTAAGAACGTCATGAACTAACAGTTTACTGAAGTATGAAGTAACATTTGTGTAGCGAGCTTAGCAATTTTAGAAAATATATCTGACAACCTTGCTTTTTTTCATGTCTTCACATTCACATTAGAAATACTATAACTACTTACTTTTTTTTGAAAAACATCTTACCAGATTTATTGGACGGTCTTCCAGTACAATTTCGTAACGAAACGTGGTTTCACAGCCGTAAAGTGGCCCCCAAGATCACCCGATATAACGCCTCTCGAATTTTTCTTATGATGCGAATTGAAAGTCTATGTTTTCCCTATTGCCTCAGAAGGTGAGTTCCTCCACATAGTCTTAATTTGTGCATATCAAAGATAGTTCGGATACTATACCTATATATTCAGGGAAATTCACTTATTGTGCGAATTAAATTGGTTGTTACATGCATGCCCTGTTTTATAATTAAAACGTCTTACATTAATATTGTGTTTTTTCGTTTCAACTAAATAAAAGCATTACAACATATTTTATTTGAATATATTATTCATTAATATCACAATAATTTTTGATATAATATGAAAACGATTTTAAATAAAATTAACTATTCAACTATTATACTAATTAACTATATAACTATTTAAGATTGTACAGTCATTGTCAGTTGTTGATTGTACAGTTGTTGTACAGTTTTTCTCGAATCCTTTTGAGAATTTAATAAGTAGGTTATTTCTCCCATGTTTTTTTATGTTACCTGCGTGAAATTGAAATTCACCACAAAGTAAGAGTAAACAGTAGTCGGGACATGGTATAAATAACCATTAAGCTATCTACATACACACATACATACATACATAAAACGGTTAAACTTGGATGCCGGACATATTTCAGTCCGCCGGACAGAGTCAGAGTGTTACGAAATGTTACATCTGGTTTGGTCAAGTTAGTTTCACGTATCCTGTCATACCGAGTTAAAGGTGGGTATACATCAAAGAAGCACTTCTATCAAACTTCCGCGGATGTTTGCAAGTTTGCAACTTAAAGTTAATTTGAAACACATTGTCCAAGTTTAATTAACAAAAAGTCCAAGGCTAATTTGACATTAACAGTTAAAAAGCAGAAAAACGGCTTTATTTGTAAACATTCCGAAAGAACAATATTCACAAAGATTTGTATTATATTGTTTACGTTTCTAATATGTAAACACATGCGAAATGATGTAATTATGTAATAATAATAATTAGGGTCCGCAAAAGTATGCAGTCACGCAGAGCCGGCACTATACGACTCTATGATAATTAAATTATAAACCGTATTTTTTAAGCACATATTTATTGCCCCTGTATACCCACGCCACTGCCCGTGCGTAGAATGCCGTCCCGAATGAAGTCCCATGCGAGAACCCAGGATAACGTTATACAATTTCTCCGTAAGACAGCGATGTATTATGGCAGGAAAAGAGGACATGAGTCTATTTAGTTCTCTACCTGCAGTAGGTGTAAACGGGTCGACCGCCGCATTGAAAACAATTTGTTGTCGCGAGTGACTAACTCATGTACTGTGAGCTCGTGTACTGTATTTACATATTACCTGATTTTGTGCGGATTTTTGGTAATAATGGCACAGTCATTACCATTTGTTAATAGACTCAAACATTGAAAATTGCGACGAAAATAGACGGATCACATATTTTATGTTTTCCATGCAATCGTCGATATATGTTTTGTGATCGCCGATAGTGTAAAAGACATTCATATTCGAATATCCGTCAAAAAATACAGAAGAGGAATTTTGGTTTGATTTTGTACATAATGTTTTGGACATGTAGCCTTTTGTGGAACGTGGTCGACAATATTCACTTTAGACGATTTTTTTTTACCAAATATGTATCCGATTTTCCATTGCCTACTAGTGACCCGTTGCGTAAAACATGTCAACGTGTGAGAAATATTCTTTATTATGTTCTAATACGAATTTTAGGTGTTTCAGATATTTCGCCCTCGATATCGATAGCTAACAAACGGGTTTGCAAATAACGGCTAAAAGTAAAGAAATAGTAGTAACACGTGCATTGTCCTCTGTATATGTAAAAAAATAATAATGTACTGATGTTAGTGACAACACACAACTATTAGTAATAAAAACAACTGTGCGAAATTCGTAAAAATAATGTGCGTGGTGTGTTGTCCTCTGACCATGTGAACTATTTTGAATTTGCAGCTTTAACTTCAGTAGATATGGCACGATCATTTTCCTTCTACAACCATATGTGCAGGCCAAATTGCTCACGTTTAATGAGAAAGAATGCATAAAGACAAAGAAAAGCAGGTTATGGCAACGTACGCTCAAGCAATGAAAACAGTCGGTATTTCTGAATGACACAAGCGATAGGTACTTATGTTACATTAACACATTTTTACTCCTGTCTTTTTGATCTCTCATATGTCATATTCCGCTAATAACATGACGGATTACGAGTCCGGTCCTGCGTTACATCACACGTTCCGAACCCTAGTAATAATGTATGTAGGTGTGCTTCAATTTTATGATACCCATTAAAGATTAAATACATATTTTAATTTTCATGGCAAAGTGATCCATCTGACAAACGGGGTAATACCCATCTAATTTGCCATTATCATATTATCGAGTGATATTCTGTAGCCCGTATTACATAAGCAGACAGTTTTATGACACTCACCTGTTCCTTTATCAGTACAAAGTTTAATGACAGTAATAATAATTACATAAATACTTCGCAGATAAGAATGTATTAATAAAGGATTTACACGGTTACACGCAATATAATGAGGGCAATACAAAATAAAACGCATTTTTATTGAATCGCTAATTTTAAATAGCTTCTAGAGGTGGGCTGAATAACCGTGGATTTATAACAATTGACTTCCAAAAATATTGTCCATGTATTTTTTAGGTTAACTGCGTTACATATTACACGATGTAATTTACTAAATTTCTTGCATATTGTTTTCTTTAATTTAAAACATATAAGCTCTGTCCAAACATTCGCAAGAGTTTGCTACAAGTGCTTTTTCGATGGACACCCATCTTTAACTCCCTATGACAGGATACGTGAAACTAACTTGACCAAGTCAGACGAAACATTTCGTAACACTCCTGAAATATGTAAGGCATACGAGTTTCGCCGTTTATATGTATGTATGTATGTACATATGTAGATACTTAATGGTTCCTATTTATAGCATGTCCCGACTACTGTTTACTCTTATTTTGCGGTGGATTTCAATTGCACGCCGGTAACATTGAAAAACATGAGAGAAATAACCTACTCGTAGTTATAAAACTCTCAAAATGTTTTGAGGCAATGTTTTCAAGATAGCTGACTAACCGAATATAGGCAAGGTGTCAAGGTGTGCAAAAAAATGTTCAAAGAATAGGACGGATTTTTGCTTGTATTATTAAGGTGGCAACCAAAATTTCGACATCTACATATGTACGTAATTACTAGGGTTCGGAAAGTTTGTTTTCCCGCGTATTAAACAGCGTTAGACTATCCTGCCCTCCCGCATCGGGATGGTGTACGCACATATGCGGGTCCTGGCAGGATCAGTTAGTGGCGTATGTATGTAATGTAGTAATTACTACGCAGAAAAGTCGAGGATCGAATCCATTTTTCATTTATTTCTGCGCCTTAATGTTTGGGATTGTTGGCACTTACATATGCACACGGTGAATGTTTTATGTTGACCACCCCATTATATTTGTAAAGGGCTAAAGTAAATTGTAATCTACAAAAAGTACCATGTTCGTACCACTTGAGATTAGAATCTGTTATACATAAATAAAACACATGCCCTAGATTTGGTAATGTTCTGAGTTTTCTGGGTTTCCTCAGAACTGTAAAGCAAATGCGTTACCGAAATAATCTTAAGTCGCTCCCAGTGCGCCATGGCAAATAATAATAATAGCCACCCCTTCCCCGCACAGATCCCTGAGAGGACCTCTGGGGTTACTCTTCGGAGTAATTATAGGGTGAGTATTATTATTATTATTATTATAAAAGAAAACAGCACGACGCTTCGATTTTTTTTTTTTTCTAGAAACATACCAGTTGTTGTATGGCATGGTTGGAAAGCACTTCTAATTTGGAGAAGTAATGACCCAATTAAAAAGTTATGGCCCAATACGTGTGGTTTATACTAACTAATATTCTTATGTTGCAAAATATTTAACGGTAGCCATGCCATATTTTTAGCGGTAAAAAAGATCAGAAACCATATTATATTTTTACTGATTGTAAACAAAAATTAAGGTAGAAACAAAGCGTAGATAATCCTGCACAGTGTCTCGTTAATACTTAATGTATGCAGCGATATAAAACTCTATAAGGTTATCTCTCAAAGTTTTTGAGGTACATGCACGTACATATACACGGTGGAGACTTTAACTGGAATATATTCGCTAGCGGGGTGGTGAATGATTTTTCAAAAAATTCCCGAGACACGTCAACTTTTAAATGTATTTACCTACATTTTGCAAGTAATATGAAAAATATAGCCCTTTAGGGGTGGCTGAAACCACCCTCGACATGATTTTTTCAAATGCAACCCTATGGCTTGTGACCCCTCATTGTAAAGCTGGTGAAAAGAGGAATCCAACGCACTGATCAAATTTTAATTTTTAGTATGTTTGTAGGGTTGCATACAATTAAAACAATTTAAAAATTAAATTTATTTTCAACGTAACAATTGTTCAAAATGTGCACCATTCACTTGTTGGCAGCATCCCAGTCTGTGGTAGGTTTCGTCCCTTACTTTGTGCAACATTTGCGGTGTTATTTTTCCGATTTCCTCTTATCCTTTCCTGCAGATCTGCTATGTTGTTGGGTTTCTGAATGTAAACCCTACTTTTAAGATGTCCCCACAAAAAGAAATCCAGTGGTGTAAGATCTGGAGATCTTGCTGGCCACTCAATAATACCTCGCCTCCCAATCCACCTACCGGGAAAAATTCTGTCCAGATACTGACGAACAATGGCAGCATAGTGTGGTGGGGCCCCATCTTGCTGAAACCATAACCTCTCGTCGGTCAAGTTAGGGTTTAAGGGGTTTGGAAATAAATGACATAGCACTGGCATTAGTTCGTGCTGGAGTAAATGCAAGTATCTTGCTCCATTAAGAGTGTACAATTCTATCTTGTATTATTCTGGCCCACACATTAGTTTTCTGTGGGCGCTGAGTATGAAGTTCCCTCATCTAATGGAGGTTCTCTTCAGCCCAGTAATGACAATTTTGGCGATTTACGTGCCCATTTAATGTAAAAGTAGCCTCGTCAGAGAAAACTATCCACTCTAAAGATAACTGGTTTTGATCAATACAAGTTATCAATAAATCGCAAAATTCCACTCGTCGATCTGGATCATCTTCAAGTAGCTCTTGAACAGCTTGCATTTTATATGGGCGTTTTTTTCATATTTAAGTATTTTTAAAACTGTTTTGTGATTAAGATTACTATCACGGGCCAGTTGACGGGCTGGAGTGATTGGATTTTCTTCTAGAGCAAGCAACAAATTCAACTTCGTGTCGTCATCAACAACAGCCTGCCTCTTACTCGGTACTTTCCTGACATGACCCATCTCTCGATATTGTGCCTCAATTTTACTAATGGTACCTTGATTTAGTGGTGGCAAGTCAGGATGCGTTTCTCGAAACAAGCGAACAACTTCGCATTGAGTTCGCGCCCTATCACCCTATCCAATCATCATCAAAATTTCGATTTTTAGTGATTCAGTTAAATAAGACATTTTCACCAATTTGAAATAACACTTCGTTTCAAACTCTGAATACAGCATACAAACTAAATTACTCTTTGCGGCCGTGTAAAAACACTAGCAAAAAATAACAAATATCAGTTGCGGCAAAAAATTGCTTGCAATTTTCTGTGGGGACATATGAAAAGTAAGGTTTACATTCCAAAACTAAACAACACACATTTTGAGTACGAAATTGTTGCGTTAAAAATAAATTAAACTATAAAATTACGTATGTATGCATTGTATGCAACCCTACAAACATACTAAAAATTAAAATTTGATCAGTGCGTTGGATTCCTCTTTCCACCAGCTTTACAATGAGGGGTCACAAGCCATAGGGTTGCATTTGAAAAAAATCATGTCGAGGGTGGTTTCAGCCACCCCTGAAGGGCTATATTTTTCACATTACTTGCAAAATGTAGGTAAATACATTTAAAAGTTGACGCGTCTCGGGAATTGTTTGAAAAATCATTCACCACCCCGCTAGCGAATATATTCCAGTTAAAGTCTCCACCGTGTATAAACTACTCGTCAAAATTAGCGTAACACTTTTTAGATTATTTAACTCCATTTGCGTTCTATTCCAGTTAGAGACTTGCGGTTTTTAATTTTTGGTAGCCTATAGGGTTGGTTTGAATGCTCCGAAGTCTCTACGTTGTGACTTAAATGGTTCGCCGTCCACACCCCAAAAAGCAACCCGATGTCGAAATTTGAATTCGCAAGATTTTGACGGCAAATTCAGAGGCCTACAGGATCGACTAAGAAGGACGCTGAAGGATAAAAACTACATCCGGCACACATTAAGACCTCTTCAGTAAGTTATGCGTATTTGGTCGCTCTCCCATCTCTTCAACTCATTTTCAGACACCATAAGCCACCCCTTTGCATTTACGCAGGGTTTTGCGTGGTTTGACCTCTGCTGGGCGAATCCATTGATCTTAATGCTGCCTAATAAATTGGTGTGGGGTGCAAATTTTTATCACAAATATTAACGAAGATGGACGAGGGCTCCATGCTCAGTCAATCACCCTGTACATAATTAATTTTTGAGCGTTTTCTTACAATAAAATCGTACATCTAAATCTCAAATCAATCATGTTAACTCTAAAGAGCCAACCAAAAAAACGTCATCAAATCTAGCTATGAGAGAGATGGAAATAGCGGTTATGTAGAAGTTCAAAACGAAACTTTGTTGTTGTCAAACCTTTGACATGTGGCTTTCACATGATGTAACAGCTTTGACAATTAACAAGGTGATAAATTGAAGGGAGAGTAGAAACACGTATTTTTTGCTCGGACAACTTTGACGACTTTTTTTGATGATATCTCATATGTTCTAAAGACTTAAAGCGGAAATATTTGAAACAGTGAAGAATAAAAACATACGAGTTCGGGGAAATGACAGATTAGGACCATTTGTGTTTCTTTTACACTTGTCTCTTTTTATAGCCCGTCATTAAACTTGTGTCCAGAGCTCATTTCTTTTGTAGCGGCAGCCGTGAGATTTTGACAATTAAAGTGTGTTGAATAATTATTGGAACATTGTAAAACTAGTGCACATTTTGAACTTGTATAGTATATCAACAAAGTACTACAAAATTGTCACTACCTGATCCTAGTACATTTGGATTTTTTCCTTATTCTGAACGAGCTTCTCAAAGCCAGTGTTAATAAGAAATGCAATTAATAATTATTGCAGAAGGACATACTTCATACCGTCGGTTGTACGTACTTTTAATATGGAGACATCCAAAAAAAACATCATCAACTCTGGCTATGAACGAGAGAGATAGAAATAGCAGTCATGTCTAAGCTTTTCGGTTATTTCAAACTTTTGACAAGTGACTGTCACAATTTGTAAAATAAATAATAACTGTCATATGATGTGACAGTTTTGACAAGTAAATAAGGTTATAAATTCGAATAAGAATAGAAATACGTCTTTTTTTACTTGGCCAACTTTGATGACGTTTTTTTTGGATGTCTTAATTTAGAAATGATTATTTAACGAAGTGTTATTTAAATGAGAAAACCTTTTATACGAACTAGTAAACTAGGATTAGCATATTATACTGCTCAGATTTCCGGAGTTTATCCGGTCTTTTAAGCGAATTATTCTTTAAAAGTAACAATTTAATGTATAAGTTAGTGGAATAAATTGGTTATAAATTGCTGTTCTTATCCGCCGAAAAAGGCGAGGTTTATTCTACTGCGTAACCATTACTATACAGTTCGGTGATCCCGATGATCCGACACCGGGTTGCGCTTATTGCTAGCAATGGCCGTCAAAACGTGGCCCATCTTACGCCGCCTCCTTTCCACACCGATATATATATGTTCAAGAGAAGGTCTTGAACATATATTTTTTTAGCTGGTAATATTTGCCATACTTAAGTCAACACAGGCCGACCCTGTAGACTTAAGTTACTTAATACATTTTATCTTTTAAATAATTTTTTAGAACGTCACTAGAAATCGATCATAAATTGTCACAGTCTAGGAAATCTCAGGGGGAGGAGGCAGCCCTTCCCGGCTCTGGTATGCGATTCAATGAAAAATCTGTCGAAAGAATATTAGTGATCCTGTGTTATTGCAAATCTTTAACACATCCGTGGAGTAAATCGGCAATGACCTGAGTTTTTCTAGGTGAATACTTTTGATTGCTACTTTTTGTTTCGTATTGACGTAACCGAAACTGAGTACAGCCCTGGCATGCAACAATTATCTAATATGTACGAGTTACCGATCGAGTACGTTGTTAACGAGCAAAATTACAGGTCCAAAAGATCCGGTTTGTATTATTATTTTGCCATAAAATATTTCTTATTTATACTATTTTTTTCTTTATTTATAATCTCTAAAAATATTAAGTAAAAATGATACATATATTAAATGATAAGACTGTTGGACAGAAACACATAATTATAAACATATATTATGTATACATATATATGTGCAAAATAATATATCTAAATGTATCTATGTAAACAGAAACAATACTTTTTCAGTCGTCATTTCTAACGTATTTGTAACATACAAAACAACACTTGTGACGCGAACAGCTTATGCTGTTGTGTATTATCTATGACCACGACTTTCCTGTTTCCTGTGGGTATCTTATCTTATTACACTGTTAGAAAAGTAAAACATAATCCGCATAAGTGACATATTTATTTGCAGAGTTATGGAAATATTTAATTTTCAGCAGAGTCCCAATAGTTTCAAATAGGTAATCAAAATGATTTGATATATTATCTAGAGAGGATTATTGGGATAAATATTATCCAACATTTGGATTATCCTGTTTGTATTATGTACGATTTAAAATATTAATTAATATATGTATTATTATTTGAGTTTAGTAATATAAGAAATTGTCAGCTGTCAAGGTGATTCTAACATTTAATATGGTCATATCAAATCTTACCTTTTTGCATTCCTTTCGAAGTTTGTTAGATAATATAAAGATATTAACGATATTAACATTATCAAAGAAATATACAACATTCTGTCAAGTTTAGCTTTGCCAGCTAAGAAAATTTAGTTACTCAATACAAAGGGTTGATTGGAGAACATTAATTAGGTTTCATTGTAGTTTAGTTGAAATGATACTTTCAGCTTATTTGATACTAAAACACACTCACATATTATGTATTAGACTATAATTACTAGAGTTGGTCGATCGTGCCGCAACACAGTGGTGTGGTATGGGAATCCAAGCAAAGCGCGGCAGGCGGCCGAGCACCTAGCAGACTCGACTCTACTATTAATATATTCGAGGTGTTTATCGTGTCAGCGTCGGTATTACGTTAATAGCAAAATGTCACACTGTCACATACTGTAATGTATACAGTATGTAAGGAAAAACTGCTGTATAGGGACAAACGCGATTGTAGCCGTTATAATATCGTGAAACATAAAAATAAAAAAGAAGGTATGCCCTTGACAACTCAGTTTATGTTCGACTTACTTTTAATGCTATGTGCCTGTGATATACCCTTGAATGTATTCGATAAACAACTATTTCGTGAGTGGAACAAATACGCAATCAATATGGCGTACCTTTCGTTTCATATATTTTTGAAAAGACATCATTCGTGTTTTGATTGTTTCCTGGGGGTTTTGGGGGAGTGTCTGACATTCGAGGATACAATCAATTTTCATTACTTCTGTGAAACTCACTGAGATTTTAGTAAGCCATTTTGCCTTTGGAACATCTAAAAAGCAGCTCAATCAACGAAATTACAGATACAGCTACCAACAAACTGTAAACTGCTAGAAATATTTTTACAAGATTGCAAAAACTTTGTCAAGTGGACATCTGAAACATTTTTGGATACTTCAAAAAAGATTCTAACAAACTTTCAGATTACATTTGAAATATTGTTACAAACTTTCACAGTTAACAACGCAGTAATATTGCTGTAATAGTTCCTGCTGACAGGTTAGTTGATTTCACAAGTCTCTTAGTATATTGTCAAGACAAATCCTTATAATTTGTATTTAAATTAACACTCTTTTACAACTATTTTTTTATGGTACAGGATTTGCATTTCCGTGATGCATTTTGGAAATTACTATTTCTGACTTCGGATTCGTGATAAACGATTCTGAAAACCCCCGGAAAACCTGTAGAACACAAATAATATCTGTTGCGAATATATTTGCAATAAAAGCGCCCGCCATATTAGTTCCGCCATCTTGGATTTAGGAAACGACTATTCCCAATTCCAGATTCATTATCAGCCACACCGCAGACCCCTCTAATAGAACTTGACAAATATTTTTCACAAAATATTTGCATCTAAAGAGCGTCATAATGATTCTGCTATCTTGGATTTCTGAATCGGCAATTTTTGGTTTCAATTTCAAATCAGCATTCCCAAAAACCCTGGAAACAAATTCAACTCAAGATTTTTTTCTACTGTATGCTACAAAGAGATATTTTTACCAAATAAACTGCTCACCTTGTTGATAAGTAGTTGTTTATTTATATCCAAAATGATTATTTATTATTGTCACACATGAGCAACACGAGAGCCATGGAATATACAAAAGTTATACAAAAAATATACAAAAGCGTCAAAAGTTCCGGGACGGCTGGATAATTCGGGAAATACGCCTCCTAGAGAAAAATGGCCTTAACAAAAGTTGTTAAAATTGTAAACAAAAGTTTTACAATATTAAGTAAAAAAAATTGTTGTAGCATTTTCCCTGACAATCCAATGGTGACCTAGGATTTGACCATGACCATGACCTTGAAGGTTATGTCAAGGGCAAGTCCGTTTTATCAATTAGGACCTCCTATTTTGAAAAGAGCGGAAAATTTTACAATCGATTATGACCTTGACCAACTCCTGGGATTTGAGCTTCAAGGCTATTCCAAGGTCGAATACAATTGAGACATTAAAGTATGATAATACGTATCCCAGAGAAAAATGACCTCCATAAAAGTTGTAGGATTTTTTTCCTGGCAATTCAATTGTGACCTTGACCATGACCTTTAATTCACGTAAAGATTATGATCGTACATACTCAATTTCATCACTTTTTTTTCACATTAAATTCTCTGTGAACACCTGTGACCACTTATATCAACTTTTGACTGTCAATAAAAGTTCACGACCAATGTTCAACCACTTTGACTAATTTTCACTCGTTATGGCCGTATGTCTCCAATCATGTAATTGATTTTGTTGAATGTTAATCAATTCTGACCAAGATACCTTTTGGCTTATAGTAATCAAAATTAAATGGAATTAATCCATGATCTTTTTTAGCATCAGTTGTAAAACGAAGTTATTAAATAACCATACATTCATGAACCGTGTTATTTCAATCTTGGCAGTCCATTTCACATTTCACAGTTATCTCAAAGGTAGGGTGTGCAAAACTAAACCACAAAATGACAACGCATCCTAGACGAATGCGATGTCATCCCAGCTGAGTATTTCGTGAATGCAATGAACAGTTTTTATAATCGATTGGCTTACTGTCAAGAGGTTAACGGAGCACAGTTTGATCATATAATAATTAAGACCGTTTGGATGCGTGTTGCCTTGGCCGGCTGGACAGTTAAGGGTCTTGCCTTAATTAGCTGGAAAGTAAAGAGTCTTGCCTTCGATGGCTAGATAGGTCTTTATCTTAGTCAACTTTTTTCCATGATGCCACCGTGCAATAAAGGGTTAAGGGGCACACCTAGTGTGACCGCCTAAAAAAAAGGTGATTTTTGGGAATTAAAAAAAAAGAGTACTGCATCATATGGTTTCAAATTTTGAGGACATATTTGTACATAAATAATGAATACATAGTAAAATTTTTAAACAAAAAAAGATTCTCATATTCGCTATCTCAATTTCAAAAAAAGTTCCTCCACTGCTGCAGTGATTGCGGCCTTCACAGTGGCTGGAATAAAAAGAAATAAAAAACTATTAAACTAGATGGTATTGGCTATACAATGACCCACGATTGTGAAAAAAAAAGGGAATTTAACAAAATGACAAGAGTTTTGAATAAAAGTTTAAAATTTCACTCAAAAAATCTGATGATTTTTCGTGTGCCAAAATTACATTTTTCATACAATCGAAAAACTGGAGGGTCATTGTATAGAGAAACATATACAAAATAAGCAAAAAAAAAATCAAATCGATCGGATGATTTGTAATCGAGTTATAACTGCAGCAAATTAGAAAAATGCAGTTTGGAGAAAAACGCGTTCAAAGATAAAATGATTGATTTCATTGTTATAAATAGATAAATATCATACCTAGAGCTAATCTGCTATTCCAGGCCCATACAATTCACCTTCCTTTTCTTCAAAAACCACCTGTTGAAATCCTATTATAATGACTTACGATGACCAGTGGCGGATTTACTTTACGTGCCTAAAGGCACGTGCCCGGGGACCCCCACAAGCCATGGGCCCCCACAAATTGAATAACCTATTTTTTGTCTCCTACATTTTCGAAAAATCACAGAACATGGAACATACACATACACATTGATCATTCAAATAATAAAACTTCTTCGAGATAATATAATATTTAATTACCGATATATAATTAGATAATAAAAAAATTTATTTTCTTACAAGGGGGCCCCCACAGAATTTGATTTTCTTACAAGGGGGCCCCCACAGTTTTCGTGCCCAAGGGCCCGTTAAGTATAAATCCGGCGCTGATGATGACGACAACTAACTTTCTAACCGATGAGCGGCTACTCTTTAGAAGGCTGTAGTTCAAAAACTATTTGAGATACACACGTGAAATTTTAGTATGTTATTTTTAAAGGTATAACTCAAATATGCAAAAAAATCGATTTTTTCCAAAATTTCACACTAGGTGTGCCCCTTAAGATGGAACGTGTAAATTGCACTGTTCCTCGTCAAATAGTATATTTTGTTCGTCGAACACCTTTATCTTGCTCGTCGAACAAGAGGTTTCGTTTCGGCCGGTGTGCGAGCGGCCTTAGACGGGGAAGACGGCACGGCCGCCCATACTTTTGCCGCCGGTACCGAGCGTGACTCGACGATCGGTAAAACCCGACGCGACGGTGCCGGTGGTACCGCCATCTTCACCCGCACGTTTCGACGCTTTCTCCGTGCCGCGTGACGGCCTCTCCGCCGCTTAGTCGGCTGCCGCTATCCGCCATGAACGGCGTACGGTTTTAGCATTCCCATGACGAAAACGAAAATGGACTACGACACGAGCCTGATAGAACGGGTGCGGGAGCATCCCGAGCTGTACGACAATGCCCACGCGGACTTCAAGAACAAAGAGGCAAAAAATCGAATATGGCGCCGGATCGCCTTCGACCTGAGGCAGGACTGCGACAACGAGTCAGGTATGTGCCAGTACTTGTACAGGGTGTCCACGTTTTTACGGGGTCTCCGTCGATCGTTTTTAAGCGGTAACACGTAAAAGACTAACTGCTTGAACAGGAGAACAGTCGCGCGTTTTACAAGATCTATTGTCGTTTGTTATTCGAATTTCAAACATTTTGGGCGATTTTTGAAATTGCGAAAAAGTCTGACTTAAAAACCAAACAATTTTTGATCGGTCTACAGCCAAGGGCTGAATTTCCCACCAATAACACTACTCGATTTTTGTAACCTACCTCTGTAATAATCTACAGGGATTTAGCTATCATATTCATGTAAAATTAAATTAATTCGGGAAAATGTTTTTTTCCATCGTTGGCCAGAAATGTGAGGATTTGGCCCCCCTGTGGGGCGCCTATTTTTTGTTTGAAGTTCGTATATTTTCTCACAAATTAACTGGCGATAATTCTTCAACAACCGTCAAATACCAATTTTGCTGTCTGAAATCATACCACGAAATCAATCCATAGTTTTATTCATCATCCCAAATCTACCAATTCCAATTCTAATTATTTGAATTGGAATTGGAAACCAAATTTACCAGACGAGCCAGTCTGATACCAATATTTGTTTCATCAAATAGTTTGTTTTACACCAGTGAATTTATGATGAATTCATCAAATTTATCTACCTCTTTGGGTTGGAGTTCTTGAGTTTGTAAAGCAGTGGGTAAATAAAGGTGTCCTATTGGTCGAAGATGTTGTGATCAATACATCAAATCCATCTACCTTTTTGGGTTGATGTTTTTGATGGGAAAATGTTGATTAACTTTTGTTAGGATGTGACAAGATAATTCCCAAATCTACTAATTCTAATTCTAATTCAAATGTTTTTATTATTTGAATTGGAATTGGAAAATTGGTAGATGAATTTGACAAATTCATCTTCCTCTTTGGATTGGAGTTTTTGATGTGTGCAGCAGTAGGTAAATAAAGATGTCCTCTTGGTCGAAGATGTTATGATCAATGCATCAAATCCATCTACCTTTATGGGTTGATGTTTTTGATGGAAAAAGGCATGAGGATACGTACATATATGTATGTAAAGAAAGCCTCTTTGCTGTAAGGTATCACTAGCTATATGATTTTGTCTTATTTGTGGTTCAACAAATTCATACTCACCTTTAGTTCAGCAGTTAACGATGTCATCGTTGCTTCTAATCGATTTGTGGCTGATTTAGAAACTATTCCTGCCCAAAGGAGGTCTATCCCGTATTTTATGCCTAGCAGAAATTCCATTTATATTTTCACTGGTTTTTATTAGAACTGTTCTAGATGAACGAGGAGAGGTGAGGAGATTGCAGATTTTTGTGGTTTAGTCTTGTTACTTATAGCGGTACGGCGTTGGTTATGGTAAATTAGGTATTTTAAAACTTTGAACATACCTAAGTATTTCGATCATTTGCTTATGTCGGTAAGTAACAGTCGATAACTGTACTAGTAGACCAGAAGATAAGCTGCCAGTAGCCCAATACAAAATATCCGCAACAATTATTCTATTCTTCAGTTACTAACAATTTTTGGTTTGGAAGTCTACCGAACTTGATATTCAAAATTTGCCTATATCTTATTCTTTTCTATTTTTGAAAAATTGATAGTTTATAATTGACTTATTTTGATAGTAGATGTTTGTAAATACCAAATGCCAGACAGTGGCATCTAGCTGACGGCAGCAAAGTGTGGTAATCTGAACCATCTACTGAGTTTTTATCGGCGGGTTCAGGTCCTGCATAACAAACTTGGCAGCAACTGTGTTCAGACGTGAGTGTAGACAGTACAAATTGAGCTACTGGGGATATAACGTGGATTATTATGCTGCATTTTTATACCACAATAGGGTGAATTAACCGACGAACAATCCACCACTAGCAGAATTGTAACGAGTCACCCAAATAGCAGAATTGTAACGAGCGATGAGCGACGATTTCCTCTGTTAAGAAGTTAGGAATTACCAACGCGCCTGTCAGTAATCCCGCGACTAAACGTAGACACCCTGTATAGTTGTTTATCAAAAGGTTTGAGGACCTGCTTCCCCGACTCGGTCGGCGGCGTTGCAGTTGATTTAGTCGTGCGTGTGTCGATTATCCTTAATCTGCATTGGCGGGAACGGCCACAGCGTCTGCAGGCAGGGCCGTATCGAAGATATTAAAAAAGACAGAATACTCGAAAATGTCATGACTGATGACGAAAGGTGATTTGGGAGTATGTATTGATGATTATTGATTATACTTGATACAAAACAGAATCTGTTACGCGTCATTATTAGATCGCTGAAAAGATTTCTCCCCTACACCAACGTTATATGGAAGGTACACCCCACCACTGGAAGGTTTTGAACCACTCGCACCAGACTGTTTTGAACAGTTTAAAACATTTTACAGTGACGTCACATTTTGGTGGCTGGAATGAAAGAAACTTGAAACTTAAAACGTTTCGTGGCTGAAAAACGGATTTAATGAACGTCATTTACTAATTTCAAGTCGATGCTCTTTTTGTTGTTTAAATTACACTATAGGCTACCTGCGTATCTGGCATGAACTTTTAGATGATTTCAACTCGCAGCTGTGTAAAAATTAACTGTTTGTGAAAAATGGTAGTGATTATTCAGTGTGGTGTTCATTCAATCAACATCGATAATCTAAGGAGAAAAATATTAGGTTAAAAAAGGAACTCAACTAGTTCATACTTTTTTCCGTGTCAAATGTTACAGTAAAAATAGGCGATAATTTGAGGTTGATGGAGGAATTTGTTGACTGACAGAACGTTGACACATTATTCACAGCATTAATCCGTTTCTTTCCGCTCCTGCTCCCATTCATGTCCGGGAAATGTATAAAAGAATTACCGCGCAATTTTTCCGTTCGTTATTTTTATAATTTGGTATCCAATAACAAGTAGCTCTTCTGTTCTTATTTCACAACTGATGAGATGTCATCTAACAGTTCAGTAAATAGTTCTGCCGGCACTACGTAGGTAACTCATAAAAAAAGTAAAAAAATGTTAGCGTCAATTTTAAGATGACGCCTCTATTTTTCTAAATGAAAAACTTACAGGGTTTGTCCGGAAAGTAATGTCAGTGAGCTTTGAAAAATGGTTTTTATTGGTTTTATGTGTACAAATCTTTAGAAACTTTCAAAATACATTTCTCCTGCGTCCACACATCGGTTCCAGCGGGTCTTCCACGCATCAAAAGCCGTACGGTAGTCGTTTTCCGGAACCGCCTCTAAAGCGTCGGTGCAAGCCTTCTGAATGTTTTTTACCGATCCAAAATGCTGTCCTTTCATTGGGGTTTTGAGGCGCGGAAACAGAAAAAAGTCTGGGGAACGGTGGTGCCTGCTTTGACGAGGTAATCGCCCACGAGGAAGCAGGTGTGCGAAGGCGCTGTGTCGTGGTGAAGCATCCAGGATTTTGAGATGTCTGGGCGGACGCGATTCACCCTGCGTTTCAGCCGCTTCAGCACCTCGACGTAAAACTTTTCGGTTACGGTTGTCCCCTGCGGAACGAACTCATGATGGACCAATCCCCGGCAATCAAAAAAGACAATCAGCATTGTCTTGATCTTTGACCTGGACATCCTGGCCTTCTTGGGGCGAGGGGAGTTCGACGTGTGTCATTCCACACTTTGCCTCTTCGTCTCCGGATCGTATTCAAAGACCCACCTTTCGTCCCCGGTAATGACGTCATCAAGGAAAGCGGGGTTGTCTTCGCAGGTGTCCAAAAGTTCTTGGCAGGTTTCGACGCGCCTCGCTTTTTGACCGTCCGTTAGCATTTTTGGCACGAGCTTCGCGCACACCTTCCTCATTCCTAAAGACTCAATTTCATTCTCATCAATAAAGACACAATTTCGTGAACAATGGTTTTCGTAATGTCTAATGTTTCGGAAATTAAACGGACACTTAGACGACGGTCAGTGTTCAACAAGTCACGCACACGTTTCACAGTGTCGTCGGAAGTGGAGGTTGATGGCCGTCCAGCGCGGTTCTCGTCGTTGACATCTTCCCGACCTTCTGCGAAGGCCTTGTGCCACCGAAAAATTTGCCTGTCCGAAAGACAATCGACGCCGAAAGCCTTCTTCAACATCGGAATAGTTTCCGCAGCACTCTTCTCCAGTTTCACACAAAACTTGATCGCCATCCGTTGCTCAAGCGAACGTTGCATTTTTTCTTGCACCGGGTCACTGTAACGACTCTCAAAGAACGAGTGATGCGACCGCTACAACGACCGGTAGCCAACTGACGCTTGTTGGATCTTGTTGCCAGATCCCCCCCACCTCAATCCCAGCACGTAAAGCGCGGGCTGGCGCGTACAGTCTCGGGAAAAAAATTCACTGACATTACTTTCCGGACAAACCCTGTATGTACAAGTTTTCGCTAGGTTTTCAACTACAAAAATCCGAGCCGATGCCTGGCAGTCCCCAAGCAGATTCCTTGCCCGGCTAATAAGAATCGGCCTTAGTTCTTAGATCATAATTTTGTAATTACAACTGAATCTTGGCCATGCAGTTGTCCATCGCAATATTTCTTGTTAACGAAATCGTCTATTCACTATTTCGTTTCAGTGAGAATGGTGAAAATGAGATGGAAGAGCCTTCGAGACGCGTACGTGAAGGAGACCAAGTACAGGAACGCCGTCATGAAGGGCGACGCTGTGAAACCCAGAAAGTACTGGCGATATTCGCGCGCGATGTCTTTCCTCACGCCCTACCTGGGTCCCCCCTGTCCGGCCAAGGGGTTCCGATTCAAGAAGTACCTCCACGGCGTTGCGGACGGAGCGGAACCCGTCGAAAACTATCTGGTGATGCCAGACGATCTCAGAGAAGCTTCCTACGATGGCAGTAGCAGATCGCCCGCCTCCGATTGGACGGGCATTTCCGAAAGATATTTGGGTTCGCCATACTACAGACAATACGACATAGATTCCTTTTTTAGAGGGGTGGCCGATACCGTGAAGAAACTGACTCCCGTTAATCAGATCAAGGTTCAGAGGGACATCGTCAATATGATATTGGATGTTAAGCTGAAGGAGATAAAGGAGAATGAAGATTCTGGTTCTTCGTAGATGCTTTATATGAAAGTGATATCGTCAATATTATTAGGAGATGTGATGTACCATTCCGATTTAAGTTTAGTTTTTGATAGAATCGTTTACTTTTTTTTTTATACAGTTAAGCCGAAACTATGTGCTATTTTTTAATAAATATTACGTTTACGCTCTTGCTAATTTATTCATTTTTATATTGGATAATGTTAATGGGAAAAAATTAATTCTAGTATTATGTCACTTCCTCTCAGAAATTAGCCTAGAACAGAAAACATACTGCACACATGGATATTAAATAATTTCCAAAAAATGGTGCTTTTATATTTCTAAAAAAATATTATAAAATATAAATATACCTCGTTCCATGCCTAAAAATATATACAGGGTGTGCCATTATTAAGGAGCCACAGCGAAACTACAAATTCTTTGAGTCAAAATATTACGCTTTAATGGAGCAAAATTTAAATGGTATACGAGTACCTTTTCTGTCAATGAAAAAATCGATATTTTCAATAAAAACAAATATTCTCAAACTTACACCATTTGTTATGTATTCTGCAGAGAGCGCCCTCTACAATTTACATCAAAGATATTGATACATTAAAATTACTCTTCTCAAAAAACTCCCAATCACAATGTTTTGTGAAAACATTTTTTTTAAGAAGTTATTTACGGAAATCGAAAATAAAATTATAACTTTGACACCCTGTATCTTAGTTACAAATATTTTTGGGCTAAGGTAAGTTTGGTTAAATCGTAATATTTTTACCCAAAGAATGTAGTTTCGCTGTGGTGTCTTAATAATGGGACACCCTGTGTATGCTATACGTTTTCTTATACTAACAGAAGTCTGTACTTCAATAAATATAACTTCTATTTTTTATACTCACTGCGTCGCTTGATGTTAACAAATAGTAAAAGAGAAAAAGAGTGAGTAGATGTTATGGTTTGCGATAATCTTATTGGATAGTTCTGTGGCGTAATGTCGTGCCCGCCCACCTTAGAAAATTTCCATAACAATTGGTTTGCTGCTTTTACAATTTGTTAACATCCAGGGAAGCTACCGTTACTTTTTGATAAACAATTGTAAAATGGTTTTCTGGGTCAAATATCATTTTAATTGTTACACAGTAAAATAAACATTGAGAAATCTAAAACCTAAACAATTGTAGCGATCTTTCCAGGAACCCTATTACCAAGTTCAACCAAAAAAATAATTAAGAATATTTACACAGTTAAACGTGATTAATTGAAAATAATTTGCTAAAATTTGTTACGAGATATGAATAACAAATGTTCTCAGTAATATTTATTGTACACAGAAGTGCAACCTTATGAGGAAGGACAATCTCAAACTAAGTTGTATTTTATACCATTGCTTTATATTCGGAGTTTTTTTTTAGAAAATATGGAAGACCTAACGTATGTACATATGTATGTATGTACATATGTATATTTGTATTTATGTAGGTTATACAATTTATAACCTGAACTATTCACTATTCCACTTCACCTAACCCTGCATATTACCCTAAAAAGTGGTTCCTTGACTCCTTAAATTAGTCTCAGCCAGGGATGTTACAGAGCTTAAATTCCGAACGCGAAACGTCGGAACCTCCGGTCGGTGTAATTTGAATTCTGATGAACCCTGTATATTATAAAGGTCTCTCAAACCTACCTACAGTTAAAATGGGAATTCAACACTATGTTTTGAACCTTGTTTACCTTTTCCCTTGTAAGTCGAAGTCGCGGTTATTCTAAAAAATAAAGTCCTAAGAAAACTTTAAAGCTTCGTTACGATAGTCCACCCTGTACACGTCTTCTGTGTGTTTGTATTAAGTATTGTGAGGGTATAATGGGCCGTAAGACAATACAACCGTAATTATTACAGAGCAGCCCATGCGTACACTGACGTGAGCACTTTCCCATGCCCGTTTCCGACTTCTTGACTTTGTGAATGTCAGACAAAGTGCGTTACGCCATTGTTGTTACGTGACCTTCCTTCAGGTTTCTGCTCGCTGCTGTGAATTTACAAATTTACGTCTGTGCGATCGTTCCGCCAGCATCGGACTCGATACATCGTTTAATCGAGGATTTTTTTAGGTTATTTGTAAAGGCAGAGTTTTGTTTACAGAGCAGAACTTTTTTTGCCGCAGTACAGTTTCTACATCAATGATATACAGCGCGGCAAAAGAAAAGGATTGTTTTGCTGTCCATGATTTCAACAATTTTTTGTTGATTCAAAAAATAACAGAACATAACTCATACTATAACTTCTTGTTTTAACAGTTCTGTTTTGAGATACGTATAGCATAGAGAATTCATGCCGAAATTTAAAATGCCTACTTTTTTCCAGTGGTAGCAAATATGGTTCTATATACATTCCTTATTGACATATGAAACAGGAATAATAATTCTAGAGTCTAAGAAAAATCAAGTATGAAAAAGTCATTGGGTAATTTGTGTTGATCTAAACACGGGAATGGATACAAGGAATATAATTTTATGCTTCTCTGATACAGCAGAACTAAGAACTACTGAAATGAATTAACAGAAAATGGCTTTCAAAAAATATTAATGTCTGAGGAAGACAACATGTACTCAACAAAAGATTATTTTGGCTCTCAGTCAACGGTTTGGTTGATGAATATGAAAAAGAATTCGAGTTTCAATAGACAATCAGCATGAATACTTTTCATCCAAGTCTATCAATTTTATATTCACTTGCTCTATAAAAAAGTACTAAGCCATTAAAATTAAATTATATATGATCGTACATCATAATAGTAAATATTTATTTGGTATAAGAAATTGTTAGGTATAACGTCACAAACTGTTTAAACTTTACTCTTGAAACTACGAGATCCGACTGCGTGATTTATGTATGTCCTCAAGAAGAAGGTCATCAATCCTTGGCAGCTACCCCATTTGTACAGGATTCATCCAGGACTTGACACTTGTCACTCGATGTGACACTTTGAAACTGGAACACGCTCAACTTTTTTGTAACAATTGTAAAGCTAGAAAATTGAACAAGGTGGCAAAATGTCGGAAAACAATCAGGAATCGGACCGGAACCATTAGAAATCTGTCGGCAGAGCGCGTACATTCGGCATTTTGATTAAATATTTACAAGACCTTCAATTTTGGATACAGCCCATTCTGTTTCTTTATGAAGATAGTAATAGCGCGGTCAGGTGTTGGACTATATTATCCATCAATTTCATATATGAATGTCAGAATGAGACTGACAATTTAATTAAAAATGATGGTTTAGGATTACAAAACAACTTTAAGAAACACTAAATTGTGGAATATGGACTTCAAACTTGAGGTCCAGAATGAGATTCTGGACCTCAAGTCAGGCCCGTCCGTCCCTGCGCCCGTCTGAAAGGTTCACGGTCCGCCGCCGCTCGCCTCGAGATGGCGCAGATAAGCGGCGACATTTCAATGAATTTCAGCCGAATGAAAACACAATTAACGCATGCATAATGAGGGAGAATTCGTTCCGGGCGGCGAAACAATCGCAGGCTTCGTTAAACATGCAGGTATCCGTTGTATTATTTAGAGCCGGCAACCGCCGAGGAACGACGAACCGGTCGGGGATGCGGCGGCATGGCAGCGGCGACGCGCGTTTGTTTATCTTCTATCAGATATAACGCCACTTTCCCAGAACGGAAAAAAAGAGGAGCTTCGAGATGGTGAAGAAATCGAGCATCGGGTTCGTTAACTGTAAACGCTGCGCAACCGGATCGCCAAGCAGTGATACCATGCCTTTGTGACTTAGAGGCCATACACAGTGGCGGCTAGTGGAAATTGAGGCAGCATGGAACCATCCTATTTTGGAGGTGACTACTGGACTTCTGTAATGACGTCTGTAATGGTTTTTTTGGCACCTCCCGTCCGTAAAGGTGGGTCATTCGTGTCCCACCGTTTTTTCCCCAACTTATTATGGTAGAAAAAATCTGAAAAAATTCATGCTACCTCTTTAAGCCTTGTACTTGATTGGAGCAACCTCGCGAAAAAATTGAGTTGCACTTAAATAGCCGTAACTTCGCGAAAAATAGAGATAAATTATCTACCAAGCGGTAAATTGAAGCTGAAGGATGTAGTTTTTAAGAAAAAATGCGCCGATTGATTAATCTAATTTCAAATGCTTAACTTTGAACAACGAAAATCGGCAAATTGAAACGCGTATTATTCATATACGGGGGAAAGTAATTTTGCCCGGGACACGAATGACCCACCTTTACAGACGGATGTTTAATAGATGGCAGTGTGTTACGCTTACGTAAATATAGTGACGGCTAGGGGAATTTAATTTAATTCTCAAATTGAAGCATGGGACCTACATCGTATTTTAGGCAGTGGCAGTTGCTGCTAAGGTTTGAAAGTTTGCTGCGGAACCCCAAAAATCATTAAAAGTAAAAATTTTCCGTTGAGCCATATTTCCCCTTTTGCAACATTCATGTTTTTTTAGCACAGGCCGGCACTGATTTTAAAGGGCGATTGTTGGACCTACTAAATACACTCAACTCTCTCTTAAGTCACCTTCGCTTAATTCAAAAATTCCTCTTACGTCACCACGTTCCTCCCTCTTAAGTCGCCGTTGAGGTTACGATTGCTTTTAAACGCAGCATTCCACGCATGCGCGTGACAAATTTGCCAAGAGAGGAGTAAATTTCGTGACTTAAGCTGTCGGATGACGCACGGATTTGGTGACTTAAGAGAGAGTTGAATGTAGAAGGTTTTTAAGCGAAAAATCTTGGGTCAAACGTATCGTGTGGAACAACGTTTGTTGGAACAAAACGCGAGTCATAAATAATTTTTTTTTTAAATTTGGTGTTATTTGTGGTCAAATAGAAAAATTCCGTAGATTTTAGACTAGTATTTAAGAAATAGTATTTTAGCACTATTTCATAGAAAATATTTTTTAACAAAAAAAATAAATAAATAAAATCTGCGATTTTCAATTTTTTTAGACGACTACTTGAACTTTTGCATGCGGATTAAACATTGCTTTAACTTTTTCAAATAAATTTCTTGGATATCTTGTCATCTAACCTCACTTTTCGCGATCTTGTGCTAGTTTTTTTTCAAAATTGCCACCATATTGGCCATGTCACGTGTCAAAATTGATTTTTATGTCGTCGGACATGCAGATATGACCCCCAAAAACGTTTTTTCAATTCTCAATAATAAGATGTTTTCCCATTTGTTGCGAACTCTTTGGCCCACACTGTATATATGTAGAGATACGGTTGCCAGATGTGCGATATACATATAACATTATGAATAGTAATATTTTTATTAAAATAAAGAAAATACTCTAGAATTATTAATTAGTAATTTCACACCATTTTAAAACGATTTAAAAAAGCCGGGCGGACTTTTCAATTTTTCGAAAAGAAAAACTTTATCCGGCTTTAAAAGCTTTATCCGAACGTCTGGCAAGCCTGTGTAAAGAAGTCTGTTTATTAGGTACTGTTTTGATTTTTGCCTACCAGAAATGTTTATCTTATAGTACAGAGAGCGACAAAAATGCGGCACAAATTCAATAAAACTGAAACAAGTTTTCGAGAAACAAAGAATTGACCGATTATTATAAGCAACCGGACAAAGATCATATAATTATTTAGGACCAAAGTTATACAATACTATACCGGAAGAGCTAAAACAAATAAATAAGAAGTCAATTAAATATAAATTGAAATCATTCATCTTAACTTTACCCCGAGAAATATGTCACAACTACATTGAAAATAAAATGAATTAAAATAAGGCTATTGTCTGCATATATATTTTTAGTTAGTTTGTTTTTATCTGAACCTATAAAAGTATGGATAAAGCATATATTTTTTGTTAATTATTGTAAAAAAATGTTTCATTTGTAATTTTGTTTCTGTAAAAAGTGTGTAAAAAGGAATATAATAATATTTCATTTATTGTACATAATAAATACTTATCCGTACATAACTATAAATTGTAAATTATTTTGTCTCGAAACAAGTGCCTTAAGCACTTATCGAGTATACATATTTATTTATATTTATTGATATATTATATATGTTATATGGTTTTGTAAAAGCTTAAATGTAAATAAATATCTTATTATTATTATTATATTATATTATTATAAGAATGCATATTTTGACTGCCACATCATCTTCCGATTTTTAATATATCATCATCAATTTTGTCAAATAGCAGTCCCCTATATTTGATGTTGATTTTGGTAAATCTAGTATTATTTAAAACAACCGTATAAAAAATTACCTTTCATTAGAAAACTTCAGAGAAATTTCGAAATGAAAAGTATGAGACATAACTTTTATTACCCCTAAATATTAATTCTGACATTAAAAAAAATCTGTCATCTTTATCAAATCAATCATCTCTCAAAAAAGTTGGCGATCGACAGGTGATTTAGCTGTCAAAATATGCTTGTACAAACATACATATTTTAACAGCTACATACAATCACATGTCGATAGCTAGATTAAAATTTGACCTGTTTAATTTTTTTTTGCGAAAACTTGCTTGTTTCAGTTTTATTAAATGTATACAGTGTTTTGCTGCTCTATGTATAATACCCAACATCCAACAAAGCGAAACTTAAATATATTTATAGGTATTTATGGAATAACAATATCGTAGTTAAGCAAACATAAGTTTATGTAGGTATAGTCCATCTATTCTGAATTGAAAATGATAAAAACGCCTAGGGACAAAAAAAGCGGTGCAACTTTATGATTCCATGGGCGTGCTCGAATAATAACTTTTAGGGATAGGTAATAATAAGTAATTAACGTCGTTTTAGGCATTCATATATGTTTAAAAAAATACGCTGACTTTGACAAAGTCTTTATTTTTAAATTCATCGTACTCGACCGTTTCGACATTTTCGCTGGTTATATCTGAAGCTACGTTATTTTCATCCGTTTCGAAAGGCCTCCAGAAAGCCATGTTTATGAAAGAGGTATTGATTAAAAATATCGATTTTTTAATGATTGAACTATGACGCAAATAAAATAAAAGTTTGTATAATTTAAACCTTTTAAAAACCCACTTCGTCGTTATTGTACGCGCACAGAATATAAAGCATCAAAACACTCACAAAAACAACGTTTTTTTTGTATACAGTCGGTCAAAGATAGCGTGGTTATAACCCGTGTTTTACCGCCAACGTAATCAACTGGGTCGACTGTATGTGGTGTCTGGTGACATATTTCCCCCTACCAGAGTAGCGACAATGACCAATGAAGTGTAGATTCCGCCCACTTCTTAAGTGACAGTCGCTCATCAAGGCAATGTGGACTACGATACGGTCTATACGGGTAACAGATCAGTATAGAAACGCGTATTTAGTTCCATTCAAAGTGTTAGTAAACTGATATATCCTTATCCTACCTCGTATAAGTACCTATTTTCAATTTAGAATGGAAATTCTATACTAAAGTTTCTAAAACTGCGCTCTTTTTATAATTTTCTTCATATCAACATTTCAAGAATATAAATTTAAATAATAGTAACGTTAAATTGTTTAATTTTGTATCTACATACATACGTCAGAAAAACAGTTGCGGAAAACGTACAAATGCATTCGTTATCCGCAGGAATGTTATAGGACGCAATCAAGTCGCGTGGAATTATCATTCACTTAACGAAATCGTGCATACTGAAGTGTAGCGCATACGCGAGATAATTTAAAAAATGTCATACGCTGGAGGTCGAGGATACAAGCGATATGCGACTCGTTATGCTTAAGTGCATTTTGCTGAAACGCAACAGCTGTCGCCGCTAGAAAATTAAAGCTCCCGGAAATACCGCTTAAAATACGCCAGCAAAAATAGTTACATACATTCATAGGTATACACTCGTGCAAAGACGCGTATTAGAATACGTAGATTGCAGGAATCTTCTAAAAACGAATAACCTGCTGGAGCTACTGGAATGGGTTTTGGGGAAAAATGTGTCTTGGTTCGTCCAGAGGTATTTAGTCGCGTCAATGAAGCCTTTTCTTCGGAAGTCCTCAAGAACAGCTTCGATTTTGCTGATTTTTTTTTAATTCTGTTTTTTTATATTATTTAAAATCAGAAACCTTTTGGAGCGGGGACGGAACTATTTATATTGTTTAAACAATATCTATGATATTTATATAAAAAATTCAGTTTGGTCTTTATTTTTTTCTAAAAAAATCTTCATATATTAATTTTAGTGTAACAAATAGTTGTTAAAAGAAAGTTTTGAACAATAATTCAATATTTAAGTCATAAAAAAATATATATGTGTTACGTGTATACGCTACATATATTTGTTTTTGCTTACACATACATATACACTCTAGGAAATTGCACCTTTACATATTGGCGATACATGTGTAGAAGACAATAAGTTAAAAGACACCAGTAAGGACAGACAAAGACAGTTAGATGCACCAGTGTTTCACGCTTGTGTATGTATTACAAACGTATGATGTAAAACGTTACCGGCGGATAACAGAAACTGAAAAGTTGAGTGGAGACACACTCGCCTTTTTCACAGTTATGAGGGTGTACATCGACTTAGCTGTATGAAACGAAATTCTTACGTAATTCTGACTTACAATTATCCCATACACTTAAAAGAAGTGTACGAACATAATTGTATTAATTTTTGTAATCCTTAACTAACCGGTCTGCAAAAAAATAAAATTGAAGTTCTATAAAAAATAAAAAAATAAAAATATAAATCAACCCGGTTATAAGACGAAAGAAAGAAAAAATGCCTATTGAATATGTGGTTCAAAAATGTCACCCCTTTGTGCTTCGCGAAAACCTAGTCTATCGTAAAACTCAGTTCTTACACGTTCTAACACTTCAGGGGAAATATTATTTAGGATTTGTACAATTCTGGCCCGTAAATCATTTAAATTTCGTGGTCTTTCATGTGCATGTCCGTAAACAGTTTGTTTGCTATTATTGCAACGAGTTTATTCAACAAAAAAAATATCAGAGAAATTTTTAAATATTAAAAAAAGAGCATCTGTTTTTTATTCATGCATTCACTGGATGTGATACTACATCCGCTTTCTAATAACAAAGGTAAAAATGGTTTTATTAAAATTTTTGATGATAATCAAACGTTACGTGCAGCAGCTGAAAATTTTATGGTTGAAGAGCAAAGTGAAGAAGTACATTTTAATGACGGTATTAATTGTATTCTCACAATGTATGGTGCTAAAACTGCCAAAAACTTGAATGAACTGGGATATAAATGTTTCATAGCATTAGCTTCAAAAAATAAAAGCGTACAACTTAATTCGTTACCTCCGACAGAAGATGCAGCAAAACAACATATTAAGAGAGTCTACCTACAAGTTCAGCAATAGAAAAATAATTCTTCAATACCCCCTGAAAAATGGGGTTGCCAAAAAAAATCATGATTTAAAACCAATCAAAATGACACAACCAGCAGCACCTAACAACGTTTTAAAAATCATATGTATTTTGCTCTTGCAAAACGATGCGGTTCAGCGTGTGGCTGCAGAAAAAGTGGTCCTCATTGCTCACTAGCCTGCAATAACCACCCACCACTTGAAGATGAAGTCTCCGAAACACAAAATATAAATGAAAATTAAATTTACTTTATTTTGTATATAAAATAATTTCCACAAAATATAAATGAAAATTAATTTTTTTTTGTATATAAAAAAATTGTATATAAAATAAAAATGTTAATAAAAATTTCTTATTTTGGTCCACAAATTGATTCCATGTCATTATTACATAGAAAAAACGTATAGGTAATTGTTTATAACATTCATTAATATATTGACATATAATTTAAAACTATTTACAATAGCAATATAAAAAAAAATAACATAAATATCTCTTTTTTCCAAGTTATTAATGGATATTGTATAAAGAAAAATTGTTTTTCTACATAAATATCATATATATTGTTTAAACAATATAAATAATTCCGTCCCCGCTCCAAAAGGTTTCTGATTTTAAATAATATAAGAGTTTTTAAAAAAAAATCAAAATCGGAGCTGTTCTTGAGGACTTCCGAAGATTGTCTGTTTTATGTATTCATTGACGCGACTAATTGGAGCAGTCCGAAGGATTCTATATTTTTGTATATTTTTATTATTGTACTGTATTATATTTTACAATAAAATTATAGTGATGGTCTAGGTATATGCAAGTACGCCCTTTTGTTGCTGAACACGGTTTCTTGATTGGTCTAGAGGTGTTGGAGCGAGCAATCGCTTAAGGTTTCTACCGGTGTTTTTTCTACTTGTTATTAGGCACTCGTAATTTAATGATAACTAATATTAGGTACCTACATACGAGTATGTAGGTTCATTTTATTTTGTCCCACTTTTAAACAGGACTTAAAAGTTAAGACGAGTAAAAGGTTTAGCTCCTTTTGAGATTAAATCCTAGGAGCGAGTCATTTGAGAGGCGATAGGTATAACTCCTATCGTGAGCGATATACGCTCAGCAGAGAAACAGATCTAATCGGGATGGGATTCGAACATACTTAGGTCGTTTAGCTCGCCTCGGGAGTTAAACCTGAGCGATAGCAAGAGGTTTTACTCCTCGAGCGAGTCAGCCGAGTCGATGATACGATTAAATCGTTCCAGGAGTTAAACCTCGAGCAGTGCGGCAGGGTTTAACTCCTCATGTAATTTACGCATTTATAAGCGTGGCTACTGCGTTTTTACTGTGGGCACTGAACATAAAAAAAACTAGAAAGCCCACTCTAAGCTCCACCCACTAATGCACTCTCCTTGCCCCGCCCCGGATCTCATCGGTTATCGGCGGCCGCGCTCATACCGTCTGTCTCAGCATAAAGCTGAAGTTCATTCGAGAGCCGTGGGCAGTTCGCTATACCGGACGGATCCTATATTTATTGATATTTATGTGGCTTATGGTTCATAATTTATGAATTACTAGCGACCCGCCCCGGCTTCGCCCGGTTTACGACATCACATTAGAAACCTCTAAAATTATATCAGTGTTTCTCTACTATATTTTGTATGTATTATACATATAAACCTTCCCTCTTGAATCACTCTATATATTAAAAAAACCGCATCAAAATCCGTTGCGTAGTTTTAAAGATCTAAGCATACATAGGTAGTAGATAGGGACAGACAGCGGGAAGCGACTTTGTTTTATACTATGTTATGATGATGATTATTTAATAAAATATCTGACTTCTTACGTGTGAATAACGAAAAAATATATTTTCGTTATTGCCAAACAATTTTTCATCATTTGAGATTATGTCTACACTATACAGAACATTTATATCAATATCAACCAAAGATGGTTTATAAATGAACTTAATAAAAAACCAATTTAACGGAGTAAAAATAACAACAATTTTGGTGTTAATATTCAACGTGATTAAAAAATATCATAAGAAAATCTTACCTTGTTCTCTTAACAAGCAACAAGCTCTTAACAAGCTTATTATTCAAAAACTAAAAAAGCCGAGGCGTGGGACACTATATCAGAGAAAATAGCAATGGACGTGAAAACGGTACGACAAAAAAAGTTTATTGGGATCTTTTCGGCCACAAAAAAGCAAAGGAAAAAAGTCACTTCGAACAGGAAAGGGTAGGTGAAAATGACTGATTTGTCTATTATTATTCCACCATCGCCTTTGCCTCTTTTTTTCTTATTCTGCCTGATATAACTAATTTATTTATAACAAAAAAGGCAGCTTGCGCTAAAACGACTACTTCATCTGAATATATCTTTAGTACGAATGAATGGAGAACAGTGAGAAACATCGCATACGTTTGAGAAAAAATTTCACCACAATTACTGAAGGGCGAGAACGCACGCATGTGTGTGCGTTCTCGCTTTAACTCGTCGCATGCGCTCTCTAGTTTGTACGCACCTTTTGAGGATTTAATTGTTGAGGAGGATTTGCCTCGCTACTCGGACATCTCGTGCTCACTCATAGAGTAAAATATGTTTTGATCAAACAGTTAAACTTAAAAGCAACTCGCTCAGGATTTAATCGTAAGCCCTGCTTTTAAATGGTTGTAGAAGTGTTACTTTTTGAACAAAGTTTCGCCTCGAACATCGACCATTATTTCCACCTCTCTCGTTTATAGCCAGATATGACGACCTTTTTTTGGATGGGTCATTATTCATTAAATAGGTACATATTATAAACAAAATCCCTTAATTAAAAATAAAAAGGCACATGTGGCATATATCAATAATCACTATAGAAAGTTCTATTCTAGTAGCTAAAGATATACAGGTTCCATTATGAAAAAAATTAGGTTAAGTCAATAAATTTGACATTTGACGGTTTGTAATATTTTTAACATTACTGCGTAAACCGTTACAAAAAACTGTACAAACTCATTTTTTGCTCAATTTTCTAGTGTAAAAATAACATTACTGTAACCATTTAAAAGTGGAACAGAACCAAATGAACACAGTGTACATATACGTTTAGATATTTTCTCGAACATTACAAGGGATGTTCTAAAAGTTCTCGGAATAGAAAACAGTAAAATAATAGCGACATTAGCGACAGCTTTTGATACGCAAAAAATATTGCTGCAGCTGCCATGACATGGTAAAAACATTTGCATTATTACGGTCTAATTTTGGGGGCGTACTTTGAAAATAAATAGGTACGTTTGTACTCCAAATGTTGGTGCCTACTATGAAACTATGAAACTTGGACGAAGGGTATGGTACATTGTTAGAAATGTGTTAGATCTGGCGATCGAGCTGGCCACTCAATCGGTTCCCTTCGTCCTAATTAACGGTTTCGGAAAACCTAAATACGTTTAAATACGGGAAACCCTAAATTTGCCGAATGAATGTGTTAGTTTTCGGAAGATTCAGTATCATCTGGATCTGGATACAACGTTATCTAACTAGAGAATCCAACTTTGTGCTAGTTAAATACCTTACATGATTTTGTCAAATAAATTGTCAAAATTTTGTCAAATAAAGGGCCAAGAATTCTATCAATTCAACAACAGCAATAAGTACTCTATATAAATACTCAAGTTTTGAGTATCTCACATCATTATCCAATGGAAATTTCACTAGCTCAATAAATGTGATTTTGCATATTAACATTCCTAAACGCCTAAAGCGATTTTAATTTGCTCTCAAAGGGAACAAACCCAGTAATATTGTATTAATTATTCATATTACGTGTTTTATCAAAGCAGAGTATTTTAAATTAAATTTAATCTCCATTTTAACAAAAAAATCGATGCGGAAGTAATATTTTCTTTGCATCCATTTTTATTTCCAGTTTTACCCCACCGTATATTAATCTAACGCAGATGTATCCAGGCAGAACGTCGAGATAGAGTATTGTAGTTGTCATGTGAACCAGTTTATAAAAAAATTATGTTGTATATGAGGCATAAAAAAACTGGATGCGGAAGTAACGATTCCTTTCCAGGCATTTTTTTTCAACAATTTGGTCTCGCCCTCAATTAATAATTAATTAAACAGGTGAACAATTTCCTACCACCTCGCTAGGTGATTATATCACATTTTAATGAAATTTCGCAATTCACTTGAATATTTACCTACTTGTTAGGCCGTATATCACATTGGATGGCTATGCTTTATAGGTGGACGATCACGAAGAATGCCGTGCAGTCACGCACCTGGAGTAGTAGCGTGCTGAAACAGGTTGTGTGTCTACAAATTTAATTTTAAAAATATCGTCATAAACCATAGGCGTCCCGCGAGGTGCCAGAATTAGTCAATAAAATGTTACGTCTCAATTTTAGAATGAACTTTTTCTGTACAAGATATTTCAGTTCATTTTATTTTGACTAGACAGGTGAGCATTAAAAAATAAAAACACTGCCCAAGGAATTACTACTTCCGCATCTAATCTTGCCATATTTTTCTACACTGGAGGAGAATTTAAATTTTCGGTGTAGGAATAAATTCACACTTGAACAGTTTTCCAGTTAACATCGAAACATTTTTTTTGCACTTAACGCGCCGCGCGTTTCGCCAACCATGTTGGCATCATCGGGACATGATTAAAACTAGAGGATATGATTAAAATAGTTTTAACACCTCCTGATGATGCCAAAATGATTGGCTAAAAAGGCGCGTTGAGTGTAGAAAAGCGTTTCGGTGTTAAGTGTTCAAGTATGCATATATTTTTCTATATTAAACCTCAAAAACTCAGTACACATATAAGACTGTGATATTTGAATTTCTTAACCCAGAAATCCAGAAAACCATACTTTTGTAACGTTTTGTTCACCACGGGTTTGTAAGGTGTGAAAAATTTAAACTCGCACTTTCAACTAACACTGTTTATTTAACTGAATACAAATACGGATTAAACACTTAATTTTTTACACAAATGTATTTCTGTATTTATATTCGACTGTACGAAGACCGCGACCGCGCGTAATTTATTTCAAAGATAGACTGTCATCCCGCGTCGATATGCCTCCCTACAGTTTGTGTAAAGCCAACATCGGCCACTTTTGAAAAAAGAAAAACAGAGTGAGACGACAGATAAGAAGCAACCGCATACGCATCGAAGGTAGTGAGGGAATAATACCGGCCCACTCACCACCTGCCGCTAGACAGAGCGAGAAGTGTACTAGAACACTGCACGAGTATGTACAGCATCGCGTGATTACGAATACGAATACTCGTCAGACGAGTAACACGATTACCCCGTGTGTACTCGTACGCGTCACGCACTTCAGTACTCGCATCGTTTCGCATCGATATCGGCGAGTATAACATTATTCGGCATCGTTTCGCATCGGCATCGAGGATATTTTGCTTATGATGAAGGAATGTATAACATTGTATGAAATATATCTTCGCGGATCAGTTTGACTACTAGTCGAATTTATAATTTGCACATTCGTCCGATAAAACAAAATGCAGTTTTTGGTCATGTGACAGTTCTACCTTCGCACCATGCAAATGGAATCTTTGACGGAGCTAAAAGCGACCGTGCTCAGTGCCAGTGCACTCAAGTCGAATTCACTAAACCTGCCTAATTCCTTAGTTGCTTACTTTATCCTGTGTCGACTTGTGGAGAACCGATGCCTACTACAGTTCTGACAAATAGTACTAGTAATTATGATGTATATGTCTTCGGTGATATATCGTCAAAACGATGCCGAGTATGTACTCGCATCGTTCAGTCGTATACTCGGCGATTATTTCTCCGATTACTTTTTACGTAATCGTGCAGTACTCTAAAGTGTACTTGAAGTAAACAGTATTCTTGTTAAAAAAATTATTAAAATGGTTTATTCACGCGAAGAAAAATATCAGAATCTCGTATAGCATGGCATCATAACGGCAATTCTGAATGTAAATTAAAAGATTCATTTGCTAACATGGGTTCCCAGATCGGCCAACACTTTCTACAAATACTAGGTATCCAAAATATTGCGCATAATCTTGTTCGTACAGCCAAGCATTTTGTTCCGGCGCCGCGGCGCGGCGGGCGATGAGGATCTCCCTTCTCTTCAAATACACTAACGTGTTGATTCGTACTGACTAGCGGTAGGTGATGAAGGGCCGATCTCACTTTCCCACTACCTTCGATGAGTAAAGATGGTTGCGTCTCACATGTCGTTTCACTTCTGTTTGTCCTTTTTCATAACTGGCTGATGCCGGCTTTATACATACTGTATATACCCGGCTGGCTGGCGCTGGCATATTCCAGCACTCGGCCTCGAAAGATGCAGAAGCCTGCGGAAGGCTCCGGAAGCCTACGCAACGCGGCTACGTATCGGTGAGGCACCCTTGTTTTGCTGTACGGCTGACCGGGCGGTGATGCATGCTATTGGTGCTAAAACACTTTGCATGTTTTATTTAACTTAAGATCTTAATCTTAATCTTATATCTTAACTTAAGATATGTTTGCAGCCTCAGCCATCTATAGAATCATTGAATGAATTGGACTAAGACAAAATTCCAGAAAACCATACTTTGTTTTATTTAACTTTAAGATATGTATGTACGTAAAAAACGACGTTTTCCACGAAACAGCGAATTACTATACTTTTCTCGACACGCGTTTCGCTAACTAAGTTGATATCGTCAGGAGAAGATTAAAACTCAATAATGTTGTACACACACCTTTTGAATAATGCACACCGTGGAAGATATAACTCGGCCTTTATACGTGACTGTCTATGGCCTGTCGGGAAGCTCTCAAGGACATCGGGATGCGATGCTGTCGTACGCCTGTCGAGGTGGTTTAACTATTTCCCTACATCGAGGCATCCATAATTTTACCAACATATATGATGTGTTCCCGTTCCGTTATAAGGGCATACCTGTTCCAAATACCTGTTCTCAAAATAATTTCTTTTTGGCAACTGAGACTCGTATAGTTACTAAAGTAATGAGTGCGTTTGTATGTACTAAGGAATCCAAGCTGTAAGAACGTTACCAGCTAATTTTTCTAGTATGGTGCCACGGGATTGTGAGGTCATCACAGACATGTGATCTATGTAACAATACGCATGTTGTATGGTCCAGCTCTATAATTGGGAATTAAAAGTTTAATTAAGTCATTATAACCTTATAATATAGGTACCATGAATCAAGGTTCTTCGCGTTTTAGGCCCAAATTTTATGAATTTTTATGGGTAAGTTCTTTTGAGTGTAATAAAAAAGTGTATCCCCTCACACATACAAATGTATGTATATCAGTATAAATGTTATATCATGTATAACATTTAAAATATTTCCACTGTACATGAATCATAAACGTAATCTACAAAAAGTAACAGGAAAAACGTTAGAATACTGATTAATGATTAATCCTACTGACCGAGACAAAAATCATCTGGTAGCGTTAGTCGGCCATCGACCACTAAGTAGTTAAGATTTGTCCTTGAGGCTGTCGTTGCTACGGCCGCTAATAAGTAAATTACATTTTTTTTATTAACAAATATGATTTAACTCCAGAACTGGCTCATTGTCAAACTAACTCTTATCCATCCAATACACGTACAGGGTGACTGATGAATAATTGACCCCTTTCCATTCCATTAATATTTACGATAAAAATGTGTGCAAAGTAATGACGCTATACCTAGTAGTTCTTAGATATTCTTAAGTATATATAAGTTAATATAAGAACAGAACGTTAAAAAATCACGTGTCAGGCCAGTTGGTCCGATTTTTTCTTAATGCAATATGCTGTATATTTTTGCAAAAACTGAATCTCTTACTTTTTATGAATACAGCGATACAATCATACAAAATATAGGTATAATGTAAACGTACCTTCGAAGTTGTGTAGTTCAGTACATAGTTATTTACGATATTGATTGTCACATAACTTTATACAGGGATACAAAACAAAACTTATAATATTGTATAGGGTTTTTTCCTTTATAATCCGTCACCCCTTTAAAAAGTTAATTTTTGAGAAAAAAAAAAAGATAAATATAAAAGTTGAAAGGTTTTTCCTGAAAATTGAAATGTTAATCAGAAAAACAAAAGACGATAGCAAAATAAAAAAAGTTAATTTATGATATTTTTATATCATCCTGTATATATTATCACATTTTTGAAATCAATTTTATTTCCACATTCTAAAAATATATAATAGGTATGTCTATTTTTGGACCAGTCGTTTTTGAGTTATTTTACTTTAAATAATTCCATCTAGTTTGCGGTGCATGGCGATTCAACATAAAAATGTGACGTTTATCGCACTGGCCATAGATCACTATGGAAAACCACACAAATAAATGAATCTATGACATTAAATTATAAATAAAAAAGAAAAAAGTCACAGAAGGTTTAGGGTTAATACATTATATAAAAATAATTGTAAACGTAACATTTTTATTTTGAATCGCTAGGGACGACTAACTAGACAGAATTATTTAAAATGTAACAAGCCGGAATTACCTAATACCTGAAAAACGGCTGGTCGAAACAGACATATTACATCGTGTGTGTAAAGCCGACATCGGCCGGTTATGAAAAATGACAAACAGAAGTGAGACGACAGATAAGAAGCAACCGCATATGCAGCGAAGGTAGTGAGAGAATAAGACCAGACCTCTCACCACACTACGTTAGTCGTTAGAACGAGAAGTGTAGAATTTGTACTTTTTCACAACCAGCCGATGTTGGCTTTACATATACTGTATAATTCTGGAATGTGAGAATTAAGTTGATTTCTAGAATTACCTATTTTTTTTTTAGTTACGCTAAAGTTAACTTTTTTTATTTTGAGATCGTCTTTCCATTTTTTCAGGAAAAATACTGCAACTTTTGGTTTTATCTTTTTTTTTCTATCTCAAGAAATAAACTTTTTTAAGGGATGGCAAATTACAAGCAAAAACCCGGTACATATTTTTACTGACTCACTTAGAGCGTTCATGTCCACGTTTGTATATATTTTTACAATTTGTTTCTGTTTGAGGTTAGGTATCTCTAATAGTTTTGGAGATATACATATATAATGGTATAGAGACCGTGCAAGGGGACTGGTGGCGCCATAACGGCAGTGTTCGTAAATACGTGCTGTGGTTTTTAAGTGGAGTTACACCAAGATTTCGCAGTTTCTGTTGTTTAAAAAAAAAAATTATTAGCAAATACTACTTTATAATCCTTACTAACGGTAAGTATGATAAATATCTTTATGAAAAACTCATAGTTTGAAATGAATAGATGGTGTGACATGATTCAAATCGATAAAACGTACTGAAATTGACGTTATGGTTTCATAGATGTCATCCATCGGGACAAATATTATTTTGGAGACCGGTTTTTCGAAAATCTTTTTTTGAAGACGATTTTATCGATTCTATCCGATTCTGTTGATCGACGATCTATCCATTTTTCTCGTTGACACAATTTATTCGGGTTTACAGAGAAAGAGTAGTACTTGACATTACTTGTGATTCTTGCTCGATTTTTGCAATGTATCACGCAACACACATCACCATATGATTTTTTGTTGCCCATCTTGTAGGTTAGGTTTTAAGCTTTAAAAGCTGGTTATCACGCATAACAGGCACTGCAAACTTCAAGTTGTTTACCGGAATTGATGCGCGATATTTGTAGAAATTAATTGCACTTTGTTAATATTACGTTACCAAAGTCTTTTTAAAAATATAAACTGAAAAACATAATTTTTCTACGTAAACTATATGACAATGACATGCCACAGCACGTAGTTTACGCCTCGGCCACCGTGATCGCTGATTGTACAAAATGGCGAAACCACGCCTCTCTGCACGGTGTCAATAATAATCGAGGCAGTTGCAACCGACACGTGATTTTTCATCGCTCTGTACAACTATTACTTTATTTTTATTTTCATTTTATTAAAAATGCAGGTAACTCCATTTTTATAAAAGGATTTAACAAATTTACCGGACAATAATAAACAAACAATATCAAATTGACAAATCAGTCTTGAAATCAACTGTTTTCGAAGTTAATATATTTAACAGAACTTAATACATTCTTAAAACCAGCAGTATCCATTTAAATATATTTAAGTAATAATGGTCAAGTAAAAACCAAAATAGTTGGGGGATTGCGCTTGCCCTTGCCTCCAATGACCTTTTTTTTTTGCTTTTTTTGTTTAATCTGCGTTGGTCGCCCCCTCCAAAGACAAATACTGGCTACACCCTTGTGTAGAGATCTGTCTATAGGGGTGTTGGCCATAATTCGCTATATGGAAAGACGCTTAAAATTGCGTAGATTTCTGTTAGGTACATTAATGCCGATTTTAGAAAGGAGAAGGGGACAATCTGTAATTCTTGAGTCTTCAAATTTACCATTGCAAGCATATATGTCCTATGGTAGCTCTCAAAGTCGATATTAAATTTGGATGCTGCAAATCGAAGGAACCTCTTCCCAATGTATCAATATGACACTGATACTGGGGAGACCTAACGAAAAAATCCAAGACAATTCCGAGTCGCAAAACTCAATTTTTTAAAACCCTTTAGACAAATAGATCTACGAAACAGCCCTTCTGGCCGAACCAACTATTAAGGTCCTTGACAGATATAACATAAATGAAATTCTCCTTGTTTAAACTATAAGCAGTTTTTTCTTTCCTCTACAAAATGATTCACCACAACATTTTTTTTGATGCTCTGATTTCAATTGTTTATCAGAGACCACTCCCAAATAGCCTTCACATCCTTCTGAAGTCGACCTGAATCCTCCCACTGTTCAATCCATGCTGACTGTTGAATATTTATCTTTTATCTACATTAATTATGTCATTTACAAATAGAGTAAACAGTAGGAGGACGCAGTGCGACCCTTGATGAAGTTCTGATGTCACCTTAAATGGATCAGAATGAAAGTTGTTGTTGATTGTTCCCTTCCATATAAAGTTTTCAAACCACGCAACAGCCCTAGAATTAATACCAGTGGTGGTCAGTTTAGCCAATAATAGCTGAAAATAACTCTGCCAAAAGCTTTCGAGAAGTATGTACATATGTACAGAGCCAATCTGCGCCCCCGCTTCAAATCCTTCCAAGAGATCCGATTCATATACGAGTAAAATCAAGTTGTTAGTGGTTGACCTTCCACTGGAAAATCCAAACTGACACGCCTCTATCATTTTTCTACACTTCTCTATACTATCGAATAACTTTCCAATCATACACTGATTATACAGTGCGCGCCTAAAGTATGGAATAAATTCAGTAAATGTGAAACAAAAAATTTTTGGAAAAAATCCTGGAACAGGTCGATTTTGTTTAATAAAAACACACATTTTTGAGGGAACGTCTAATTTCAGATGTCATTTGTTTTTGAGTAATGACGTCATCAACTTATTTTTCAAATGGCAACCCCCCATTTTATTTAATTTGAGAGACGGTATAAAAATGTTGCCACCTTACATACAAAAATTTTGAGTAAATGACAATTGAATGTTACAAAATGAAATATATATTTTTCACAATAAATAAACGAAAATTTCTTTAATAAGCAAATACAATTTTAAATTAAGTGTTCGAAATGCCGTTCATCAACTTCTCGGCAATATGCAAGCCTGTGTACAAATTCTTCTTGTACATTCTGAATGACTTCCGGGGTAATGGATTCCATTTCATCTTTAATGCGATCTCGTAGTTCGGCTAAATGATGTTGTCTTCTGCAGTAAACAAACGTTCGATTTTAAATAACCCCATAAAAATAATCAAGTGGTGTAAGATCTGGGGATCTCGCGGGCCATTCTTTCGGTCCTCGTCTGCCAATCCACCTCTGAGGAAAGATGACGTCTAAATATTCACGAACTGAGCGCGTATAATGCGGGGTGCTCCGTCTTGCTGAAATCAGAGTGTGTTATCTGGAATGTCAGGATCATTCTCGTTTGGGAAAATTACTGCAAGCGCTGGAGCTAGATCATTTTGCAAGAACTCCAGATATCTTTCTCCTGTGAGAGTTTCTTCACAGAAGAAAGGCCCTATTATTCTGTTTGCGACTATTCTGGCCCACACGTTTAATTTCTGCGGATGTTGAGTATGTGCTTCGATGATCCAATGAGGATTTGTCTGACTCCAATACCTGCAATTTTGACGGTTCACTGTGCCGTTTAGACAAAAAGTGGCTTCATCAGAAAAAAGTATTTGCTGGTGTAAATTTGGATTTGTTTGACAAAGATTCGTCATAGTTTCACAGAGTATCTTGGGTAATTTTTGGACGTCCTGATTTTGGTAGATCTTTAACATCACCAGTTTCTCTAAATTTGGACTCAATCTTACTAACTGTGGATTGGGTGATAGGGTTATCTGGATATTTTGCATTAAATAAATTGCATACCTCCTGCTGAGTTCTAGTCTTATTTTCACATCCGATGAAAATCAAAATTTCAATTCTTTTTGTCACAGTTAAATGTGCCATATTGAAATTGGAATTTTTATAAATACTAGCACGTTAAACTAACTTTTTGCACAATTTAATGACAAATCTTCTGATGAACTGACAGTAAAAACCATGGATACGTCAAAAAACTTAATCTGATAATTTTTTTGCTTAGCAACGTACTTTTTTGCTGTTTTATTTATGTTCAGTTTTTTCAGAAATTTCCGTTTATTTATTGTGAACAATATTTTTCAATTTGTAACATTCAATTGTCATTTATTGAAAAATTTTGTTATGTAAGGTGGCAACATTTTTTATACCATTAAATCGACATTGAAAGGGTCTCTCAAATTAATTTAAAAAAAATGGGGGGTTGCCATTTGAAAAATAAGTTGATGACGTCATTACCCAAAAACAAATGACATCTGAATATAGACGTTCCCTCAAAAATGTGTGTTTTTATTAAACAAAATCGACCTGTTTGAGGATTTTTTCCAAACATTTTTTGTTTCACATTTACTGAATGTATTCCATACTTTAGGCGCGCACTGTATATGCACATCTCTATAGTTCGTAATTTCGTTAGGATAACCTGACTTGAATATAGGGGATATGAAACTTCGATTCCAAATATCTGCAAACACTGCCAAATCGAGTGATGAATTAAAAATAGTTTGTAAAGATTTACTGAGGCTTTACACCCAATTTTTCAAGAAGACATTAGGCATAAAGTCGGGACCAGAGATGGGCGACGTCGACAATGTCATGTCAACAATTGAGGAGCTTGCTGCAAAAACGATGCAGCTCCATTTTCAACGCGTGACGAGGTTAGCTGCTTATAATTTGGATAAAAATATTAAACGTTATTTAACGCAAGTTCGACGCAGCTCAGCATACATACGTACTAGTCAGTATGTATACGCCATGCGCTGAGATGTGTGGAATTTGCGTTAAATAACGCCTAATATTTTTATCGAAATTATAAGTAGCTAACCTCATCACGCGTTGAAAATGGAGCTGCATCGTTCTTGCAGCAGGCTCCTCAATTGTATTGTCGACTTTGATCACAGCATAAGAAGAACCTTATGTTGTGCTTTGATGTCGAGGCTAACAATTTTTAGTACCTATGTATGTACATCGAGAATGTACTATGTTCTATTTGTAACAAAATAGCAAGGAGACAAATAAACATATAACGTCCAGAATTATTAATACATATAACGTCCAAATTTCAGTTCAGCCCATAGTATTTCCAACATTATTGTTGCTATGGCGATTTGGTTTCAGTTTAAATTTGTGCTACTGCAACTCACCAAATTGCACGAATTTGGCCGCAGACACGACCTAACATTGTTTTATTTAACATGTTTACGAGACACTTATCTCGCGTATTGATCCCTGATTTTTTTTATACCCAAGAAATCCAAGTTGTCCTTCCTTTGACCTTAATCGAGATAGCGACAGTTTTAAGTGCGTACTTTTCCAGTCGACGTAACGACCGCTAAAAATGAACTTTCTGAAGTGCAGTTATCGTGCTGATAACAGAACGAGGTTATAATAAAAATCCTATCATAAATCCGTATGTCATCATTCCTTTTGAGAAAAGATAAGCGATTGCCCTGTTTACATAGGTACCCTTTATCTCGTTCGATAATTATTTTTTGCTGTTGAATTCTAGTTTTTAAAAAAACCAATACGATAAGGACCGGCGTGTTATGTAAATACTTGTTTTTTTTTAATAACGTAATCTCGAGTAATCTGCTTCAGTCTATAAATAACAACAAATATTTGTCGAACCCTTATCGCATTATAAGGCCGATAAGATAACGGTTTATTACAATTTTTATTCGGCGGCCCAGTGACGCAATTCTTTTGTTTTAACGTTTTATCGGACACTGATATCTCGTCCGTTATTATATTTGTTAAAATATTTGTAGAGATCTCTATAAATTGTTTTTTAGATAATTAACGAAAATTATCTTATCTGGCTTTATGTACGTGTATTATATTATACATTCAGCCGTCTCCGTTATGTGGAACGCCGATAAGGTGTCAACAGCGTTAATCTTATCAAGTCTAGAAAGCTCCACGGTTTTCTCCCGCATCAGCCGATTAGCTGATTAATTTATAGTTAGTCATTTAATGTCGTTTAATGAAACTCGGTGTTTACGGGTTTTTCACCTTTTGTAGTGTGACTACATTTTCACACATGGTTACTTTTATCACGGAGATCTTAAGATTCTCTGGCATCACGATGCTCTGTCATTAGCTCGAGAGCCTTAGTTTTTACAAACCGGGCCAAGGAAACTTCCTACCCTTACCTTAATTACACCTTCAGAACTTACTCAACCATCCTCACACAGCCGACATGTCGATTTATTCCTAGAGTACAACGTCTTATAAAAAGGTCTTCCATCTACAACCAAGAGTTCTTTAATTCCCTTAGGTAAGGGATTAGTGACAACGATTTGCAAGTTTCATTCATCTAGGAGCTGATACTTCTAGCAGAAGTGATCTTTCTTGACAAAATGAACCACAAAGGGCAGTATTAAGATCTCCCTAAGCGTCTTCGCCATCCTTAAGATGGCTTATAGCCCATATAGGTTATTTTCTCAGGGGACCGAGTAGAAGGGACCCTACGGTGGGTGCTATATTCTGCGATCTTTACGACTTTACTCTCACATTTTCAGACTTAAGGCTTCCACAAAAATCTACAAGGTGTGGTTTCATCATGGTACCTGGATTAAATTGACATATCTATTCCTATACTACCACGTCTTGTAAAAAGGCCAATCGCAGTTCTTAGCTGTGTTCTATCTACACCCAAGAGCAACTTCCTTGGGCAAAGGATTAGTGACAACTATTTGCCAGTTTCATTTCTCTAGGAGCAATATTTCTCGTAGAAGTCATCTTTCTTACTACAAAATGAACCACAACGGACAGTATTAAGATCTCCCTGAGCGTTGTCGCGATCTGCCTTAAGGTGGATTATAGCCATATGGGCTATAATCTGGAAAAATAATATAATCTGTATGATTAGATTATTTTTCCAGGGGACCAAGTATAAGGGACACTACGGGTTCTATATTCTGCGATCTTTAAGACTTTACTCTCACATTTTCAGACTTAAGGCTTCCACAATAAACTACAAGGTCTGGTTTCATCATGGTACATACCTGGATTAAATTGACATATCTATTCCTAGAGTACCAAGTCTTGTAAAAAGGCCAGTCGCAGTTCTTAGTTGTTTTCTATCTACAGCCAAGAATTCTTTAATTCCCTTGGGCAAGGGATTAGTCACTATTTGCAACTATTTGCAAGTTTAATTCCTCTATGAACTGATACTTCTCGAAGAACAGATCTTTCTTCGAGACACGACAAAATGAACCACAACGGACAGTATTAAGACCTCCCTAAGCCGTCGTCGCCAACTTCCTTAGGATGGCTTATAGCCCATATAGGTTATTTTCCCAGGATACCAAGGGACCCTACGGTGGGTTCTATATTCTGCCATCTTTAAGACTTTATTCTCATATTTTCATACTCTAGGCTTTATTTGAAACCGTTTTTTTTTTAAGTATTATAGATAGTATAAATTATTTATTGAATTTAAAATTGTAAAAACATTGGTTCTCACTGATCATGTCTTCGCTCAGGGTATACATATGTACATATAGATACTCACAAAAGTATTCGGCCACCCTTCTATTTCTAAGAACGAATGTACAAAACACAAATTCACAATTAAGTGAGACTGCATAATATGCGTATAGGTTCCTCCATTACTCCTTGATTAAAGGATAATTACAACGTAGACGCAGAATAAAACATTCGCTGGGATTACCCGACTATTCGGCCAGTTAATTATACAAAGGAGGTAATACAAGTAGAGATAGTAGGGTTCTTGGCCATATTATTAGTGTGTGAAAGGTTACATATTCACTGGTATAGACTGCGTGCCTCTATTAGACAGTGTACCCTTGTCACGCAAGTAAAATGCCAAAAGTACGCGAAATCACCGTACCAGAGAGACAACATCTTATCTCCTCAGCAAAAAAAAATATTGCACAGCATAAAATTAGCAGAGACACAGGCATACCACGCAGTACTGTACAGAGTATAATAAAAAAATATGAAATCGATAAAACGGTAGTAAATACAGCACGATCACGGCGACCCAAAATATTAACTCAAAGAGATGAAAGGCAAATTCTCTAACAAATAAAAGAAAAATCCAAGTACTAATGCCAGAGAACAATACAGAACAATATGTGTTGAGATTCAGGAGAGTACTGGAAAGAATATTAGTACTGAGACAGTGCATCGAACCTTAAGAAAAATGTGTACCACGGCCGAGTTGCCCGAAGGAAACCCTGGGTAGTAAGGTCAACAGACAAAAAAAGACTCACGTTTGTGAATGAGCCTGAAACTTTCTGGGATCAGGTTATCTTTAGCGACGAATATAAATTTGAGATATTTGATTCGTCCAGACGACAAATTGTATGGAGAAAACCTGGTACATCGTTAAATAAGGAAAACTTAAAACCTACCGTAAAACACGGCGGTGGATAGCTCATGCTGTGGGGCTGTATGGCGGCTGCGGGAGTGGGTAACCTTCATTTTATTGAAGGAATATTGAACCAATATTGTTATATTAATATATTGAAGCATTATTTACAGGCCAGCGCCGAAAAATTGGGATTGGGCGATCATTACATCTTTCAACAAGATAATGACCCAAAGCACTGTGCCTGTAAAAGGCGGGAATGGCTGCTATACCATGTACCGATAATTGAAAACACCGCCGCAGTCGCCCAGTACTAACCCTATCGAGCACTTATGGTCACATTTAAAACGATCTCTGCAAAATAAACGAATTACCAATAAAGAAGAGTTAAAAAAATCATCTCTCAACAGAATGGAATAATGTGACCCCGGAGTGACCCGTAAACTGGTGCATTCAATGCCAAATAGGCTGAAAGCTATTCTGAATTCTAAAGGATACCCGACAAAATATAAGATGTGCCGTTTTAAATTGTTTGTACCTTTCCTATTTTATTTTTCTTTTGGTGGCCGAATACTTGTATCATATAAATTGGACATTATTGTGTTTTGTCGGCAGTTTTTAAATTGTGTCTGTTTTGATTACTTTTTTTATGTGGTATAATAAAGCATAATGTTCATATATCATTGTGTTAATTTCTCTTGTTTGCCAGTCAGTGATAACTATTTCTTGTATGCCAATTTATTAGCAATATCTAGGGTGGCCGAATACTTTTATGAGTATCTGTATGTACTCGTATATGTGTCAAATCAAATTAGTGCGAAATATTATGGTCTAAATTTGAAATAATTATTAAATCCTCCTATTACAAGTATTAAGTATTACTATTATTATCAAGCAACTAAATGTTAATTAAAGTTCTTCTGGATTTATAATTACTGATTAAATTTATTATATTTGCATATATGTAAATGTTGAATAAATATCATTAACGGTGTTAAAGCCATATAGTACCCATATAATATCCAGTACAAAGTTAATTATCGCTTAATCGCTTAGCTTTGGGTAATCTATCTACTGTTTGTGGGATACGGTGACGTTATTTGCCACTAAATTAGTCAATTAGTTTCGTACTTTTAATATACAAGAAAGTGAATAAATCCAACGCTTTCAAATTGACAAATTCTGAATCGTGAAAAAAATTATGCATTGTTCATATTAATAAAATCGCTCGTACTTTTCCAGAAGTTCAACGGGACGTCCCATTTTAGGAGCATCAATTTGTATGGTCTCTAGACCCTCGGTAAGGACACACGAGGCAGGATGTATGAATTATTATAGGAGGATGCGAAAGCTCGTGTAATTGTTTTGAGGTCACTGATCTGTAAAATGAGATTAGAATATAAAAACGGTGAATGATAGATTTTTTAAACCTTCGTAAAGGAGTAATGAAGTATGTAATTTATTGGATCGCTAATTTCATAAAAATAGTTCATTCGAGGTCAAGCCCATATTTTAACACAATATATTAAATTTGTGTATTAGGCATAATGTTTCAAAAATATGTGAAAATCATAACGGATATTAAATTTTGTATAAGTGTAAAAAAATCCTCATACAATGTAGAAATAAATATTTAAAGGCGATTAAAAATTGGATTTAAAGTAGTTAAGTGAATTGGTGGAAGCATCAACCATTTGGTTTGTCTTTTTTTTTTTTAATATTTTCCGTTATTTTTGTTACTTTGTTCATTGCAGTACAATTGCTTTAATTATATGTTATTATTGAATGAACCTTGGTTCTTAAGGTACATGCATAATATATGTATGTATGTATATCCATTTGAAAGGATGAATATATTTTATGGAAAGGGTAGAGCCAGATTTTTAATAATTTTGGACCTTGTAACATTATTATAATAGATGTTAGTTTGATGACTGAAACTTGACACCTTGATTCTATACCGGGTTATACAGGATCATGATAGACCCCTTTTTTTTTCTTCATTTATTAAATGTAAGTTTTCAAATTTTCAGCAAATTTAATTCGTAACACATGCCAACTTTTGACATATAAACGACATTTACATATGTAATTTTCGATTTTAGTTTTACCAGTTACGATTTTCAAACGGAACACCCTATATATTATTGCACAAGAAATCGTCATAATTTTCTGAGTTCAGTGATACTAAATAAATCTCATTTATTTATGATATAGATAGATAATTTGTCAGATATTTTTTAATTCCTTTATTTCTTTTAAAGATAATTTAATTTAACCTTTTAAGGACGGGACTGGTCGATATTTCGACCACTCAAGTATCATAATATTTTTGAATGATTTTGGGGATAATATTATGTTTTGAATATAGAAAATATAGTGTAACAATTTTAGGTAGCATATTTGACCTTGAAATAGTGATTTCAAGGTCGAATTTGTTATTCGGTATTTCGACATGTAAATTGGTATACCCACGTATTTTGATGCGCTGAATACGAAAACAATAAAACAATAGTATTGCGTATAACAAAATAACAATTTTAGAAAGCATATTTGAAATTTTCAGGTCAATTTGAAAAAATTGACCTTGAAATCACTATTTCAAGGTCATTTTTTTTATTTGACCTTGAATTGAATTGACCAGAAAATTGGTATACTGTAAGCAGAAAGATTTGGATAATAACTCACCTCTCCTCATCCCATTCAATAAAAGCAATAATACATAATCTGTCCAATAGGTGTCGCCTCTCCTTTTTTCATACACTCCGCTAAAACCGATTCTTATGATTACATATACCAGCTATATATTCCCTACAAAATTGCTTGAAAAAGACATGGTATCGCCTATGGTAAAATAACTACTTTAGGAAGCATATCTGATCTTGAAATAATCATTTCAAAATAAAAAAAATTATTCGGTATTTCGCCCTGAAAATTGGTAAGTAAACCCACGTATTTTGATTTATTCAATACGAAAGAAGTATTGCGAATGTTAGAATGCATCTTCAAGGTATTTACCTTGAATATTGATTGGGGAATAACCCAATCGATTATTTTGAATACTTTTTGGATTCCTCTCTGGTTGAAAAAATTATAAATGAGACAAATCGATTTGAAAGTCGAAATCATGAAGTTGGGCGTTTTCACCAGATAGCTTGGTCTCCTCTTACAGAAGATGAGTTTCAACGTTTTCTTGGCCTTTCAATTCTAATGGGCTATGTTCGGAAAGGCGACTTGAAAGATTATTGGTCTAAAGATCCTTTGTTACATACAGGTAATCAAGCACCCCAAAGTGAGAGGCAAGGTGACTCACAAAAAATCAAGCACCCCAAAGGGATCAAATTTTCGCCACATCCACGCTGTTGATCATGGGCCATGTTGTGAGCAAAAACTCTTTATTATTTCTTGCAAATGACTTTCATAATAAACGTTACTATTTTTCTGCATCCAACGCATAAAAAAACGTACAGATATCATTTCGGACAGAAAACAACGGATTTAACCTTGAAATGCAATTTTCAAGGTCAGAGATTTCTTCTGGACATTTTTTATTATCTTTTTTCGTATTCAGCGCATCCAATTACTTAGGAATGCACTGTTAATTCCACAAATAAAATTTTTAACATGGGACTTTCCGTCCCAGACGGGACTGGTCGAAATTTCGACCACCAAATTTGTCGGGCACTTGACGTGACAGATTCTTCGATTTTATGTACAAATATCGTGTAAAAAAAGTCCAATTTCAACGTAAAAATCCCCGTCCTTAAAAGGTTAATAGATAATTTAAGTGTGGCATGAAAGTCTAATTATCTCTAGTAATCTGGGTGACTGTAGAAAAAAATCGATTGGTGGTTAAAAATAACTATCTGTTGACTATGGCAGCTCAGAGGGGACCAAAATCATTTTCGGTCAAGAACTTTGATTTACAATTAATATTTTGTAACTTATGAATGCTTAAGGTGGCTGGGACCAAGTAACTGTTGCCTTATCTGTCAAATTGTCATTTGTTTCTATAATAAGTTAGTATAAGGATTTTCTAGAGTCACTGGGATTATAACAATGGAATTAAATGATTCCCTTATCATTTATCTCATCATTTTGGTATCCTTAAAAATTAATATGATTTCCAATATTTCCAGAAATGAGGTGTTTTATTTGAAAATTGTAAGTTGATAGCACTTCCGGTGAAACTTTTTCAGGTGAAAATTTGGCTCTCTGTACGGAGCCTGTTTCTTTGACGAGATTTTATATTATATCTTTACATTTTTCGTATCTATATCGTGCAAAAGCTTAACGAATCTTAGTTCTTGGCACACCCTTATCTCATTGCATTTTCTTTTTTTGCTATTTCTATTTTTAATCTTCAGAATTTACAACCGCTATCAAGGATACGACCTATGTATGTATGTATGTACAGCTTAGTTTATCATATTCTCTGAAATAAACTGGCACAATAAGTTATTATTACTGAAATGTAAACAACAAATGTATTTGAACTATTAAAAAAAATCAGGAAGCAGTCTGCTCTCAACAACGGCTACCATAAACCTAAAAATCAGTTCATTCAAATAAGTAGCCCATTTATTAAAAGCTTATTCATTTTAACGTTTATAGACGCGTCTGTCTGTGTTGTCGTAAATGATAGCATTAAATATATAGACTGAGTGTTACGTATGTAGCTGGAAAACCAGTTTGCCTTACCGCCATGATAATTCAGTATCTTATAATTCATGATTCGTTTCGTCGCCGAAGATTACGGGCTTGGCTTTTCTAGTTCACGAGCATATACAGCGTGGCCCAAAATATACTGGGTTATTGGCTATATTTTCACTTACTGGCTCCTTCTTTGTGTACGTATTCGTACAAGACATGTAATGATGCGGAATCAATATAGTTAGTTTTCTACATTAACCTTTTAACGGTGGGGAAATTTCAGTTATAAATCGACCTCTTATTAGACACGAAATTTATAGATATATTTAATGAATTTGTCATGTTGTGCAGTCCCCAACATGAATGCTGGTCGATATATCGACCAGTCCCGCCGTTAAAAGGTTAATTGTTGTAGTAATATAAATGTGCAGTAATGGCGTGTTGTGAACCCATCCTATAATTTTCTCAAATTAGTTTTCTTCCTTTTGTGTTGAGTGCACTCCATGACATACATATCTTCGTAAAAAAATAGCAGTGCCATCTGTAAAACTTACTATGCTGCCCCCACTATTCAATTTAAACAAATCATTAATATAAATATTCAATAATAACGGTCCTAGTACAGTTCCTTGAGGAAATCTATACTTCGCAATGCCAAATTGTTATTCCCTTTTGCTACTTCTTCTTTTGCTTCTAATTATGTATGTTTTATCAGACTCCATATTCTCGATAAAGGGTCTTTTGTATAGCTAGTAGCCTTTAGATTTTTCCTCGGATTTTCCTATCCGAGAATTTTAATTTGGACCCTCATTTGAAATCTCAGTCTTGTTAGACCATGACACTGTCATATCCTATGAACTGAGGTTGTATTTTCCAAGCAGAATCTACTATCTAATTAGATTCATAGTCATATGTAGCTGTGTCTTGTTAGTGGAATTATTATGCTGATAACCTTTCTATTTTGACTCCATAGCTCTTCTGTAAATTTGGGCTATAGTTTTTTCATGAAGTGTTTTACCTGTCTTTTTTATGAAAATTTGTTTGTCCTAAAAATTTGTTAGTCCATCATTCCAGTATGTATTTATTAATGAATGGACGTTTTAATTCATGGTTTTGCGACGACACAAAAAAATTATGGGTTATTAGGGCGTTCAAGCGTTGCCAGTTAATCCTTTGGCCAGTTTATCTGCCTTTTCATAACTTATTTCTTATGTCTTACTTCTTTATGTCCTGGTACTCAAGACAATGTCACCGCTTTGACCTTCTATCTGTTTTCTCCACAAAATCCGATGCTGATTTTGAGGTAATTTGAATGAATGTCAATGCTTTTAGCGCTGATTTGGGTATCGGAAAAAGTGGCACCTGATTGGTCCTCAATTTACCATTTCCTAACTCTTATGGCGCCACTGATGACAAATGACTTTTTTGGGCCACGCCGTAACCGGCCAACATTTTTCTCTTCCTCATCTCGATGCGGCTGAAGACCGACTGACCGTAGTGAAGTAAAGTAAGTAAAAAAGGCGGACCGTTGGGAATAACGGTGATGCTGTCTCCTTCACCTTTAACGCCGGTGTTTTTGGCAATTCGGCCTGCCTCTTACATTCCAAACCCAAATAATGAGGTATCGTGATTTTGGCCACTCCTGTGTCATTGTCTGCATATACGGATTTACTTAGTATTGTGCAGACTGTGGGGGAAAGTAACGCGATATGCCGTTTGGTTGAGAAATAATCATCCGTTTACTCGTACATACATATAGTCAAGTCAAGTCATTCAACCCGAAATCCGTAAATTACAAATCATTAGTCTTGAAATCAGAAACATCAGACAACAAATTTATTGCTGTTAAAATTAGGTATACGGGGGGACAAAAAAAACTCACAGAAACATTTAACTCCAGACTTCCAAAAACATTTAATTTTTGCAATTTCCTTTCAGTTTCAAGTTTCAATAACAAGTAACAGATGTTTACAAAAGTATCCACTGTTCCAGTTGCTGATCTCTTTTAAATTCCTTGATTTCTTCGGAAACATCTCGTGGAAATCTGTTATAGGAGGGAGACTACAATTTTCGTCTTTAGAACTGTCTTTAGCAGAACTCTGAACGGTAACGTTTGTATGGTTTATATCGGGCCATTTCAATCTTCAAGAGCAACAACAAAGTTACGTGTTTATAAGACTATTTATTCTATATTGTATAAACTGATATGAATATGAATTATCAAAATCATATTGTGTTCGATGAAAATATCTTCATACATAATTATGTATAAGTAATAACTGACAATGCATCATACCCTAATAAATATTTTTCAAAATTTTCTCACGATGAAGGGTGGCCCAAACGGAGGTTCAATATTAAAAATTGAATTGTGTGAAAACCCTTTGGCCGAAAAAACGTCATTTTTGGCATAGTGTCAGATACAGGTTTGGCATTTACTTTAGCATTGTTTTCAGTGCTAAAATGCTAAAGTGCTAAAAAGCCCCTACACCCGAAACTAATAATAGTGTGGTGTGCTATCAGTGTAAAACGGATCCCATATTCTTGAAGAAATCGGTTACTGGACCTGTTTGTAAGGCCCAGATTCTGGACAAATTAATTGAAGAGGCCGCACGTCATCGAATGATTCGGAATTATTGGTTCCAACAAGACGGTGCACGACCTCACAGGACTCAAGAAGTGTTCGATCATCTCAAAGAAGTGTTTGACACACGAATTATTGGATGATGCCCCGCGAAAAGCTAATGGTGGCATAGAGTGGAGCCCCTATAAACCAAATCTCAACGTCTGTGACTTCTTTTTATGGGGTTATGTCAAGGATAGGGTTTATCAAAACAACCCTAACACCACCGAAGAACTGAAGAAAAACATCACTGATGTGATTAGAGGCATCAAACCCGATGTTCTCGAATGTGCGACTCAGGCCTTTGAGACCAAGCTCCGCCACTTGATAGCAGTAACGGCTCACACATTGAAAATCTTATTCATTAAATGCCATACATTTATCTTCGAAATAAAAAAGAATTTAAATTTTATCTTGAGTAGTTTTTTTATAATGAATTTTTTAAAAATGAACCTCCTTTTGACCACCCTGTATTTGAGCAATGATGGTCTACAAACGGAAAAAACACACACGGGTTTGCATTTTCATTTGAAGAAGGCACTGGCGATTTTGATCGCATCGCGTCCGTTTGATTGTCAAAATTCCATAATTTTGACAGTTACAATACCTTGTAAATACATAATCAGATATAACTTTTTCTGATTAGAAAAATGTTTATGTTTGAAAGTCAGGAATAGTCAAAAATAATATTTTTTCCACTTTTAGGTAAGGCTCTCTTAAAATTTAGACATTGCAGAGCAATTACATACATAAAGGGTGTTCCACCGTAGGCGATTTGTTCCATAACTCTGTTATTGTAAATTTAAGAAAAAGTATTTCAAATAAAAGTTGCATTCACACAGGGTGCCCCATTTCCTGTAACCCCTACACAAATTTGTTATTTTAAATGGAACATTGTCAAAAATTATTTAAAGCCTACTTGTTTGTTTTAATTTTTTCACGAACTTTGAAAATGAATCGATTTTTCCTCGAAAACTGGTGGAAATAGGTGAGATGAAGACAACCTTATATCAGGTAAAAGGTAATTTATTTTCGCGTTCAACGTCATAAATTAAATGTGGGTCATTTCATTCAAGTTAATGCTGTTAGAAGACTGTCGGGTTTGACAATTGATATTTGCGACATAGAATGCGACGTACAATAATGAAAATGAAAGAGTAATTCATGACGAATCGAACTGTCCAAACCGCACGTCTCTAACTTTTTTGATTTAGACGCTATTTAGAAATATTTAGAGTGTTGTTATCGTGATATTTTTCAAAAACAGTCAGTTCAAAAACCTAAAATTTAGTGGAGTATCGAAAAATGTACAAATATATTGGGCGTTCCATTTAAAATAATGGAGTTGTGTAGCGGTTACAGGAAATGAGCACCCTGGATGATTAGAAGTATTTTATAAATATGCTCCACATCCTTTTGGGTAAGTTTTATTTGAAACAATTTTTTGGTAAATTTACAATAACAAGAGTTATGGAAGAAACCACCTTAGATGGAACACCCTGTATGTTGCAATTTTACGTTGAACCCAGATTCGGATTCGGCTCTATTTTCCGACCATTCAGTTTTTTCTATTCTGTGACAAAGTCTTCAAAATCTCCGCATCAAAGTAATCTATCATTTACTGAAAAAGTAATACTGCCATCTTTCTACCAATTTAATCCAAAAGGTTATGTTACTTAATTTTTTTATACGAAACTTCGGATTTTTGGATTTAAGCTTCTTTGAATAGTAAATTATTTCTATTGCTTAGATAACATTATCTGATCTTCAGTAGGATAATGGACTTTTCGCACAAATTATGTTGGTATTTATATTGCAACAACTTTTGAGACGTTTCATTCGAACAAAGATGACATAACAATACGGTGGATTACGCAGTACGTTCAAAAAATCATCAGACCCTTTAAGTGGCTTTAAATGGCTTATTCAAATAATCACACTTAAATCAGGCAATTGTATAGTTGCGAATTTTTCGCGTATGAAATCAGTCATGTATGTACATATGTACATATGTATGTACATACTTGCGAATCTAACGACTTGACAATTTGCTAACTTGTTTATGTATTACTGTTTAATTATTAATAAACTGAACATCTCGCGAACGCATGATGGAAAATATCATATCGCATCTTTCTCAGTTCATAGTACCCGACAAGTGACTACACTTTATAATGTTCTGCTAAATATAAGGCTATTATATTCTCCAGTGTAAATATTAGTTCCACGTCATACGCCTGTAGACAGACTCTCGAGTTTATTTTTTTAATAAGCGCATGTACACAGATACGACGGTGTTTTATTTAAAGTTTCATAAATGCGAACAAAAGTACATTATGTATGTATGTACATATGTATGTGGATACTACAATAGGGAACGAGAAATCGATCACTCTTTTCTATTTAAAAGTGATGAGTGGCTTTATTCTTTTTATATGTTTTTAATAATTTTAATATCTAAATACATACATACATATGTATTTGTAGGAAAAATATAGTGTGAGGTTGTGCAATGTGTTCATTTCAAAACTTACCGCCCTCTATAATTTGAGGACCGCAAAATATTTTTCGAATTCGCCGACACGCGTCGATTTTTTATCTCAGGGGGAACTTTTTTGGTACTCAAGCCATCTTAATATGTTCACCCCGTTACCCATATCAACCCCAACTTTAAAGTCTTAAATGGAATTACCACACTTGTGATACATGTTGGAAAGTCCTTTTCGTTGCGAATACATGTGTCATTTTTGGGAATCAGTTCAGATTTGGCAAATTTATTGGCAAGAAACGACAAGTTAACAAAGCCTTATTTATTGTCTTTTTATTGTAAAAAACAAAGTAACAGACGTAACTTAAAAAAAAATATTGTATTAATTGTTACAAATGTTCACCATTCCCATACAATAATAAAGACAATGAGGAAGAAAGAGAGAAAGTGTTCAAATCCCTCGCACATTTTTTTTAAAGTTTTCCTCCTGATATCCCTACCTACATGCAGCTGTTATACGAGTTTGTAGGTCTTCGATGTTTAATGGTGCTATTTTATAAACTACTGATTTCGGATAACCCCATAAGAAGAAGCCATTGGAACTGAAAGCAGGGGATATTGCAGGCCATTCTATCGGTCCTCTTCTTCCTATCCATGTGTCAGGGAATGTGACATTCAACCAATCTTGTACGCGTCCAGCGTAGTGCGCAGGTGTACAAAAATGTTTTATGTTTTCCTGAGGGAAATGATTGCCGTGTTGATAAATTATTTTCTAGTAATTCGGTGATAGATAAGTTAACTGTGTCTCGAAGCATATTTAAATAAACCGCCCTAGTAAGATTGCCTATTATGAATAAAGGATCTATTATGGTATCGCTTAAAATTCCCGCCCAATAGGCGAGGGTTTTCATCGGACCACTAAGGACCATTTTGCTTATTGACCATTTACGAAGAAAGTACATTCATTAGAGAAGCAAATATTGTTTCATAGATTATTTGTTCTATTAATACATTCTGACATTATTTCACAAAAACTGCAATCTTCGATCAAGGTCATTTTCTTACAACTATTTTGAAGTATTTGCAATTTGTAGGGATGAAACTTATGCAATCAAAAAAATCAAAAAAAGTTTCAGACTAAACTAGACTTTCCATTGGCTCAATTCATAAGGGAACAAATTCCCTTATGAATTGAGCCAATGGAAAGTCTAGTTTAGTCTGAAACTTTTTTGATTGAGGTAGTTAGATCTGCCACAAAATGTCCCGAGTACTTCAATTTGGGTTGCCTCGTCTAAAATTCTAGGCCCATTGCGTCTGGCATTGCTCACAGAACCAATTTGAAAAGTTGTAGAAAGTAAACATTGTATCTCAATTTCTCTCATTAAATATTTGAGCTGTTCTTCGAGCACATTCATTACTAATATTGTAAATTAAAATAATAACAACATAACACTGGACAACTGATTTTGGAATGAAATAACAAATAAAATATGCCACAACATACCTATGTAATATTTTTCTGCATTCCATTATTATAAAAAAACGGCTGCAAAAGCATTACCAATTTGTTATAATGAAAATGCTCCTCTAAGTTGGTCTGTGGTCAAAAAAATATCCAAAGTATATTTTATGCCGCCAAATTAGATAATTTTTTTTTACATAAATGTATCCATCAATACTTCCTTCTTTCGTTGTACAATCGTTTCCTTTTTCTTTAACTTTCATTAACCTCCATATCCCTCTCTTCGATACACCACTGGGCACTGGGTATTTATATAATTACTACTATACATTTATGTGTGCATCTTTTTTTCATTGTAGAAGTTTCCGCACATGATTGTCATCATCACACAAATGACAAAATGTACAAAACGAGATGGTCATTTAAATAATTTCATTTCTGTATTTTTGACCATATCATGGACACGTAATGACTAATGACAGCTGTGTTGGCAAGACTACTTCCCACATGAATAAATTACTTGTTTGTACCAGAGTTCATTGCTGTATTATTTATGACATGAGTTGAACTGGAGTAATACTTCAATCATAATTTAATATAGGCCGTACTCCATATTAGTCTATTGCTAAATATTTTAGCATGACGGATCTTTTGAAACAAATGTTCGTGTTGGAAATATGGCTCAGACCCATTAGATTCAAAATTAAAAAAAATAGGGCACACATTCATGCGATACGAATATTGTTATGATAAAATAACATGAACATTTCCTAACGTTATTCTTTTTGGGTAAATTTTTAGTTGGCGATAACTTCTGAACCACCCAATGCAACTGGTTTATACTTATTTTATTTATGTACATCTTAATCTCACATTTTATAATCATCTTAATTTCACATCATTTTTGAACTTGATTTGAAACGTTTTCTATACCTATACAGCGTGACCCATTTACAACCTGGTCGTCATTCTCAAACATTTATTTTATTTATTGCCCTGATCTTTTAAAATGTAGGGTATCACAAATTGTAATGTAGGGCAGAGTGACATGGTTTACTCATCTTTACTCGTCGTGTATTTAACTGAATAATATTGTAAATAATGTATCTATTATTAAATAATATAAAAAAAATATTAGGCTTATTAAAAATGTATCTCAGACATGCACTAACATATCCCAAAATTTGATTTGATCGCAATTGATGGCAATTTTCGTGGACACACTGTATATGCGTGGTTTGCTCCACTCAAGACCAGGGTCAATTGGCTCAGCTCGTTGAGTAGGTCACGAATACATATAGGGTGTCCAAGAAGTCTGGAAACACCCGAATAACTTCCAGGATATCATTATTTTTGGAATTGTGAAGGTCATTTCAGTAGTAACTTTAAACGAGGAATCCTATGATGACCTTGGCGATGATCTTGGTAATAACCTTGAAGGTTTTTTGAAGGTCATCTTTATTTTTTTTAAATGGAAACCCCCTTTTTTGACCTCGGCATTCGAAAAGCGGAAATTTTATGTCCAGATATGCCCTCAGGTCGAAGGGTTAAGGGCGACCTTAAGGGACGCTTGAAGGTCTTTGAAGTTCAACAAGATTTTTGAAAAACAATATTTTTTAAATGTTATTTTCTCATTGCTATAGCGGTCATTAAGGTCACACTGACTTATTATCCAAATACCGTTGCTTTAAGTTGTGAAAAAGCGCGGGTTACCGTTAAAAGAAAAGTGACCTTCAAACAACCTCGAAGGGCATTGGCAAGTTCGAACCTAAGGTCACTATTTAAGGCACTTGAAGTCAAATAGGATAGTATCGGTGATTTCTGGATGCAGCTCTTTGCAAAAGATAGACAAATCTTGTTGAACTTCAAAGACCTTCAAATGGCCCTTAAGGTCGCCCTTAACCTATGAGCTGAGGGCATATCTGGACGTAAAATGTTCCGTTCGTTCGAGTGCCGAGGTCAAAAAAGGAGGTTTCCATTTAAAAAACAAAGATGACCTTCAAAAAAACCTTCAAGGTCATTTCCAAGGTCATCGCCGAGGTCATCATAGGATTCCTCATTGAAAGTTACTAATGAAATAACACTCACAATTCCAAAAATAATAATATCCTGGGAGTTAGTCGGGTGTTTCCAGACTTTTTGGACAGGCTGAATACATACATATGTACATATACCTATATGTATACCTATGTATGTATACATCACCAACAATGGTGGACTGTAATTGAGGTTTTAAATTATGTAAAAAGCCTTATTTCGTTTTCCAACTCTCATTAAAAGTCGCTATTTATTTCCTATTTTACGTACATACATACATATGTATCTGTACATTCCAAAACTGTTGTTAACAAATCTTATCTCCTTGCTGTTTGCTTTACCATTATCGCGAGTGGAAAGTACGCATTACGCATTGATAAATAGTTTGATCCGACACAAAACTGAACTCACCACAAATTGTTCCTTGAGGCTTGTTTATTTTCGGTTCTGCCAGTTAAGAAACCCTGATAAGGTTAACGTCTATTAACATCGCAAAATCTCGATAAGGACGAGGAGCGAGTAAAAAAAAACGGGAGTAGGTAAATTTCAGTGGAGCAGAGCTGGAAGGGCTTCCCTATTGATTCGGTGACGTCACGGCGTTGTACAGTCGACGTCAAGAGATTACGAACGGTCCGTTCAAAGTACAGTCGCCAAGAAAATTCGTTTGTTTTTGCTGCATGTTAGCTGATGCACACCCACACGCTCCCGGGTTTACATTTTCACCTTCATGCTCGCAAGGGGTGCCAGCTCTCGTGGGTGGCGACATTGAAGGGTGGCGTCTGAGCATCATATTCAAAAGATCACTTTTAGCTGAAATAAACTACAACTACCGTACCAAATTATACAAATAAAATGTAATTGAACAGATTTATGCTTAACCCGGCGTCGCGTCGGCGTAGGTATGGTGGGAAATTGTCACATACATACATAAATGGTATGGTGGCGTATCATACACCCCATGACTTCTTGTTTTTCTTTTAACAAATTTTATTTAAAGTAATTTTGTTTAAAATTAGTTCATGTTTAAACTGCACTACTCAGAAAAATTAAGGGAACAAAAAAAATGTCTTAAATTGTTTGGCGATTTGTTAAAGGCTGTATCTCAGTACACACGCATCACGCACAGCTCATCACGCAATCCTAAATAATAGCGAAATAGCGTGCAAAAAAATTGAAAACAAATTTTTTTGGTCCATGGACTTTTTTTTAATTAAATCAGTGTCAATTAAATTTAACAAGCAATTAATGCAGAATTGTAAAAAAAAGTTGAAAAAAAAAATTGAATTTTGAAGATTACACAATATTCAGAAGCAATACATTTTTCGTTTCTTTAATTCTTTTATAAAACTTTGATCAGTCGGTCCGAGAAAAACGATCCTATGGATCGATTTACCAATTGACAGGGCTATTGGGGGTACATTAAATACTCAAATTATTACCCCATCAATATTTGTGAATAAGTGGCAGATTTACTAAAACAACGAAAAAAAGTTACCTTTTTTATCTTTTCTTTAAATCAACGTTGAGGGTGAAAAAAACATTATTTTTTTTCAAAAAAAAAATCGTAAAATGATCTTGTTTATCTTTTATTCCAATTTTTGAAAGTCCGTGGACCAAAAAAAAATAAATAAGAAAAATTACATGCTTTTCTTGCGCAAAATTTCTTAGGATCTCAAAACTAGAAACTTTTAGCTTCAAAAGGTTTTTTTTTATTCTTGAAAACGACCATTTTTCATTGATATACAGCCTTTCAAAAACCACAAGAAAAGTCAGGACATTTTTTGTTCCCTTATTTTTTTTGGATTAGTGTATTTTAAGGCATTTAAGTGGCAGGATTTACCTTTCTAACATTTTTCTTGTTGTAGAGTCATAAGTGTATAAATAATAATTATTGTGTTACAGAGTTAACATATTTATTCTGTTTCTTTTTCCTTTTTTTTTTTAGTCAGTTGCCTGAATATAACACTCATTATTATGTGTTCTTGACATACATTTTAGTGAGTTTATCACGTATCAAGTTTTTTATTATTATTATTGATATTTGGTATGGTGGGCTATGTGCTACCCCAAAGCACTTTAACGAATAATAAAACACATGCGTCATGTTCAACTCCACATGCAATGTGGCAACATGTTGCGTAAAGTTTAACTCGAAGGTATACACAAAGACAGAGCCCTTTATTTATAGTTTCAGAAACTGTAGCGATTTAAATCTGACTGGGGTATGTGACACCCCACCATACCAACGCCGGGTTAAAGGATTCAAATGTATTTGCCTAAGCTTTCAGGAAACAGTTCATCAGTCTATTTTTTTTAATAATGTTTTTTTTTAGCAAACGTAAGTACAGTAAGCACAGACTAATGTTAGGTATGAAAAAGTGAGAACCGTTTTTTTTACTTTGGTTTCTGTTTTGAATCAAATATTAAAATTAATTCATTGTGAGTTTGATGACCTTAGTTGAATAAGGATTTTGGTGAAACAACGTTTAAACGGTTAACCTTAATATAGACAACAAAACTATTGTCTTCGGTTAACCTTAGTACATCTTGGAGTGACATTTGGCTTGCTTTTTCCCATATATCAATAATATACAGGGTGTTGTTAGAAATATATTTCCAAAAAAACTGAGTTGTGAACAATTATTGAAGTCGAATTTTAGTGTCGAATACTGGCATTCAAATTCTGGTTTCGTCGGAAGTGATTATTACATCAGTTTTTTTAAGTCATCCCATATATTCTGCGTTGTTTTATCCCTTTCGTCTTTCTGAATCCGCAGATACATATATACTATTGTATAGTCATTTTTATAAATAACGGGGATATAATTTGTTTTAATTTTAACGAACAATTTCTTGAAATACAAGAAAAGATAAAAAACAAAATACAAAACTATATATCGCTGGACTCAGGAAGACGAGAGGAATCGAATATACATATGTACATTAGGGTGATTAAAAAAAACATTTTTTATTTTATTTTTTTTGCAAACAGGCTTAAAAGTTCTGTTTTGGTGTAAAAATACGCCAGTTAAAATTTGAGCTATTAATATTAAGATAGTCCGCATCGCACTTTTCTATTTTCCATAAGAATAACATGGGAACATTTTTTTTGGCACCTTCTAATTTGTATTTCTAGCTAATAGTGTACTGTATGGAATAATTTGTAACATATTTTTGTCGAGAATTGAACGCTCTATAAAAAAGGTCTCTTATGATTTTTCGCTAAGTCTACTGGTTCAAAAGTTATTCGAAGCCAAAGTTGAATTCACCGAAAATTTGACCGTTTAATTGTTCAACTTTAGTTTTGAAATTTAAAGTTAACAATGATAATTTTTAAAACATGTACTCAGAGTACGGAAAAAAATGGAGAAAAATTAAATGCAATATTTTACTTAACGCAATTTTCTTTCAAAAATATAAACATTTTAGTAATTTCAACTGAAAACATTTTTTTGTGTTTGATTTTTCTTTTCATAGCGAAAAATTGTTAACTAACATTTTCTAAAAGACCAAATTTAAAATTTTCATAAAATTTTGGCTACATCTTTTCGATAAAACCTTTAATTTTGTTGTAATACACTAAAAACGGTCAAATTGGCGGTGAATTCAACTTTGGCCTCGAATAACTTTTGAACCAGTAGACTTAGCGAAAAATCATAAGAGACCTTTTTTTATAGAGCGTTCAATTCTCGACTCGACTCGAAATATATTAAAAAAATTTCCATATAATACACTATTAGCTAGCAATAAAAATCAGGTGCAAAAAAAATCCCCATGTTATTCTTACGGAAAATAGAAAAGTGCGATGCGGACTATCTTAATATTAATATTAAGAGCTCAAATTTTAACTGGCGTATTTTTACACCAAAACGGAACTTTTAAGCCTGTTTGCAAAAAAAAAAAAAATAATAAAAACTTTTTTTTGAATCACCCTAATGTACATATATACAAAGTACAAGGTTTCTCAAAAAAAAATCACCAAATTATAGTCACTTCCAAATATTATATAGAGTGACGTTTAAAATAATCAAAATATGTAAAATTTTAATCGGTATGGCCACCTATCCTTATGATTTTCACACAGACTGAATTAACTTTTTCAATACAAACGTAAGTTAAAAATTTCTAGCGTCTCTAGCAAAATGCTGTTTTGTCTACAAAAAAAAAAAAAAAAATTCTGAAAAAATCTAAGAGCAATTCGTAGAATCGAGTATTGTTAGTGTTGTTGGGTAAAATTCTTAGACGATGATCATATGTATACCGAGTTTTTTGAGTTCCAAGTTTCGTGAATGAAACAACAGATTTATCAATTAGTAACATGGCAGAAATCCAAGCGTGATTTGCCATTTTTTTAGGCAGTTACACGTATTTCATGATTGCTGACAGTTTCGGAAGATATTAGGCAGAACTAAATAGTTGTTATGTCAGTAGATAATTGATGTTATTTGGTCGCAAAAATCACGAAATGAACACGCTTCCGCCTTATCTTTAAGGAATATTGTGCTAATATTTAATATTTTTTTATTGATGAATAATGATGTGTTGTCTAATAATTTGCCTAATTCACTAGTATACATAATTCAGTTCTTATGTTTTATTTTTTTAAGTAACTAATTATTGATATTTTTTAAAAAAATAATTAAAGTTACAAATATTGTATTTTAAGAATGTGAGACAACCTACAATTTATACGAATGATTCAAATTTATATAATTATACAGAGAGGAACAAAAGTACTGCACAAATTTAATTAAATCGAAACAAGCAAGTTTTCGCAAAAAATCCGTAAAATTTTAATTACAAAAATGCATATTTTGGTTGCGATCACCTTTCGGTCATTAACCGTTTCGGGAGATCGTCATCCTCAATTTTTTCATATGGCAAATCCCTACTTTTTGAGTTGGTTCTGGTAAATCTAGGATTATTTAAAACGACTGCATACAAATCTTACCAGCTTGTAATAGAAAATTTTAGAGAAAATTTGAAACATTTTATTATTAGTAAAAATTCACCGTTAACTGTTAACATTACAAATATAATGTAAGATGAGTTAGATGACCAACTAACTGAGTTTCTGTTAGTATGATGCTAACGTTACAAGTACGTGTACGAACGTCGGACACTATAGTATGTTCCAAACCGAAATTCTCTTATAATCAATGTAAAATGACTTCAAGCTTCAAGTTAAAGGTAATATTATATTAAGATGATGAATTATTCGTATGATATGGAGCATTTCATACTACCGTTAAAGTATGCAAGTCGATGCAGGAGAATCTATCGTTTGAGAATCAGGATTGAAAAAACAGAAAAAATCGCCTTCCGCCATATACGCCTGAATTTTGCGTACAACTTGAAATGATCGTAACTCCGGTTCAGAGGCACCTACAGACTTCAACCGGACGTCAAATTGTAGGTTTTTACGTCTCCTTTTGAATCATGATATGTTGATCCCGGCCCGCTGAGAAAAAACGAAAAAAAAATATATTAAGGTCCACCCTAGTGTACATATATAAATAACTGTGTATACAATAACTTTGAATCAGTTTCAAGAAATGGATAAATTGAGACAATAAAGCTCAATCAGTGAGCCAAGAACCAACCAAAGGACGAAACTCAGTGTGAGAGCTATATAAATTGTAATAATAAATAATGGATTTATGTTGATAGGTTAATCAAAAGAATAATCACATTTAAAAACTCAATCTAATCGTTCATTTATTTTTCAACCGATTGAAAGCGAAGTTGTGACGTCATATTCATCGTAGACTATCAGTGATGCCATTCAGCAAAATTTGCTGTTGAATTCGTTGTTACTACGAATGTGTTACAAAATAGTCCCTTGCAATTCCATCCTTGAACCAGGAACTAATTTCAACGCTCTCGTTGGTTTTGGAACGCTCTCTGAACTAATACCGAAATCAGTTCTGTGTGTGTTAGAACGCAAAATTCATTTGCACACACTCCGTACTGAACCGAACAGGTTCTGAACTGATGTTCAGAACTTCTGAACTGATGTTGAGAACCGTCTGGAGTCATCCAGTACATGTCGGAACAAACTTTTAATATTGTTATTCGATTATATTTTTTATATTTGAGAATATACATATGTAGTATCTAGATTAAAAATATGAGTAAAGCAATCTGTTGTAAACAAATAGATTCTGCAAGGATCACATTCGGCATGACCTCTCCAAATAATTTCGGTGACTTTCACTCACTTATGCAAACAATAATTTTATCTGTAACAACACATTTTCTATATGCTTCTTATCTGTTTAATATTATCGTTTCGTAAATATATGATAAAAAAAAGTGCGCGTAATTTTTATTTGAATAGGGGAGAGTTGGACAAAACCGGGTAGGTTGATAAAACCGGGTACCGCCTAATTCTTCTAGATGTCTGTTGCCATCTATCGGTCAATGACAACATTAGTGTCCTTAACCGCCAACAGTCGCGTGTATTCATTTCTACATCATTTGAGTAATATGTGCCGGAGCAGTAAGACATTGAGTGTTTTTTGGTGTACCAAACTCGATTTTTAAGGTAAGTTTACAGTCTTTTTTTCCTCGACTGAATAATGAATGGCCATTTTAAAATTTAATACATGTAGCCTAATATATTATCTTTAATTTGGTCAAAAAATTTGGATATCATCTCATAACCTAAATATTTTAAATAATATTTAACGTCTTGCTTACGAGTTTTACAAAACCGGGTACACGATTTTATCAGACCTGTTGTTGCTTCCACTTCTTCATAAGTGAGGGGAAGTATTATATTGGCAAACAAATTTTCATTTTTCTTGCTCGCAAACTCGCACACTGCATATCATACTAACATATCTTCATCTGCTAAACAAGCCACCAATAAATCTGATGGTTTACAAGCAACATTCCCAAAATCAAAATGTGATTTTTCAGTCTCTCCAAAAGAGGTTTTTCCGATTGCTAAGGCATCCAGGAAGCCATCCAACGATAACATGAGAAGAGGAAAGGCTGCTGTAATAACATCATCTACTTATAAGTCTGAGTTGGAAGAAAATTTAAAAAAATCTCCGGTCATAAATCTAAACGAACAGGACAAAAAAGAAAGAAAAGCGGTAAAAAAGGCTGCACCAAAAACAAAATTGGTTCCGAAATTACCGATTGCAGATTCTGATAGTTCGGAGGAAGAAGATGATAATGACGATGCGTGTCTGTATTGCAACGAACTATTTTCACACTCTAAGTCGAACGAAGGTTGGATAAAATGTGTGTCTTGCAACAAATGGGCTCATGAAGCCTGTAGTGCCTATGATGATGTAGGTGAAGTTTTTTATTTGCGGCTTCTGTTCATAGATTTTTTGCTCACATTTGCATATTTTTAATAAATATTTTATTTTCTCCCTATTAGCCTTTTTACATGGTATTTAAGTTCCTACCCGGTTTTATCGTACCGGTTGGACAAAATCGGGTATTTTGCAATATTTTCATATTAATATTCATTTCAAATTTAAAAAAAACATATATATAGGAATATTCATAAAAATTGACATTGGTATATCAAACTTAAGTCATTTGGGAATATTTCAATCTACAACAAACGTTTTCCACTCTAAAATAGCACAAGAAACAGTCAGTTTTTGGAATGATACCCGATTTTGTCCAACTCTCCCCTACTCGTGTGATCGACCGTTGGATGCAAACGGGAAAGCTACCGTAAAAACACATCTTTCTACAAAATATAATTTTGTTTATAGTTTGTCGCTTTTATCACGCCAAATTAGGGTCATGTTTTATGTATAATATAATAATCGTATTATACTTTGTTTTTACTTAAACTCGCGCATATGTAAGTAAGTACATACTTACATAGTTCTTTTACTACTTTTTTGTACTAGTTCGGATATAATAAGAATTTGTATCAGTTTAATGTGAATCAAGAACGATATTCATACATACTCTTTCTGCTAAAAGCCCCTTATTCCGGGATATATAAAAAATTTACAACTAAAGCCGAATCGTTTTCGGAAGGCAATGTAGGCAATAAAACGTGAGACTCGACAAATACATATGTATGTCTAAGCACATTCCACTTGTTTAGATACCAAAGTTTACAGAATTTATTCTGTAAACTTTGGTGATACCTATATTTAAGTCACGCCCAGATTCGCCTCTTAATATTCGATGAATAACGTTAGGGAGGAATTACTTAGATCAAAGACCAACCAACGTTTAAACTCCATCCGAAAGCGGCTGGACTATATATCTATATACATATGTATATTAGACAGAGGATACTTCGGTACAGGGTCGTTTACAGGGTCGAACTCGTGTCACAAATGTTGTACTTAAGGGGGTTACCTACAATACACAGAATATGAGTTTAAAGTATCTCGTTATGTCGTTTCAGTGGTTTCCAACATTATAACATAAATATGATCCCTTCTAAACGCGTTCAGAATTCAATGCAAATATACATATGTTACACCGATATAGCCATGCACGTGTTGATACAATGAAATCGAGTGTCTCATTTGTTGAAGTATGTTGTAATGTTTTCCCTCTCTCCAAAGGTCAGAATGCATAAAGTTCCAGACACTGTAAAAACGTTAGAAGCAGAAAATGCGATAAAATAAAACTGTGATATTGAGAGAAGTATACTATATTTGAGGTTATGTAGCTTTGAGACTTTTTTTCTCGAAAAACCACGTGTGGGATCTTAAAGTATTGTCTGTTCATATCAAATCTTTCCCAATACATTTAGTTAGTACGGAAACCTTATGGCCATTATTTAAATTGCAATATCTCGGCGAAAAAAAAAGATATTTGAGCAAACTCAACGACATTTTAAAAAAAGTGAAGATTTACTTTAAGATCCCATATATTTTGAGAAAAAATTCTCGAAGTGTATAATAACCGTGTTTTTTGAACTTTCAGGTTAGGATATCTCAAAATCCTGATGTGATAGAGCAAAACTAAAAAACAGATTCGAATTCAGCGTCGAAAAATACATAAGAAACGTCTCACCCCAGATCCAGACAACTTTTTTTTTGTAAACCTGTGTAATCATTAATAAATTTGTAACACGTTTTTTAGTAATTGACCGTTAAGGAAGAGTTGGCGCGAATTAACTCATTTTGGTGCAAAACCCTTAAACTGAAATAGTATATTATACTTTGGAATTTATGGCTATGTCACCCTTCTAAAAATCCATTTTGCCCTCGATGAGTCGAAAATTTATCATTAAATGAAGAATTGCTTCCAGTCCATACAAAATATTATGAATAACCGCATCTATGAAAACGTCAAATTAGATGAATTTAGAAATCTGGTATGTGATCATGAGAGACCGCGGATCAGGTATTCATTCCCGGTCAGGATTTCACAAATACCCACTGGCACATACAGGATGTTACTTAATGCTATGTACTTATTGACATTCTATGTCTTTATTATGGGATTGCCCCTGGAAAATATTGCGATCTGAGTCATGGTTTTGCGTCACGTCACGCTTGGTAAAGATGGTTTGCCTAACCTGAAGGGGCAAAATCTGGGGTAGGGAAAAACTCTATCGAGCATCATGTATGTGACGCATGACGTCATGGATCCAAAGACATAGAATGTTCCATGGCCTCACGTGCGTCGCTTCGTGAGCTATCTCATTTTTTAAGGGATTATTCCTGGAACAATTTTAAGTCGAAAACTGCATGTGAATGTATGTCCGAAAACCAAATATATCGACTTAAAATTGGTCCAGAAATCTTTTAAAATACCTGGACCTGGAATGAATACCTGATCTGGGTACCGGGGTCTCAAGTGATCATCTGCTGATTGTCAAAACCATAACTCTAAAATTTATTCCTGTGTTGCAATCGATTAAATTAAAAATGCGTAAGGGCCCGGGTATTTAGCAAATTCAAATCGGTATTAACCTTATTCACCTCGATAATCAATGCATGTAGTTCTCCATAACTTGTCGAAAAACCTTGCGCGGAAATATTCACAATCAATCATATAATCAATACCGAATTAAGGACCTTCAAAAATCTGGCACGTGATAAATATTCAATATAGGCATAAAATCAGACGATGCATTGTTTGTGGTCTATTTAAGTACACATATTTGATGGAATATTGCGCAAATGATAATAACAATGAACAGCAAAATTACCAATTTTAATTTCATGATTCACGTTTTTTTTTCCATTAGGGTTGCTGGTGTCATTGGGTCAAGTAGTGCATTTATAATTTTAGGAACATAGACTTTTGGGGACGCATAATTTCATATACATAAATTACAGTTAGTAACATATAAAATATTTATCTTAGCGATTCCCCAATTTTTTATGTAAGAAATACATATTTTTTAATTTGGAACAAAAGTAGACTAATGACATAAATGACATCAAACTATGTATTTTTTACATATGTTGTATTTGTCATTCGTGAAAAATTCGAACAGCTGAAAGATTCGGTGTGGAAGGGAATAGACCACCACGTCTGTGGCCTGTGACGGCCGCAGTCAATGTTGCAGTTTAATTAAATATCTCCTTGTGGCTCAAAAAATCTAAAATTTTAGGGAAATTAGTTTTTTAGCAAGTACTATCGATTGTGATATGTTTCAAACAGAATTTTTTTTTACCTCACTTGGCGTGAAATGCCCCATATGTATGTTGTTACAAATGAACTACTTGTATTACGATTGAAATTTAAAAAGAAAAATATAATTTTCTTGATATTTTTATTTCCTACTATTGATAATATCACTCATGAATGCAGTTTCTTCTGCAATTTACATGTTCCCACTTGTGCGTAATACTCAAAAAAATTTTCAGAGTTACCTCCAAGGGTGGCAGCGAGGACGCTACCATCTTCAGGATGGCCGAATGTTGTAAAATGTTAGTTATGGATTTGCAACTCCGAGCAACTACCGACCTTGGCGCAATTTGTTGTTGTTTGGGTTAAGTTGGAATCCGCTGGCTTGAACTGGATGGCCGTCGTGATGTGGGGTTTCTCTCATTCGATTTTAGCGCTCGCTAAGAACGTTACTATATTTGAATTATTGTGTTTAATTGATGGTTAAATAAAATTCAATTGTTATTTTGGATTTTGTGTATTGTTTACAACATGATTTTTCGGAGGCTGTGCAAACCAGCAAATCCACCATCCCTGGTGTCTCTACTTCGGAATTATAGAATTTTTTAAATGCTTGGTAACCTGCGTCATCATCGAATGAGTTAATAATTAATTTTGGAAGGTGTTCACGGCGATTTCCGCCTCAATTCTGCGTGTGCGATCGCTACCCAACACTGCGTCGTTCGCTACGGAATACTTTCCGTTCCTGGGCAAATTGACCCAGCCCAACTATTACTCATCCGCCGCTTGGTGGAGGCCTACGGATGGGGACGGTTGATTCAGCAGCCGCTGCTGCGAGGAGAGTATTGATTGGTGGCGTCGTCGTTGTCGTCGTCGCTGGCGTCGGTGTCACGCTTCGGCCGCTATTGTGCGAGTATCGGGAAACGTCGATAATACAACATTGGTGCTGGAACTCGCCATATGGTCCCGCCTTGTCGGGCGCATCTTTGCCACGTCGATAATCAGACCTTTGTTATTCCTTGAGATATTATATATTTATGTATTTGTAAGCACTGTTCTCCAGGTATAATACGTAACTAGACGCAACAGAATACGAGACGGGAAAATATACATACACTTAGTCACAAAAGTCTACTTACGAGACTATAAAACTGTAAAAAATAAAAAAGACAAATTCTACTCCGTTGTTTATTATTATTAAATGCAAAGAACAATAAATGAAAATAGTTAGTAGTAGTACCAAAAAGGATAACAAAAATGCATATTGTCTATGAAATATTATAATTTATACTCAAAAAGCTTGATTAATATCTTCAACAAAAAGTCTACATACGACTATTTAACAGCACTCATTAATAACGTGTAGGCCCTCCCTTTGCTTCTATAACTGCTCGAAGGCGTGCTGGCATCGACGAAACTAACTTTTTCTGTTAAGGTTGCTGGAATATTGTCCCATTGGTGAATGGGACAATTTTTTTTAACTCGTTTCGATTGGAAGCATGTCGCTTTCCAATTAATCTCTTTTAACTCGTCCCATAAATGTTCGATAACGTTTAGGTCTGGACTTTGTGGCGGTGAATGGAGTTGTTTCTTAACATGATACAGTAACCATTGTTTTACTATACCCGAATTATGTTCGGATCGTTATCTTGTTGGAAACCATAGTCATTTGCCAACCCTAACTTCTCAATACTTGGCACAAAACTTTTTTTTTTTTATATAGCCGGATAGACGTATTTTTGTCATAATTTGGTCAATAAAATGTAGTTTTTCCAATTCCATCCGCCGCCATAGACCCCAAACCATAATTGAGCCTGCTCCATGTTTAACCGTTGGCATTCAATTTTTTTAATTTTAGTGCTTCGTTTAGTGCATAGTTTTTCTCCAAACTTTTTGTGTGCTATCTTTATCCTGGAGTGGGTACTGGAACCTTCGGCGTAGAAACAACGTGTTTCTACAGACAAAAAAGTTTGGAGAAAAAACTAAGCACTAAACGAAGCACTAATATTAAAAAATTTAATGCCAACGGTTAAACATGGAGCCGGCTCAATTATGGCTTGGGGGTCTATGGCGGCGGATGGAATTGGAAAGCTACATTTTATTGACCAAATTATGACAAAATACGTCTATCCGGCTATATAAAAAAACAAGTTTTGTGTCAAGTATTGAGAAGTTAGGGTTGGCAAATGACTATGTATTCCAACAAGATAACGATCCGAAGCATAATTCGGGTATAGTAAAACAATGGTTACTATATCATGTCAAGAAACAACTCCATTCACCGCCACAAAGTCCAGACCTAAACGTTATCGAACATTTATGGGACGAGTTAAAGAGAAGAATTAGAAAGCGACATGCTTCCAATCGAAACGAGTTAAAAAAAATTGTCCCATTCACCAATGGGACAATATTCCAGCAACCTTAACAGAAAAGTTAGTTTCGTCGATGCCAGAGCACGCCTTCAAGCAGTTACAGAAGCAAATGGAGGGCCTACACGTTATTAATGAGTGCTGTTAAATAGTCGTATGTAGACTTTTGTTGAAGGTATTAATCAAGCTTTTGAGTATAAATTATAATATTTCATAGACAATATGCATTTTTGTTATCCTTTTGGTACTACTACTAACTATTTTCATTTATTGTTCTTTGCATTTAATAATAATAAACAACGGAGTAGAATTTGTCTTTTTTATTTTTCACAGTTTTATAGTCTCGTATGTAGACTTTTGTGACTAAGTGTATATTGGGTCCGGCAAAAGTCACAAATAGTGTTGGCCAAAATGTGCTGCGGAACATAGGCGTACTCATCGCAACATTATACATGTAATACAGGAAAGTAACTAATATTAAAAATACTAACAAAAGCAATACATTCGTCAGATAGGTTTCTATAGTTGTCTCCGAGAGTCTTGTTCGCTATGGAGAAAATATATGCTTGAGTAGTTCCATTACTTTTCGAACATTTTCTCGGGAGGGGGTCAATAGATTTTGCTGAAAGTTGAGATTCTTGAAATATTTTATATAGTATCAGCACATACCAAATTTCAGCCCTCTAACTGTCATAGATCATGAGAACGAGCCGTTTAAAGGTTCAAAAATCACCATTTTTAGCCTACTTTTAAAAAATCAGTTCTCCAATACGTCAACCCCGAATCAAATGATTCGTGTCAGGTCTTGTTTAGTACATTCACTAGTATGTAAAAAAATATTTTAGACTTCTAGACCATTTGACCTTGTGTTACAACACAGTTAAAAATAATGAAAATTTCCGTAAAACGACCATTTTACAAATGGCTGCCAAAAATTCAAATTTTCACCGATCTTCTTTTGTTAGGGCTCCTTTTTTCGTCAATGTATGCCTTTCAAGCAAGGGACTCAAAAAAAATTATTTGCGTGCTGTTATTGCTGCTTATAAAAAGTTATTTTATTATAGAGAAAAAACATACTTAATTCTGTAACTATTATGAACAACTATCAACCAATGACCAATGCTAAAAACACTAATGATGGAGATCCTGTTGCTAAAAGACGTAAAGGAATTAAAAATTCGGATGAATATCAGCGTAATGTTATCAGAAACTCTAAGGTTGAAGAAAATTATATTATTAATATAGTATATTAAACAAAAGTATACTAGCTAGGAATTTACAATACTATATGACAATACTACATATGTACTATACTACAAGAAATTTCACAGTTCAAATGCCAATTCAAAATGCATATAAGGATTTCCAATACCACAAGCCGAAAAAGAAAATTTGAAAACTCTGCTTAAATGGATGGAGGAACCATTCAAATCCCTTTACGAAAATATTATTGAAACGTCAAAAATTAAAACAAAATCCATGGAAGGCACAAAATACGCTCTATTTTTATAATATTATATAAAAATAGTTTGATAATAAAAAAGTTTTATTTCAAAACTTATGTTTCATTTCAGAAACAACCAAGTCCATTTTTTTTTTTTTTTTTTTTGAAGTTTCGTAAATATTTATAGTGCTTTTGTTTATGATAATTTCTTACATTAGTGGTAAACTTTCGACCTCAAGCTACAGTATTACTCGAACTGTTCAGATATACTTACAAAACGTTTTTTTTCTCCTGAAAACTCTCAAAAAGTGACTTGGGTTGTTTCTGAGATAAGCGATTCAATTAGTAGTCGGACATGGCACAAATCTCACTGTACCTCATGCATATTCGATGCACCTTCTTTGCATAGTATATTGCATCTTGTGTTCAGAATGTCTATCTTTATTTGAAAATTCAGAATTATAATCTGTCCATAGATGATCTCTGATTCACAAACAACACTTCACACTTATTTTGATCTCATTGCCTTCTAATACATTTGGGTAATTATTTTACAAACCGTACGGATTTTGATGAAAATTGACCGACACATCTCCGATTTGGCTGAAACTTTTTTTCACGGATTCTATATCGAAAAATAAGAGATACGTGTCCAAGGATTTTTTTTTCACATATTTTCGATAATACAAGTGATTGACAATTTGAGAATAGCGAGCTTTTTTGGCTTGGAGACTCATTTTTAAAAATTTATAACCGGTTCTATTTGAGCTACAAACTTCTTTTTTTTTTCATTTTAAAGCTAGAGGACTGAATTTTGAGAAAAAATAGTTTAAATAAAAACTATTAACAAATTCATATTGTAATTAACAATTTAATTGTTTAAATCAATTTTTAACAACAGCTCCCACCTCGTAGCAAGTTTTTTTTATATATTTATCGTATTTTAATAAATTCCGTCAAATTTTACATAAAAAACATGTTTTCAAAATATGGTACCTTTATTGTTACTATTGTTAAAATATTAATTTATATAGTGAAAAAAAAAACGGTTTTTCGTTAATAAAAAAAACTTTAGCTCGGATGAACAAAAGTTAAATATAAAAATTGTATATAATAAAAAGATCTACAGTTTTGTCTTAACTGTTTTTCGTCATAATCTCAAACTTTTCAAATAAATTGAAAAAAATGTTTAAAATCACCTTTTTTAAATTTATATGCCACATTTTTTGCTTCATGTTTCTTTTTTTAATATAAGTAATTGTTATGTTTTTCTTAACAAATAATATTTATTAGCAATCAATGCCATGAAAAAAGCATAAATTAATAAATGATAGCACATTATTTTATCAGATAAAAAAATTTATTCTGGTTTCATTCCTTATTTATTGGTAAATATTTACCAATCAAAAAAAATATTGTGGTTTAATTACTTATTTATTGGTAAAATATTTACCAATAAATAAGGAATGAAACCACAATAATTTTTTTTATCTGATAAAACAATGTTCTATCATTTATTAATTTATGCTTTTTTCATGGCATTGATTGCTAATAAATATTATTTATTAAGAAAAACATAATAATTACTTATATTAAAAAAAGAAACATGAGGCAAAAAATGTAGCATATAAATTTTTCAATTTATTTGAAAAGTTTGAGGTTATGACGAAAAACAGTTAAGACAAAATTGTAGATCTTTTTTATTATCTACAACTTTTATATTTCACTTTTGTTCACCCGAGCTATAGTCTTTTTTTTTTATTAACTAAAAACCGTTTTTTTTCACGTATAGCGCTATATAAATAAATGTTGTAACAATAGTAATAATAAAGGTACCATATTTTGAAAACATGTTTTTTATGTAAAATTTGACGGAGAATACGATAAACATATAAAAAAACTTGCTACGAGGTGGGAGCTGTTGTTAAAAATTGATTTAAACAATTAAATTGTTAATAATATTATTTTTATATAATTGATATTTTTTGTTAATAATATTATTGATTGTTAATAATATTATAAATATTTATAATAATAATGTTAATAACATTATTAATAATATTGTTTTCTCAAAATTCAGTCCTCAAGCTTTAAAATGAAAAAAAAAAAAGAAGTTTGTAGCTCAAATAGAACCGGTTTTAAATTTTTAAAAATGAGCATGCCAAAAAATTCTCAAATTTTCGATCACTTGTAGTATAGAAAATATGTGAAAAACAAAAAAATCCTCGGACACGTATCTCTTATTTTTCGATATAGAAACCGTGAAAAAAAGTTTCAGCCAAATCGGAGATGTGTCGGTAAAAAAGGTGTTCGGTTTGTAAAAAGAATTACCCATTTCTGTATGTTGTTTATGTTATTTTGGATACAGTAGTCTACATAATTGGTCAGTCACTGTTTCAAGACCAGATATTTCTATGAAAGATAACGCGTACAAATTCGCGATTTCGATTTTCAGAGAAATAACCTTCAAAACACAAATTCTGATCCTACTGGAACCCCAGGGTTTTTACGTCCTACTCCATCGTCTCCCCTTGCACGACTTCCCCTCCCTCCCTCGCCCTCTAGCGCCGTTCGTTCGGAAACCCGTCACGTCTCCCCATCGATTCCGAGATTAGCGACGGCGGAGCACGAGGCAAAAGGGGGCCTCGATTAATTTAGAATGTAAGATGCACGGTCACGGCTTCGGTTTCCCCTTGAAAAGTTCATTTACTCGAATCGGAATATGTAGAGGAGCGGGCTTCCATCGATCGCCCGTTCGGCCGGCTATACCTTATATCCTTGGCAGCGTTTTATTACGCGTCTGCCGTTGCTATTTTCGTACTATTTAGTTTACATTATAATGCCGAATGTGAAATTTAACGTCCTCGCTGCTCGCGTACCGGGTGGTCGGTTCCTAGACGGCGGTGGGGCCAACAGGGGTGACAGAAAACGAGCAGAAAAGTAAAAACACTATTTTAGAATAGTACAATTGAAGCTCAAATTGTAAATGATACACCACACTTTAGAGAAGAAAATCGTTGGCGTTCTAAGTTTACATACATATATACATACAGTGCCGGAAAAAAGTATTCGCGGATAGAGCGAAACGCAGAACAACACCTGCATACTTTATTCAGAATAGACAAAGAACTGAATTATACAGGAAAATGTTAAGCTTTATTAATCCTAAGTTTAACACATATGACAAAAATACACAAACAGCAATTTTAAATTAAAACATAACAAAATTATTAATAGTGTTAAATAACATAGAGAAAAAAGTATTCGCGGATTTAAGAAATTTACATATTTGGAGGACATCAAATCGATATCTAATATTTAGTATGCAGACCTTTAGCTTGAATAACGGCTCGTAATATTCTAGGCATTGAGCTCACAATCTTCTGAGTGTATTTAGGTGATGTTTTGTGTCATTCTTCTAACAGAGCAGCTTTCAGTCGTTGTCGATTTGTAATGTTATGTTTCCTTACTCGTTTGTCTAAATCATCTCATAGATTTTCTATGGGATTTAAGTCTGGGGATTGAGGGGATGTGTATAGTAAGTTAGGTACAGTATAAATAAGCCATTGACGCACACGGTAAGCCGTGTGCTTAGGATCAATGTCCTGCTGAAAATATAAATTCTTACCAAATAATTAAGTTTTTTTTGCACTCTGTTGTAAATTATTCTGTAACATGTTCAGGTATACACGATGGTCCATGATTCCATCAATAAAAACCAGATTTCCAGCTCCGGATGAAGCCATGTACCCCCAGAATAAAATCCCACCGCCACCTTGTTAGACAGTTCTTTGTCTATTCTGAATAAAGTATGCAGGTGTTGTTCTGCGTTTCGCTCTATCCGCGAATACTTTTTTCCGGAACTGTATGTATGTTTTAACTAATAAATAACATATGTATCAGAAATAATGCGTTTTAATTGTGTTGTCTATTGACCCAAGGAAATAATTTTATGTCGCGTCAGAAACAAGCTACAAAATAAAAAAAGATGAATCGCTCTATGTCACAGATCAAAGAAAATTTGATATACCCTCTGTTTGCCGCAAATGTGCGACTTTGGAGAGGTTTACCTGGGGGGTGTACCGAAGCTATAGGGTACCTACATACAGGTACTTGCAAAAGTATTCGTACTCTGAATTGATGTGTAAAGAAATTAACAGCATTTTTATAGCTGTAAGGAAAATTTCATGTAATAAATATATTTACAAACACACTATATCAGCAATGCATAAATCAAGTTTTAGCTTCATATTGCATTAAATACCTACATAAAAAAATATTTAATTTTAAGAATGGCAATATCTACGCATAACCTCAATGTCCCAGGTATAACGGTGAGACCCCAGTTGTTAAGACTTCAGTCACAGTTTTCAGTTATACATTCAGACGAGTGTAAACAACTGTATGTTGTGTGAATCTGTTAAAATATTTCTAATTATAATGGGACGTAAATCAGAAACAACAGCACAGGAGAGACAAATGGCAGTACAGTGGGTTTTGGAAGGAAAATCATATAAAGAAATAGGTGATTTGTTAAAAAGAAGCAAAAGTACTATACAATATACTTATTATAAAAAGATATAACGAAATCCAATAGTTGCAATATCCAATAAGAGAAGGCAATAGTGCGTGAAACAAAAAAATCTACAAGTGCCCCAAAATTTGCGGCATTAGTAAATAATCGTTTTAAAAAGCAAGTAAGTGCAGATACCTGTCGCGGTTTTAAAAAGGCACGATCTGTATGGTAGAGTATCTAGGAGAAAGCCTTTTATTAGTAAAGTAAATCGTCTAAAACGATTAAAATTTGCCAAAAAGTATTTTTGCAAGGATCACACCTTTTGGGAACGAGTTTTATTTACCGATGAGAGTAAGTTCAACATTTTCCAGTCTGACGGTAAACGTTTAGTGTGGCGTAAGGTAAACGCTGAGTTTGAACCGAAAAATTTGTATGAACTTTTAAGCATGGTGGCGGATGGTGCGGGGAAGTATGAGTGCGAGTGGCACGGGGAATTTAGTTTTTATTGATGGCATTATGACACTTAAATTATGATACTTAAACCTATTAAAAACAAATTTGCCATTAAGTGACGCAAAATTGAATCTAGGAAAGAATTATTGGTACCAACAAGACAACGATCCAAAACACACTGCTTACATAGTGAGGCAATGGATTGTATACAACACTCCCCATGAGTTAATTACACCCCCCTCAAAGCCTTAACTTAAATGCAATTGAGCATTTATGGTCGGAAATGAAATGACAGTTACGAAATTATTAAATAAACGATAAAAACACTCTTAAACAGGCAATGACCCTGATATCACACAAAAATTGGTAGCAAGCATGCCTAAACATTTGGAGGTTGTGATCGCAGCTAAAGGTGGACCAACCAAATACTAACTTGGCCAATTTCACCAAAAAAATCCTGAAGTACGAATACTTTTGCGACTCGTGATTTTGCAATAGAGAATAATTTAGTTTTTATTTTCTAAACAGTAAATGATATGAAGTTCAAGTTTAATTTAGGTAATACTTACACATGTATGTTTATAATAAAAATATTATGATTAATTATACTCACACCCATTAAAAGAAAATTGTGGTTATTTACAATTCCCTGTAAAGTACGAATACTTTTGCGAGTAACTGCATAAGGCCAGTGCCATTAATGCTTGAATCAATGAATATGCCACTATCGTTTACGTACTATAAATTTTGCCATAGGAGCGCATACGGATATCTGCGAGAGAGTTATTAAGTATCATCAAAACCCAAAATCAATTAGAAAGATAGCTGAAATAGTACAGGAAAGTTAATCAACCGTATGTGCGTACCATGGCTGGAAACAATGCTGAATTCGAATTTGGCAACCCAAAAAAACTAAAAAATGAGCTGTTGGAGTCAAACAAATCCGACTCTTAGGTTTTTCCCATAAGAACCAACACTATTACGGGTTTGGCCACTTTTTTTCCATTGTCTCACAATCATGAAAAAAATATATTTTGTATGTTCAAAATAACTCTTAATTTGGATTCGACGATTAACGGATTCGTGTGTGTGCGTGTGCGTGTGTGTGAGTGTGCGTGTATGCGTGTGCGTGTGCGTGTGTTTTAGGTATCATCAAAACAGAAAATCAGTTAGAAACATAAATGAAATAGTGCAGGGAAGTCGGTCTACCGTAAAACACATTATAGAGTCATATGAAAAAGGAAACAGAATTAGGAAGAGCCCCCGAAAGATTTTTGCAGCTAATGGTAAGAGATGGATTTTGCGCCAAATAAAGATTTAATCTGCGTTTAAGTGCCCCAGAACTCGCTGTCAACGTGACATCGAAAATAATATAGACAAAATGTTGAAACCGTGTGCTTGGTCCTGCGAAAAACGCAATGTCACGATAGAGTAGCTAGGCGAAAAGTATTTGTTAGACCACCATTTTTTAGCCAACAAATGCTTGGCTAACAAATGCTGCCTCACTCTGCCGTCTCTATGTAAAATCATATCCCCATTATCTCCATCTGAACCAAATACATTATATTTTCTTTCATCGGCAAAAAAACAGTATTACAGAAATCTGTATTATTCTCCAGGTACTCTTTTGCTCACCGGCGTCTCACTTTTTGATTATGTTGGCTAACAAATATTTTTCTCTAGCTGCTCTGCCGTGATATTGTGCCTTTCGCAGGACCATACGTACAGTTTCGGGACTAACTATTTTGTTTAAATACCTTACGACGTCTGCAACGAGTTGTGGAGCACTTAAAAGGAGATTGATTAAGGGATTAATCTGATTATAATTTACCTTGCCTTGTGAATATTATCAATTGGGTCCAATGCATTCCCTAGATGTTCACATTTTCCATCCAATATTTGGATTGCATTAGTTGTAGTACTTTTCATAATACATTATGTGTACGTAAACCTTTGTATTTTAAACCCTTGAAATCTAGTAGTAAGGAGAGTAATTTGCAAACACGTTAATCAAACAATAGGTCAATGTGCATAATTTCAGAGTAACCAATCTATTACAATCAGATTCAAAAGCTGTAAGATCAAGTAGAAAGGCTTAGACATAAGTACATGCGATGTTATTCTTACTTTTTGGAAATATAAAAAATCAATATTTTTAATTTTATTACCTGAATAACATTTTTAGGTGACACTAAATATGTATGCGACGAACATAAAATCTTCAAGGTAATCAGATATGGCTCTCAAAGCAATAAAAAGGCAGGTGCAAAACAGAATATATGTCCGAAGGAAGATTTATTTTCATTAGATACAATTGACTTACATTACAATTAATTTCACAATAAAAGAGGCGGTACAAACGCACAATTTTCTCTAACTGAAATGAACATCGAGTAACTTTTAAGTAACCCTGTACGTACCCACACAATACGTACGCAAATATAAATAAGTAAAGTTTTATGGCCCTAGGGCACTCAGCAATGTTATGTTTTGTGTTTTGTTCGTTCGTCTGTATGGCATATGCTGTTAAAGGTATATTGAAAAATGATTTATTTTCATGGCTGGGTCGTTAAAAGTAACTTTAAACGTGTTCCATAAATAACCGGTATGAAGAAACAAACCGCGTTATATGCAAGCATACACATACATACATATATATGTATATACATACGTGTACATATATAGGTATAATACATACATATGTATATGATGTTCGTTTGAAAACACGTGTCGCCACTTTTTTTTAAGTAATTTCGGATTTTGAAAGTCTATTTTTGTCACTACTACGCCAGTCAATAGAGCTCGAAAAGGGGCGAGTTTATGACACGATTGATACCTGAAATCCGACTACGGGGTACTTTTAAGTTCAGTCCTTAGATGAAAACGTATATGAATTGGACTAGGAAATAGTTGCTTTTTTTTAATAACGAATTAGTGAAAAAAAAATGGAGTTTTTTCAGTTTTTTGCTTATAGAAGAAACGCTATTGAAGCAATTACATCGCATCCTGGAAGTTGTAGATAATTCAAAAACCTTTAAAATGAAAAAAAAATCAAGTCAATCGGTACATTTTTCGCTGAAAAACCCGGAAAAACGCAAAAAATTACCTTATCTTAATAAATTCGTAATTCGAGTATTTTTGCATTAGAAGAGTCAATCTTGTGGGAAAATGTAGGTAATATCACGAAGAATGAGCGTGCAAAAACTGGATTATGTCCGATGAATAGTTTTTGCACAACAGTCGAATAAAGTTTTTACATTGTATTTTGAATATTCCATAACACGTCGAGCGATAGATTAAATAACATTTTCTCGACGGATTCGGAAACTACAGAGTGTAAAACTACAATTCGTCCATTTACTTTGTTTCATTTAAATGCCATTAAATTGGTGTAAAACGCCTCTGAACACCGCGCGAAATTTGCTGGTCGCTGCCGCCGCTTCCCCTCGCTCCCCCGCCACCTCTACCTCGCTCGGCTGTCAGCGCGCCGCCGAACATTTTGCGCGGTGTTCAGAGGCGTTTTACACCAATTTAATGGCATTTAAATGAAACAAAGTACGGAATGAACGAAAATGGACGAATTGTAGTTTACACTCTGGAGTTTCCGAATCCGTCGAGAAAATATTATATAATCTATCGCTCGACGTGTTATGGAATATTCAAAATACGATGTAAAAAACTTTATTCGACTATTGTGCAAAAACTATTCATCGGACATAATCCAGTTTTTGCACACTCATTCTTCGTGATATTACCTACATTTTCCCACAAGATTGACTCCTTTTTAATGCAAAAATACTCGAATTATGAATTTATTACGAAAAGGTAATTTTTTTGCGTTTTTTCCGAGTTTTCTCAGCGAAAAAATGTACCGATTTTCTTGATTTTTTTTTTCATTTTAAAGGTTTTTGAATTCTCTACAACTTTCGATGTGATGGTAAATGATGGCACAAAATACAGATTAAATGCAAGTGGATTTTGGGGAAATGGTGGGGAAAACCGCAAGGTGATATTATGGTCATATTTGAAATGCTAGGTAGTACGGTGGAAAATAGTTCGTCAACGATTTTTTGACGGTCGTGAATCGTGGCGGTGAACTGACATTCACCGATTGAACATTACTTTGTCAATGATTAGGTTTATACGAGGTGTGTAAATTAAATACCTAATGAGGCTGGCAACGTAGCGCCCGATCTACAACGCTGCGGAGACGGGACTTGGAAATACACTTTCAATACAAGTTTGAACTTGTTAGAGTCATTTGTGTGTTCGTTGAGACCGTTTTCGTTAACTAGATTTTTCTGGTGCGTTTTAAAAATAAGTGATTAATTTTGAACAACGGGGTGCTATTAGGTTTTGCTTCAGACTTGGACACAGCAGAACAGATACTTTTGCAAAACTTCAACACGCCGACGGAGACAAGAGCCCAGATTTTTTGGTGGTTTAAGGCATTCGGTTGACGACAAGAATGATCGGGGAAAAGTTAAATTTGAATCACACGACTGTTCATTAGATTTTGACTAACGAATTGGGGATGAGAACAATCTGCGCAAAAATGGTTCTAAAAACCCTTTCGCAGGAACAAAAGGACATCAGGAGAGAAAGTTGTCTTGACTTTTTGGAATTGATTGAAAACGATCCCCCATTTACATACAGCTATGTGCATAAAAATAGTGCCGACTGTATTTTACATTAAAAACATGAAATATAAAATGCAAGCCTTAGTTGCATCTGTTTAGCTTTTTATTACAAAAAGAGTAATGATATAACAAAACATTATATATAACATATTGTTCCAAATAAACTAAAAATAAATGTAGCACATTCAGTTAACTTATAATATTCAAGTTTTTACTGTGCAAAAAAATAGCACCGCTCGTGAAACATACAAATTACTGTACAAGGAATCAAATAAAATTAAAAAGTTAAACTGTAACATACTAATACTTTGTTGTATAACCTTTGTTTTTCAAAACAGCAGCACAACGCCGTGGCATAGAGTCAACCAGCGCTTGACAACGCTGGTAATGACACGCTGTTCAGGTCTGGTGACTGAGGGGGCCATTCCATAACCTGAACTCGATATTGTGCAAAGAAGCCTTTTTGCTAGTCTGCTGATATGTTTTGGATCATAGTCCTGATGTAAGACCTATCTGAACGGCATATTCCAGTCCACTTAGGGCAACATAATTTCTCTCATTATATCAACGTAGACTAATTCGGTTATCGTAGGCTTGATCCAAAATATTGGCCCAGTACCATGATACGAGAAAGAACCCCACACATTAATTTTCCTCCGCCATGTTTAACGGTCTTGACTGTTTACTGGGGTTTAAGTTCATCTCTTGTTGGTCTGCGGACAAATGTTCTACAGCATGGAGCCCCAAATAACTCAATTTTCGACTCATCGGTCCAGAGGATATTTGTCCATTGTGCGAGAGGCCAGTTTAAATGTTCCCGAGCGAATTTGATTCTGTCACAAAGATGTTTCTTCTTGAGTAACGGTACTTTCCTAGGAGTTCTGGCCATCCAGTTTTTCTCTATGAGCCTTCTTCTTATTGTAGATGTGTCTACATTGCGATTTAATTCCTTTTTAATTTGAGTTGACATTATAAAAGGATTTTTTTTGTTAGTCTTAGGATGTTTCTTTCATCAGTTAACGATAGTTTTTTTCTTTCGGCCTCTTTTTCCTTCTTTTTCTTTAAATTTCTTGGCATTACTGATCATTTTATTAGAACATCCGACCACTTCCCTAATAAATTTGTATGTTTTCCCCTTAGCCAATAATTTGTTTATGAACAAACGTTCTTCTTTCGTGCAATGTTTTCCAAGACCCATTTAATATTTAAATTAAATTAAAATTCAATTCATATATTAACTATAGGCTTATATTATTTTACCTTTGACTTCATTGTTCTATGCTAAAAGATGTTTAGATGTTATGGCGTCGAACTGCTATCATAGACTGAATTGGTGCTATTATTTTACACAGGTCAATATTGATTTTATTTATAGAAACAGGGATTTCCCCTACCAAAACGAGAATTTTCCGGACTTCATTAGTTTCAGAAACAGTGGATCTCAAATAAATATCTTGAGAACACTTTTGAATGCATATTGCAGATCAGTCAATACTTGATTATGGAGTTAGTTTGAGTATTCACTATGGTGCCATTTTTTGCACATAGCTGTATATTTTCTGCCCAGTGTGTGTGTGCTTGGTCACAATAAATTCTCAACTTCTTATTTATTTATAATTTAGGTTGCCTAAAAGTTAACATATTTTTTAAACTGCTTACCAATGTCTAGATATAATTTTGAAGATTACATAATATTAAATAACGTATTTCGAAATTTTTCAGCAAATCAGATCAGAATAAAAATCAATACTTTTTTTGTACTATTGTTCAAAATTAAGCTAGTTACGTTAATTATACATTCAATCAAATAAAAATCGTCGTACTTGAGATTATACATGAGAAATATGACTTATAAAACGCAATTTATACTGTACTTACGTTATAGAAGGTTGTTTTTTGTTTATGCTAAAGACTGCACAAAACTGTTTACTGTCTGCCTAACATTTTAATGTCAATTCACTGCTTATATTTGATTTACCTTGAAGAGTAATAAATTCTACAAGAATATTTTCCCCTGGTATTATACAAGATCCATACAAGGAGTCCCTACTAAGATTGAACGCATGAATTGTTACCACAAAAAATAATGGTAGACTATACATATTCAAAAATAATAACTTCGTGACATGCCCTGACTATTTTCAAAGGAAAGGAAGAAGCGATCTAATTTAAGATTAGATCTTGAATTAGAAAAATCTATCCATACAAAAATCCTTCTTGATTTTCCAAGAATTGAAGAAAAATATCTTGTGAATATTTTATTCAGAAAGGATAGTACTTTCGAAAAATGCTAATGCATTTTTAATAAAACTAATTTTATTTCGAATTGTTGCTCACTGGTCGCTGACGTCACTAATAGATTTGTTCTGTTAGTTTAAAATAGTAAAGTAGTTAAGTTACATGTCATATTTACGAAATTTATTAGAAATTTCATATCGTCGACCTTAACTTACTTATATGTAGGGGAGAGAGAGGTACATTGATACACGAGGCGCATTGATACGCATTTAAAATTTCGCGGCAGAAGAAGTCCATTTGGTTCAACCTATTACCTCACAGATGGCACTAGTGTGGGCTATTTGTCATAAAAAAATTAGTAACGGAAAAACGAGTGAGAATAACGTTACATGTGTTTAGTTTATTTTGGCGCGAGAAAGTAGTTTTTAATGCCTTTTTACATGTGTGTGTTTTTACCAACGTGGTAGCAATAGAGTGCTGCTTGTGTCACCATTCCTAAACGTAAGTATTATTTAAACATTGTTTGCAACCAAGTGTATGCACTGTAAGGTTAAATATGTCACTAGTGATTATTTCTGTCAGAGTGCATTTGGGGTACATTGATACATATGTATGAGAGGTACATTGATGCAGTGTATCAATGTGCCTCTACAGTGTATCAATGTACCTCTGCAAAATACAAATGTACTATTTTATTCGTATAAACAAGATTCAGTAAGTTATACGAGGACATGTTACTTGTTTCAGGTTAATGAAAATGGTACGTACTTATCACAAAAGAGCATTCATTGACGAAGGAGCTATAAAGACTGCAATAACCGATGTTATTAAAAATCACAAATCAATTAGAGTTTCAGCTACTGATCATGGTTTATAACCCACTACAACATAGATTCGAAAAGTATAGAAAAAATCATAAAAACGAGAATCTACAGGTTTCGGATGAATCTGGGCACGAAGAAGAAGCTGCGGGCGGAAACCAAATCAGAATATATCACTCTAAATATACAAGTTATACAAACAACTAGGCAGAGGCGAGAAAGTCTCGTATTTACACCACAACACTAGAAAAAGCACGATTAGAGGACATCGCTAAGAAATATGAAAAAAATTAAGCAAGTAACCAAGAAGGTGAAATTTAATATTAAAGAAACGGTCCGAAATGTTCCAAGTTCATCCGAAAGTGACAATGAAGTGAAAATGAGCTTATCTGATTCAATTAACGATGTCAGTGATGAAGAACTACCATTGCTGTGTGATGATGAATTAAATGTAGGCGATTTTGTTTTTCAACAAGGAAAAACAGCAGTACACTTTGTTGGACAAATTGTCACGATTTATAATGACCATGAAATAAAGGTCAATTTTTTACGGAAAAAAACTGGCATAAGACTTTTTGTTTTTCCTAACGTTCAGGACATCAGTTTAGTGCTTCGAGGAGATGTCATATTCAAACTGCCCAAATCCATTGCTGCTGGTGGTACACTTCGTCAAAATAGATCTTTTTATTTTCCAACAATTCCTAATCTTATAATTCAGTAAATATTGTACTACAATATTACTTTTTTCTATAGTGTATTGTATGTGTATCAATGTTCCCCAGCAGTGTATCAATTTACCCCACCAGAGAGGTAGTTTGATGCAAATGTAGACATTAAAAAAAGTTGCAAAAACTCCAACTTTGTTTTTATTTTTCCTTTTAAATAGAGTATCATATGAAAGACAAATACATTGCCTGTAAGCCTAAAATAAGAAGATGGCGACAAGTATTTTGTCTTGGACAAAATCATAATCACGACAAAAATTGTATCATTGTGCCTCCCTCCCCCTATGTGCAGAAAAACATTTTCAGGAGCATTATGAGAATATTTTTAATTCGGCTTTCTGACGGCCGTAATGTATTCGATGTTGATAACTTCAAGGTGTAATTTTAATATTAAAACATTAAGTCATCCCATTTGGAATAAACCCAAACAGTTTGAAATGTGAAAGCATTTGCTTAGTGGGTAAACACCAACTAGTTCTAATAATACACGGACCAGGCTAACGTCATAATGCACCTTAAAATAAATTGTACAATGATCCGGTCAATTGGTTTAAGTGGTGATTTCCCTGAGTAACGAGTGGCTTAGATCCTCTGGGATTCAAGTAAGCACCAATCCTGCTAAGTGGTAATACCTGCATATGTATATAAATACGTCTGTCTACGTGGAAATTCCATTAGTGGTTCTAATTTAAACTCTTTGTGTTACGGTTTGGTAATATCTGAAGCCCACCAATCTCTACATTAACTAGCTAATTTGGAAATTAAGTGGCGAGCTACGTTTTAGGGAGGCAAAATGAACTGGAGACATTGCCTGGATAATTTCATTGTATTATAAAGTATATACGAGGTGTGGCTATTAAATAACCGAACTACTGAAGAGTTTTTATTCGGCACCAATTACAGTAGCAATTTTTTCGTCTTCAAAGTACTCCTCCTGGCTATTTCTACACCGCTTCGTATGACTTTTCCATTGTTGAAGGCAGTGCTGGAAGTCCGCTTCTGTCAGCTGGTTCAGAACCTCCGTCGCTTTTGCTTTATCCGCTTCCACACTTTCGAATCTTGTCACCTTCAGTGTCACCGTGTCTAACAAGCCTGGATCAGTGTCAATGTTTTGCTCGGGAGTGAAGAGTTTTGGCACCATTTTTGCGCAAACTTTGCGCATGTTAAATGATTCATGCAAAATTTGGCGAACACATTCTTTGTCGATTCCTGTAATTTCAGCAAGCCCTCGGATGCTTAGACGACGATCTTCGCGGATTAATTTACCAATTTTGTCAATTTTTTCGTCCGTTTTTGACGTTGAGGGCCGTCCGGGGCACGGATCGTCTTTGGTCGTTTCACATCCCTCTGTAAACAGTTTCGTTTAAACCATTGAAAAACTTGTGTGCGGGATAAACATTCATTCCCGTACACTTCTTTTAACAGTTTAACAAGAAACTTGAGATTAACCCGTTGCTCCATCTGAAGACTTAACATTTTATCGACGCGTCACTGGTGCGTAGACTAATTCAAACGACTGCTACCGTCAAACTGAGCGACCCACTGGCTTGGGGGTATCACCAGACACAGTTCTGTTCAAACTTGTCGCAACACGCTGGTAGCAGCAGTTCGGTTATCTCCAAGTAATAGCCACACCTCATACATCGGCAACTAATCAAAAATTGTTGCCTAAGAAATCATAACTTCCATCATCACTACATTCTCCTACAATTTCTAATATTGTAATGTTAAGCGTCCTTTTATTAATCTTATACGATTTTTTCTATAATTCAATTATCAATGTTCTATTTCTATTTTAATATACATATATATATATAAAAAATACAAGAGTAATAGTTACTTCTACATCCACGTGGTGGTTTAATTTTTTTTAATTAATTCTTTCTATGGGCTAAATAGGCCAGTTTTAAGTTTAAGCAAAAAAATGTTCTGTCTGTCTGTCGATCTGTTACCTTTTTTTATGTACACGATATCCCGATAACACTTTGAGATATCAACTTTGAAATTTGAAACAGTTATGCATCATAACGAGATGTGGAGTTGATTAGATTTTGAGCTTAATCGGTTAGGGGGTTGAGGGATGAATGGAGTTAATATGAAGAGACATCCAAAAAGAACGTCATCAGATATGGTTATGAACGACAGAGATAGAAATAGCGGTGATGTCGAAGCTTGAAGCGAAACTTTGTTGCCAAACTTTTGACAAGTAGCTGTCACAGTTGTAAAATAAATAATGGTTGTCACATAATGTAACAGCTTTGAGAATGAAATAAGGTATATTTAAAAATAAATTTAAGATTAAGAATAGAAATATTTCTTTTTTTACTCGGCCAACTTTGAAGACGTTTTTTTTTTTTGGATGGCCCCTTGTCTACAGGTAAATTACAAGCAAATGATATCAGATATGCACTTCTTCACACAAATACAACATAACACAGTTTGCAAATATAAAGTTTTTTAGTTTATTAGGGTGGGGGAATGTGGGAGTTGAAGGGGATAAATATTTAAAATGAGTTCAATAAACCTTTTTAATTCTAATTTTAGTAAGTACACAGGGAACGGAGATCTAAAAAAATTCTACTTTTCTTCGACCTCCTCTCCAGGGGATACGGGGGTAACTAACCCAACATGTAAAGGAATTATTAAAAATATTTTAAAAAGTTTACGAAAAAAATTAGAAATCCCTAAATACAAATCAATAGCTTTCCATTACAGGTTGAGCTTACAGTTAAATATAATAATTATGCGGCAAAATGTACAGGGCGCTCAAAATAAATAATCAAAAACAATTTTGACTTTTATTGAGTCGCTTCTTTTAAGGGGACTAGGGAGGGTTGAATATGCAAAAATTGGCTCGTGTTTAGTAGTTTATAACAAGGCCGCGAATAAATATAAAACTTTTTTAGGGTTAAGGATATTAATTATAGCATTATAAAATGAGAAAATTCATTGAAAGTCGTTCCCAGAACAATAATATCGGCGTCCCAATGTAAGAAGGAAAACTGTCGAATCCACGGTTTTACTACGATTCCAGTCGAACGGATAAAGCTTTTGGCAAATTCTAAAAATATTTCTTCTCCTTAGGCTTCCCTCTATTGATTATACCTAACAAATTAAAAACAAAAATAAAATTAACAAAATGTCGTCCAGAAAACAAAAAATTTGGAAAAATTCGAGTTATTTGTCATTATAAAATTGTAGCAATATATTTTTTTTCAATCTGATTTTCTGGTATAATTCATGCGTCATAGTGTTTTACAACTCCTGTATAAATTTCAAGTTGATATATTTCGCGGTTCTCGAGATATCGTGGTAAAATCATCAAAAAATGTAGTTTCGAGAAAATCGCATTCAGTTTCGGTACAATATTTGTGTTAGAACAGTCGTACGGAAACAGAAACGTTTCGACTTTATTATTAGGTCGTCTTTAGAGTGTCATTGCAAATTAAAACTTAATTCTACTCTCTATATTGCATAGAGAACCCTAGAAATTAGAATAATGCTCAGACCGTTCGGTCGGGACCGACCGCGCGAATATCTGCGTTCGGCCAGCCGCCCTCCACACTACGTTTTACGCTCTCTTGACCTCAATTTTGGGAATTTTTCAAACAAACAAACGGGAACATATTCCTAAAGGATCACAGTATCGGAATATGCAAAAAACCGAAAATAGATTTTTTTCGAAATTTCAACCCTCCCTAGTCCCCTTAAATAGAACGTGATATATGTTATATGTTTCACTTCATTTTTTCGTCCTCTTGCTAAGCGTACTATATACCTAAAATGTACGGTTTTCGAGTTATATTAAGTTATTTATCAAAATGATTAAAGAATCAAAGGACCCCGCACAAAATAATCAAATTCTGACCTCACTAAAAACTTCTGCAATTTTGATATGTTGTAGGTTATGACCCCCTGTGTGTGTGTGTGCGTGTGCGTGTGCGTGTGGGTGTGGGTGTGGGTGTGGGTGTGTTATTAGAGATTTATCTAATAAATACCCCTATTTTTAGAGCGTCAAAAGTACTTTACGGCTTATGTTTATTTCAGATTAGACTATATAACTTCTATATTTTCCGCTTCTGGTAAAGATCTATTTCCAGCATCTAGTACATGATTTAAAATAGATGTTGAAGGGTACTTGACATTCTCCTCATGGCGGGCATACCCCAAGTACCATAGGACGCTAGCGACATGTGCACACGTTCCAAGGGTCCTTGTGCCACACTTACTTGTACATGTACAATAGTACCACGTTATCGGTGGATCTTCATCTCCCTCTACCTTATAATATATTAACCGGAGAAAAAAATGACAAAAGATGTAGGAGTTTGCTCGTGCAATCTAATGCAGTCTAATCCTTGACTATGACCTTGCCCTTGAAGGTCTTTACAAGGTGTAACTGATTTTCATAAGTGGGACCCTATGCTTTTGAGCTTGGAAATCGAATGAGGGGAAAAGTTCGAATATGACTTGACCATGACCTTGATCTTGCGCTTCAAGATCATTCAAGGTCAAACCATTTTATAATGATATTACTTTTTTACTCAGGAATATTTAAATTATTCATATATATCACTCTAATATGTTGCCTTCTTCACTGTCTAAGAGGGCGGGGAGGTGAACCTCGACGTAGCGCATCCCTAGGTGGTAGATAGGGGAAATCCCGACGTTTGTTTGTAAACGTTGGGTAAGAGCATAGTAAAAACTCCCGCGAACCAAACACTAACCATAAATCAAAAGAGAAAGCCTCACAGCTACACCCACACTCATTCACACACAACGGCGCTCGTAGAGGCAATTAATGCCCTTCTAACCTCTATATCTCAAAATCTGTCCATTTTTGGGTCTTGTGCCCATGAGAACTTTTAATCAGGGGGTCATAACCTACAATATATCGAAATTTCAGAAGTTTTTAGTGAGGTCAGAAATCCTATTATTTTGTGCGGGGTCCTTTGAATAATTTCGTCCTTTCTTAAGTTGCTTATGTAAAGGGGGGGGGGGCGTAATAAGAACATCCATTTTAAGATACTGAATTGTGAGGTCATTGAGTCTGTAGAACAACAGTAGAGTACCGATTATTTGAAATAATCGGGAGAGCCGTCATCTCGGATAACAAAAAACTCGGATTGTACGGATACACTATAAAATCGCCGACACACGGCTCACATTGTTTAACTCTATTAGTTGTTATGTACTGGTAATGTACTGGTAATGTAAAATGCTCATATAAAGAAAAATATATCACATGCATTTCTAGAACCAACACAAGCTCTCGGAACTGGTACGAAGCGGAGTCGTATTTGCGATGACTCGGATAACACAATCCGAGAAGCATGAGGTTGCACGGAATCTCGGAACTGTACTTTAACGGTTTAAACAATATTTTTCTCAAAAATACCCTCGATATACCCAAGTCCGCTCCTCATATATTATGAGAAATAGCAATCTGAAATCCAGTTTCAAGTTATGGTTTATGAATATTTACTGTTTAAAACCACACGGTGTAACTCTGTCGTTTCTCTTAACTCTATTTTTACAATAATTCACAGGCCCACAAACAAAATTTTTTTTGACTATGGATAAGAACATTGTTTTTCCTTGTATTTTTTGACGCTGAATCCAAATCCGGTGTCCGTGTAACCGCAACACGTCGGTATCAAGGTCATTTCAAGGTCAAATCGCGAAATAAAGGCTTAAAAGAGAATAAACCCATATATCTTTATGTTTCTGGGATCGCTGAATTAGAATCTGATGTTATTCTTACCATATCACGTGACTTCGAAGGACACTCCAAGGTTAAATCACTAAAAAACGTATTAATGAGGCAATAAGTTTGTGTCTTTATGTTTTTAAAGTTGCTGAATCCAAATCTGAAACCCATAATGGAAGACCGTAAATGGTCTGATTTTCATCATGTACCTTAGGCTGTATTAGGGAAATGTGGTTAAGGATTTTTGGTTTCGTGAATGTATTGCTATTATTTGTTAAGGTAAAATATATCTAAGTCCGTGTATCCTGTACATTAGATAAGTTGATACCAATTCTCGTAGCCACCATACTGAATATCATCTAACTACATAGTAATCATCTTACTGAAAATCAGTGAGTGAATCATTGAATAAACGTGTTTAGACTCCTTCAACCAGACACACACTTTTGCGTGTGTATAAAAGCATGTATGCGTGAGTGTGTACTTGGGTGCGTATGTAAGTGCATGTGTACGTGACTGTGTGCATGTGCGTGCATATAGAATGCCTGCTGCCCCAGAGGATGCTGGAGATGGTAACTACTGCCACTAAACGGACACCGGATTTGGATTCAGCGACACCAGAAACATAAAGATATATGGGTTTATTCTGTTTCAAGCTTTTATTTCGCGATTTGACCTTCAAATGACCTTGATACTGATGTGCTACCGTTAAACGGACACCGGATTTGGATTTAGCGTCAAAAAATACAGAGAAAACCTATGTTCTTATCCCTAATCAAAAAAAAATATGTTTTTGTGGACCTGTATAATTGTAGCACAACGGAGATTATTACGTATGGCAATTTTAAAACCTTTTTATACCAACAAATTCGCCCTAACAAATATAAACGTCCTAAGACCGAACACCTATAAACTTATATACGTAAAGATGGCATGATTCGTCCAACTTATAAACAGTTCCTAAAAATACGCCAGGCCTGCTGCCGTAAAATAGTTTATTTATTAGCTTTGGAAAGCTGCCATCTATTAGGTACTTTATGCGCTAACGAAAACTTCATTTTCACTTACGGTAGTTTGTAGATATGCGTAGGTATCTAGGAATTAGGTGACTACACCGAAAAAAATTACCTCAACCATGATCAAATGGTTGATAAAAATGAAAAATCACTGACTAACTTTAAAGAACTTAATCTAAAGATTAACTTTTATGGTTTACGATTACGTACTAAGCTTTTTTGTGATTTGCACTTTAAATCGCTAACATAATAAATGTAGATATATGTGAATGATTGAGAAAAAAATATGAACATCTCATATTCATGAATTATTATTTTTCATGAAAAAAAAAACTATACTTATCAACGGAAATTTCAGTGAAATTTTTAGTGTTTGATTGTTAACAAAAAAATATATATTTATTACAAGCTATATACAGTGTGACCCATTTCAAATGGAAACAAACCTAGAAAAATGGTACTTATTATCAGATTTTTTTCTAAAAGATGGAGCAGTAAAAGCTCTATTCTAGCGCAAAATATTAAAATTTGGTTTCTCTGTTCAAGGCCTACATCGCATTTTTTTCACTGTCAAACTTTACAAAAACTGTTTAGCGATTTTTTTATTTCAAATCTAACTATGGCACTGTATTCAGCATCCCCTAAAACAGTTTTATGCCAAATTTCGTAAATAAATATTTAATATTGAGGGATTCATTTGATTAAACACCTTTATAGTAATTTCCTTTTTAAAAAAAAAAACGTTGGCTATGAAAAATGATTTAAAATAGATAAGAAATTAATTTTACGCTTTTAATAATCGCATTAAACGTAAACAATTTATTTATTAGTAAACAATTTATTTAAAATTAAATTTGCCCAGAGAAAGTATGCGCCAATGCCTTCAAAAAATAAAATCAAATCGTTCCAACCCAAGTTTTTACACACCTGGGAGCCTGGTGATGATGAGAGGAGGATGGAATTTTGCTTATGGGCTCAAGGAGAGTACCTCAGTGACAAAAATTTTATTCAGTGATGCAACTTTTACAACCAATAGAGTAGTATTGTCACAAAATTCTAGGTACTGGGCTACAGAAAAACCAGAGTGGGTTATTAATTGTAAACGACAATATTTTCAAAAAGTTAATGTTTGGTGTGGATACTCAATGAAACGATCATTGGCCCTTTCTTTTTTTGAGGGTAATATGAATAGCGTACAGTTGTTGCAGTTCCTAAGAAATGAATTGTGGAATATATTATATGATTATGGTTATCGAATGGTTTTATGTTAACTTTCCTAACCGATGGATAGGTATAAATAGAGCCTTAATTAGATGGCCACCTAGGTCCCCGGACTTAACACCGTTGTACTTCTTTTTATGGGGTGTCATAAAATTCAAAGTTTATAAGTCACGCCCAGGCAAGAAAGACGAGTTGTATGCAAGAATCAGGCAAGCCTGTGAAGAAGTTACCCCGCAGCAACTACAAAATGTTCAAAAAAATATTCGCGATTGTTTCTAGTTGGAATTATTCTAAAAAAAAAAAAAAAAAAACCTAATTCCCTTAACATTTTAGTGAAGGAACAGGCTTTACTTAATTTAACTCATTTTATTCGCAATTTTACTGTTTTTTTGCTAAAAAAAATTACGCGATATTCGCCGAGACCCCCTCTCCCCAAAGTAAGATTAGATGAGATTCGGCTGGACCCCCCCCTCCCCCCCCCCCCCCCCCCGGAATGCCTCACGTAATTAATAGACGCCCCCTAATGATATTTAATCAAATGAAGCCTACATTAAAATTGTTATAAACCCCTCAGTATTAAATATGCTGAATCCAGTGCCGTAGTTAGATTTGAAATAAGAAAATCGCTAAACAATTTTCCTAAAATTTAACAGTGAAAAAAAATTCGAAGTAGGCTTTGAACATAGAAACCAAATTTTGCCCTAAAATAGAGTTCTCACTGCTCCATCTTTTAGAAAAAAAAACGAAATAAATCGGATAATAAATACCATTTTTCTAGGCTTGTTGCCATTTGAAATGGGTCACTCTGTATATAACTATGATCGTACGCTCGATTGAAAAATATGAACGAAACCAGATGTGAACGAAAACTGATATGGGGAACGAATTGTGTATTTTCAGATATTTTTATATTCTACAAAAAAGCAATGACCTAAACGTTCCTCAAATTCATCGAATGCTAAAACGTAGTTTTTGTATATAAAACCTCTGTTACCTTTTAACAAACGAGTTAAATATTTTCTCCATCTTATTTACCTACCTTTAGAGATCACGTGGTAAGTCTGCCTTCAGATGAATTATGCATGATGAATTTTTGCAAATTTCTGTGTCGTGTTGCAAATGAATTACAAACATGCAGTAATTATGATAATTATTGCGATTGCTCTAAAGTAAAGGTAAAAACGGTCACTTACCGCGGACACGTTATTCTACCGTGTTTTCCTTGCCTACTGCGGTCAAGAATGTCCTAGAATTCGCAGCGTTCTATATTGTAAATTGAATTAAAAGTTAATATTAAGAAGAAGATGTGCTGGAAGAAAGCTGGAATCTGTTAAATAAGTCTTATCACACAGTAGGGCCCATTAACGACCAAGAAGTCAAATGTGTGCTGCACCAACAGAAGAAACCTGGGACGACGCGAGACATGGTATCATGGTAAACGTTATCTGCTTTCATGATACAAAATAATGTATTAATAATCATATTTATATCCTATATATTTCGTTTTGTTTTTCTATATTTGGGATAATGTTTTACTTTAAATGTTAATACAAATAATACCAGTCTGTATTTCTATTAGTATTTCTAGTGTGGAGAGGATAATTTATATTTCTTTACTTTTTTTTATTTGTCTTGCGCAGAAATTTTTTTTCCTATGAAATGTATAATAAGAATATCAACAAAAGAAAGTAGGCCGATGATACTAAAATGTTCCACACATTCATAAATTTTATTTCTGACTTAACTTTCCTTAATGGAATTTTGCCCTATTTTGTGCAGATAAGGCACTTTACCTACTCAGAAAATGAGTTTTCTGCTTCCGTTATGGCCTGCTTGTTTTTTCTAAAACAAAAATATAGCAAAAATAACTCAAGCTAGGTGGATTCCCAAAAGACAAATTTCAACAATTTTTCTCCTTTCGTTAAAATGTGGAAAGAATGTTGTTCGCTACACTACATATCACTATATCTACTTGTTTTCTGGTTCGCTGAATTCGAATCCGCTAACCCCATCACGTCATAATTCGTCCCTGACCTCAAGAAATTACTAAAATTTGCCTTTTCTAAATTACTAAAAAAACATTTTCAGTGGAATTTTAAAAATGCGTTTATTGTCATAAAACGCTATACGAGTAGTAGTAAGCCATGGACGCAAAACAAAATATGTCATAACGTTTAACCTACATTAATTTTGTGTGTTTATTCTGTCAATATAATATCAATATACCTAATGTCCTTAAAAAATATGTATTTTTTTTTTTTTTAGTTGGTGAATGGTCTTCTGAATCACTGAATAATATTCTGAATTTGGAATATAAAAATATCCTAAAACACTAGAAGCGGGTATACACATGTTTAAGAGTGGTTTTATAAGTATTTCGTGAGGATTCTAACTAGAAACTTATAAAACTATAGAAACGTAGTTGTACAAAAAAGCACCCGCAACAAGAAACGACATGCTTTCAAATTTCCATAAACCACTTGACTTCGTTTTTTTTTCGCACGTTTCGCACGTTATTTAATTTAAATTTTGTGTTTACCGCTAAAACTAAAAAAATGGGTTGAAAAAAAGGGTTGTGTCAACTTAAATGTTTATGCTTTGACATGCCGTCAAATTTCCATAAACCACTTGACTTCGTTTTTTTTTCGCACGTTATTTAGTTTCAATTTTGTGTTTGCCGCTAAGACTAAAAAAAATGGGTTGAAAAAAAAGGGTTGTTTTAACGTAAATGTTTATAGTTTATAGTACTAATAAGCTGGCTAATTTTGCCCAGTTATGAAAATTTTTGCCTGGGAAATGGAATTAAAAAAATCTCCGATTTTGTTCGAGATGGCTTCCGAAATCTAATCCTTAGAGGTCTCAATGTCGCTCAACGTAACGAGCAACCGGTGGATTAGTTTGGATGCGCCACCAGTCTAATAGCGACCTTAATGAGCCACACTGTATAATCAAGGGTCGCTATTTCTTCAAGCGCCCACTGTTTTTTTATGTTACGAAACCTAAACAAAACATTTGTGTGTAATATGATTTTCATACAGTTTATTATAAACGATATTTCTGGCAGCATTTCAAAGGACACAAACCCACTTTTTCAAGCAGTCATCATGCCCGAGCGTATGACGAAGACGCCTCTGCGTCGCTCCTCTTTTATCCCGAACCGATCGCGGCCGAGAAAGAGAGCCAGACGATGTGGGAGAAACGCTCTCGAAATTCTAAATGCGGGAAGCGATCCAGCTTTCTCACAACGAGTTCCAACGAAACCGTCGAACCACATCATGGTTTCTACTTTTAGATTTTTTCTAAAATTAAACGCACGCCAAAGAGTGTTCAGTGTATACACAATTCACATCTGCGTAAAGAAAGTCCGCCGTAGAGCCGACGTTAAATTTAGCCGATAGTATGTCAGGATACGGATATAGACGCCGGTTATATACGGAGTACCGTGTGCATACGGAACGCGGTGCACTCTTAATCACGAAAATAGCCGCCAAGTGCAATGTTAAACGGGCACAGGATGGGTTGAATGAGGGCCGGAGGGTTTATTACACCGGCGAGACCTTGGGGTCGGCTAAATATACGCTAAAATTAAACTACTTACATTATTTATCTCGACGGCGAGCTGTTTAGCTTATCAGTTGGGTTCCCTTTTCGATGGAGAGCTACAAGTAGTACTCTTGTGAAGTCTCAGTGGTTAAAATAATGAAAATGCAAAAAATAGATTTCTCTGAAACTGTATATAAGTAGTATGTGATAAATAAAGTTGATATCTAAAATTTTAGAGCTCAAATCACATAACGCTCTCGTCATGAACGGTCACAAAATTAAAGCTTTTTAGACAATCTTAAATTCGCGACGTTGTAGGCAAATGAGCGCGATAAAAAAATTGAAAAAACATAAAAACATCGAATTTTTCCCGTAGATTGCGATAAAAATACTTTGAATTCATTAAGGGTAGTTTTTTTGGAAAAGTATGACTTTTGGAAAAGGAGGAAATTTGGAAAAAGTATGACTTAAAAAAAATTTTTTTGCTTAAAAAAAAGCTTGTCAACTTACTGGATGGTTTTTGTCCCCGAATGGGATGAGCGGTAATGACAGCTAGAAGGGTTCGAAAAGTGAAAATTTACCATTTTTACGTTATGTTTTGGTACGTAAATAAAAAGAAAATGTATGAAAAACCATATTGTAAGGTTTTTAGGGTCGCTGATTACGAATCTGGTGTCCGATTTAGAAAAATTCGTTTTTTATGGGGCCCTATAACAAAAAATATGATGAATTTCAAAATTTTGAGTGTAGAATACCACGGTATTCTACACAAAATTTTGAGTCAAAAAGATCTCTTGCATTTTTTCAATTTAATGCGTATTTTTAGAGTAAAAAATCGAAAACTTTTATAATGGTATTTCTCACTTAATAATTTTTTGAATTTGTTGCTTTAAAAATACACCTTAAATTGAAAAATAGCATGGTATTTTTTAAATTCCGTGATTCGTCATATTTTTCATTGTGGGGCCTCATGGGGCCCCATAAAAAACGAATTTTTACTCTTAAAAAATTCTTCTTTATTCTATGATAAATTTTAAGTAAAAAATATATTCTGCAATTTTTTCATTTAATGCGTACTTTTTTAGTAAGACATGAATTAACCCCGATGAATTTTATAATAAGGCAAAACTTGAATAATTTTTTATAAAAGCTTGAATAAATTTTTACAAAAGACATTTTTTACTATACCATGTCAAAAACTACTATTAGGGATTTAAAAAAAAACTAATGACGAATTCTTCTTTATCATTACTTAAAACATAGCTGTACCGATTTTCATTGTTCTAAAATACAAGGTGTCCGAGAAAATAAGGGATTCCTTTTTTAAATTGTATTATTCAATACAATTCAATTTTTTTACAAAATTAAGAAATTAGAATACAACAAAAGGGAAGTCTGTAAAAAAGTTAAATCATAGTCATTTCGATTAATCCACCCAATTCCCTTATACATTTTTCAATACGTCGACTATTCCTCATACATTTCGTAACTGTTGTCGAGTTATACTGTGACATGCTTCTCTAATGCGATCAGAAAGTTCTTCTCGGGTCTGGGGCCTTATAGCATACACTTTATTTTTTATTGTCCCCCCAAAAAAAGAAATCAAGAGGCGTAATGTCTGGGGATCTCGGCGGCCAACGAATAAGAGGACTACTTCCGATCCAGCAATTAGGAAAATTCTCATTCAACCAATTTCTCACTATGACAGCATTATGGATGGGTGCTCCATCAAGTTATAAATGTAAATTGTAGCGATAATCAAGAGGAAGCTCATCAAGTGCGTCGGTAAACTCTGTAAAAATCTGAGAAAACTGGCAGCATTCAAATTTTCATAAAAAAAATATGGCCCAATAATCTTTTCATTTAAAATGCCACAGAAAACATTTACCTTCGAGGAGTATTGTCTCTTACACTCAATTACCCAATGTGGATTATTTTCACTACACATTCTGATATTTTGTGACGATACAATATCGTTTGTCGTGAATGTAGCTTCATCCGTGTATAAAATATTTTGTAAAAAAATCAGGATTCTCTAGGTACATACCTTGTAGCCGTGAAAAAAGTTCCATTATTGCCTCAGTATCTCCAGTTTCAAGTGTATGAAGAAATTTTGGCTTAAATGCTTTCTTACCGCTTTTTTTCAAACACGTCCAGATTTTGCTTCTAAAATATGTAAATTCCTACTAGCATCTATGAGGCTTGAATGTATATTATCATTAAAATAATCAAGAATCATTTGGTTTCCTCTTCGCTTCCGATCACGATGCTGGTTAGGAAGTGTACCATGTTGAAAGTCTCTCAACTGTACCAACTCTACTTTTTCTTGTCAAGAATAAGACATTTATATGCTTTTTACTTCTTTAGGACAGTATGAACTATTAGTATCTGACAGGTGGTAACTAAAATAACTTTTTTTGTTTTCACAGCACACCCTTTTTTATCAAACAGCAAAAAAACTAAAGACTGATAACTTTCGAACGCGTTGAGCTATTGTCTTCAAATTTGGTAAACGCAATAAACTCGGCAGGGGAAAGGTTCGAATTGTTTTTGAGCAAAAGGGAAGGGGGTGAAAATGGAAGTTGAAAGAGGAAATTTTTTCAAAATACGAAATTCTGTTTCTCGGACACTTTGTATTTTAGAACAATGAAAATCGGTACAGCTATGTTTTAAGCAATGATAAAGAAGAATTCGTCATCAGTTTTTTCTAAAAAAAATCCCTAATAGTAGTTTTTGACATTTGAGCCCATAAAAGTGGTCGTAGTTGGCCATGATTACAGACCAGGAATAAAGTTACCCACTCGGTGAATGCGCATTTTGAATAATAATAAAAAAACCTAATAAAAAAAAGTTCATCAAAACCGGTCGAAAAATAAATATTTTACAAGGGTGGTAAGCGGGGCTTACGAGTAAAAGGTTTAGCTCCTTTTGAGATAAGCTGAAGTTCATTCGAGAGTCGCGGGTAGTTCGCTATACCGGACGGATCCTATGTTTATTGATATTTATGTGGCTTATGGTTCACAATTTATGAATTTTGATTATTTAATAAAATATCTGACTTCATAAATGGATATTTAAAGACACTATTGTGCTTAAGAGGACATATTTTTTTATTGGTTATTTATTGGCATTTTGTGACTTGTGCTTTAAACTACTAGTTAGTAAAATGACGTGTTCTACCTTAGAAAATATTACCTAGTCACTTTTTACAATAATGACAAAGAATACCGACTTGTCCGAAATTAACCGATGAACACCTACCTATACCCGACGAAAAAATATATTTTCGCTATTGCCAACTGATTGCCATTCGCTATTGCCAAACAATTTTTCTTCATTTGAGATTATGTCTACACTATACAGAACATTTATATCAAATTTCAACCAAAGATGGTTTATACATGAACTTAATAAAAAGCAAATTTAACGGAGTAAAAATAACAACAATTTTTGTGTTAATATTCAACGTGATTAAAAAAATATCATAAGAAAATCTTACCTTGTTCTTTTAACAAGCAAACTACGCCAGAAATACCACAGAAGGTTTTGGGATGGATGTGATTTACTTGGATAAAGTTAAAGCGCGTAATTTGAATTAAATATCAACCAAAGATGGTTTATAAATGAACTTAATAAAAAGCAAATTTAAGGGAGTAAAAATAACAACAATTTTGGTGTTAATATTTAACGTGATTAAAAAAATATCATAAGAAAATCGTACCTTGTTCTCTTAACAAGCAAACTACGCCAGAAATACCACAACAGGTTTTGGGATGGATGTGATTTACTTGGATAAAGTTAAAGCGCGTTATTTGAATTAAATATCTAGCTTATGCGAAATATCAAAGTCACCCCTTAAAATCAATTTCCCCCCACTCTACGGTATTGATCTGTACACCACCTAATGGGACGTCCCTGTAATGCTTGCATTACTTATCAATATGTTTTAGTTAACTCTACTTTTTTAATACTTATTTTTTAATTCTTAAGTTTAATAAACTATTTTGGTTTTTTTATAATCTTTTCGTATTTTTCAATTCGTAGTTTTTTACAAGTTCGTTCTTTACACTTTAATTAATTTCCAATTTTTTCTTTATTTTTTTGTGATTAGTCAATCCTTTCCGATATTCCGATTTCCGATATTATAATTACCGATAACACCGAACACAAACTAGTTTATGTTGGGTGCCGATAAGAGAGTTAAACTCGAGCAAGGAGTTAAACCTCATCGCTCTTGCTGCTCTTCTGGTTTTACTCCTTTATCGAGTGAAACAACAAGAGCTGCGTGAGGTTTAGATCCTCACGTAGTCGCTCGCTCAAAGGAGTTAAACTAAACTGCTGGCCACTCGAACTTACACATAGAGAGTTTTAGGCAAAATTTAAAGTTCAATATTTTTAACAGGAATGCAAGTTTTAAGAGCTAGTTTTTTTCGGATTAAGCTGCATGACGTATATTTACGTAGGACCATAGGTTTATTATATACGGGGTGATCAATGAAGTCATGCAAAAAAATCAAAACGTTTGTATGAGTGAAATTTCCGCAAAAAATTTTTTTTGATCGTTGCAATATGGTTCGTTACTAAGGTAACATCACATTTTATTTAAGGGTTGAAATTTACACATTATACCGGGTCGATAATATACAAAAAACTTAGCGACAAGAACACGTTTATTATTTTCCTCCAAATATCGCTGATTTGGCTTTCTCCAAACTAACATTCGGCCATCGGAGTGAAACAAATTAAATCTTGTTTCTTCATTAAATAAACAATGGCTCCACTCTGCATTACCCCAATTCGCATGCCGATTTGCCCATGCCCGCCTATTCGATCTATGGTGCACACATTTTGCTCTGCGACGGGCTCTAGAATTTAAAATGTTTGCCATTATTTAAGTTTTTGTAAAAATAAATTCTCACCTCAAGTTGTTTTTATTTAATGTTCTTCTCACTGTTCTGTCCGAAACTCTCACTCCAGTTTGTTGTCTTAAAGAGTCATTTAGTTCTCTAGAGTTCTTTGTTCTATTCTGCATAGTTTCTCTCATTAAAATTATTTCGGTTCTTTGGTTTATTTTTTTTTTGTATGTCCACCCCCATGCCCATAGTTATGATCACCAGTAGTTTCGACGCGGCGCTTCAAATTATAAATTGTCTTTCGGCTGACATTGTAAATGTGCGCAATTTGCTCTTTTGACATTCCTTCGTTAAGAAGTCGAATGCAATTTTCCCTTTCTGCCGTGGTTAAACGCCTCATATTAATTAAAATTTACAAAATTATAACATTGAAATGTGTCAGATTATTTCTAGAACAATGTTAACAGTTTTTAATTCCATAGCAACAAATTTGTTTTTCCAATGCCTACTTTGAAATTGACACGTCGCGTAGAAATTACACCCGATCATAATTATGGGCATGGGGGTGGACAAAGAACTCTGTAAAACTGAATGATTCTTTGAGACAACAAACTGGGGGTGTGAGTTTCGGACAGAACAGTGAGAAGAAAGTTAAATAAAAACAACTTGAGGTGAGCATTTATTTTTACAAAAACTTAAATAATGCCAAACCTTAGAGCGCGTCGTACACTACGTTTTTGTTTATTATCGACCCGGTATAATGTGTAAATTTCAACCCTCAAATAAAATGCTTAGACCAGAGAAAATCTACGTGAAATAAAGATCCCAAATCCGCAAAAATCATCAAGAACCGTCAATCCAATGTCAAGTTATAGCATTTTAAAAATTTTGCTACCCAAATTTTAAGTTGAGTAGTGTGTACAAAGCCTAAGGGCCTTAATCCAAAAACTGACAAAAACGTCTAGAGATATTGATGTTACCTTAGTAACGAACCATATTGCAACGACCAAAAAAATTTTTTTGCGGAAATTTCACTCGTACAAACTTTTTGATTTTTTGCATGACCTCATTGATCACCCCGTATATAATAAACCTATGGTCCTACGATAAATATACGTCATGCAGCTTAATCCTAAAAAAAACTAGCTCTTAAAATTTGCAAGCCGCATACAAAAATTTGCATTCCTGTTAAAAATATTGAACTTTAAATTTTGCCTAAAAGTCTCTATGTGTAAGTTCGAGTGGCCAGCACTTTATATAAGAGTTAACGGTTTCGACTCGGTAGATGGATTCAATCGATAGAGGATTTAATCGTTGAGGAGCGTTTGCGTCGCTACTCGGACATCTCGTGCTCGCTCATAGGGTAAAATATGTTTTGATCAAGCAGTTAAACTTAAGAGCAACTCGCTCAGGATTTAATCGTAAGCCCTGGTGGTAAGTCCTTAACGTGGACACACTGTAAATGCGCCTAAATGAAGCGGTGTCGGCGCATAGGTCGTTGGTCGTGGCGACTGACTGTAACGACCAGCGCGGCGTCCTCGTCCTGCAGTGAGCGCCCGCGCGGCTAGAGACGCGACCACGTTCCAGAGTTGCTCGCACGCCTAGCGAAAGGGCGACAGAGCGAGATGACGTTCGACACGGAAATATTCATAATGGAGATAGAAAAGCGGCCCCCGTTGTGGGACATGTCTTTGGAGGCCTACACGAACGTCGAACTGAAAAAGGAACTGTGGGAGGAACTCGCGGACATATTCGGGGGCGAGGAGATGAAGCCCCGGGAAAGGAAAGAATTAGGTGTGTATACGTTTTATATTTATTTTGTACGGGGTAATAAAATTACTTGGCGTCAGTGGCAGCTGGTGGAATTTGAAATTCTGGTATTTTTTTAAGGAAACACGAGACCCGTAGCGGATTATTATTAAATCCAAATAAAATGCTAGAATAGCAAAATAATTTCAAAAGAAACTTTGCAGATCCCCAGAAAATCTTGGAAACGAGCTGCAAATTATTTGCGATTTTTTTTCTATATCATTAAATAAATACCAATCTTTTCGATATGTGGAGATCTGTTAAACGTATCAAAATTTGAATTTGCTATCTACCAACTTACTTTTTTTACTTATCTACCAACATTTCCTTACTGACATTTTTAAAAGCTATAACTGTAAGTTTAAAATTGAAAATTTTGCAACAACAATAAAAATAAAAGTTATTTAAATCCGCGATAACTATAAAAAAATCACAAATATTTGGGTTAACAAGATTTTCTGGGGGTGCTGCTGCTGAAGTTATGTTGTCTTCCATTTGGGTTCAGTAATAAAATAACCCCCTAAAGCTTTAATAAATTAACAATTGTAAAAGAATATACTTTATTGAAAGAAAGACTCTTATATCTGAAACAATAAAGTCGACATTGTAAAATAACTTTTTTTGAACTACCTTCAAATCTAATTTCTTAAATGATTCCAATGATATACATACATGAATAACTAGAGTTCAGAAATCTCAGACCATAACAGAACTGTATTAAGGGGAACTAGGTAGGGGTGACAGTTTCGGTTTCGTAACAAAACGTGGCACCCACATCAAATTTTGTTAATATATAGAGTTATTATTACACTTAAATAGAAGGGTATAACTAGGGTCTTCCGGGCCCTAGTGTACAATAACGCAGGGTAGGCAGTATACAATTCTATATAAACCCTATTTTTAAGAGCTCATAAATTATATACGCGTGTATTTCTTGCCCATGTATACGTACGGCACTGAACGTGTCTGACAATGCGCCGGGACTCGCGTGTGCGCGATAATACGCCGGTCCCGTTGCGGGAGCTCTAGATAATTAAATGCAGTTTACCATGCATTATAGCAAACTTTCCGGACCCTAGCTATAACAGCAAACAACTTCAAACATAACATATTATATTAATTAATATAAAATTTGTAAAATATAATTAATTTATTTTAATAAATTTTTTAATATTATTTATAATTTAAATAAAAAAAAAAAATATATTTATAAAAATTGGTATTTTGTCAAATTTTCATTTCTTACTCCTTTCAACCCTTATTTTACTCGATTTTCACCCTTAGAATAAATTTCTTGTCATGACAATAGTTATATCTAAAATAACCAACCTAAGTGTACTATTTCTAATGTAAATGTGAAGACATAGGATAGAAAAAAGCAAGGTTGTCAGATATATTGTCTAAAATTGCTAAGCTCACTATACAAGTATACTTCATACTTCAGTAAACTGTTAGTTCGTGACGTTCTTAGAAAGCTAGTTTGGAAATATTTAAAAACAAATTCATAGATATAAATTTATTAGTTAGCATTAAAATAAGGCGTTTAAAATTGCTGGAAAGACATAATTATCCGGCAATGCTTGCGGTGCTCGGAAGAGCTGGCAACAGCTTCGCTGTTTCGTTCAACCAGTCCGTTTAGCCAGCCAGCCATCGGTCAGCCAGATCCATTTGCAGTAACCCATTAGAGTATTGTGCTATTGCATCCAATCCAATGCGTTAGATATTTATGTGGTCCATTGTGTCGTAAAATGTTTTATTATATTTTACGACGTCGTTAAAATGATTTATGACTTTTGGAATTCTTACTTATTTTCGCCAGTGACGTGCATTTCAGCTAGGTTTATTAACACAGACAATTTCTTCAAATTGTCTGGCTAAATGAGCATTATTTACAGAAAATTATATTACGGATATTAAGAGTTTTGTATGCAGGCTAATTTTAATCTATATGATTTAATTGAAAAAAATTATTTCACAATTTTCAAATTTATAAAAGATATATGCACGCCATTGGGCGGCGTTAGCCCTCAAAGGAATTAAAAATATACGTATTCACATTGAGTTTAGAAAGACTATACATAAACTATTGGTTTTATATCAGGAGTAATTTCTGCATGTACTTCTTGTCATCATATATCAGGGCTGATTTTACTCTATTTTATCGCTGTATCTCAAAATGTTGAGGGTGTATTGACTCTTTTGAGGTTGGAATTTAATTCAGCGTCGAAAAATACATGGGGATGACTTTTTTTGTGTAGCTGTGTAATTTAACATTTATTAACACGATTAATTTCATGGTCGCTCCAGGTATCGGCCTCCAGAAGAAATGGAAAAACATCCGCGACTGTTTCACAAGGGAGCTAAGGAGGCTCAAAGGTGACGCGTGTAGACGTAAGAGCCAGTACACCTACTTCGATCAGTTGCACTTTTTAAAGTCCACCGTAGTCGACCGATTGAACGAGATCGACGAATCCATGCAACAAGAGGCTGACGGTGCGCAATCGTCGGAAGACGCTGCCGGGAGCAGGCATGCCCAAATGGGCCAAGTTCGGTTTAAGAGACGGCGAGACGAGGATCCCATCGACAAAGAACTGCTCGAGGTGTTGAATAAGGGTTTTAAGAAAAAAGAAGAGAGCGACATCGTGCAAGCGGACGAGGATAGAATGTTCCTGCTTTCGTTGCTGTCAGATCTGAAGCAGGTCCCTGAACACCTTAAGTTAAAAACAAAAATCGACCTGATGGTAGTGCTGGATAATGCTAAAAAGGGCTCTGTGAGATACGAGTACGGAGCTCCTTCCTATTTACAGGATCCTGTTGAATAGAAGAAGGATAATACCGCGCTGTAAGAGTGTAAAATAAAGACATGCTCGGATTGAGACGAATCTCTACAGGATCGAAGGCAGCCCGGAGTATTGGGGGGTGGGGCTAAAAAAATTCTGGGGGGATATATATTATAGCGTAATAAAGGCAAAATTGTCGCAGGCTTTAATTTTTCAGTCAATATTCATTTTCTTCCCTGTTTCGAGTCTTTAGTAAAGTATCGTTTATCCAATAAAAAGCTTTACTGCAAAATAATATACAGCGTCCGCCCACAGTTTGCACATATCGTTGCCTGAGTTCAATAGTGGCGGCTCCCTTGAGTTATAGGGGGCACTATCCTGAATTTTCGATCATAGTACCCCCAACACTAACAAGTGTTTTCTTACTTCTCAATAGTGGCACTATGCGCCACAAGAATGGTTAAATCCTGATACAATGAAATGGATGAAAAAAATCTCAAAATGACTGCAGAACACCAATTTTGAAATCCTAGTGGATGATATGGGACCATTTGGAATTTATTAGGACAAAAATTAACAACATGAACTTAAGCCAAATTTCATAGAAAACTTTAAACTCTTTTATCTCAAAACAATGTTTTTGTTATGGTGCCACTTTTTAACGCGAGGGGGTAGGACGTAGTGCCACTATTGAACTCAGGCAGCAATATGGGAGTTTATTATTCATTTTTCTGAAAATTATCTTCATCATTGATCTGTGCAATAATTTAAACCCGTCAATATATCAATTGTATTTTCTATCGTCATAATTTTCTATGCCATTAGTTTAAAATATTGAAAAATGTCATAAAGAAAAATTGTTTATATTCGCGTTGAAATATGCCAAATACGAAGTTTCATGCAAAAAATTCCGACTGTTTTTTTGTTTAGAAATAGGGGGGGGGGTCAACCCACCTAGCTCACCGACCTCTGGTTACGGTCCTGAATCATGGTCCAACTAACTAAATGAGTAATTAAAAATACACGCCACAAACCGGCGAAGAGATCCGAATCTGCTCATCACGGATGGATAGTATGCCCTTACACAATAGTTGAAATAGTCAGTGGTGGCGTAAACGGGTTACTTTTTGGAAATTGTTGGTTAAGGTACGATATCGTAGTTCGCTATCTTTTGACGAATTCACATTGTACCGTTCAATACATCTTATTACAATAGACCCAGGTCTAAATGCATGTATATAACCTACCTTACTATTGATAAAATGAGTATCTAATTTGTACAGACTTGTTCTCATAATGTTATACATAGATTTCATTGCCTAAAAACTGTTTCATTTATGTAAATACCCATACTACAAGAATACCTATTGATAGTATGTAACTAATAGATGATAAGCTAAAATATTGTATACTCGTTGTTTTGTAATAAATATAATAAAACTCCTAATATACGAAATTAACTTTTGTATTATTCTAAGCATTCCGATTTTTTGTTTATTGGACTATTACTATTGCAAAACTTGAGTTTACATCCAAATGAAATAAATACTAACGATGTTATCTTAAGCGATAATTTATTTTCAGGAACTTTTCAAACAGACACCCAAAATGTTTTATTATTTAAGGGAATAAAATTGATGTCTCCATATAAGATTGAGGCGAAAATTTAGTCCATTAAATTATTTAACTTGTCTATTTCACTAACATAATTTATAAATCCAAAACAAATTAAATATTGCTTTGAGGGTATTTTAAGAATGTATCTATAACATCTAAGAACTTCGTATTTAGTATAGGTACTTGATGGATTACGGACATTATCGGAATTTACCTATAGCTAATTATGTAAATATATACAGTATTATTTAGGGTACTACGCATTACAGAATGAAGGGGAATTGGATAAGTGAACGCCTCTTTTTAGAAAAACGGGACCAAAATATGAGCTGGTGGGTGAACGAATCGTGTGCGAAGTAAGCGAGGTGGTGGGAGGACCAATAGACCTAGGATGTACGTAGGTAAAATAACCCATACAACACCCATTTTGACATAAATATGCAGCATTTAATATCCACCTATGTACATAGTACTCTATTTCCATTCTAAATTGAAAATAGGTAGAAAAAGCAAGGTTGTCAGATATATTTTCTAAAATTGCTAAGCTCACTATACAAGTATACTTCATACTTCAGTAAACTGTTAGTTCGTGACGTCTTAAAAAGCTAGTTTGGAAATATTTAAAAAAAATACATAGATATAAATTTATTAGTTAGCATTAAAATAAAGCGTTTAAAATTGCTGGAAAAAATAATTATAAATTCAAACAACTTTATGTATATTACTATACTTAAGAAAAATTTTGGGAAGAGCCGGCAATGTCGGATCAGGCGGCTGTCAGCACAGAGTAAAACCACTGGCGGTAACACCGGTCAACGAGATTATTAGACTACTTTGCATTTAATACATTGCTAATACTTCTTCGGTCCACTGTGCCATAAAAATTTACGACGTCGTTAAAATGATTTACGACTTTAGGCACTCAACTTGTTTAAGACGTCAGTGACGTGTATTTCAGCTAGGTTTATTAACACAGACAATTTTTTGAGATTGTCTGGCTAAATGAGCATTATTTACAGCAAATTATATTACAAATATTAAGAGTTTTGTATGCAGGCTAATTTTAATCTCCTATATTGATTTTTGAATGAAAAAAATTATTTCACAATTTTCGAATTTATAAAAGATATATGCACGCCCATGGAATCATAAAGTTGCACCGCTTTTTTTTGTTCCCCAGGCGTATTTATCATTTTCAATTAAAATTAGAAGGACTATACCTACCGTAACTACTGTATACGCGATAAATCATTGTAATATGCCTACTACGAGAACTTCAAACTCCTCCGTGTAGACTGAAAGACATCATCGTAAGGCTGTGCATTATCTACACCTATAATAAACTTACAAATATAATTGGAGAAACTAAAATGTTCATTGAATGTTTTTTTAAGTACGACTTCACGTCAGTGAATTTGTTTAGATACGCACTATACATATATCATTGTTTATACGTCACACTCAATCATTAGTGTGTGTTGTGACATTTTCGAGGAAATTACAAATTATTAAACGACAATAGCTGGGTATCATGAAGTGCGATGAATTACAGAAAATGATAGGTTGCGCGCAGGATGGCACCATTAAAATATAATTCCTTAATACATGCTTTTAAACGATGAAATCACAGTGGAGATAGTTCCACATTCCTTCCTTTTACGGACTGCGAATTATCTTCCTTTTCCGTAAGAAGACAGATATAAAAAAGATTTTTTCCCAAATAAAATTGTATACCCTCTAAAGCCGGACTCAGACGACTGGTGTACTTGACAAACCAATATTGATGTATTTGTCAAGTGAGCCAGCTCGCGAAGGCCAGTAACAAGTAAGGCGTTCTCACGACGTGTCCAAGTATTAGCCAACAAATTGGTACAATGTTGGTGAAGTGAATAGACTAGTGTTGACCATCATGGATAGCGGCCGTTCTGAAAATATAATTGCTTGCGCGGCTTTTGTAATTATGAGTAGGTGCTATTTAAAATTAAAAAAAAAACTAACACTACTTTATTTGACCACTACATTTGATTTTTTTAAATTAATTTTTAATTACAAGCGATATAACGGAGAAATGTTAATACAGCCTCTTCCGTACGCTTATTGTTACAGACTGAATAGTAGCGAAGCTAGGTTGCACAAGTATACACAATTCGTGTGAGTGCTACCACAAGTATAGGCAAGTATGGACTCGTCAAGTGTACCAATAATTGTAATGCCTTTGACTTGTGTCATTTTTACCGACAGACGATGGGAAACTAGCCAGTACTCACCAGTGACCAATGATTGTACAAGTTAACCACTCACACGACTTGGCACGTATGCGCCAATTGCAAATATTGGCCAAGTACACCAGTCGTCTAAGTCCGGCTTAAAAAAAACGTGAAATAATACAAGTTTTAGAATAAAAACACTGACGAGAGTGATGAATTATTCATAGACTAATGAATTTTTTCCTTAAATGCATACTAATAAACAATTACAAATTCTTAAACTTCAACAAGACAGGAATTTTGTGCGCTATGACGTCAAAAACAGGAATGGGCTAAGGGGGAGTGCAAGTTTTTAAGTCTTATACATATGTAAGAGGACAATAATTACTATACAAAGACAATAATAATTCAATGATTACAAAGATGATGGACATATATGTAGATACCTAGTCGCAGTGAGAATATTTATAGGAAATTATAAAATTCAACTTGTTAAATAATTTTATTCTTATGTTAAATTTTTCCAAAGATATAGATAGCATTAGAAGTTACTATATATTCTAGCAAAAAACAAGAAATAAAAGGAACTATAAACGGGTGATGTTTCACCCGGATGTTTGACCCTTGATGAGACTTTCGTCTTTGGTAAAGGATGATGTAGGAAAAGACATGATTCAAAGAACTCGACTCGATTCGAAATTAACAAAGATAACACCAATAAAGAATGTTATTTATATTCTGGAAATAAGCAAAGTGAACGACACGACTGTAGAATCATTAGCAACTTTGATAATACCCATTCAGAAGTGTCGTAAAGATTTGGTTCGCGTTTGCTGCCGCAAATCTCTATATCTAATCCATTTCGCAGTTGTATTACAACAGTTAAGTTAAAGTTTCGAAAATAAAATATTCACTTGGAACCTGTCATCATCCTATTATTGCAGAGCAAAGTAAAACCAATAACTTCCTGTTGCTCTTGCAGAAAAAATATTTTCTTTTTCTACAACCATAGTTCCTAACTAAAATCGTGCTGAATTGTCGAGTGTTTGCTGATTCTCAAAAAAATATAGAAAAATGACTTAATTAATTTGATCGATTTTTTTTTATTACTGTGGATTTTTTTTTAATTTCGTAGTGCATATCTTAATTGACTCCGATATTATAGTGGTCCCCAACTTTTTTTGAGTTTAAGTTTTCCAAAGTTTCCGGACAACTTTTCATTTTTTCTCTTCGCTTTTTTTGCCATTTTTAATAAGTAGAGTCCCGAAACAAGCCAAGCAATCATTACTATTTTACTTTGATCAAGAAATATCATTCCCTCATCAGTGATCATTCCCTGTCTAAAAATTTTTATGAGGGAATGACGAAATGAAATATTATTGCATCGATGTCAGAAACAACACCTTACTTTTATAAACCCATGAACGGTGCTATATTACTACTAGAAACAAATACAAATACATAATAAATTGTACATAAAGAAGCGCTTACCTTTTCATAACACCATGTGAGGGAATGGCAATTAAAAATGTAAATTTGAAGAATGTTTTTTTCAAATTAGTTTTAATAAAACATCGCTTCACTCAAAGCCTACTTTACTGTATGTTTTCAATATTGATGTTACCAACTTCTAGAAACTACGTCGCGGCATTCGAAACAGACCTTAAATTACACTCCAATCCCACTGTTACACAACGGTGATGGAATGATAAGTTTTTTAAGGACAAATTTAGAAATGTATTTTGCTATTTTTCTGTTTACCGTTTTTAAACTATATACATATAAATGTGTAGCCAGTACTATTATAAATAAATAAAAAATTAAATAGCTAACAATTGTAAGAAGTTTTTGGTATTTAGTTCATGAATGTGTTTGAATTTAGTAGTTGGGACATAATGAGGGAATGATTTTGGGGATATTTATTTAGGCATATTTTCTATTGTGGGCAAAAATTCTTTTTTGGCAATCTTTTTTTTTCCTTTTCTCCCCCCCCCCCAAAACAAAAAAATAACATAACCCCCCCCCCCCCCCCCCCCCCCCCCCCCCCCCCCCCTCTTTTTTTTTTTTGTTGGCCTTTTTCTCCCCCCCCAGCGCCCCGGCCCCCCCCCCCCCCCCCCCCCCCCCCCAGACTCACACCCCCGCCGCCGGGGTGGTTTTTCCCCCCCCCTTTCCCCCCCCCCCCCCCCCTTTTTTTCTCTCCCCCCCCCCCCCCCCCCCCCCCCCCCCCCCCCCCGGTTTTCCCCCCCCCCCTTCTATTTCCTTTTTTTTTTTTTTTGTTTTCTTTCTTTTTTTTTTTCTTTTAAAACATTTTTACTATATCCCCCCCCCTCTCCCCCCCCCCCACCCACCCCCCCCCCCTGTTTCCTTATTTTTTTCCCCATAATAAAAAATTCCATTTTTTTATTAAACACGGAGTCCCTTCCTCCCCCCCCCCCCCCCCCCCCCCCCCCCCCCCCCCCCCCCACATGGGTGTGGTGTTTTTATATTTCTCCCCCCCCCCCCCCCCCCTCCCCCCCCCCCCCCCCCCCCCCCCCCCCCCCCCCCCCCCCCCCCCCAGGACCCCCCCGGGGGCCGCCCCCCCCCCCCCCCCCCCCCCCCCCGCCCCCCCCCAGGGGGGGGGGCCCCCCCCCCCCCCCCCCCCCCCCCCCCAGCCCCCCCCCCGGGGCCGCCCCCCCCCCCCCCCCCCCCCCCCCACAGACCCCCCAGGGGGGGGGGGCCCCCCCCCCCCCCCCCCCCCCACCACCTCACCCTCCGTCTGTTTCCCCCCCCCCCCCCCCCCCCCCCCCCCCCCCCCCCCCCCCCCCCCTCCCCCCCTTTCTCTTTTTCCCCCCCCCCCCCCCCTTTTTCCCCCCCCCCCCCCCCCCCCCCCCCCCCCCCTTCCCCGTTTTTTTTTTTCTCTCTCCCTCCCCTCCTTTCTTCTGTCTCCGCTCTTTTTCCCCCCCCCTCTCTCCCACACACCATCCCCAATATATCACATATATATTCACACCCTCCCACCCCCCCATCTTCTCTTCCCCCCCCCCCCCCCCCCATTGTGATCTACTTCCCCCTTTTTCTCCCCCCCCCCCCCCCACCCCCCCCCCCCCCCCCCCCCCCCCCCCCCCCCCCGACCACCTCTCCTACCCCCCCGCGTTGGTGTTTTTTTTTTTTTTTTTTCTCCCCCAACAACAACCCTTTTTTTCTTTCCCCCCCCCCCCCCCTTCTTCCCCCTCCCCCCCCCCCCCCCCCCCCCCCCCCCCACCCCCCCACCACCCACCCCCCCACCCCCAAAAAAAAAATAAATTGACGATAAATAAAAATTATTTGATTTATAATTTGGTATTTATTTGGTATTTCCAAAAAAACTTATTACAATCGACAATCCTGGTTCATAGGATTCAACAGACATCAATTTTGATTTTTTCTGAAAACCAACCTAATATTGTTATTGGAGGTATGGGAAAGGTAATATCAGACACCTCTAAAAATATTACCTCTCCAGAGGTATATTTTTCGTATTTTTTACGAATAATTTACGAGTATATTTCATACAAAATACAAAACGATGCACGTCATCAAACACGGGTTAAGTTTTAGTTATTAAATTATTCAGTGGATATTTCGAATTAATTTTGACTAGAATATGGATGGATTTTTGTGTTTGCTTATTTTTAAATACTTATTTTTCAACACTGAAAAGAGAAATAAATTTAAAAATGTATGTATTTTGAAAAAGTTGGTACAAAAGTACAAAAAAGAGCAAGAAAAATTGGAAGTAAAGGTTAGTATGTTTTTTAATTGGAGGAAAAAATTAGTCCAAAAAGCCACACGAAAAGTTTTACTACAGTATTTGTAACCCTCTTAGTATTACGCTTTCTATTTAAAAGTTCATTGTTTTTTGCTTTTTGTGAAATAGAATTAACCGTAGAAACATTGAAGTTTAAGTGTAGTAATATGTTTAGCAATGGACCATTATTGTCTCGTTTTTTTTTTCAAAATAGCGTATCACAGATGCTACTAACTTTTCGCAGCAGCTGTTTAACTATTTTGGCATTTCGCAAACGGAAGTCTGACAACTATAACACTGAGTGTTCTGAAAATAACAGTTTTTCAATGCAAGATAAAAGTTTGAAGCTCAAAAAAGTCACAAACTACTATTAAAACCAATGTAAGGTTCAGATAATTTAAAACTGTCAACAAATATCAAGTAATACAACACGGAAACTTCGGATCGCTGCCAACTGTATGACAACGAATATCAAACGCGAAATTTAAAATTCAATAAAGCATTCCATTATGGTTTTTATTTCAATATAATTGAGTGTTGGTATCACCGCACCCGTGTCAGAGCAATCTCGGATTGGATTCCGCCATAAATAAAGACAATATTATTGTTATTTAATAGCGTCATCGGTGACGTGCATCAGTTTTTATTTTGTACAAAGCATATTTTTATTATTACGATATTATCCCAACCCAAAGGTTTGTATACCTACACTAAACATTGACTACACTTCAGAGTGGAACTAAAATTGACCAAAATCTGATTTCTGTTTCACTGAACCCGTGAGCCCATATTAGTTCTGTGGCCTATCGAATTCTCACTTATCACAGCGTCGATATGCGAATACTACATATGTACACTCCGCGCAACATGAATACGCCATGGCCACCCACTCTACAAAATCAGTAGAACCAGCCACGAAGTGTTGTACTGTGAAGCCACACTCCGTACTTAATGCATAAACATGATCTTCCAATATGCAACACTGTGTATAGACGCGCAACTGCTTGCCTACAAATAGGACCGCGTATAGTGTTGTTAATATCGGTGATTTTAATATTCGGATAATACGTAATAGTACTAAAAAGTATTCGATGAATTCACTAATACGTATTAATTTCATACATAGTACATAACGTAATTTTCATACATACCTTGGCTTACGGAATACGGATAAACCATACGCAATGTCACGGCACACGGCACATCGCATATAATCCGTAATAATTCCGTATTCCGTATCCTGGGACCTCGTTCGTGTTCGTATTACTATTAATATAACGTATTATGTTTACTTCGTCCGAGACTGCGTCGGATACGATATCCACGCTATCTTCCGGCATTTGACAGCGTTCGTAATAATATTCGATTCCGTATTGCGGGGCAACTATTCGGATAATACGTAATAGTTTGATATTCGGATTGAACGGAATTTAATACGTATTCTTAAACACTACCGCGTATCTTGAATATGACCAGTTATCGACTGCGAGTTATTGGATGCAAACAGCGAACTACTGCCTATACGGAATTGACTAATCGATAATACAGCCGCTTACAAAGTTGTTTCTTCAATATGGCCAAAAAATGTCAGAAGCGGAAGAAATAGGAAAAATTAAGGCCTTTCATGTAAAGGGATACTCATTTAGAGCGATCCAAAGAAAATTGGCCGTTCGCATCAGGTAGTGAGCAGTTTGCAAGGACACTGAGAATTATGGTAAACGTTTTAAAGGCCGTACAAAATTCGTCACAACTGAGAGAGAACGACGAGCAATATACGCGAAGCATCGAATTCCGCATTAACATCGAGACAAATAGCAAGTAATGTTGGCACTAAAGCATCAGTAAGGACAGTGCAAAAATAATACAGCACTGCCCAGTAATAAAACGTTTAAAAATTAAAAGGCGACCTGCCTTAAAGGGTTTCACCTCACTGCTCGCCTTAGATTTTCTCGAGAAAAAATGAGTTAGACATGAGTGGCAGAGCGTTATTTTTAGTAACGAAAAAAGTTCAATCTGGACGGACCAGATGTTTTTCATACTACTATCACGATTTGAGGAAAGAAGAACTGATTTTATCCCCGGCGGGCAGATTTACAGTTATGGTGTGGGGAACCATTTCCTTCAATGGGCCTGTTGATTTAGTGGTATTAAAAGGCAGACAAAACTCCGAAAAATACATACAGATTTTAGAAAAGGAAGAAGACAAATTTAGAGTTATAATGGGAGATCAACCGTATATTTTCCAGCAGGATAATACATTCATCAAGAAAAATTCATTCGTCAAGAGTAGTCAAGACCTGGTTTCAGGAGCACAATATGGAAGTTCTCGAATGGCTGTCACTTTCCCTGTCCTGAACTATTGAAAATGTTTGAGGATGGTTGTCACGTCACCTGTACAAATGCCACACAATTTAATGGGTCAGAAGAGCTGCAGCAGGCCTTACAAGAAAAGTGGAATGAAATACCTCTTAATTATTTAAGATCATTCTATAATTCTATGCCATCTAGATTATTTGTATTCGGAACAACGGTAAAGGGACTCGTTAATAATCAATGTTTTTTTTCCTGAACATTGCAGTTATACTTATTTTATTTATTGGTCGTATTCTAAAGGCGCGGTATTATGAGTAGTTAATGTTTAACTAGTACAATTTTTGTAAAAATAAATGTAATAAATTAAAACGTTAGTTTCAATCTTACATCCTAACTTGTTAACAAGTTAACTGTCAAATTTCCACAAAATTTCTGCAATCTTAGAACGGAAAAATTTAAAAATATATAGCTGGTCCTATTCATGCTGCACGGAGTGTATGTATGTATGCGTGCGTGTGCGTGCATGATGCAGTCCAACACCCCTTGACTCTGGTCATGATTTCACCTCGGCTGTCGCGCTGATAATAGCCCAAGAGATCGTGGCAAAAAACTGCAACTGTTTTGTAAAAGCCCATAGTTCAATATAGTGGAACATTAAGACAAGGCCGTGGTCAGATCCAAATTCTAACCGGGGCCAGTTTTTTTTTTACTAGGACCAAAATAAAAGAGTTGTGTAATTTTATTATGATATATGTATATATTATTATACAAAAACAATACACTTCTTTTTTACTTATAAAACTAAACAATGTTCACAACAACACTAATACTGATTTAAGAAACTTTTGATTTAAAATTGTGAGCAGTATCGTAAGTAAAGGAAACAACTAATAAAAATTGGACCTTCTATTTCCTTACGATTATTTTGTGACAAATAATTTAACAAATTTTATTAAAAAGGGAAACAAGTCACGTCAACATAAAACATTACTAGACTTTGATGGGTCAAATCAATTTTCAATAAATTATGAGCCTGGAGTGGGTATTGGAACATTCGGCGTAGAAACAAAAAACTGGACTTTTTCCACGAAATACCGAACTACTATACTTTTCTCGACGCGTTTCGCCAACTAAGTTGGCATCTTCAGGAGAATATTAAAACTAACTTTCAAAAAAATTAGAGCACAGTTTTTACCAGTGTTCAATTTTTTTACCAGTGTTTAACCTTTGCTAAGGCCCTGTATTAAGGGTGTAGATCGGTCAGGAACAACTCGCAAGAACACGGAGCGGGACAGCTGACGGTGAAACGACAAAGCTAAAACTGAACTAAAACTGAAACTCCGCACACTGTTAGGGTTACTGAATACAGTATAATATATTTATGAAAAAAAAAAACTGTATACTTATATACTGTCAGTCAGACAGTACATATACATACATGTATACAGTTTGTGTAAAGCCGACATCGGCCAGTTGTGAAAAAGGACAAATACTACACTTCTCGTTCTAACAACGAGCACAGGTGGTGAGAAGACCGGTCTTATTCCCTCACTACCTTCGATGCGTCTGCGTTTGCTTCTTATCTGTCGTTTCACTTTTGTTTGTCCTTTTTCATAACTGGCCGATGTCGGCTTTACACACACGGTATAGAACCAACACCATCAGTTGTTCCGATACCTGATCTTGCGAGTTGCTTACTCATCGATGCTCTTTAGGGGGCAATACAATTAAGAACGACCAAAAAATCGATTATTTTTTTTGGCCTAAAAAAATCACAAATTTCTCAAAGAATCCAACGGTGTATCCGCCGATTTGAAATTCGAACGCCTTCTATTTTTTTTTTTTTTTCGTTTTACCGAAACGCCTTTTTCGTGCGTAGCAGGTATAAAAAGACGCTTGACCGAGGGGACCTTTTTTCCATTGTGTCTTATTTTGAAAAGTCCTCAGGGACGAATTTATATACCTGAGTATATAAATTTTATATACCTGAACTTTATATACCTGAACTTTAAATGCGTTTTTCTCGAAACAGCACTTTCTGAATTGGCGGGCGTGATTACTCGAAAACTAATCGTCTGATTGAGCTGAAATTTATTGGGTATCTTCATTATAATATTATCTATGAACTGAATTGAAAATTTTTGCAATTTTTTTATATTGAATATTAAATTTTGCAACAAAATGGCGGAAAAAAACCGGATTTTTTCGGAAAAATATGACGCCAAAATTGCAAATTTTTTATTTTTTTTTTACCTTTAATTCAGTTCATAACTGAAGGTATAATAATTGATACAAATTTTTTTGATTTGCTTGTTTTAGATAAAAATTGCGACCTAGAGAACGCCCGCCAAAAAAAAAACAGGGTCTGCGTGGACGACGTCTCACAGCCGCCATTTTGTTTAAAAAATAAATTTTTTTTTCGTGTACTTCAAGGACCCATCTATAATCCTACAAAGTTTCAATTAATCTGAATAAAAAACTTCTACTTGAAAAAAAAATTTTTAAAAATGCATTTTTTTTTCCGTTCTAATTATATTGCCCCCTTAATAGGCACTATATTGAAACATGAGCCTTTACAAAACACTTGCAGCTTTTTGTCACGAGCTCTTGGGCTATAAGGTTCGCCAGGCAGTATCAGCGATACGGCTACAACGCCATGTGGGTGGAATACGTCGCGGACCGTCGAAGAGGGGGCAGCGGGGGTGCATTATTTGCATCGCAGGGTGCACTGAACGCTCTCTCTGCAAACCGCCCGTCCGATCGATCCAAGGCTGATGTTAACGAAATATGCATGTCGAGGCGCGTCTCGCGCATGCGTTTCGACCCTCCGGTTCCCCGGCCCGGCGCGAACCCCTCCAACCCCCCTGCGGACAAGTGAATCTGCCAAGAGAGTGAAATGAGAGTAATTTTCCTCGCGCGATTGAAATTATGTCATTGGAGTTGACGCCCGTGCGGGACAGGGTGTCGGCAACATTGTCACTGGTATGTGACACCAATCGTTTCCTTGACAAGGGTGCTTACGTAAGGTGGTGGTTATTTTCCGCCTGTTCGACCTGTTTAGGACACACGAGGGATGTGACATATACCCACATCAGTGCTAGAATATTCAGTAAATTTATTATTCATCTTCTCAATATTCGTCTACACCGTTTATATAATCATTATATAGAGACATCCAAAAACAACGTCAACTCTGGGTCATCAACGGTCATCAACTCTGGCTATGAACGAGAGAGATGGAAATAGGGGTCATGTCTAAGCTTTTTGGTTATGTCAAACTTTTTGACAAGTGACTGTCACAATTTGTAAATAAACAATGGCTGTCATATGTTGTGACAGTCTTGACAAGTAAATAAGGTTATAAATTCGATTAAGAATAGAAATACTTTTTTTTTTTTCTCGGCCAACTTTGATGACGTTTTTTTTGGATGTCTATATAAACCAACCAAATAAAGGTGTAAATAAATATACAGAGTGAATTCCTAAGAGTCATATTTTTTAACAGCGTGTAGAACTATAAAAAAAAATTCCAAATACCATCGTTCAATAAACTCCTTACTAATTTCGGAAATAGCGTTTATCCGGTCCTGCCTTAACTATTCAAATTTAGTAAACAGTTGTTCTGTTTGGGTCAATATGACCCGACTTTTTCAAGTTTCTTAGTTAAAATAATGTTCTTGAGTTGTGAAAGAAAGTTTCAAGTCAAATATTAGATAGACCCGAACGAGGCAGAAGGGTTAAACCTAAAGAAAAGGTAATTTTAAAAGTAGCAAAAACATACCTAATGTTAACCTTTTGTAAATTCTAATGTGGATTTGTATCGTGATTGTTGGTAAATAATTTCACTATACAAACAATTAGCACCTGAGACAGAAGTTTGGTGGTCTGAGAGACCGAACGTTCCAGGGTTAAAAACGTATTGGATGTAACAGGAAATTTTAAAAAACTTTTTCAAAACAATTGACAGTTGTAAGGAAATATACTTATCTAGGGGTTGGAAGTGTACATCCTACTACCTGTCTTCACGGGCAAAACGCAAATTTAATTATTCAAACAGCTATAGGTTCAATTATGTTGCTTAGCTGTTCATTCAGTGCATCACATACCTCATAGCCAATGTACATACATTTGATATCTACTGATCTAGTGCAAGTTCTACTCGCTGAGCACACACGCGAGTCATTCCCTTTATCTTCTCACACCCGCTGGCAGAATACAAACTTTTATTAGATTGTCTACTTTCATTTTGTTTCCTATGGTGCCACTATAGTGTGACTATTGGAAGTTCGTCCATGAACATGAAATACCTACTAGAAAAAATCATAACAAAAAACTGGTTCCTCAGGAAATTTTTATTACAAGAATGTGGTGAGGTAATTTTCAGTTATACCTGTAAGGCTTGCCCTACATTTACATATATATATTCATGTCGTTAAGTTTCGTAATCGAAAGATTAGTCTGCCACCAAATCCGCTTGTATCTCTTGACAATTTGTATCTTCCATAACGGTCAAACTAGAAATTACTGACTGGCCCTAAAGTCTGCTTAACATAATATTCAATATAAAAAAAATGTATGTATGTATGAGTATATGTGTATACGTACAACGATTCGTGTAAGTATTTATATCTACCTCAATTGCGTTCAGATCAGGCCTTTGAAGTGGTGTTTCCAAGGGATATAAAACGTTTGACTATTTATTAAAAGATATTAATTAACGGTCGCAGTATGTTTTGAATCGTTATCTTGCTGGAAATTGTATTTTCTGAAACAATTATTAGTCTCAAACATTTACACAACAATTTTTAGGAACGAAATAAGCATTTTACCAACCAACGAGTTAATCGCGTCATCTCGGATGAAAGTAAATAAAACAAAGAAAGTAAATTTTTCCAGATGGTCGGAAAGTGCACTATTTATGGAACAGTCAACATGGTATTAAAATTGAATCGCTTATTTCTGAAAGGGAGTAGCTATTTACATACGGATTGGGTTCTTGCCTTTTTCGTTGCAACGTGAAAGTGTTATGTCTGTGCGCAGTTTTCTAGCGCACCAAGGTGTCGATGGCCATTTGAGTAAGAGGAAATACATATATGGGAGGAACTTTAGTCTAGCGACATTGTGGCAGTGGTGCGTAAACGCGGTGAGGATTGAGGAAAGAGTACAAAACCAGTTAACATTTATGTTATGTTATTTACGGTTCCTTCTGAGACATAGTGTATGTATCTTTTTACCAGGGCTTACGAGAGTAAAAGGTTTAGCTCCTTTTGAGATTAAATCCTAGAGCGAGTCATTTGAGAGGCGATAGGTATAACTCCTATCGCGAGCGATATACGCTCTGCAGAGAATACGATCTAATCGGGATGGGATTCGAATATACTTAGGTCGTTTAGCTCGCCTCGGGAGTTAAACCTGAGCGATACGCAAGAGGTTTTACTCCTCGAGCGAGTCAGCCGAGTCGATGGTACGATTAAACCCTTCCAGGAGTTAAACTTCGAGCAGTGCGGCAGGGTTTAACTCCTTATGTGATTTACGCATTTATAAGCGTGGCTACTGCGTGTTTACTCCACTCTCAGCTCCACTCTCAGCTCCACCCACTAATGCACTCTCCTTGCACCCGTCCCGGATCTCATCGGTTGCCGGCGGCCGTGCTCGTACCCTCTGTCTCAGCATAAAGCTGAAGTTCACTTGAGAGTCGCGGGCAGTTCGTTATACCGGACGGATCCTATATTTATTGATATTTGTGTGGCTTATGGTTCACAATTTATGAATTGAATAACGAAAATATATATTTTCTCTATTGCCAACTGATCGCCATTCGCTATTGTCAAACAATTTTTCATCATTTCAGATTATGTCTACACTATACAGAACATTTATATCAAATATCAACCAAAGATGGTTTATAAATGAACTTAATAAAAAGCAAATTTAACGGAGTAAAAAATAACAATTTTTGTGTTAATATTCAACGTGATTAAAAAATATCATAAGAAAATCTTACCTTGTTCTCTTAACAAGCAAACTACGTCAGAAATACCACAGAAGATTTTGGGATGGATGTGATTTACTTGGATAAAGTTAAAAGCGCGTAATTTGAATTAAATATCTAGCTTATGTGAAAATATCAAAGTCACCCCTTAAAATCAATTTCACCCTACCTTACGGTATTGATCTGTACACCACCTAATGGGATGTCCCTGTAATGCTTGCATTACTTATCAGTATGTTTTAGTTAACTTTTTTTAATGGTACTTATTTTTTAATTTTTAAGTTTAATAAACTATTTTGGTTTTTTATAATTTTTTTCGTATTTTTCAATTCGTAGTTTTTTACAACTTCGTTCTTTACATTTTATTTCATTTCCAATTTTTTCTTTAATTTTTTGTGATTAGTTAATCCTTTCTGATATTCCGATTTCCGATATTATAATTACCGATAACACCGAACATAAACTAGTTTATGTTCGGTGCCGATAGAGAGAGTTAAACTCGAACAAGGAGTTAAACCTCATCGCTCTTGCTGCTCTTCGGGTTTTACGCCTTTATCGAGTGAAACAACAAGAGCTGCGTGAGGTTTAGATCCTCATGTAGTCGCTCGCTCACAGGAGTTAAACTGTAGAAGAGTTAAAGGTTTCGACTCGGTAGATGGATTCAATCGTTAGAGGATTTAATCGTTGAGGAGCATTTGCCTCGCTACTCGGACATGTCGTGCTCGCTCATAGAGTAAAATATGTTTTGATGAAGCAGTTAAACTTAAGAGCAACTCGCTCAGGATTTAATCGTAAGCCCTGCTTTTTACAGTTTTAGGACATTGAAGAAAACTGTTTATTTTCATATACTGCTGAATATAACAGTAGCAATTAATATACCAATATCTTTTTTTACTCAAAACGATGAGTATTGGTGGCAGATACATATCTGTGGGTATAACTCAGGACAGGCAAAATATGACAACCCTTTTCTGAAATAACTGATTCAGTTGCAGAATTTGAAACGAGCAATGAAATACAGTGACTTTTCCGTAATTGTTTGGAAGTACTTTTAAAATTTGGTCTTTATATGTAGAATTTTGGACAAACTAAATTATTTTCCTCTTCCACAAAAAAAACATGCGATCAAGTGCCGAGATTTCGATCTACACAGAAACAGTTATTTCCAGCAATATGATGATTTAAAGTGTGAATAGTTCCACTGGCTATCTAAACTGATTTATACCCAGTTCGATTACATTTCTTGTGTTATTCAAAGAACATCCACGATTGCTTCAAACCAGGAATCTCCGTTCAATGAAAGATATGTTTTTGTGTTAATAATTCCTTTATAGTCTTTCTGGCTGCTCGGTAAGACAAACTACAAATCGGTTCCGGATCTGTCAATGAAGCTTCTGCCCCTTTTTCGCGAGAAAGTCCGCTCTTTCGTTTGCTTCGTGACCCTGGCGTCCTTTGACCCATTTCAAAGTGATGCTGTTCTCTTCCGCTAGTTGTACTAGCGAATCCCAACAGCGTTTAATTACCTGGGTGTGTATTACAGTACTAGCGACCCGCCCCGGCTTCGCACGGTTTACGACATCACATTAGAAACCTCTAAAATTATCAGTGTTTCTCTACTATATTATGCATGTATTATACATATAAACCTTCCTCTTGAATCACTCTATCTATTAAAAAAACCGCATTAAAATCCGTTGCGTAGTTTTAAAGATCTAAGCATACATAGTAGGGACAGACAGCGGGAAGCGACTTTGTTTTATACTATGTTATGATTATGATATGTAAAGCCGACATCGGCCAGTTATGAAATAGGACAAACAGAAGTGAGACGACAGATATAAAGCAACAGCATACGCACGAAAGTAGTGAGGGAATAAGACCGGCCCTCTAAGCATACGCTAGTCGTTATAACGAGAAGTGTAGAATTTGTCCTTTTTCACAACCGGCCGATGTCGGTGACACATACTGTATAGCTTCCAGGGCTTTCAGTACTGCGTGACTATAAGTGACGATATGGATTACATATGTAGGGTCTATTGTTATTTAATAGGTAGGGTCTAATTTTAGTTGAATTATGTACGTGGTAGGTACGAATCTACTTATTTATGTAAATTTCTGTAAAACCCTAATTCTCACGTTTCGGCATGTACCGTTTGTAGATTTATGTAAATACGTGGTACAGCCTATTTGATCTCTGTTAAAAACACCCGCATAATAGTTTGGTTTTCCCAAACTGACCTGCGGTTGGGTTTTCCCTAATTTAGTTTACAACTGTTTATTGGAGACTGGTTTCGGGGAACCTACCTAAAAATGTCATTGATTGTTGGTTCAGGGGGATTTTCAGTTTTGGACAGTCACTCACCGGCAGTCCCTCTTGAGAGTTCATCTTTACCGTTCACCGGCTCTACATCGGAGTCTATCTCCGCGATTTACCGGACTTCTCCGGTCTTGCATATCTTGTAAATATGTAAATAAATCACTGTACATATAGCCGACTAAAGTGCTTTACTTACCACACCACCCATCGCCATACATATAAGATCCCTCTGTGTGGATTCTGCAGTTACATATTTCTGCCTGGAATACCGTTGCTGAGTAGCCCAAGTGTATCTGGAGTATGAATACTTATGGGAGTCACTGTACGTGCGTACAATGCGTATACGTGCAGTTTTTAGAGTTATTGACCTCTCAGATTACCCCGGATCCAATGTATTACATTTTCCTAATTATCGAGAAGTATTTACAAGCTACATCATCGGCGCAGATAAGCGGCGAAACATTATTTATAAATTATATTGTAAAGGAGAAGGCCCGGTTGCGTAACCAGCATAAAATTATATCCTATTTTAACGGTTCTTATCTCGCGTAACCCAAACATGTTGTTCAATAACAAGTCGAAAAGGAGGCAGCATAACAGATAGCCGAGATAACGGAAGTGTAAAGATCGCGGCGTGCACGTGAGCCAGACGTGATACGTCACTCTTTGGCAGGAGAGCGGCGCAGTGCAGCGGCCATGTATCTCGCTCGCAGGATCTGACGTAACACTAGCAGGACTCGGGCGCACTTGCTTTGCTTAAACGGGAATCGTGGCTGCGATAATATCTGGCAAAGCCACGCACCAGCACGTACAGTCAGCAGCGAAAGTATTCATACATACACCCACTTATTGAAGGTTGCTTAACTTCTGATAATAGTTATAATTTTTGTACCACAGTACTGATTTTTTTCTCCTTCTGATAGGATTACAACTTGTGAAATTCTGCGTCTAATAAGCCCAAGTTGAGGTGGTACATATATCGATTGTGTGAAGATATCGCTAAAAAGTAAAATTCCCATGTTTTCGAAAAGCACGAATTACAGTATTTATCTGGTTAATAAGGCAATTTTGGAAAACAATTTGCTAGACATGAAACATTTTTAAACTTGAATCGAAAACATCAAAATAAATAATTAGTAAATGATTACAGATTAACATTACAAATACGAATATCGAATGCATGAGGCAAAACTGAAAAAATCTAAACTTTGGATTACCTTTTAAGCAAAACTAAATGGTATCTTTTAGAAAATTGGCACACGTGTAAAATCGCGGGACAAATATATTGTCTTAATAATGTATTGTGGCGAAACGTCAACAGCGTGAGTCATCGTCCGGTCAGCCTAACAAAACTGTGACATAGCGCCTGACTCTTCTCGAATTTACTTGATAAAACCCTAGTAGCTACCAGAGCCTCCTCGAGTGACCGGCGGACAGCTATAAAAGCATGTCGGAGCGGCAAAATGGGCAGTCTAATGAGTCTAAATTAAATTCGACGATTTTGTAAAACGTGCGCCTATATAAATTCGAATATAAATTATTGTACATAAATTAAAATTAATGTTAATTTAATAATAATGGTTAATTTGTTATTGTTTTCTTAAAATAAATTGTGTTTTAAAAAGTGCGTGTCTAATTTTTCACGCCTAAACGAACCAAGAGAGGACGAAACGTTACAATATTTCGATATTTTTTATCGGAATTCAAATTTCTTTGATGTACAAAGTAGATCACAAGTAATGGTACATAGTGAAATAGCAGATTCTTTAGGTCAAAATAATGTGATGTAGCTAAACTTACACTTAGTCCAAGTGTTGATGATAGCCAAGATATAGGGTGTTAAAATTTTAATTTAGCTTCCAATTTTTCTCTATAATTTTCGAATAAATGTATATAATGGGACGGAATTCGAGATTCGGGGGTTTCCTTAGCTGAGAAAATTAATTTCCTGTATAGTTCTGATATAAGGCGCCACCTGAGGGTGAGGAGGGCAGGTTTAAATGGTACAACTTTTTCGCGGATTGGTATGTCGACAACTATTAAAGAATTTGATTCTCCCACTTTTCATACCCAGTTGAAGTCAGAAGAATCTTGCCCATTCTGTATACATCGAAATGCATATTTCGCTGTCCTCGAAAATTGGCTTACTATTCTTATCCTGCTTGATGAGTTGTGCATTTTTTATAAATACACCAAATCGAGAGGACTTATGATGACGGATGATTTTTTATCCGACCTCTAATATTACATCGCTTAGTCCTATGATATAATATATAGCGCCCACTGCAAGGAATGCCACGAACATCTCCTTCCTGCCTTCGCCTGATCTCTTGCCCACCGTTATATTTAAAATCGATTGCTTGCTGCCTTCTGCTGTATCGTTAATCTGATTTACAAAGTGCGGCAAATGTTACGAGCAGAGTTCAAGTAAAGTAAAAGTTTGAATATTTTGTGTTGTTTGTATTGAATAGTGGCAACGGCTACATATGGTTCTTATTATTCTGTAGACGATTGTAACTCGTGTTAAGTTTGCTATAAGATTTTTATTTCGATTTCCTAAAGACTCCGAAAAGTATAGAATTTTACCTAAACATATTTGAAGATCACAAATTTGCGAAACTAAGTGTTGAAGCAGCCTACTCCCTTATACGCCTATGTATCAATCATTTTGACGAGGGATCATTTACATCATCTAGAAAACGTTTAGTAAATACATAAAGTTGAAGTCCCAAGTTGAAACACTGAATGGTAAATGAATATAGTTGTGCGATTAAATATTAATTTTAAAACGTATTCGAATTATACGAAAATAATAGGACATAGTATAATATATTTTTACAGTGTCAGAAGTAGAGGAAAATAAAGCCATATAAAATTCCGACGCCGATGACATAAACACGTCGAATACGCTAATAATAACGCTTAGTCTGCCAGACGGTGGGGTGAAACGACTGGACCCAATGATCCACCCGCGTCTGCCGCGCGCCTCTGTATTTCGGCACAATCGGCCAACCTTAGTTATCGTCCAGGCCAGACATTCGGTTACACACCGCGTTGGTGTCATTTAAAGCCGCTCAACAAGTTTAAAATTCCAAGAACTAGTGGCCGCGAAATATATCTAGTACACTACAACCAGTTTGCTGGTAGTTCAACATTCTAACCAATTTTTTTTACTCGTAAACGTTAAAGAAACCCAAACAGGTTACGTCATCCTAGATTGAAGTAGAACGAAAACATAGATCTATGAATACCGGAATTACATAGCGAAAAAATAAAGTGGGTTCTGTATAAGGTGTATAAGTAAGATTGTTTTGGTAGAACCAGAGCTTAATGTACCTAATTACATATATTATTTTCCGTCAACATTTTTTTTTTTTTAATAATTATACTGGGTATCCCTATGACTTTTGAAAATTATTTATGTTCTGTTGTAACTGGCAAGTTTTCTAAAAAAAACTTATATGGTAGATAAAGTCATGGTATGGTAGATATGGTCATTTTGTTGCGACGTTGTGTTGTTTTTATATTATAACTAGAGTAACAAAATTTAATATAGGCATTGCCTATATTCAATTAAAATAAAATTAAAATGTTTTTTACACACGTATTAAATAAATAAAACAGGGATATACAGTAACATACAGCGTCACACATAAAGTCCGCATCATATGGGATTTTTTTCCGTAATCGGTTAAGGAAAATTTTGCTGTTAATTTTTGTTTAAAAAGATTATGCCAAATAACATGCACGTGAGTAGTCACGTGACTTTTTCACTGTCAAATTTTACATGTTTTGACGAAAAATTAAAAATACTGTTACTCTATTTCCATTCTAAATTGAAAATAGGTAGAAAAAAGCAAGGTTGTCAGATGTATTTTCTAAAATTGCTAAGCTCACTATACAAGTATACTTCATACTTCAGTAAACTGTTAGTTCGTGACGTTCTTAGAAAGCTAGTTTGGAAATATTTAAGAAAAAATACATATATATATAAATCTATTAGTTAGCATTAAAATAAAGCGTTTAAAATTTCTGGAAAAAAATAATTATAAATTCAAAGAACTTTATGTATATTACTATACTTAAGAACATTTTGAAGAGCCGGCAACGGCGGCTCAGGCGGCTGGCGGCACAGAGTAAACCACTGGCGGTAACACCGGTCAACGAGACCATTAGACTACTTTGCATTTAATACATTGGTAATACTTCTTCGGTCCACTGTGCCATAAAATGTTTACGACGTCGTTAAAATGATTTACGACTTTAGGCACTCTACTTGTTTAAAACGCCAGTGACGTGTATTTCATCTAGGTTTATTAACACAGACAATTTTTTGAGATTGTCTGGATAAATGAGCATTATTTACAGCAAATTATATTACAAATATTAAGAGTTTTGTATGCAGGCTAATTTTAATCTCCTATATTGATTTGAATGAAAAAAATTATTTCACAATTTTCGAATTTATAAAAGATATATGCACGCCCATGGAATCATAAAGTTGCACCGCTTTTTTTGTTTCCCAGGCGTATTTATCATTTTCAATTAAAATTAGAAGGACTATACATCCTTTTTTTAAATTCAGAAAAACATCAACGGAAAAAAATATTTTTTGATTTCCTACCTATGTACTATATACTTTTCAAGTGTCTTGCACTGCGCAGGCATTTATGGGTTTTTAAAATTATACCAAATCAGTACAAGATTATTCCTTGATACCAAAGTTATATTTCCGATATATTTTTATCACCAAGTATTGTTCTAAATACAGGTTTCTTTTTTAGAAAAATAAAAAAACATTTAAAAACTATGCCCAAATGCAAATTTGACATAATTTGTACAAATAACTTAAGTAGCTAGAGAGATAAACCGAATTAAAAAATTCAATGTTATTTGTACAAATTATATCAACTGCATCAAATTTTACCAAAGTTTTTACTATCAACATTTACTATATGCATTATTTTTTAACCAAAAACTAACAGCAAAATCCAAATTTTGCTTAACTGATTAGGAAAAAAAATCCATATGATGCGGACTTTATGTGTGACACTGTATATTGACGATACATGACGGGGGCGTTGGTCGACGCCGCTGGAGGTGAAATGAGAATCTAATGCTCTAATTATGACTATGGCATTGCACAATTTTTATGTTAAATCAAAGGAGGAGACTGCATGAAGTAACTTCTTTCCAATTACTGTTTTTCACTAGAGAAATGAGGGAAAGCCACCAAACTTGACTAGAAGCGACAGGGTTTTGGAACACAATAAAGACACCGATATTTTATTCAAAATTCGACTACGATCTCTAATAAACTATCATAAACGGCACAATTGTTGTGTCCATTTTTAACATTGTAATCAGAAAAGATGAGCAATACATTTCAATGGCATTATTACACTCATCGGTGGTATTAAAAACGCATAAATTATAATTAATTCGTCGCAATTTATGTGTTAAAATATAGTTTTAAAATTCCACTCGACAGTCGACGGGCAACATTATAAATATGCAACTTAAGTGAATTTACTATTCATATAGAAAAAAAATTAAATCGATTAAAATTCAATTTAGAATATAATGTTTTTTACTGTCTGTAGTCTCGTAAATATGTACATATCCACAACCGTGTATTTTTAATCCACGTGTAATGCACTTTAGTACGTCACTGCGTACAGTTGGTAGATACCTAACGTTTTGCGACCTGGTAACGACATCTCTGAAACGTATTTGTTCCAGAACTCACGAAATAGTTGTTTATCGAGTACAGTCAGGGGTACATCGCAGACACGTAGCATTAAAAGTAAGTTGAACATAAACTGGCTTCTCAAGGGTGTACCCTATTTTTTATTTTTATGTTTCACACTATTTATGTGACGGCTACAATCGCGTTTGTCCCTACACAGCAGTTTTTCCTTAAGGACGTTCTAAACGATCAATCATTTTGATCAAAAGCTTGAGTCAATCGATTGTATCAAGCATGATTGGCCGTTTATAAACCCGTTTGATGCTTGAGGCAAGCATTGACGGTGATTGATAGAAAGTTTGAATGACTCAAGCGGTTGAAGAGGGTGCTTGATCGTCTAGGGCATCTAGTTTCCGTCAAACATTGCGTCAGTCACTCGGTGGAAACCATTAAAATATATAGAGATTTACTTGGAAAATAATTACCTGAATGTTTTCCTTCAATGCCTTCGTAATTGCTGAGCTAGTTTCCATTATGATGAACTCCAGAGTCTGAGGAGCAATGTCGCACGTGAATTTCAGGTCTTCTAAATATATGCCAGATGCTAGGTACCTCAATGTAACAGACAATCTCTGACTTGCAGAAATCGCTTCACGCATATTTGTATCCTTCTTCTCGATGTCGGGACATACTAACTCCAGTAGATAATCAAAACGTTCTTGGTCCATTCTCAAAAAGTTCCTGTAGTCCTCTGGTTCCGAATCACGCAGAAAATTGAGTAAATGTTCATGAGTGAAGCGGTTTCTCATTTTGTATCACTCCGTGGCCCACCGTCGTTTTTTCTTTTGTTGTTTTTTCCGCTTGAGGGCAACCAGTGTTAAGGCAAGGAAGCCCAAATCTGTATTCGAAACCATTGTTCACCGCCAAAATCAACAACAGGTTAGAACAAACAACAGGTGTGCACTACTCCACTTCATGACTTCCACTGATGAGGGGGTTTTCATCAAAAGATGGGCTGATTGAGGTTGATTGAAGCGCGCGTCAATCGATTGACTCAATCGTTCGATCAAGCAGATTGATCGTCTAGGGCCTCCTTTATGGACTCTACACATTACGGTCGCGCCATCGTAAAATAAATCCTCGAAATTACCGATGAGTTTATCCACTTTGTCAGCAAATGGTAGTTTTTAGGCATTTGCACGTGTGACATTTTCAAGTAATACCGACGCCGACGACATTAAACACCTCGACCACACTAATAACATTGCTAGTCTGCCAGATGGTCGGGTTAAACGTCGCGCGCCACTGTATTGCGGCACGATCGGCCAACCCTAATTATTACCATTACTGTTAAGGATTTTGTGCCGGGAACGTCGTTGAAGTATAATACGCGCCCAGATCTTTGCGAAATTCGAATCAGAAGATGTATAATTGCGCACAATGGTTGTGAGGCTCTCTACTACTGTCCATTAATAGAATACGTCCACTCACTTCAAAGAACGCGAACGCCCCGAATATCTCCCTCCTACTGCGTCCCTTGGCAACCGCTAGCATATCGAGTGTTTGCTAGGCAAGCAGTTACTTTTACGCAGCGGTACTGTGAAGGTGTTTTACAACGTGCGCCAAATATTGCGAGCTGGAATTCAGGTGAAAGTTTGTGAATATTCTGCTGTCTGTAGTGGCAATGGGTACACGTGGTTATTATTGTTCTGTAGACGGTTGTAATGCGAACTCTCTTAAATTTGCATTTTTCCGATTTCCTAAGGACTCCGAAAGGTAATTTACTGAATCGTTAACATATAAAATTGTACCTAAATGTATTTTTAAGGTGTTTGCAATGGAAGAAAATTTTAGGCTTTGTGGGGCGTCATAGATATGCGAATCTAAGTCCTGAAGAAGCCTATGCCCGTATACGCATATGTAGTAATCACTTTGACGAGGAATCATTTACATCATCTGGAAAGCGATTAGTGAATACAGCCGCTCCTATGCCACCATCGTTTAATGGTAAATGCATATAATTGTGCGAGTAAATATTAATACACTCGAACCCCTCTTATTTCACCTTCGCTTAATTCACATCCTCTGTTATTTCACCACGTTGTTTATTCACCCCTATTAGGTCGCGAAACCGTCCCGGTTAAGTCGCCGCCTGTAAAAGTTTTAGAACTACGTTTGGAAATTGGATTCTCGCATGAATATGTACAATTTTTATTGAAAAATGATTGTGTAATACATTTATTGACTTAAAATAGGTTAGGTGTCTTTTAAAAATATTTAATCTTTAAAATATTCATTCAAGTGGAAAATTGAACTTTGTCACGCACGACTGGGTATACTTACATTGATTTTTTGTTCAGTTGGCTCATTTTTCGTTATAACAAGTGCTGTGGTATATCTCTAAATATTTCTTTTTGCAGTTAAAACACAAAAAAGTTGAGGTTATCATCGCGACTTAAGAGGGGCAAAATTTCGCGACTTAAGCGAGGTAATGATGCACGGATTTGGCGACTTAAGAGGGGTTCGAGTGTATTTAAATATATGTATGTACAGATACTATGTTTTTACAGTTTCGGATGTAGAGGAAAATGAAATGCTATTAGGCCCCAAACCAGGTCCTTCAAGAATTAAATTTACTGATGCGTCGGTGCAAACTAATCCACACGAACACTTCGACAGTAAGTCATCATTAGAGTCCGGAAAGTGTGCTACAACGCAAGGTCGGCACTATACAGCTCTATGATAATTAAAGAATAAACCGTCTTTTTAAGTGTCTTATAAATGATGTGCGTGTGTATTTCTTGCCCGTGCATACGTACGTCACTGACCGTGCCTGGTAAGACGCGCTGAGACTCTCCCGTTGCGGAATCGAGGGAAGTCTGTATGCAATTTATCCATATAGCGTAGCGAGCGCTCTGTTGTTCGAACTAGTACTAGCCCGACGCGCGACGGACAAACGGTAGAACGCCAAGTTTAAAATAATGTTATGTGTCGTGAGTGATTAACTAATAAACGTGTGTACATACGTATTTTGCACCGTGTACGTATTTCTTTTAGAGTTCGTGTAATGAATTTACATATTATCTGATTTTGTGTGGATTTTTGCAATAAAGGCACAGTCGTTACCATTTGTGAATAAACTGAAAAACATGATTGAAAACAACGAGGATTCTACAATAGACTTGCATTTTCCTTGCAATTCCTTGCAATCTTCGATATTATTTCGTAGACGCCAAAAGTGTGAAATATTCGAATATCCATCAACAAAATAATAAATAATTACTGGTACTGTTAGAAAAGAGGAATTTTGGTTTGATTTGTCCATAATGTTTGGCGCATGTATTTTTTCGTGGAACGTTGTCGACAATATGCACTTTAGACTTTTTTTGCCAAATATGTATCCGTTTTTCTATTGCCTGCTAGCCAACCATATTTACAGAAGACATATCAACGTGTCGTGGGAATTATCAAAGAAGACATACGCAATAAATTTATATAGCTGACAGTGGACGAAACAAAATATTTTTACGCTAATAGGGTCGTTAATGTTCTGATACGAATTTTTGGGGTTTTTGTGATATTTCGCCCCCGATATTGATAGCTATTAAACAGGTTTTGCAAACAACGGCTAAAAGTGTAGAAATGGTAGTAACACGTGCATTTCCTCTATAGATGTAAAAAATAATAATGTACTGATATTAGTAACAACAATGTTAGTGATGCAAGCAACTCTGCGAAATTAGTGAAAATAATGTGCGTGGTGTGTCGTCCTCTGCCCATGTTAACTATTTTGAATTTGCACTTCAGTAGATGTGGAACGATTATTTTCCTTTTACACCATATGTACAGGCCAACTCGCTCACGTTCAACGAGAAGAAATGCAGACAGACTACTTAGTGGCTGTGGCAACGTACTCTCAAGCAATGAAGACAGTTGGTGTTTCTGAATGACACAATGTATGTGATATTACTCGTATTAACATATTTTTACTTCTATGTTTTTGGTCTGTCATATGTCCTTCCGTCAATGACATGATGGCTTACGAGTCCGTCCCTGCGTTGAGGCATACTTTCCGGACCCTAATCGTCATCCATATTTATATATATAAAAAAAAAACAAATAACACAGTTGCATACTATGTTCCACTTTTAAGAGTCAGCCATTTTGATGGCTTCCGATGTGCGCATTCAAAGTGGGTTGAATCAAGGATTCATGGAAGGTAAGACAAAAATGTTCAAGGTTATTTGTTCATTCAGTTTCTAAGCTTGCGCCCGTACTCTAAAAGTACCTACATACGTATGTATTCTCTAAAACTGTACCCGTTTGTTGAACGCTGAACAACAGTTTAGAGCAAATACATAACAGTTGGACTACTTCCTAGAATAGCAACCATTGGCGGTTCGTACTAAAAAATATAAGGGGTTGCACATGTAAACTTATGTAAGGCGCAACTGATTGATTTTTAATACTTCAAGGTCGATTTTGAAAGTTAGAAATTCTAAGGATCTTAAAAATATTTATAGATGCAGTATTTCTATAAATTCCAGCACCGCGTTTCTCCGATACGCAGTGTCTAGCTGAGCTGCAATGTTGCTGTTGATCCCTAAGCGGGTGGAACAGTAGGTACAGTCATTGGTGTTGTTAAACTACTTTTATTACAAATTGAAATTTAAAAATAAAAATGGCGTTTTTTCGATGATTTTTTGGAGGTAGCGCAGACCTGCAAATCTTAGCAACATCCGCCACTGGTAGCAGACCTGCCGACGTCCTGCCCTGCCTGAAATCTTCCCAGCAACGGGAAGCGCAGTGGTGTGGCCCCTATCAGTGCAGTCAGAGTTCGTGTCGAGAGCGGTATTATATGTAACATACAGTGTGCGCTAGTTTATGAAAGTGCGGATTTAGTAACAATTTATTGTTAATACGTATACGAATATAATTTTTGCGATCTACTCTGCGACTTGACAATTAAAATGTCTGTAATTTACTGCTCAGTAGATGGCTGTAAAACAAAAAAGGGAGAGGGATTATCATTCTTTCGATGTCCACAAGAAAAACAAAGGTAAGTAAAGCTTTTGAAATATCGGTAAAAATAAATATAATGAAGTTGATATATGATCATATTGGTCATGAAGTGTTATATGCACTACACTACGCTACATTGTGACTTAAACGGTTCGCAGTTCACACCACAAAAACCACCCTATGTCGAAAATTGAATTCGCAAGATTTTGACGCCAACTTCAACTTTCAACGAGTTCTACAAGATGGACTAAGAAGGACGCTGTCGGGTAAAAATCCTATTCTGGCACACATTACGACCTCCCCAACAAGTTCTGAGCATTTGGTCGATGCCTCACCCTTTCAACCCATTTCCAGCCCCCGTGATTCATCTCTCTGCAGTTATGCTGGGTTTAACATGCTCTGACCACTGGTTGGCGGTTTCATTGATCCAAATGCTGCTAAAATCAATTGGTCTGGAGTGTCACAACCAATTTTCACCCGCAGACCATTCAAACATCCCTCCAGACCATCGCAACACCTACCCCCCATCCACCTCCTCTAGTTACACCACTGTTGGACGCTACGTGGGCAGTCGTTTGGTCTCTAATTCATATCCTAGCATCACATGAAGTATCTCGAAGTTGATTGGACTCACTGAGGACCGTCGATTGAGCGCCAAAAGTAAAATTCCACCCCCAAGCTACCCCTTGCAAATTTGCTACGTTGCGGGGATGTAAGCAGGTCTATATACGTGGGATGACTTACAAAGAGTTCTTGAGTAAGCCTGAACCCATTCTAGCCCACCGCGAGTAGTTCGTTTCTTTCAAATCCTCCTTTCAAATCTTTCGTTGTGTTTATAGATTCGCACAAGTGTAAGGGAAGGTTGCACCTACCCAACGAACTCTCATTTAAAAATTCTCGTCCACTCAAAATTTTTTTGCAGGGTGTTAAAAAAAGAGTGTGCTGTAGACAAAGAAGGATTTGAAAGAGACGAACTACTCGGAGTGGGCCGAAATGGGTTTAGGCTTACTCAACAACTTCTTTGTAAGTCCATCCCACCTGCTTACATCCCCGCAACGTAGCAAATTTGTAAGGGATAGCTTAGGGGGTGGAATTTTACTTTTGGCGCTCAATCGACGGCCCTCAGTGAGTCCAGTCAACTTCGAGATACTTCATGTGATGCTAGGACATGAATTAGAGACCAAACGACTGCCTACGTAGCCTCCAACAGTGGTGGAACCAGAGGGGATGGTTGGGGGGTAGGTGTTGCGATGGTCTGGACGGATGTTTCAATGGTCTGCGGGTGAAAATTGGTTGTGACACCCCAGGAAATCATTGATTTTAGAAGCATTTGGATCAATGAAAACGCCAAACAGTGGTCAGAGCATGTTAAACTCAGCATATCTGCAGATAGATGAATAACGGGGGCTGGAAATGGGTTGAAAGGGTGAGGCAGCGACCAAATGCTCAGGACTTGTTGGGGGAGGTCGTAATGTGTGCCAGAATAGGATTTTTTACACGATAGGATCCTTCTTAGTCCATCTTGTAGGACCCTGAAGTTGGCATCAAAATCTTGCGAATTCAAATTTTGAAATGGGGTTGGTTTTTGGGGTGTGGACGGCGAACCGTTTAAGTCACAGTGTAGCGACATTCGGGGCATTAAAAACAACCACATAGGCTACCGGAATTTTCAAACCGCAAGTATCTAACTCAAACATAACGAAAATGGCGCTCATCTAAAAAGTGTTACGCTAATTTTGACGAGCAGTTCATTATACTTATACTCAATAGAAGTATATGTATGTATTCGATAGAAATTATAGTAATATTCCTTTAAGGAATTTAACGGCACACGGGATTTTCAAATAATTGTCAATGCAATTTGCTTAATTTGAGGTGTAAATTACGAATCTGAAACAGCTTTCTTGTTTTAAACATATGATGGTACGCTTCTCACATGTATTAACCTTCGTTTATTAACATTTTTCGATATGTCAGAAACTTTATGTATCTGGAAATAATAATCTCAAATACGTCATCAACGCCTCAAAGAATTACCCTAATAATTATGCAAATTCGTGTAGACGTAAATTATAAAATTTCCATAATTAAAAAAATATTACTTTCAGATGTCAAGCCTGGAAAAATGTGCTCGGCTTTACTGGAAATCATAGATACGCCCGTATCACGCCGGAGCAAAGTTATGAGCGTATTAGAATATGTGCCTTACATTTTGATGAAGACAGTTTCGCAAATAGTTCTAGAAGTCGCATTCATAGTTATTCAATTCCTTCATTAGGACTACCCACGCATTTCACCTCCCCAGGTCAGTTTTACAGATACTCACAAAAGTATTCGGCCACCCTAGATATTGCTAATAAAGTGAAGAAGAAATAGTTACCAGTGACTGGCAAACAAGAGAAATTAATACAATGATATATGAACATTATGCTTTAGTATACCACATAAAAAAATAATCCAAACAGACACAATTTAAAAACTGCCGACAAAACACGATAATGTCCAATTTATATGACACAAAAGTATTCGGCCACCAAAAGAAAAATAAAATAGGAAAGGTACAAACAAACAATTATCTATCAATATTATATAAAAGGTATCCTTTAGAATTCAGAATAGCTTTCGGCCTATTTGGCATTGAATGCACCAGTTTACGGGTCACTTCCGAGGTCACATTACTCCATTCTGTTGAGAGATGATTTTTTAACTCTTCTTTATTGGTAATTCGTTTATTTTGCAGAGATCGTTTTAGATGTGACCATAAGTGCTCGATAGGATTAGTACTGGGCGACTGCGACGGTGTTTTCAATTATCGGTACATGGTATAGCAGCCATTCCCGCGTTTTACAGGAACAGTGCTTGGGGTCATTATCTTGTTGAAACATGTAATGATCGCCCAATCCCAATTTTTCGGCGCTGACCTGCAAATGATGCTTCAATATATTAATATAACAATAGTGGTTCAATATTCCTTCAATAAAAAGAAGGTTACCCACTCCCGCAGCCGCCATACAGCACCACACCATGAGCTATCCACCGCCATGTTTTACGATAGGTTTTAAGTTTACCTTATTTAACGATGTACCAGGTTTTCTCCATACAATTTGTCGTCTGGATGAATCAAATATCTCAAATTTACATTAGTCGCTAAAGATAACTTGATTCCAGAAAGTTGCAGGCTCATTCACATACTGGTCAGAAAACGTTAGTCTTTTTTGTCTGTTGACCTTCTCCTGAATCTTCTCCTGAATCTCAGCACATATTGTTCTGTATTGTTCTCTGGCATTAGTACTTGGATTTTCTTTTATTTGTTAGAGAATTTGCCTTTCATCTCTTTGAGTAAATATTTTGAGTCGTCATGATCGTGCTGTATTTACTACCGTTTTATCGATTTCATATTTTTTTATTATACTCTGTACCATACTTCGTGGTATGCCTGTGTCTCTGCTAATTTTACGCTGTGCAATATCTTTTTTTGCTAAGGAGATAAGATGCTGTCTCTCTGGTACGGTGATTTCGCGTACTTTTGGCATTTTATTTGCGTGACAAGGGTACACTGTCTAATAGAGGCACGCAGTCTATACCAGTGAATATGTAACCTTTCACACACTAATACTATGGCAAAGAACCCTACTATCTCTACTTGCATTACCTACTACAGCTTTGCATAATTAACTGGCCGAATACTTTTGTGTGTCCGTTTTCATATGTCAAACGTGTTGGTCGGGTAGTCCCAGCGAATGTTTTATTCTGCGTCTACGTTGTAATTATCCTTTAATCAAGGAGTAATGGAGGAACGTATTTACGCATATTATGCAGTCTCACTTAATTGTGAATTTGTGTTTTGTACATTCGTTCTTAGAAATAGAAGAGTGGCCGAATACTTTTGTGAGTATCTGTATTTATCTTGCTGCACTTTATTGTCTAATTCAACATTTGTTACAACCTAAAAACATTTAAATTACAGACGATGAAAATAATGCTACCAGCGACAAGACTAACAATGTAAAAAATGCTGTTGTGCAAACGGATTACGTGGCACTTCCAATTAAAGACCAGACACCCTCAGCTACAGGTCAGTAGAATATACTAGTTTGATTAAACACCGCAATACCCAGTATATGTATTTGAAGTTTTCACATAAGATGTACTTTAACATAACAAAGAATACTGAATTTTCAACAAAAAAATTTCAACGTTATCTAGGTATTTTTTTTACGATATTCCTGTAAAAAAGGGCATGTTTTTGCGTCTGCTTTTGCTAAACATAAATAAATTCTTGGGAGTCCTGCTTCTACATCCTAATGTAAATATTATTTACAATGCTTAGTATTGGCCAAATTCAAAACGAAGCGTTTTTTTTTAGTCAATTCAGTGATTTTGAACGTGGCCAGATTGTTGGTATGGGTGAGGACGGATTTTCTCTTGCGAAATTGCCAACTGCATAGACAATAACGTAATAACTGTGTGTTCGTGTTCGTGGGCATCGCCGAGGATCAAGACGTCCTAGGAGGACTATAGATTGTGATGAACGTCATCTGAGAATGTTAATATTAAGAGAGATTTTCCACAACACCAGATGTAGAATATTTTTGGAGGAAAATTCTAGAACGAAGAGTGTTTATGGCCTCCGTATATCGACGAATAAGATCTTATGGACCGAGCGTTTTTATGCCCACTCCTTCCTGCGTGTAATGAACGAATGCACTGGGGACAGAAATGACATCCTGCGTCTAACGAGTCAAGATCTATTTGTGGACTCATCGTGGACAAAGGGTGAGACGTTTCCATGAAGAACGAAATAATTTACAACCCGATGTTGAACGCCATACTTCCCTTGCACGTGGAGTGATAGTTTGGGGTGCAATATGTTTTGGTAGTAGGTCATCTTTACTTTTCCGAGGCAATTTGAATGCAGCCAGTTAGGCAGTCGATATTTTAGAACCTGTTGCAGTGCCACATCTTCGGGGGGATGATCGAACCGATTTATATAACGCCTGCCGTCACGCGGCAAGAGTTACGACAATTCTTGGAACAAGCTCATCGTCCCCGGGTTGAGAATATCTCCAATGTGACAAAATGTAAATTTTAGAGGAGACGAATAAAACTGCTTAAAAACAATTGTAAAGGAAAAGGTATAAGTTAAACTAGACTTAAAAGGTGAAAGGGTATAAGTTATACTTCACATTTTGGCACACATGAGATATTCATGCACGTTCTTCCGATCGTAAAACCTTAATCATTTCTTAGTTATATTAAAATACATCTTATATGAAAATTTCAAATATAGGGTGGGCCATCAGATGGTTTCTTTGTAAAATTGCCATTAAAACTACATGGTTGAATATTTTTAAATGATTGTTGCTTTATTCAAGAAAGTATGCCTTCCCATTAGTTATGAAAAACAATTTCAGTTAAATGGCCGCCGCGGCTGGATTGGCAGTAATTCATTCTTGTCACCCAATTTTGCAGTTAATGTTCGATATTTGTGGCTCTATTGCACGAATAACTCGATTGATGCTTTCCTTCAGTGCGTCAATTATTTGTGGATCGTTGGAGTAACAACGGTCTTTAACATGTCCCCATAAAAAATAGTCCAACGGTGTTAAATCGCAGCTGCGCGATGGCCAATTAATGTCTCCAAAACGGCTGATAACACGGTTAGCGAATTTGGTGTGTAATAGATCGATTGTTTCACGGCTTGTGTGACACGTTGCTCCATTCTGCTGGAACCAAAGCTCGTCCAAGTCCAAATCGTCCAATCGCGGCTACAAAAAATCAGTTAACATGTCTCTGTAACGCATTTCATTTACTATAATGCTGTTACCATCTTCATTTTGAAAGAAGTACGGACCAATGATGCCACCACTCCAAAACCCACACCGAACAGTCACTCTTCTTCTCTATGAGTATGTGTGGATTTTCGGAATCCCAAATCCTACAGTTCTGTTTATTAACATGTTTTCCAAGATGAAAATGAGCTTCGTCCGAAAAAATGATTTTTCGATTGAAATCGGCGTCATTTTCAAACTCATTTAAAGCCCACACGGAGAAGCGATAACGAACTGGATGGTCATTTTCGCAAATAATCCGAGGTCTTTATGCAATATTCTCCTCAGAGAAGTGCGACTGACAACAAGTTGTGCTCTGTGACGAGTTGAAGTTCTTGGGTTTTCACGCACACTGGGCAACAGCAGCAATTCTTTCAGCTGTGCGCACCGGACGAGCACGTGGATGACTTCTGACTTCTGTTATCCATAACCAACTTTCTTACACCAGGCGCTGACGGAGCTTCATTTCGACCAAAAATTGTTCTCAATTTTCTCACTGTTTCTGCAACACAGCATTCACTTTGGAAATGATTTTTCAGTATTTCCCAACGTTGTTCAAGCGTAAAACGATTCATTTCTTAAAGCGGAGGTTAGACACCACATATGTATGTCAAATGTCAAACGCGTCAGTATCGGCAATGTAGAAATAACACGCAGTTTAAAAAGAAACCAATAGATGGCATACCCTTTAAATTGCTTAGCTAATACTGGATACGGTTTCTATTCAAATCAGTATATATTATATTGTTTGTGGAACACTTCTAAATAAAATATATTGTGATCACCCTAAATGTGCATAATACGGCTAGTTTTATTTAAACATCTACTTTCTGATTTTTTTTTGTGAGAATTAAATTGAATCTCGATAAAACTCAACAAAGAACTACAGCCATCAGCAGAACAACATTCTCATATAGTCCAGGCTAGACATTTTTTGAAAAAAAGTCCTGAATAAGGTTTCTCGGTGCGATAATTAGGTAAAACATAGTAGAAATCGATTGTGTATGTTTTGGATAAAATCGGTATGTAGGAACCGTAGTAAAAAATCTATAAAAGTGCCGAAAACCGTTTTTTTTTGAGTATTAAGGGGCGAAAAATAATTATTTTCGTAAAAAAAAAAATAGCACGTTTTAGCGCTTGAAAAAAATGAAAAGAAAAACGAGTTTTTGGTGATCAAAATTGGTTCAGAAGTTTTTACACAAAAAAAAAAAATAAAAACCGACGAAAAATGCCCATTTTTTGAAATCGAATTACAAGGGTTCTAATGGTCGCAGAAACTTCTGCTTGATAATGCATGTTGATACGTATCTCCAGTAGAAGATTTTCAAGAAAATCTAAAAATTCGCCCTGAAGGAATTCTAAGTATACCTCACCAGTTAATGTTCCTCCATAAAACTTTGGTCCAATAATGTACCCATCGATCATGCCACACCACACATTAATTCCCCAAATTCTGTGAAAATTAGTCTTTCTCATCCAATGAGGATTATCCTCAGACCAATAATGACAATTGTGCCAGTTTATAGTTCCATTATTATGGAAACGGCCTTCATCTGTCCATAATATTGAGCTAATATTGCCATCTTCATGAGCAGTCGCTAGCTATGCAAGAAACGCCATTCTTCTCTCATAATCTGCCGTTTCTAATCCTTGATGCAGATGGACTTTAAAAGGTCGTATTTTGGCGGATTTTAGGATTCGCTGAGAAATCTGACACTGAGAATTCAATTTGTCTAATTGAAATATTTGGATCATTAAACACACTTCCCAAAACACCAACACTATGCTCTTCGTCAATAGCAGTCTTTCTTTTACAAACAGTTTTTTTTTTTTGAGAATGCCCCACATGTGACTAAATTTGAAGCCAAACGGGTAAAATACATATCACTTGGCATACGTCTGTCAGGATATCTATATCCATAAACACGTAACGCATCACGCCTATTTTTCCTACATTCCCCATAAATTTGGATCATATCTAACTTTTCTACATTTAAAAAATTGTCGTTATTCATTATTAATACCACTTTTGTTCGAAGCAATTTTAAGTTTTAATACATATTAATAACTCTATAAACTGTCAAAATCAAACAGTTAACAATTATTCAAATATTTTCAAAGCCTGCTTTAGTTTTCCTGGGCTGATCGATTTAGCTTCGATCATTTTTTTAAAATCTTTAAAAATCGATTTTGCTTCCTTTCTTAAATTCAAAATTCAAAGTGTGATACATCAATGGAAAGGGAATTTGCGTTGAATTCAAATTTTGAGAAAAATATACAAGGTGTCATTTGAAATAAGAAAGTTAGTGTCGTTTCCGGAGTGGCATAATATTAATATTAGGATCTATGTAAAGAACTTTAGGTGTAAATTAGATGCCCCAAATTTCAAATTTATATTTTATTAACTAACGGAGATATGCCATTGGGACAATACAAGAGAGACACCCAGTATATATGTATTTTGATAGATTTGTTGTTTCCTACATGGTTACTGAAATTCACTGAAGTTAAAGATTTATAATGCTGCACGTCGACAGTCGGATGGAATTTTAAACTACATACGTTTTAACTCATAAATTACGGAAAAATACTTTTGATTGAAGCGTTTTTAAATCCATCGATAACGCATTATTAATATAATTGCAATGTGTTGCTCATCTTTTCTGATGACATACTTAAGAAGAGATAGAATTCTGGCACAGAATAAACTGCGTTGAAAGGGGATCTTTTTTTGGTTATATTTGTGATATAAAAAAAGTTTGCTTATTAAAAATTGTAGTCGCACTTTGAATAAAATACCGAGAAGTTAAGGGAAAGTCTTTATTATGATGCTTTTGTACAACCAATAATCACACAAGGGTACGAGCCGCTAGCCCATTATTAGGAGCCGCTACTGATCGTCACAGCATATTCTAAACGTGCCCCGCCATATCAGTCCGTGTCAGTGTCAGTGAGCGGGCGTTCAGTGCTAGTTCAGTGTCCGAGGTGAGTTGTCGCTTGTCGTTGCTGCCGATATTGTGAAACAACGACGCGTCGGTTAGGGTTTTTGTGTTGAACGCGTGGAAATTTATGTATGTACCTTAAAAATGAGGGATGTGGACTTAATAGAATCTGTACGAAAACACAGCGTTCTTTATGATCTATCGCACCCCAAGTATTTAGACGGCAATTTAAAAAATGCAATTTGGATTAGGATAGGTCAAGAATTAAAAACCGATAGTAAGTAGACACTTGCAGGTTATTTAAATAAAAAATGCAATCCTGCATTAAGTATAGTAACTTAATATCATTGTCTGAAAAGGACATGAGTCATTTCGAAATATTAAAATAAATGTTGGTGAAAAATGTTCCAAGGCACCGAACATAACATAAACAAGACTAGAAGGTCCACTATAAGGCTACGGCCACACCGGCGGGATTTCATGCTGCGTTTCGGCATGAAAAAACGCTATAGAAATAGACCCTACTATTGCAAGTCGGGCAGACCAGATGTTGGGAGTCGGGGGGCGTCTTCAAGATCTGCCGCCTAAGTATAGGGCTGGTTTCATTTTTCTACGTATTTCACGCAGTCTTGGGTGGCCACACGTGCGAAAAAGCACACTGCGTCTAGTTGTCACTATTTGTTGGAGCTGGACAGTGATATGATAATCATGGAGGTGCAAAAATTCCCTTGTATTTATGACATTAGGCTTAATGTTACAGCGAGTTTCTCTACAACCCCTCGTTGTAGTTTGTATGGATATATCATCCTTAACTTTAGATAAAAGCAGTTCAAAGGAGGAAATTGACATCCTGTAGTATTCAAATAACTTATCCGGGTTTTCTTTCAAGATGTACGAATGTTCCCTTTGATGCTCGATTAGACAATACTGGGTGAATCCAGTATTTTTTATGCCGGAGACGACGTAAACGACGAACGACAACCACGGCACAAAGTGCAACAACTGCATTTTTATTCAATCTACATTTCTACGATTTTTCAACGTTCATTTTTACAAACCGCATATGTACCTCCAAGGCACACAAAGGACTGAAATCGGTGTGTGTGGCCAGGATAGATCTGGATTTCAGGTGCGTGGAAAACTGCTGGTGTTGCCTACTATGCGGGAACTCACGGTGCACACTGGTCGATTTTTCAAAAAAGCTGGCCAAAAGTCACCATTTGGAATATTTGAATTTCATGTTGTTTTAACATATTGGTAGAGGTGGTACTAGCGCATATTTTTATGCGTGCCATTGTTGCCGAGTGTTTATATTTTCTGTTTACTGTATCCTGAAACTTGCGTTCAGAACGTTAGACGCTGAATGCCTATGTAAGCGAGAAAATATCTCATTTACTTTCGCGTAAATTAAAAATAGAGGATTGCTGTTGTGGGGATATTTGAAATGGAGCATCATTGCGAAGGTAAGTGCTTAATAATGATGTATATTAACATAAAAATATTGCTGTTATTGTTGGTAAACAATCACTTCAATGTTTACGTTACAAAAATTCATTTTTATTCGAAACGATTTTGGAAAACTAGTCCTACCAAAAAATGTAAGCCGATGTATGCCGTCATATTTTACACAAATTTAGTTTAAACCCTCTTGTGATAGAATTATCAAACGGTTGCTGCAACTACCTGCAACTTTTGATACAATCCCTTTATTTATGAAAAAATGTTAGCCGTTATATAGCCCCCCATGCCGGCCACGATGATTGATTTCCTGTATTATTTTTTAAAGTCAATTTAGACAAAAGCCCGTCTTTTTAAAATTACCATAATGTTATTGGAGTATTTGAGTACTTTTTTAAATTTTGCATCATATTTAAAAATTAATTTGTTATTACAATTTGTTTAAATAAATATGTGCAAAATTGAATTTCATTTCAAATCCGATATTAAATTTGCAATTTTAATTCGTGCGAACAATTTTTTTAAAGAATTTGTTCGAAATTACTGGAAAACTTTATTGTTTACGATATGTATATGCCTTTCATGGCTATTAGGATCGTTGATTTTGAATCTGATATAAAATTTCCTTTATGAATTTGTGGCAAATATTTTTTTAACAAATTAATGCAAAGTTTGATTGGTTATCTGATCTGACACACTTACCTAAATTATCTCAAACCGTCTATTCAACTTCTGCTGCCGAATGAATGTTTTGCGAGTGCGAGAAACTTCGTAAACTTTATAGAACCAGATAATTGCGATATTTCAGACGATACTTCTTCATGTGACTAAAATTATGTAAGAAGTAGTATATAAAAAATAAATATGTGTAATATACTATATTTGATGCTTTATATCATTCTAATATCAAAATTGTTAACAGCCATCATCATTATTAAACAAAAATCACACATTTTTATCAATATAGCTGCAATATTAGATACGCCATTTCGTATACGCATTTTCGATTCTGATATCAGAATCGAAATTCAGCGACGTCAAAAAACCTTATATACTTCGCATGTATATAAATCAATAATTTTACATATATGGTCGCCACATTGGATCTGTCATTTCGAATTTTTCAATTCTTATATATCAGAATCGTAATCAGCGACCCTGAAAACCCTGAAATACAGCCATTGATAGCAGTCCCAATATTTTTTGACTTTTGGACAGGTTTTTTGGGAAATCGACCAGTGTGCGTGCGGTGGCGTGAATAAACGCAGCATCCCGCAAATCCCGCCCGTGTGCCCGTAGCCTAACTAAACTCCACCCGCCAATGCGCTCTCCTTGCCCCGTCCCGTACCACAGCGGTTGTCGGCTGCCGCGCTCATACCGTCAGTCTCAGCACGTCTCAGGCAAGTTGAAGTTCGTTCGATAGTCGCGGGCAATTCGCAATACTGGACGACGGTTCCTATGTTTATTAATATTTGTGTGGCTTCACAATTTATGAATTATGATTATTTAATAAAATATCTGACTTCATAAGTGGATATTTAAAGACACTATTGTGCTTAAGAGGACATATATATTTTTTTTTGGTTATTTATTGACATTTTGTAACTTGTGCTTTAAACTATTAGTTAGTAAAAATGACATTGTGTTCTGTTGATGGTTGTAACAGCAGAGCCTCATCTGGAATATCATTTTTTTCGATGTCCAAAGGATGAACCTAGGTAAGATCGATGAGACTTTTTTTGAGATGTTTTTTTTTTGTTTTTGTAAAATGAGAGATGTATAATTTGAATTAAAATATTTATTGTATATTTATTTACTAATATGTCCGTTTTAGATGCCAACGTTGGAAAAAATCTTTAGGATTTATAGATACACATAGATATGCAAATCTTACACCAGAGCAATGCAATGTTAGAATAAAAGTTTGTAGTTTGCACTTCTATGAAGCTAGCTTCGTAGGTCATGGTACGGCAACTCGTTTACACTATGATGCAGTCCCTTCTTTAAATTTGTTAACAACTAATAGTAAGTTTTTATTAAATACGTAAAAGTGTATTGATATTGTTACATGTAGTATACCAGTTAATACCCGACTACGTTAAAATTTGGTAAAAATTTCAGGTAACGTGTCTCTTAATACTGAAAGCGAAGTGAAAGTCTACAGAGATGTTTCTGTTGCGACCGAGTATTTGGAATCTGAGGGTAAATATACTATTGATGATTAAAGTGCGTTATTGGCAGTGGCAAACTAGCTTTTAACAGAGAGGTTACGGATTCAGATCTCAGTAGGACCTATATTTTTTCTACTTAGTGTAGTCTGGAATTCTAATATCAAATAGCCTACTGAGATTTGTCACCCGGCACTGGGAAATACTAAAAAAGCCTACACATAACACTAACTGTGGATTTATAAACTCGTCGTTCGAGCTGGCGCTGGCGCTGGCGTTCGCGTCCAAAGTTACAACAGTAGTTTTAAGGTATAGTCGTTTATAAACTGCGCTGGCGTTCGCCGGCGTTCGAGATAAGTTAATTTTATGTTTCGGCGTTGGGCGTTCGTAGCAAACTCGTAGCACGCACACCGCGACCAATCACAACGCATGAATGTAGTCACGTTATTATGACGTTTTATTAAATGACATTAAGCATATGATTTTAGACAGTTTCCACGTTTTAACATAATTGTGGCGCAAGATTTTATATACATATAAACATAATATAACAGACAACAATCCCATCAATTTTGGTATTATTGTTTGGCAAATCCATGTTTACAAAATGAAAAACACAAACAAAATAGATTATGTTAACATAACCTTAATTTATGAAACAAAAGAAAACGCGAGCGCCAACGACAGTTTATAAATGGCATGTTTGAGATGCTACAGCGACAACGCCGACGCCAACGTCAGCGCCGACGAAGAGTTTATAAATCCAGCGTAAGGGCCGGTTCGTACAATGCAGGTATAAAGCTCGGGATAGTTATTCTCCGAATATCTTATACCGCCATTTATACTGGGTATAAATAATGAGCGCTTTCTACAATACTTGTACAACAACGGAATAGTTGTTCCGAGAATAGGGGAATTATAGGTCTAGCGCTCATATTTTAGTTCATTTCACCACAAATTTTACAGCGGGAAACTTGAAAACCATTTCAGGGTAATTTGTAGATCAGTAAAATTATTCCGATTTATTTCCGATTTCCGGCATTATCAAGTGGTTAATGAAGTAGTGTACGTTGAAAACATCTTAACATGGAAACAATTGAGAAAAAGAGACATATTGAATTTTCTCGCAATGAAATAGAATTATTAGTTTTCTTGGTGGATGAATACAAAGTTGTAGGTGGGTACGTTTTATTTTGATTTTATCGCAGATAAATAATAGTCAGTCAAAATTGATTTATAAAATGTTAAATAAAATCTTTTTTATTTAATCAATTTTACAGAATGTAAGAAAATGGACGCAGTAACAAGTAGGTACCGTAAAAGATGCAGAATGAAAAAAAAAGAAATAAAAATGAATGCTACTTGTAGAATAAAAGCGCAGGGTCATTAATAGCACAGCATAACTTTATGCTGTGGTAATAGTTTTGATGCTGGAGATATTGCATTCTTTCGATCCGTTTCAGATTTAATTCGATGCTCAATTATATTTAATAACAGTGTACAAGTGTTCTTTTGTAATCGAAAACCCTTAAAAAACTCTAGTTCATCGTATTCTTCAAAATAATTGGGACTAAAAAAATGCCATAAGTTTATTTCAAAAATAACAAGCTTTCATAGACATATTAGAATACTTTTGCATGCTGATGTAATGTCAAATCTTCAATAATCCAATTATCTTCATCTGTGTCAAAAACGTTTAAATTTGACGGATCCATCTCAATAAACAAACAGAAAATCAGAGAAAATTACACAACTCCTTAACAAGTGTAGGTTATATTTATATTTACATAAAATAGTGGGTAACTAATAAATAGCGAGAATAACGTTATTCCAAGTTAATCCGGCCGAATTCGGAGGTATAAGATATAGCACTTTATACTGAGAATAAGGTTATTCCGTTATAGTAGAACGCACGCGTTTAGAATTATACCAAGGATAGCTTATTCCAGCTATATGTACATATACTTGGTTTGTAGAACCGGCCTTAAGTGTAAGAATTGTTCGATAAATACCGCATTTCGTGAATTTTAACGTTTAGGTTGGTGACTGCATTTTAGGATTTTTTCAGATAAGTACACGCAGACGCCAATGAATGTCACCGCAAATTCTCCAAGGAAAAGTAAGTTGAAGGATGAGATGAAAACGTTAAAGGTTGCTACGCGACCTTCTAAATGTCAAAAGCAATTGGAAACTGAAATTACAATAGAAGACGTTTACAAATATTTACAAAAAAAATATTCAGAACAGTCTTGCAGGCTTTTAAAATCACAGTTACAGTGCCTAAATAAGGCTCCTAGAGGCTGTCGTTATAGTGACGAATTCAAACAATTTGCCTTAAGTGTTTATTTTTTTAGGACCTAAGGCCTATACAAAATTTTCGACTCTACATAGATTGCCCTCAAAAACTATACTCGATCGTTTCACCAAACGATGGATAATAAATCCTGGATTTAATGACTTCATATTTCGATTAACTGAGTTAAGGACTCGATTTCTTAAGGAAAAAAGAAAAAAATGCATTCTCTATTTAGATGAGACGTCCTTAAAGTCCAACTTGTTTTACGACAAATCTAGAGATCGAATAGTAGGTTTCCAAGAATCATACAGCAAATCAGACTGTACGGAAATAGCCAGCAGTCTCTTAGGTATGGCGCGTGGGATAGCGAGTAGATGGAAACAACCTATCGCCTATTTTTTTTTTTTTTTTATAAAACAGCAGCAACAACTGAAATAAAAGATATTTTGTTTGAAAGTGTCAGAAGGTTAACAGCTATTGGCCTAAATGTATTAGGGGTTGTTTCCGATCAGGGATCAAATTTTCAGGAATCAGTTAAAACAGACTTAAAATTAACAGAAAATAATATTTAATTTTTTTGTTGATGATATTCAACTTGTTTATTTTTTTCATGTCCCACATCTATTGCAATCTACAAGAAATATTTTTTTCTTATAGTTTCTTATTACCAGAAGGGGCAACGAGAAAAGATTACCTAGTCACATTTTACAATAATGACAAACTGAATACCGACTTGTCCGAAATTAACCGTTAAACACCTATACCCGAATAATTTCCAAAAAATGAAAGTCAAGTATGCATCACAAGTATTTAGTCATTCAGTGGCCGTTGCTCTTTCCACTTACATCGATTTTAAAGTTTTGCCCTCAGATGCAAGAATAACTGCAAAATTTATAAAAACTATAAATGATATTTTCGATTTATTAAATTCTTGCCATCTAAATAACTTTAATGCGTTCATGGGGAAGCAAAAACAGTTAGAATTATTAGATAAACTTGAGGCATTGTTAAATCAAATAAATGTGATTAATAATGAAGGAAAATGTGTTACCAAACAAATGAAATTTATATTTGGCTGGAAATTAACCATTAACCCACTAAAATTATTGTGGGATACATTAAAAACAAAAGGCTACGTTTTTACTTACAAGAAATCTTAACCAAGATTGTCTTGAGAACTTCTTTGGCCAGATCAGAAATTGCTGTGGCAATGCAAGGAATCCAACACCTATTCAGTTTGGTAGAGCTTTTAAAAAGTTATTTACTTAAAAATGCTTAGATCATACCGATGGAGCAAACTGTATGAATGACATAAACGAAATTCTATTAAATATTAATCCGAATTTAGTAGAAAGCTGTAGAGAATTTATTGTTCCACTGTCAACACCACATAAATGTTTAAAAGTCTTTACCACTGACTACACAAATCTTAGTAGTACAGAAGGTAATGCACTGGTAAATGTTACGGGCTATCTTATTAAAAAATGTCTGGTATAAGAGTCTTGTCTAGGTATGTCTAGAATTTATAAATGCAAATAATTTAGAAACAACGGCGATGCATTTTGCTAAAGTCAAAGCTTACACTACTTCTTTACCATTCGGCGGTTTAACAGTGCCTTCACTTAATATAGTGGAATATATGTATAGTGCAACTAGAAAATATATTCATTGAAAACTTCAATAAACTGGCCTCAGCCGACTCTATAGGGATTAATATCAAAACATTATTAAAGAATGTACATTTTACGCATCCTTGTGAAAATTTTCAATTAGATTATCTAATATCTCTTTATACTAGGCTTCGTTTATTTTATACAGTAAAGTTCGAAAACCGTGATATTAAAAGTAAAAAAAAAAAACTCAAAAAACACTTACTAAATTAACAATTAAAAAAAAAATTGTGAATATAATGTTAATTATCTGTTTGTTATAACTAATCTGTTACCTATATTAGTCTTACTCAATGTTGCAATGTAATTGGTTTAATAAACATTCTGATGTTATTCACATTATTTTATTCCAATAACATATTTCACTTCAATACAAATCCATATTCACAACATACCAAAATGCATTTTTACCGTCCCCCGTAACAACGCTCGCGAATTAGTAAGTCCGCGTACTTATCAAATACCCCCGTAAACCGTTATACAGCCGTAGACTGGCAGTCGACCTTTGTAGGCGCTCGTACAAAGTACCGACGGAGAGTGGGTCTTCTAGTCTTGTTTATGTTCGGTGCCCAAGGTATAAAGTAACAGTATAGGTACCTACAACATAAAATATGTATCTAACATTTTTATTATAATTACCCACGTAACCAACCTCTACCGAAAAACATAAAAATTTATCATTATATTTGTTACCTCAAATTTACATTAACTCTACATCAACTTACTACACTAACACCGAAACATTACACTGTTTCTTAACACGCATTTCACCAACCTTGTTGACATCATCAGAAGAAGATGAAAAATGAGATCTAATCAAAATAATAATGATAAAAATTTTTTTTGGAATATAATACCTACACAATGTACAAAGTTCTAAGAAACATTTTTCTTTTTATAAAATATTTACTATGTATAGACAGACAACTTCAGAGTGTGCTATTGGCACACACTGAAGTATAACATGAATGTTTTCCAAAGTTTTTACATTGGAAAATATTTATGTTTCTCTTCGGTGAATTTTAGCAACATACATTCGTTTTTCTTCACCACAGCGTTTCTTTCATATATGTATGTAACATCATATAATAACTTGTCAGAAATAACATTTTCAAAATGATTTAAGGTCTAGCCTTCCCAATTTATTTTTTGAAATTTAAATTATGAGTCATGTAATAAAAATAAAATAGTTTTGAAATAGTTTCCTGCTGTTAAATAACTGAACTAAAAATATGTTAAATAATAAATGTTACATTCTAGGTACAACATGCAAAGCGAGATGGAACAATATACGGGATCAATACCGTAAAAGCCTAAAGAAAATGATCACCAAGAGCGGACAAAAAATCTAAAGTAATAAAACACTATAAATATGGACAGGAACTATCTTTCCTGAAGGCTTTCTTCCAAGATAAAACAATAAAAGAAAATCTTGATAACGAGAATGAAGAAATAGGCGTCAGCAGTGCGGAAGACGAAAAAGTAACACTAGAAGACGCGATACAGGCACAGTCGCTTGAGAACTCCGTGGATTCTGCAGTGACGCCATTCTCATATTCCGCGTCAGTTCCGTCTCCGTACCCCGTGACAAATCCCCCTACAGACCCACTTACCACGCCACTGCGGCCGCCGTCACCGCCAAGTTCGGTAATGTCCAGGAAAAATAAATCTTCAGCAAATCCAAAGATGACAGCGGCCGCAAGTTTAATCGAGTATCTATTAGCAAAACACGCAAGTTCTGAACCGCAACACCCAATCGACGCATTTCTAGCCGGTATGGCACCAACTTTAAAAAACCTAGACCCACACCACCAAAGTTTAGCCAAATCGGAAATATTCAGTGTTGTCCAAAAATATGAGATGAAGATGTTTATGGAAAATCAGCACGCAACTACCTTTGATGTTGATAAAGAGTAAGCCCACCATTGTGTAACACCACATGACAGGTACCTACAGATAATGGCAGAACGGATACTCTTAAATGATCGTTGTTTTGGTCACCCCGTTTGCTGTTGCTGTCAGTACTGCAAAATGTTCATCATCATAAGCGCTGTAAAAGACACAGGATATTCGGTTCCCTTAGCTTTAAAATACAATACTAAATTGTTTATATTTTACTAAAAATGTCAAATGATTTCTGAATAAAAAAAATAGTTTGATGAACATTATTTTTTTTCTTTCTTATCCAATCCAATAACATTTGCGTTGCTAGTGACGCATATGTATTTTCGTGGAGATTATAACTTTTGTTTATACTGATTGAGAAGTTTTAAAAAAATGTTTCTTCTTAAAAAAAAACTTATAAAAATCTTGGTGATATACAAGCCCAGGCTCATAATATTTCGGCCACCAAACATTTTCAACTACATCTTATCAAATTATGGCGTCTCGAACAATTACGAAAAATATCGATAAAATCGTCTTAACTCTATTAAAATATACTTTCATCTTACAGAAACTGAAAACTATCTTCAGTAGGTATACATATTGTATTGAAAAATAGACATATAATAAAAAAATGCGATTCAGTAGTGAGGAGTTGTAATAATTCGACTACTAAAATTTGCAGAAACTGAACTTAATAATTGCCATGAAACTGATGTCGGGTTAAAATGAAACACATACTGAATAAATAAACAAATATGGCATGTTATTTTTCAGTTTGCAAGCAAAATACCTTGTTGTAAATCTCTTAGTAAGGATTTGTGCTTGTCTTATCATTGATGCCCATTCAAAGGATATTTCGGCATGTGTAATATGTTTTTTCTCCCTCAAATTAAAGGCTTTAATAAAGAATTTCTATAGAATTTTTTCGCAATTAATACAGATTTCATAATTTGATAATGTCTAGCTGAAAATGTTAGGCGGCCAAACTATTATGAGCCTGGGCTTGTAGAATAGGCATTCTCTAGCCAGTATGCTTTATTAAATGCCTTCATAGTTTACAAAGAAATATAAAAAAATATATTTTTTCAGACAGTATGAAGTAGCCATAAAATCTTAGATTTTTTTCTCTCGGAAGTTCTTTATAGAAAGCGATAAACTGGTTTACTTATTGTTACTCATATTCAGTCTTGTCTCATGAACGCACTCAGTTTAATTTTTTTCCTCATCCTGGTCGATCCTAATAGCTATTTGTCAACTGAATTATATCGCCTCAAATGTTTTGTGACTACTTGTATTACTAATAGTGAGAATTATTGATGATATCAACACAGAATATTAATAAACGCCGTCATTAACTGTATATACAGACGGTTAAAGATGCACTGATACAAAAAGTCTGTTAATACAAATGCTTATAACAGATACAACTTCGCGAAAACGTTTGACTCGATTTTAAGTTTGATGACCATGGACTCCGATTTACTTGCACTTTTCCTCCTCTTTGCAGCTTAACAGGTAAGAGCTTTTCACAAGAAAAAGGAATATATGCAATCCATTTAGTCCATTCATGTTTATAGCTGAAAGTACAAGAGTTACGATTTAATTTATATAAAAGTTATTAAAATATCAATGACGAACAAAATTTGTTCGTCATTTGACATGGCTCATATTTGACATTTAATGTCAGATATGAGCCATATTTTCATACTCATGGCCTACTTTGACAATTTTTATTATACATACATTTCTAGTAACCAATTTTGATTAAAAAAAATATAACTACGCCATCTACCATCGAATCGTAAAAATTTAAGTGTGGCGTAGAAATTTGAAATTCGTTACATTTCGGATGTCTAATATGTCAAAATAAGCCCACTCGTCTAGTAATAAACACGTTGCAAATTTAATTTTTTCCTGTAAATAAAAAAATAGCAGGCTCATCCATGATCTTATTACCTAGGTCTCATCAAGGTGATATATTAGTTAGTGGTGTGCTCCCCGAAACGACATCTAGTGGTTGCTGACGAGTCGAGTCTTATTTAGACGCACTCTAAATACTCTCACTTCTGGCAAGGCAATAAGCCGAGACTATTGTTGTTTGTCGTCAGATATATCACGCTGTATATGACGCGTGTGTATCACACTGATGAGACCTAATAAGGTCGAAATTCGGATCTGTGATCTCGATCACTATCGACGAATAACAGTGAACGAGAATTATTCTATTTGTTAATCATTATTACTACCTCTTACATCCATTACATCCATTGAATTAAAATCCATGGAAATTAAGGATTTAACGGCATTTTACGGCCTTTCCCACAGTCATATGAGTACGAACGATTACTTCCCTACAGAGCCGCCAAACTAGTTTGATTCGTCGTCGCTTAATTATAAAATCAAAATTTCGGTTTTATTTTTAAGAAAGCGGCGCGGCCTTTGCGTCCAGCCAATCATGTACCGCTACTTTACGACGGTCCTTATCTGCAATCTTTTGTCATTAATCAAAGTTAACGGCGCAGTAGTGCCTTTTATCTACGAAATTAACGCGTCAAAAAGGTAAGATACGTTTACGTGCTATTGACCTTTAGGATTTTTTTGTGCGCGCAACGAAAAATTCGCCGAATCTCTTGTAAATAAGGAACAGTTATGTTAATTCGTTAAATAACGTTAGCATAGTTACAAGATAAACAGGAGATTTTAGCGTTTGCTTTTGAGTTCCTCTGGAGTGTCTGGAGCTTTTCTACAGCTTCTTTATGTGTTGTGCATCTAGTCTGATAAGTGGTTGTCATTATCGGCAAAAAAATTAACAGACAAAAAAAAACAGTGTAGTTGGAAACACTGTAACTGAACCATAATTGTCTAACAATGAAAGTGATTCAATGCATGGATTCTTTTCTAAAACACCCTGTAATTTCGTAATGGGAAAGCAATCTTCATGAAAATAAAATTCGCTTATCAGTACCGCGTAATATACTGAAGCTGACAACGTCACCAGATTTGCGATATGCTTTCGGCATATTTTAGCACAAAGAAAAATAGAGATTTCAAATAATTGATGTAGTGAACATGTGCAAGGTTTCCACGATCAATACAAACAACCAAAAAATTCCGAATTTGCCCAACTTCAAATAAGTTTTTATTAAGTATCTATTAAGTACCTATATGTATGTCGAAATGTTTATCTATAAATAGAATAAACGACAATAGGCTCTAAACTGTGTACCTATGTAAATATAAATTTTGGTAGATACCTAACTGACTAGTCATTTTGCGAGAAATTAAAAACAACTGATATAGAAAATCATAAATAAGTTTTTCAAACAAATACATACATATGTATATTGTATGTATTTATTTTCACAATTTAAAAATAAGCATATTATTATGAATATACCGAGTGACTGTTATTAAATTTTAATAAAATCACACTTGAACACTTTTCCACTTAACAACACATTTTGATAGGCGTAAGAATTGAGGTTTAGATCAGATGCATACAAACGCGACTTTGATAAAAAAAAAAAACAATATTCTAACAATACAAAAGAAGATCCACATATAGTGAAATACATACAGTCGCACCGTCGGCAAGTGTATTTGTGTTTAAACACGTAAAAGTAAGGTGTTATTACTTATACGTGACTAACGTGGGTTGTCAAATTTTACATCGTGCAAAACCAACTCTCTCTCGGAAAGTTTAGTACCAAATTGTGGTAGGAGATTGCAATTATTGTTGACCATGCAGAATGGATTTTCCAAGCGAATTGTCCACAGACAAAACATCTCTTGTACCAGGAATTCGTCTATTGAGTTGCTACTTTTTCATGGGAGTTTGCTCAAGGGGGTAGCCAGTATTTATCTTTGGGGGGGCGGGGCGCCCAATGCAGATTAAACAAAAAAGCCAAAAAAAAGAAGGTCATTGGAGGCAACGGCAACCGCAATCCCCCCGAGTATTTTGGTTTTTACTTGACCATTTGGGGGGGGGGGGGGGGATCGCCCCATCCCCCCCCCCGGCTACGCCCTTGAATTTGCTGTACTACTTTTTAGGTTTTGTAACGTGACTCAATATCGATATTGGGGATGTGGAAGCTGGTTTGTTAATTCTGGACCTCTCCTTTTCCGTTACTAGAAAATGTGTATGACATACTTTTTGTTCGTGGGAATAGGTTAATAATATTGTGGTTTATTGAAATAATTTTAAAATTTGTCATCGTGAAAAACAGTCTAAGAAAGTAGCAAACACAATTAAAAAACAGTAGTAACAAGTAGCAACATTTTCAATTTGTGACATTAAAGGGTTATTTATATAAATACATATATTTTAAACAGCATTTTATGAATTATAAACCATTGTGATTTTTTGTTTTATCGATATAAATAAATATCGATATAAACTCGAATAAAACAGTATTTTTGAATTTAATCCATGATACATATACTGCTTGAAACTTGAGTGTGTTTAATTGATATACAGTGTGGAACAGCCATTATTACGCATTTTTTTAGAAAATTCTGAGACACGTCAATTTCTATTTCTAAAATGACATTTTGCGACGTAAAAGTCATCCCAAAATTCAACCCCCTTCAGGTGACAGCTACAACCCCTAAATTTTCAAATTGGAAGTAGGGGCTTGTAACACTTCATTTAAAAGGTCTTTTCATTCTCTATTTAAAACTGCTATGGTTTTAAATTTTATTGCAGAAATTAACAAGAAAAAAAGATGTTTCTTCAGCGTAGGAAATTCGTTTGAAAATTTAGGGGTTGTAGCTGTCACCTGAAGGGGGTTGAATTTAGGGATGACATTTTTACGTTGCAAGATGTCATTTTAGAATTGTCATTAGTAATTGATGTGGCTCAAAATTTTCTAAAAAAATGCATAACAATGGAGCTACCGAATTTATTACATTTGGCTGTTCGACACTGTATAATGTTTAAAAAAATCACGTTCAGCTAGCTCGTTAATGGTGCAAAGGCCTTCAGCTGGATGATTAAAGATGCCGCGCTGTGCTTGGAATACATTTAGCGCGCAACAACTTCATTGGCTTCAGCTAGTCCTTCCACCACTAGCTGCACATTATTTTCTTGGTTAATAATTAAATAACTACCTCTTTTTCGTATGTATGCAATCTTTTTACAGCACGAGTTTTCTTTTTCACTAATAAACTCGAGCAGTTGAAGTATAACCCACAATCCGAATACCAAATGAGGTACCTTATTTATAACATCATAAAATAACACAAATTACGTGTAAACAAATTTTGCGCTATAAATAATTTTTTGCAGGAACTTTTGACATGTTTCAAACAGCCTTTATAAAATAATCAACGCTGTGTGATTAGTGAAGTGTCGCTGCCTCCCCAACCATATGTATAAGCATGAAATTTTTTTGTGAAATAGGTCAAGTGATGTTTGATTTATTGTTTTTTTTTCAATCGCTATCGTCACTTTTACATAATGCCTATCACGAGCCGCCAGTGGCGTCAATATTATTCACTTGTTTTATGTTGACTGGATGACGTATCCCTAGCAGGTATTGAGAAACGTGTTGAGTTAGCGTTTATTAGCGACAAAGTAAACTCAGAAACTCAGTCGTGTAACAGTAAAGGTCAGTTGAATTATTTATTATTCTTTTTTTCTGCGTTTAAAGTATTCCAGTCCCGATCGAAATGAGGTCGGCATTTATTTTTGAAACGACTCTACGAGTGCTGCGCACAGATTGGTATTACGCGAAGAGAAACATGCTCAGACTCTGAGTGGAGATTTTAAAATATAATGCGGAATATAAATGATCTTATGCCTACGTGATCGTTTATCAGATGTGATGGAAACTAGATTTTTATGTTTGGTAGCGTCTTGTGGACTATCCCAAAAAAGAACACCTTAACATTACCAAACCTCAATACACTGCGGCTGGTGGAATTAGAAATTATCGTATTTTCGTAAGAACACATGGGACCTACACCAGATTTTAGGGGATTATTACTAAACGTAAACGAAAGGCACAATATCAGGCTACATGAAACGACTCTTGAGCAGGGAGTGTGAACAGGAAGATGAGACAGAACATCTATAATGTGATTGTTCAGTTGTCTCATCAATGAGAGATTCCGTTATAGAAGAGCACAAAAAAAAAATGGGAACGGACTGCAAAATAATTGCAAAATATTTTTTCTAAGTCGTCAAGTAAATACAGTCTTTTGATTCACGTGTTTTTTTTTTTGGAAATTTCGAGGTGTGAATCTATAATTTTAGCAATCATGGATTCAATCAACTCAAGGCAATTCTCCAATCATCCATCCGGTACAATCTAATCCTATGAAGCTATACTTTCATCAAACAAAACAATGGTATGTAAGAGACGTATCTTCAAAAGTGACATTGTCTTTTAATAAAAAAACATTTTCATTTTACTTTAGTCCTTATGTTGTTTTTTTTACAGATATCTTTGTTTGACTCTGCCATCAATTTTAACAAGCATTAGGAAAATGATGCAGTTTTTAATACATAAATTGGCAAAACTATTGTCTTCTTGTAAACCTTTATAATTAGGTAGTTTACAATATGCAGAATATGTACACTTACTCAAAAAAGTGTTCGTATAGGAAGGCTGCTAAGAAATATACATTGTTTTTACTAAGAGAGCACAGGATATTAAACACAAATAATTTATAACGAAAGCTTTAATTCTATATGTGTTATATACAAAGTTAGAATAATATTATTAAACATCTACAACAACATAAAAATATTTATTGAAAACATGTACCTAAAACAGGTCAAAAAAGTATTCGTACACTTAAGTGCTAATAATAAAAAATAACAGAAAACCTAAATTAGTAATGGGTATGGTCTCCTTTTTGACGAATGACTTCTTGCAGCCTTTTGGGCATTGACTCTGGCTTTGTAACATACTGTGTTGCGAATTCTAAACGTTTTCGTGGAGGCTCTTTAATGGTTTGGGGACGTATGGCGGAGAATGGGGTAGGTCAACTACATATTATAGAGGGCATAATGGATCGTTTCATGTTCTTGGATATTTTAAAACGAATTATCCAGATTAGTGCTCATAAATTGGGAATCGCAGATACATTTTATTTTCAACATGATAACGATTCCAAACATACAGTCCAGATAGTTCAAGAGTATATGTTATACAATGTTCTCCCATGTATTATCAACTCCACCGCAATCTCCAGACCTCAGCCCCATCGAGAATGTCTGGGCAGTGTTAGGACGAAGAATCCGAATTGAAATTTCCAACAGAAATCGCTTAAAAGAAGTTTTATTTAAAGAGTGGGAAAATATTTCTTCTGATTTTTATTCAAAAGTTAGTAGTCAATGCCCAAAAGGCTGCAAGAAGTCATTCGTCAAAAAGGATGCCATACCCATTACTAATTTAGGTTTTCTGTTATTTTTAATTATTAGCACTTAAGTGTACGAATACTTTTTGACCTTTTTAGGTACATGTTTTCAATAAATATTTTTATGTTATTATAGATGTTTAATAATATTATTGTAACTTTCTTTAAGCTTTCTGTTATAAATTATTTTTGTTTAATATCATGTGCTCTCTTAGTAAAAACAATATTTTTTAGTAACCTTCCTGTACTAATACTTTTTTTGAGTAAGTGTATGTGGAAGACAAGTTTAACGCTGTGTTTTCCGTTTGAGTAATATAGACTGATAGTAGTAACCAGAATACCACAACGATGATAGGCGTCTTGCTAAAAGTAAATGTTGCATGCCAGTTACGGTTTGATAGCATTCGAATGTCTGTATTTACACACGACGCTATTTACCTAGGAAGTATTGCGTCTTTGTAGCGGTTGTTTTTTTTTATTTAGCAAAGTGATCTTTGCTTAACTAGCTGTTACAGGACAAACCGCGAAATGTGTTGAAAAATAACTCTTCTTCTAATCGATTCTGCCTTGGTCAACCGCTAGCGGTTACAAAAAAAAGACGACTAGCGGGTGGTACCCACATTGACTCTTCAAAAAAATGTTTTGAGAAAAGCCATTGGCCTTTTACAATCGCGAAATATACTGCTGTAATATGTTACACAAGGACCTAAGGGTTTTACTTCATTTTGTAGTTTTTTTTTTTTCGGTGAAAGCCAAAATTTTGCTAACCTACTTGCCAAGTTGTCATTTATTACATTGATTTTTGTTTGTTTCCATAAAATGAAAAAAGAAAAATGTAGAATAAAGATTATTTCTCAATGGAACATTTGACAGAAATTGGGTTTGAAAGCTCTCTTTTTTTGCACTGATTTACTCAAAGCCTACTAAGAAAAATTCGACATTTCATAAACATAGTTAAAATGGGTTGCACTGAGCACTTGAAACGCAAATGTCTAGAAAACGGTTACTCTGAACGATATTATCTGAACGGGTATATCTTTTTTTGCGTGAAAATGATCAGAAAATTGAAGAATTTAGAGTCCTTTTTGCTTAGTTCTTCTTTTGTTGTGTTCTTTCTTCGTTGAAAAACCTTGTCGAAAAATCGGTAATGTTTTCAGTATCCGTTCTGAGCATTTTTTGATGTACTCGGGATCGGCGTTGTCCCACAAGAGGCTGTAATCTTGAAATTGTTCAAGTAATTACTGGTTTTTTTTGGCTTTATTAGACAAAGTAGATATTGCGTTGGATAGGACACAACAAATAACAGTGATAAGAAAAGGCATAATGTAAATATACCAGTAAACAGTAGAAGCCAAACGCAATGAATGTACAGACTCAACAAACGTACGTGAAAAGAAGCGAGGAAAGTAATCGCATTACACACGCTCTTTCAGTAAGGAAGGAAGAGTCGAAGAAGTGGTAACTTAGGGAGCTATGACTGTTTGGACATTCTTTCTTTCGATTTAGGATCCTAACTAGGTTTCTGCTTCCTTACAACTGTACACCAGCTGTTCAGTTCAGTTACACACAGATAATCAACAGCAACAATGGACCGATGAATGTAAACATCAATTGACGGAAGAAAATTAATAATAAAACTGGCAAATGAAGGAAAATCTATGAGTTAAATAGCCAATTATTTAGCCGACCAAGAGCTACAGGGTATCACGTATAAACAAAACGAGTCTTGAAAAAATCGAGCGGGTTGGGGCAGAAAGTTCATGACCAACCGGGAACAACCAAAAATAATATCCAGCAATAAAAAGGACCTAAAGCAAAGCGTTCCAAAATTATCTCCAGAACTACAACAATCGCCCAGAAAATAATTTACTGTTGAAACTGTTCTAAATGTGCTGCAAAGAGTCGCTTGAAAAAAACATATTCATTTCCAAGAAAAATGCCCAAAAACGTTTAGGTACAGTTCGCTAAAATATATCGAAATTGTGATGGAACTTTTTGGAACACTGTAATTTTCAGTGACGAAAAAATGATATGAAGACGAGATTGTACTGCCCTACAACCCCAACATCTAATCCCGACAGTAAAGCACGGAGGGGGGGGTCTGTGGTTTGGGACTGTATGTCAGCTGGTGGCGTTAGTAATTTGCTGTTCATAGACGGTAAAATGAACCAGTACAAATATTTAGATATTTCGAAAAAAACCTTCCAGACAGTGCAAAAAACTAGTTCTTGTTTTACCGCTTCCAACAAGACCATGACCCAAAGCAAACTGCTTACAAAGTGAAAACATTGTTACATGGTTACTGCATAATACCCCCAAACAATTAGATACTCCCTCACAATCGCCTGATCTAAATGTAATAGAAAATGTTCACTTAATTACCACAAGACAATTAAAAATACCTGCATCCATAACAAAAAAGTTAGTTGCCTCAATGTCATGTCGTTTAGTAATTCAGGCAAAAGGAGGACCAACTAAATATTAATCGAATTTATAATAACCCTAGTTTTGTATAATTTATAATAACCCTGATGTATGTTTAATTATTTGTGTTCATTTTACTCTGTGTCTTTTGTGTGTAATGTCGTTTTCTGTTATCAGATCCTTTCATAATTAGTCTCCAACAGTAGCCACGCAGGAACAGTGGTTACTTTCGTGCTATATTTTTATTTATAAAGGGTAGTAGCTGCCACCCACTGCAGAGGGGTCCAAGTAACAGCCTAAGAATACTAACGGGTAGTATCTTTGAGCTTTAAAGTTTCTTCTTTTTGTATGAACTTAACTTTAAATTGACTACATGTAGTAAAATACAACGAGCGGTGAAAATTATGCGTAACGAATAAATACCTACATATGTATATATCGAAGTGAACTAATAGTGCCGATTTATACTTAATACATTTAAGATCAAAAACATAATCTTTCTCAGAAAAAAAATATTTTATTAAGTAAATCCACAGGCGACTTTCGTACAATCCGTATATCGTGTCTCCACCCCGGTCTATCGTCTGACTGCCCTCACATCTGCGAGCATTCATATTCACTTGTCTAAAGTCTATTCCATAAAAACTAAACTAATAAAAATAAACATATCGGGACCATCCGGCCGTCCGTCGGTGTCGTAGGTTCTTGAGGGCATAATTTACTGGGTAAGGGTCTCGGGTTACGTAAACAATGTCGGAGACGGCAGAACCCAATTCCGTCGATCGCTCACATACATGTAAGCGTTTATTGATATAACAATATTCTGATTATAATAAATAGCTTTTGTATTTACCAATTGTTTCAAAAAACATGTAGTTGATGGTACAGTGGTCAGGTTAAAAGTAGCTACAGTGGCCACTACTTTATCATATTAATAATGGATAACTGTACTATTTAGAAAGAGTACTATTTAGAATGGCTTTAGCAGGTAAATTAAATTATACTCTTGTTTTCTACTCTTGTTTGTACATGTATCGTATTTGTTAACGATTAGCAGTTAAACTACTTTGCTGTATACATTTTAGTTGGTTTTTTAAATAAATTTAATCTGCATTATTACTATTATTATTTTTGTGAGATATTTGCATTGTTTACTATTTTTTAAACAGTAAAGGCCACTGTACCATATCCTAATGGTCAGTGTACCATCAGGGTAGGTACAGTGACCACTTTATTTTAAATTTTTGTAACTCGGAAATTTTAGTTAAAATATTATTTTTTTTCAGTCTGAGAGTGAAAATATGTATTACATTTTTTTTTTAAATATGGCCACTGTTCCAGGCTCTCCACTACTTAGTTTGTTTATGTTTTTAAGAGCCGAATACATTTTACCGAAGAAATCTACAGGGCTACTGTGTCCTATTATTAATGGACACCTTGTATAGCGCGCGTGATTTGCTATGACTCATTTCATTATTCCTTGCTTGAACTTTAAAAAAGGCCAAATAAACACAACGTGCGCCTTATTCCATCATCGCATCACGCTTTTCTAAGGCACTAGCCGCTCGCCAGTCTAACGAGTCTAACCTTCTTCGATAACAGAGCCGAAGATTATCCTCATTTTTTACGAAACGCGCGTAATATTTCATTATATAACTTCCGTTTTCTGTTGCACAGTCCAGATACTTCTATGCGGCTACCACATTACTCTAGGTCACGAGTTTCTCATCGTTCCACCATATAAATTACTTTCTACGTAACGCAACTAAATAGGCGCTTGTCAGGCCATGCGCATTTTATGCGCGAAAAACACGAAATGGCAATATATTCGTGTCGGCAGTGCGTTAAGTACAGATAATGGTAAATATCGAGCGTAGCGTGACAACGTATTTCGAAAAAAAAAAATAAATAAAATGCAGTTCAGCGCACGAATTGCCGTTCCTCTAAGGAAAGAGCAGGTTCAGATAGCTTATCCACGGTTGCATTTAAAATAACGTACGCAGGATCAGTTGAAAAGGCGACGATAATGTTGAGTGCATAAACGTGTAAAAATTAGTCAAACCTCTGTATGTTGTAGTAATTAGGTTACGAATTGCAAATACGAGTATTTGAGATACTCGGAAAAACAATACCATCAAATCATTACTCACCCGTTGTATAAGCCGTGTTAAATTGTTGTCTTTATTTTATTGACAAAAAAATGATATACTAAGAAAACAATTTCTTAATTTCTACACAGGGGCCATATTTTTCAAACCGCCAAAACAGTCCAACAGACTCTTTTTCACAGTTTATTTTTCAAGTTTAACATTCCGTTATTACAGTGAAATACAAAGAATAGGTACTCTATTTCCATTTTAAATTGAAAATAGGTAGAAAAAAGCAAGGTTGTCAGATATATTTTCTAAAATTGCTAAGCTCACTATACAAGTATACTTCATACTTCAGTAAACTGTTAGTTCGTGACGTTCTTAGAAAGCTAGTTTGGAAATATTAAAAAAAAATACATAGATATAAATTTATTAGTTAGCATTAAAATAAAGCGTTTAAAATTGCTGGAAAAAATAATTATAAATTAAAACAACTTTATGTATGTTACTATACTAATATACTATAATTTTGAAGAGCCGGCAACGCGATGCCAGTAACACCGATGCCGGCAACTAGCAAATGTCGACCAATATACTATAGGATTGCTTTATATGTAATACATCCAAATACTTATTCGGTCCACTGTGCCATAAAATTTTTGCGACGTCGTTAAAATGATTTACGACTTTAGAAATTCCACGTGTTTAAGGCGCCAGTGACGTGTATTTCAGCTAGGTTTATTAACACAGACAATTTTTTTGAGATTGTCTGACTAAATGAGCATTATTTACAGCAAATTATATTACAAATATTAAGAGTTTTGTATGCAGGCTAATTTTAATCTCCTATATTGATTTGAATGAAAAAAAATTATTTCACAATTTTTGAATTTATAAAAAGATATATGCACGCCCATGGAATCATAAAGTTGCACCGCTTTTTTTGTTCCCCAGGCGTATTTATCATTTTCAATTAAAATTAGAACGACTATACTTTATTGCATTTGTAAGAGACTACAGTTTGGTCATAGCTAACTGTTGTTTTCTAATTTCTAACATATTGGATATATCATACTGTAGGACGTTTTCGAGCGAGATTGTATTCAAGCTAGTCATGTGTACACCGTTGGCAAAGTCAGACCTTCAGTCTGGAAATTGAGTTAAGTAATTTTCTGTAGCCCTTCCTTCTAACCAATGAATTACTTACAGCAACTTTCCGACGAAGGTCTGGCTTTGTCAACGGTGTATAAAGCTCAGGTACAAAAAATGTAAAAAAGCTCATGCATTTCAAAATTCAGCTATTCCTCGTGCAATCACAACAGTATCTCGACATTATTGTGCATTCCACCAGCTGCTATTCTTAAAGGGGCAAGATACTTTTTCAGCCTGTTTTGTAAGGTATTTTGAAGATTTTTTTTGCCAGAAAACGAAAAAAAGTAGAAGGATGGGGTTTTCTGCAAATGAAAGAAGTCGTGCTAGTGTACTAAATCATATTTTATTCAGCGTCCCTCCTCCTCTCCCCCCCCTCAGCTCCGCGAAGATGAGGGGTTCCGTTGGAGGTGTTTTGCGGTGGTCATGATTCATCAGCCGTTATTCATCTAAAAGCAAAAATTAATATGCCGTTTTAAACATTAGGACTGTCGCTTGTCTTTATCATATGCTTTTTTTAAATTTCGAATTTGTCACAAAATGGCGGACGTTCAAAGTTGACCTATCGATTTTTACCAGAAAATTGCGCCTTTATGCATGCTAAAAAAATAGTTAAAATGTAAATATCAAAAAAGCATATTGTAACGTTTTGTTCAGTACGGGTTCGTAAGGTGTGAAAAATTAAACTCGCACTTTAAACTAACACTATTTATTAAACTAAATACAAATACGGACTAAACACTACGTAACTAATTTATTTTATAGAATTTATATTCGATTATTTATTTACGAATACCGCGGCGTTCAAATATCGACTGGCTCTCCCGCCATCACTGCGGCTATTTGTCTTGTTGCCGAAAACCCTAGATGACGCATCGAGCACGCTAGGCTCTTCTAGATCGACGTTCGTGATACGTCCCGAAAAGAGTGGAACGCGGTGACGTGTCGGTAAGCTGCATCGCTGCCCGGCTGGTCGGCAATGCATCCTAGTAGCGTTTTCGCCACAATATGATAAAGACTAGATAATATCTTAAGCTTAAAAACAAAAAAAAAAGCACCGGAATCGGTTGACTGGATTTCGAGGAATCCTGACCACCGATTTTGTAAACGTGGTTCCGCGAAAAACGCGCTTAAAGTTTTGAAACATGTTTGTACTGACATAGTTACTTTTTTTAATGACACATATAATCGTCGTTTCCGGGACCATCGTAGGGATCCTCCTCAGTACTCTCAGCGTCATTTTTTTTCGAATTTGGCCAATCTGCGAGCGACGCGAGGCTCCCGCGTCGCATGCTGCGCTCGGACCTCCGCCTGATTGCAGCGCCTTGTATCGCTATTGGAAGCAAATTGTGCTGCATAACTTCGATAATCTTTCGAATTTCGTATTTCCGCTTTGCATACATATTCTCGAGGGTTTTATCTAACGAAACAAATAAAAAAAGAAAAATCGATTTTTTCGAATGGATAAAAAGTATCTTGCCCCCTTAAGTCGTATCGTTAATATGAATAATAATAATATAATAATAATAATAATACTCACCCTATAATTACTCCGAAGAGTAACTTCGTAACTTCCTTAGGTCCTCTCAGGGACCTGTGCGGGAAGGAGTGGCTATTATTATTATTTGCCATGGCGCACAGGGAGCGACTTAAGATTATTTCGGTAACGCATTTGCTTTACAGTTCTGAGGAAACCCAGAAAACTCAGAACATTACCAAATCTAGGGCATGTGCGGTTGGATTGGCATCTATGCATCCACACCTATACACTAGTGTATTAGTGGTTGCATATCAAGCCCTGACGGAGAAAGCGAGACAATTAAAAATCGCTACCCCGACCGGGACTTGAACAACGCGCACAGAGGTATCGCGACTGGAAAGACTGTTAATATGAATAATGGTTGGTTAATATGAATAATGAAATCATAATTTAAAAAAAATAGTACGAACTTATTTAAAATGAAACGTTTTATGCAGATACTGTATGCACTTATATAGGTATTATGTAGGTATGTTTTGGTATCGAATATGACTCAGAAATTATCTGATTTTTTTCCCTATGACGCACCCAAAATAAATAATTTATTTTTTTTGGCGTAGTAGAATATTAACGACCCTTTTACAATTGTCTTATTTTAGAAAAAATCTGTTTCCCGCGATTCACCGATTTCCATCTAAAAGTTTGATATATTTTTGGATTTTTTGAAAATTTGAATTTCTCGCCAGAATGACTTGAAAATTGTTCTACAAGTAGCCTCAACATAGTTTTTGTCCTGAATCTTTGCTGTCGCAGATGAGAGAGTACGCACGAAGAAAAAAAATCTAAAAATCACATTAATAATGGTAATAGATTTAATATGTTATAATGGTTAAATGTTGATGGTCGAAATCACAGACTAACCAGACCAACCGATATAGACAAACTGATGTAGTTAAGCGGAAGCCCTTAGCGAGGCCCGGGCTCGTAGGCTCGTTCAGTCCTTCGTAAAGTTTGCACGGTGAACATCTTCCGTTGTTTATTAAATTTCTTTTTGTACAACGAACAATTATGAGTAAAATGCATAGTGGTGGTAAAAGCAAAACTGTACGTATGACCTGAAACGAAGTATTTCTTTATTTATGCAAGTAAAAATGTAATTTGGGAAATATACAGTATTTCCCAAATTACATTTGAGAGCAAAATGGCAGACCCGCCCCTGTTAACGATGAATTTACTCTTCAAATCAATCCACCGCCCGTGATGACCGCATCATTTCATTAGGTCACCTTCTGTATTTAGTCACATAACATAATCGTACACCCCCCGCCCCGCCCCCTCATATACCCTGACCGTTGGCAATTTCAAACAGAGATCAACCAAAGCGTCAGTATATCGAACGAGCCTGATTAATGGGTATCCAGACATCATGGCCTCCTCTGAATAATTTAGGAATTAATATACTACTACTACTACCTATTTACTGTCGACATTTACCATACAGCACAGAGTGAATCGTACTGAAAGTGATAAAAAAAGATGTGCTTATACACGGTGTCAATTTGAAAACGAACAGCATTTAATATTGCCTAAACTAATGACAGTATCAAAATTTGACGAAACACGTCAATTTACGTATCAAGGGGGACAACTTTTGAGGCATTTGTTGTCGTACTACTTTCAACCCCTGACCCCTAAGGTACCTACCCCTAAAATTTTAAATGGCAACCCCTATTTCTTTTGCCATTTTTGAGTTTCTTGTACAATTCTAGATAAATTCCATAATTTTTTTTTTCAAAATTGAAGTACTTAACCTCACGAATGTGTGAAATGTATTTATTTTCTAAATTGAGATAATGCAACTTTTAAAAGGGGTTACATTCATTTACCCGTCATGTCAGTCGCATCCACTCATTTAAAAATATTTGTTGAAAAACTAGGTACCAAATTCTTTCGTTTATTTACATTTCACCGCTACAACACACGAAATAATTTAATTTTTTTTTAATCTAGAAATTAAATACATTCCCCACATTCATGAGGTTAACTACCTCAATTTTGACAAAAAATAAATATGGGACTCATCTAGAATTGTACAAGAAACTTAAAAATGGCAAAAGAAATAGGGGTTGCCATTTAAAATTTAGGGGGTTGAAAGTAATACGACAACAAATGCCTCAAAAATTGTCCCCCTTGAGATGTAAATTGACGTGTTTCGCCAAATTTTGATAATGTCATTTGTTTAGGCAATATTAAATGCTGTTCGTTTTCAAATTGACACCATGTATATAAGTACATATTATGTACAAGGGCGGATACAGGATGTTTTTCTCGAGGGGGCACATTGCTCTATTGCCTTTTTCTAGGGGGACATTAGTCTGGGATCTAATCTTGTTTTTTTTTTTTTTTTTTTTTTTTTGTAGTTGGTCGACCGTCTCGAGGTGGGGGAGGGGGGATGTGTCCTCGTACCCTCCCCTGAATCCGCCCTTGTATATGTACATTTTAGAATATGGAAGAATTATTTGTCGCCGAGTAAATATTATTAATTTTAAAAATTACGGAACGATTGTGGTTCCTTATCTGTTCCCGGTATAGTTTTAAAAAATAAATCTGTTTTAACTTTAAACGTCTTGATGATATAAAATGTTTACCCTTCTATACTGCCTGTATCCAGTAATTCAATTTCTTCGAAAGCAGGTCATTTTAACAAAAAAAAAAGTCTAAAAGCTAATCGCATTTTATAGCAGGAAGGTTGTATGAAGTTAATTTTACTAGGTAATAAAATGTCATGGTATTAATAAGGGATTGTTTCTTAATTTTATCCGAGGTATACATGCATTAAGTTGATTTCGCGGGTATGTATGTATATAGTAATGAAACGAATGGCATTGCAAAAAGTGCAATGTGTCGCCTGCGTAAACCTTGAAAGACCACACAAGCAGCATAAAAACGAGTTTGATTCGGTGCCTCATCTCTTCCATAGTTTTGGATGTCTCTGGACCATGGACGATTGTGATAGCTGATGATAACGTTTCAATAATACAATAAATAATATATAATTTGAACTAGTTAACTCTTCATATCCACAACTTCTTCAAAACACATGAAAATCTTTTGGACTATTTCATGATCGCTTGGAGAAAATGTAGAGCTTGGAAGTAGGTATATTAGTACGAGGTGGCCGAACTTCAACATGCTGGGCTGACCAAGTAGAGAGCGCGACGGTCTGTAGTCATTCTCTCAACCATGAGGGAATGACGACAGACAGAAAGAATTTAATGGTTCGATTTGAATAAATCAGTTATTGGTTGCACTAAAAATTGCCTCCCACATGTCTCCTTCTAAAACGCCAAAGGTTGTTCAACTCCAAGGAAGTTATATGTCGTTACTTGACGGATGTAGAATAACAAAAATATGTGTTCTTTATATAGAAGACGAAACCCGTGTAGATATGATGTTACAATATCGATCAAAGTGTTAAAATACTTTTAGACAAGTTACTAAGCAAAAGTAAATATTTACTGGAAACTGTATTATTTTCATGGCCAAAGATAAAACCGGTGTTTGTGACCCAAATATTGAAAAAAAACACGATAATATTTACAGCTGTTCTTATGACACTGTGTCTATCTTATCTCACAAAATGGGCATATAAGCGACATTATTTTTTTTATCTAAGTCTAAACCTTTTCATAAATCATAATTTTTAGTTGCTCAATATAGAGCGATTAGGAAAATAATTTCTAATATCGTCATCTCGCAGGAAAATTTATGAATTAGTCTCTTATTAGCAAAATATCATATTATTAGATAATTATGACAGATTACTATTTGTGTTTAATTACAAGTCTAATAGTGGTATCTGGAAATATGTACTTATCTCTCAGAACTCATAACCGTACCTATCTTCAAAACCCTAAATTGGTTTCGTTCTTTTTAATTAGCATTTTTAGTAGGTATTTAGGTAACTTAATTATTAAGCATGTAATTTGTGAGATACTTATGTACACATAGATACATATTTGCATAACCAGTTCTGGCAGTCAGGAGACCCTATATTTTGGTAATTTTAAAATTAGCCTTGTTTGTCTAATGTGACCTATCTAAGAATATTCTAATAAAATCGAAGAATAATTTTGGACGTTAATGTGGAAAATATGCACATTTCTGTCGGTGTCTATGCGGATCCGTGTGTAAAATGTCAGCTGTAGATTGCATATTTTTTTGGTGCTTTGAATAATAACTTAAAATATTATTTATTTTATAAAATAAAAATAATAACCTTGAAAAAACAGGTCAGGACTACTAAAGGTAGGTAAAAATGTATTATACCAGACTATGGCAACAAGAATCGCTTATTTGCATCCGTTTGTAATCTAGTTCATTTGCCCTTAAGGGGTTACACCTATTTGTTTTTTTTTTAGATTTTTTTTATTGGCTTAAATGATACAACCCAAAAATGATATCCAATAGCAATCATGGTCCAAAAAATGTTTTAAATGACCCTTAGAGCTAAATTTCGGAATAATTTCTGATCCTCTGAAACACGTGGCACATTTACGTATATTACACATTTACTCATACTAAGTATAGAAGGCACTGGTACAGGTGTATTACTAAAATTTAATCGAGTGTTCAGTTTCACGTCAATTTGCGAAATTTTTTTTTTCATAATCGTGTACTAAATTTTATATAGAATATGAAAAAAAAATGTTTGTCCTAGGTGCAAATGAAAGTTCGTAAGGCCGCAGACCTCCTAAAAAAAGACATGCTGCCTCAGACGTCTGTACTGCCGTCATTTTGGAAGAAAACATTAAATAAAAAATTGTTTTATACACCTTTTGATATGTTTAATAAACCCTGAAAATTCTATACTGATTGTTCAATTGAATCATTAAAAAAAATCCCAAAAGAAAATTAATTTTAGACAATTCAAATAAGTGTACCCTTAAATTTGTAATTTCATTAGAATTGTCCTTTCTGTATTTGTGGTTAAGATTTAGCTCAGTATTTTATTTAGACAGACGAAACGTCTTTATCTGTTTCTCGTACGTATGTAGAGATTGCCAGGATTCTTACAGTTTAAGTCGAGCTTTACGTTTTATTTATCTCTCGCCGTTCCTACAACGTATTATATCCATTATACTACACATTCCAGTTCGGGCTGGAATCAACGTTTACCGACTATCGTCCGCTGCAGCGCGCGCAAAGTGTGACGTAGCACTATACTGCCATTGGTCTCCGAAGCGCCATGACGTCACCAACATAACGATTACCAAGCCAGACCTGTACCCCCCCTGCGTCGGCAGTGAAGGGGCCCATGCATAACTCGAGATTCAGTTAGTTTTAGCGCTTCGTCTGAGTAGTGTCCGCGTCGTGTCGTTTACCGCTAACCGTGTAGTATGGCGTAGTGGCCCGCGCGCGTAACAGATACGAGTAGTGTGGACAGTTTCGCATTGCAGTGAAAGAGATTGTTCATTGATGGTTAAGATGTCCGTGATGCAGATCCAGCAGGCCAAGAGGCAGCAATGCTACCTGTGCGACCTACCGAGAATGCCCTGGGCGATGGTGCACGATTTCTCGGAGGCCGTTTGCAGAGGATGCGTCAATTACGAAGGGGCGGACCGGATAGAGATCGTGCTCGAGACGGCCCGCCAGATGAAGCGTGCCCACGGTTTTCAGGAGCAGCGTTCCGCTCACACGACCAAGAGCCACCGCACCACCGCCACCCACGAGCACCAGAACGGGGAGGTGGTGGCTACGTCGAGCCGGCAGCAGGCTGCCGCCCATCACTCGAGCACGTATGGCCTACACCACAGCCGTTCGAATATGCTGGCCGAGTACCAGGCCGCTCAGCCTCCTCCGCCTCCCAGGGGCAACTCGACCATGTCACGGCCGCAATTGGAGGCGAATCCAGAACATGAGACTCTGGTGGCACGTACGACGGTACGTCTGCCCGCCGCCGCTCATCTGGCGGCCGCCGCCCACCACCCGATGCAGACCCACCACCACTCCTCGAACGGTCGACCCAGTGTCATGCCGCAGCAGGGCATAAAACGCGGCCTCTCCACTACCGACGACGACGACCATCACGGTCACCATCACTCCAACGGAGACGTCGGCGGTGCCAAGAGGATGATGTCGGTAGAGGAGCACAGCAACGCCGTCAGGCCGCCGCTGACCAGGGGAGAATCCCTCCCGGCGGTGTCTCTGGCCCAGCCGTTCGTAATCTCCACGGAGAGAACATTCAAACAGGAGAAGCACCCCATCAGAACTGCCTCGTTCGATGCCGGAACTGCATTTAAACCCAATGGTACGCTCTTTCCAATTTTTTGGTTTCTGTTCTCGAACGGGTCTCTGAGTAATACGTATAAAGATGTACCAGTGTTGGTAAAATATTCTGAGACGCATTTCCTTCAATTCGTTGATTGTTTTTTTCATTAACGGAAGATAATCATCAGTAACTTTAATTATTAACAGAATTACGTCCAAGTAACCTATTTGTTTATTAAACTGCAATATTCAAGAATTCCAGTTTAATGTTATTACCAGAAGGACTTGTTTCACTCGGATATTCACCAATCTAATGATCTAGTTCCAGCAAGAACCTTTAGAATACATGATACCTTATAAGTACTTTGCTACTCATTAGATTCAATCAATGTGTATCGTAAACAATGAACGCAGATAGAAACATGCAAACTAATCGTATTTGGTGGAAAGCATGTATAATTTGACGTGATTGTGAAGAAATCCTGAAAAAAAAACCGTAAACAATCCATTAAAAAGATTCCAGGAACACACACCAAACAAATAAAGTACTGTTAGATATGTTAGACCGGAATGACATAAACTTTCACATTCAACGTTTCCAAGAACTTAACATACACCTCTGAACAGGCAAGCGTAGGTAGATTTCGGTTATTTCGGTCAGTGTGGGAAAAGGGCCTTTATTCCTTTGTATAAATCCAATTCTTTAGAAAGTACCTATAAACCTTGGATGGATTTGTGAATAGGCGATAAACATGAATTGCAAATAATAGAATTAGAGCAGATAGCGAAATGTGAGAATGTACACTGTACCCAGTATCTCCCTTGTTAAAAATAAGGCACCTATCTAATCTTTTCATAAATTTCTGCCTATATGCTTACGTCGAGTTAAAAAATTTGCATGATTATCGTATGGATCATATACATCTCGACATATATTTTAAGTGATACTCTAAATTATCAAAGTCGTGCAACTGATTGTGTCAAAATGAATACATGTATAATACACACATATCTGAGATATGTACATATAAAGTATTCCTTAAATACGTATATAAGATGGATGGAGTTTAAATATTTCTTGCCTTGTAAAGTTGGGACAGATTTGGAGTGGTGTAAGAAAGGAAAAAACATAGAATCGGTTCCACCATTTTGCAATTATAGCAGTACAAAAAAATTGACACAGAGTTTAATGGAAACGTAAGACCTTGAAACCTTCGAGACAATTCTTTCAAGCGTGAAAATCTAGAATAACACGCATAAAACATTTTCTGGCACAGTCCGTTGCCCCTAACGAAGACATTCTTCACCTTCTAATGGCTTACTGTCGATGTGGGGTCTCATCCACACAAAAGTATTCAAATCATGTCTGTATACCTGCTACCGCATGCTCAAGACTGAATATAAAAATATTTGCTGTTTGTAAATATGGTTTGCCGAAACCGAAACAATACACTCGGCGATGGTAGACCGCGTCATCGTTACGTGAGTAGAATAGAGTGACGTCACAAGGTCTGCTTTTAAATGGATAGGGTTCGATAAATAGATGCCTAGCGGTAGCGGTAGTTCTGCTGTTAGTCACATCACTTAAATTTGGCCGTCCCACTGTGTTACTAAACAACAGCTGCTGGATATAGTGAGGCAGTGGATCGCGCTCCCGTCCTTCCATCCTTCTCTGGCTTGCGAAAATTAGACATTACGTTAATGATACTAATGTAATGACCGGTTCACTTATTGGAAGATGTATTTTTGTTATTACAATGGAAATATACGCAGGTCCTGTAACCGTGCTTGAATCATTGTAGGTGGAAATAAAAACGCAAATAACCGAGTTTTGGCACCCCCCAATGAATGCCTGTTTCTCGGCCAAAATATACGTAAGGTTTCCGATTTCATAGCAGACTTCTGGTAGTCACTTCTGTTCACATCCGTAAATATGTACATACATACATACATCTATATTTCAATTTTTAAAGTGTGTAAACGAGTATGCGAGAATATAAGCATGTTTTCAACGTCATCAAATATTTAAAATTTTCGCAGTATGTTAACACAACGTACGACGCGACGTCAAGTTCGCTTTTTGTGGAATCAAATGAATCTTCTCCTGCTGAGAACGTAATAAAGCTTTCTCACTCAAACTTGATAGTTTGCGATAATAAGCTCAATAAGCTCTTTAGAAATAACGTTGTTAGTGATTCAAATATTGTGAAGTATGCTATTCCTATTATACAGTTTCAACGTACTTGACCTTGAGACGGCCAGACCGGATGCGTCGAAACCGTCTACGGTTACACATGTTTTTATAGTTTAGGTGGAGGCAGACATTTACATGATAAAGAATGAGAGTTATCGATATATCACGACGTAGCTAAATTTTTATGAATGATTGTTCAGAGTGCAAATTTTAGTTCTCATGATCGAATACAAAAAAGTTTTATGTTGGAATTCGACGGCCGATTTACAGATGCAAGTAAATTATCTCTACCGTTATGGATCAGATTTCGGAAAACCGAAAAAAAAAATCGCAATCGCAGACGCGGATGTGGAACGGAAAAGGTGAATGAATCCAGAAGGCGGATTTCGAAACGTGGCGTTAATGACGGCGAGTTTGGTAATGCGATTAAAGAAAACGCACAATTCGACGACGCGGGTTGTGCAAGCAGTGAGCTTTCACTCGTTCCCGACACCATAGCCTTGTGACGTAAAAGTCAGTCGTGTCAAACGATTCGACTGTAAGCGGAACCGGTTTGGGAGCTCGGCCGCCAGACCGGTTCCCGCGATGCACGCCTGCCTCTACCTGTTCGCTCGCTCGCGTCTGCTACGTCACCGGCTTTCACAACTGGCCCGCTGGGTCACTTCTTCCAAGTTGACGGTAATGGATTTTCGCAGAGCCGGACTAGTCGACGGACGACCCTCTCGCACCTAAAATCGACCAAACTTTGAATAGTCGCATTCCTTTTGATACTTTTACCAATCTGGCAAGTAATAGCGTGTACACTATATTTTCTAACCAATGGGGAATAGCTCGTTACTTTTTTTATAGTATTATTTCAACTTTGTGTGTCGAGAAGTACATCAAATGCCATGAGTTCTGCTTTCGTCTTTCGCTTTGGAGAGCTGTTGTTCTGTATTTGTACCGCAGGAGACCAAAAATGATTCACGTTGCCGCCGCGAAGTACGTGGAGAACTCGAAATTGTTCGTTAGCAAGTGGGTGCAATGATATTCGGAATCATAAATTGTCGATAACTTCGTGATAACTCGTGAATCAGTCGGTTTGGTACCCACCTAGTGCGAAATGTTGATTTGTTAGCGACAGTGACAATTAGAACCTTCAGGAGGTCACAATGACTTAATACACAAGAGTAATGTGTACAGACACTGGAAGGGGCAAAATGGCATAGTCATATTGGATGGGTTGTCCCAGTCACCCTATCGAAAATGTGTGGGTTTATAAGTTCCATCTTCCTAAGAAAAACATCTGCATTTTTGAGTTCTCTCGCTGAAAATCTGAAATGGAAACCAATAATTGACACCGGCGGGTACTGGACTACCTATTAATACGTTTGCATTCAAGAAGACACTATTGCATATGCTCTTACTAGACAAACTGTAAATACCCGATCTCCATAGTTATTATTGTTATAAGCAATGTTGAAACTCATAGAACACATCTCTTCTGTCTTAACTGCAATCGTTTCTTCCTTCAATAATTTTTCAACAAAGTTTGAACCAGTCATAATTGCTATCTTTAATACTCAAACGTTTCTAATGAGAATTATATAATGGATAATTATTGTGTCACATTTGTACAAACAGTTTCCATTAACAAGCATCAGTTTGTATATGCATGGTTCCAACAAGTTTGGGAGCCTGGAATTATTATGCATTATGAATTTCCTCTGGTTGAATGTAGTAACTCGCGGTAGCTATGATTATTTCAACTTATAATTTAAACTATTATTGTGTATGTATCTATACGGTAAATATGCAACGAATTGTCTTGATTTCTGTCCATATTAAATACATCAAGGAATTCCCATAACTAATATGAATGTTTCTTATTGGTTGTACTTGTCAATCTGTAGAACGCGTAGTTTCAGTCCGGTCCTGTTTTTCTCTCGGCGTACCTGCTTCGACTGACCGACCACGTTGGCCCCCTTTCATGGATACCGTTGTGTGACACCTTTGGAATTTTTTTACTCTTCTTCTGATGGGTCTCTTTAGAGCCGTTCGACTGGAGTCGTGCCCAAATTTGATTGGAACTGTTATAAACTGCATTCGGTCTGTCTCGTTTTGGAGGTTTTAAACGTAATAGGTATCCACTTTCTAGTTTGTTTACTACAGCGTGCTTTAGTCACGTTTTAATGTTTATAGAAATAGTTATGTTACGGGTTCCGTTAACAACTTTTGTATAAATGTGATGCACCTTGTGAAAAGGTACCAGGTATCGGAAAAACTGTTTTTGGATAGGGGTCAGATTTCGAGAGCATAAATTTCGCTTCATTTAAAAAAAATGAAGTCTCTAGCGTTAATATATGTAGCTCGAACTGAAAGCAGGTAGTTTCAATATACCTAGTATGTAAAATCGTAATTTTGAGAAAAACACATTTAGTTTTGGAACAGAACTGTACACGAAAAAATCGATATGTCGTCTTCTATTGCTCCAATCCAACGACTTACATATTTCTATTGTACTTGGTTGCCAGATATGTCTAGCACCTATGTATATCCGTTGAAATCCGAAATTCGTATTTTTCGACTTGAAACTGCGTTTTGGGCTGTAGCTCAAAATTCACTTTTCCGACATCTGGTACCTTTTCACAGGTGACATCACAAATGCTCTATTTCCGTAGAAAAATATAGAATGTATTTTTTGTTTTGAACTAAAAATTGCATTTGGTTTTGAATATATTTTCAGACATTTAAAACAAAAGCGCTAGGCTATCAATTTTCGATCATCCTCATATTCCTCGTGGTATACCAATATACTTTTTTCACTCAAAACATATTAAAATCAAGTCAATTCTATATCTATACATAATCCCTAATTTCTTCACTTCTCTAGAATGTTAAATTTCTATGACTTCTAATTCCCATAACATCAAAATCCCACGAAATCTAAATACTTAGTATTTAATATCCCATAAAATCTATTTCACTATCTTCTATAGGTTTTTATTCCCATTAGATCTAAAGCATTAACGCATTTTGTTAAGAATTCGTATTAAGCATTTTCGTAATTCGCACAATGTCTAAAATATCAAATATCACGGAATAGGTTGTCTTTCTGCGTCACTCGTATACGGTATTATATCGTAATATAGAGATATCCAAAAAAAAAACGTCATCAACTCTGGCTATGAATGAGAGATGGAAATAGCGGTCACGTCTAAGCTTTTCGGTTATGTCAAACTTTTGACAAGTGACCGTCACAATTTGTAAAATAAACAATGGCTGTCATATCATGTGACAGTCTTGACAAGTAAATAAGGTTATAAATTCGATTAAGAATAGAAATAAGTCTTTTTTTTCTCGGCCAACTTTGATGACATTTTTTTGGATGTCTCTATATTGTTATAATAATGGTCTTATTTTTATATATCCACTATTATATTTATTATTATTAATCCTTATTACAATCTTTAATCTTCATAGCAAGATCTCTAGGAATGAGACTAGATATGGGAATTGTCATGTCATGATATCTTAATATCGATATATGTAGCCTTTTGGAAATCCGAATAGATGTACAAGGCGAATTGTTAATTTTAGATCACGTGGCATCCCACGTGATCTAAAATTAACAATTCGCCTTGTACATTATCCTTGTGCATTATCATCATAAGGGTTGGACAAATTGTAATAGTATCTTGTTTTATGAACAAATACGTTATTACGTGATAACCCCAGTGACAACGGGTCTTCCAAAAAAATATCTACATATTATTTAAAATATATATACACTCGAACCTCTCTTAAGTCGCCAAATCCGTGCATCATTACCTCGCTTAAGTCGCGAAATTTTGCCTCTGCGATCATAACCTCAACTTTTTTTGTGTTTTAACTGCAAAAAGAAATATTTAGAGATATACCACAGCACTTGTTATAACGAAAAATGAGCCAACTGAACGAAAAATCAATGTAAGTATACCCAGTCGTGCGTGATAAAGTTCAATTTTCCACTTGAATGAATATTGTAAAGATTAAATATTTTTTAAAAGACACCTAACCTATTTTAAATCAATAAATGTATTACACAATCATTTTTTTCAATAAAAATTGTACATATTCATGCGAGAATCCAATTTCCAAACGTAATTCTAAAACTTTTACAGGCGGCGACTTAACCGGGACGGTTTCGCGACCTAATAGGAGGAAACGTGGTGAAATAACAGAGGATGTGAATTAAGCGAAGGTGAAATAAGAGGGGTTCAAGTGTATTAAAGACAACATATCTAATACAAAATTCAATATTGTGAAAATGACAGTTCCAAACTAAAACTCGGCTTTTCCTAAACGCAGATATCACGAGTCTACAGACCGAAATTCCACGCCTACGTTTTTTTAATCACACAAATCGTGGTCTAGATAACCGGACGACTTAAACAAAAGGTCTGGTACTAAACAAAATCCTCCGCCGGCGGGGAAGCTGGAAGAACCAGTCGATGGTGACCCAGCCAGTGTTCCGACGAGATCCGATCGACCTTGAAAAACTTTCTCACGGTATACAACCCCTCCTGCATCTGCCGGTGCAGATACAGCTTGTGCAGCCGCTTGCGTATGCTGGCGAGGAAAAACTAGAAACGCCCGGAGCCGTAATAATTCTTCGGGTAAACAAGTACAGAACACACAAAGAATTATTTTGTTAGTGCCCTATTGATCACGTCTCAGCGCCTGGCAGCATTGTGCTTGGTGTGAGAGAGTTTAATAAATATCACTACCAACAAAATCTTCATAGATATCCAGTTTTTTTTTTTAAATATTACATAAAGTTTTTGAGCCTGATGCTACGTCAGATAAATTTGAATCAGAATGAAGTGAATCCAACTCTAATTCGTCATGTTGCTATAATTAGCCGTCTACAAAAAATAACTAAGTTTAACAATAAACTTTGTTTTTAATTAATTTCTTTCTTTTTACACGAATATAACAAGAAATGACAATTATGTTTAATAAAACAAATAAATAATGAAAATATATACCAAAATATCGTATTTTATTGGAAAAATATTTCGCGGAACAATTCATATGGTGCCACATTGTAGGTCTCATATTAAGGCAGGCCATTCATTTCATCATATCATTGATTTAAATGCAATGCAAAATGATTCAATAATACACTAACTTGAGTCTACGTTGATCTCATAATGCCTCTAAGTCAGAAAAATGAGTGAGACCAGGTTACTCAACGTGTTAGGCCTACCGCAGACGACTGGCTACCGGTCACCTACAATTGTGTCGGTATGAATGCATCCTACACGTTTGTGCATGTATCCAACATGTTCCATTTTTGCAGCCGACTCGATTGTCGGTGACAAGTCCGTAACAAATGGAACGAATGCATTAATACGAGTAACGCACACAAACTACAGTTTTGTGGGAGGTGGGCGAAATATATTGGATGGTGTTGGATACAAAATCATCAGAGAATATATGAAACTTTCATTTCAATAAACGTTGGATAGTACTGAAGTAAAATCGTAAAAAACACTTCGTTTTTTTTTACGTTTTACTAATATTGTCACGCAAATTAATTTTTGACTATGCATCACCCCGTCTATGTTATAACTAATCGCATCACCGACTGTATGTACATACATATGTATGTGTGCGAACAGTGATTCTAGATTTCTGATTTTACCTACTATGTATGTACATATGTATCGGTCGGTGTGTGGCGTCTTCCTATAAAATAGTCGGCAGCAGAAATCACAACGCTTCAGGCCACTTCAAGGATATTTAGGGAACGTACCCATACTACGTGACCCCTTCAGGGTGGGGGGGCTTAGGTTTTCGTCACGTAGTCGATATCCTCTAGGGAAATCTTGCGTTTTTTTCGCTATATATGCACGCACTCTTGGCGTCACGCGGCAATCGCCGTATTAATAAAGACAAATATGAGCCAAATTATTTTTTTTTTTAATTCTATGCAAAAAAATGATTTAAAACCATATTTGTGAATTACTAGCGACCCGCCCCGGCTTCGCACGGTTTACGACATCACATTAGAAACCTCTAAAATTATCAGTGTTTCTCCACTATATTATGCATGTATTATACATATAAACCTTTCTCTTGAATCAATCTATCTATTAAAAAAAACCGCATCAAAATCCGTTGCGTAGTTTTAAAGATCTAATCATACCTAGGTAGGGACAGACAGCGGGAAGCGACTTTGTTTTATATTATGTTATGACTACGTGAAAACTAGAGGGGTAGGGGGGGTCTTGGCATATAATACAGGTGGTCACCGAGGGGGGGGGGTAAAAAATTGGTCACGTAGTATGGGTACGTTCCCTTAGGCAATAACAAATGATTTTTTACTGATAACTACTTGACATTCACGTCTTTATACTCGTCATGCAATTAGTTAAAGGAACGTCAGCAATCAGCATGTGACACCCGTGGGCAGTTGTAAATCGAATAATTACTATATAATTACTATAACTAATTTTTGATGTTTATTGATGTAATGAATATTTCATTATAAATACATATTTCTTAAAAATAAAACATAAACGATACTATTTTTACGTATTGCGCAATAATAAAAAATATTTTATTTAAATATGTATGTGCGTTAAATGTGCGCGATCAAGTATTTATTTTTAGCTAACTCGTTTTATCACTGTTTTTTTAAAGGATGTTTAAAAGTTTAAATTATACTGAGATATTGTTGTACGTGTCGTTTATACAGCGTGTTTCGTAAATGTGGGTTTACCTCTTTAAATTAGGCCACATAAAAAAATGTATTGTACGAGGTGTGGCTATTAAATAATCGAACTGATGCTACTACCAGCGCGCTGCGAGCGTGTCGTGACAAGTTTGAACACAACTGTGTCTGGTGATACTTTCCCCCAAGCCAGTGGGTCGCTCAATTTGACGGTAGCAGTCATTTTTTTTTATTTTGTCTTAATTTTGAGTGAAGGTGAGTAAAAGTGATTTACCGTTCACAACAATTAATTTCTCTCAGAAAAAAGGCACTTCCTATGATAAATCGATCACCCTGTACATATATATTTATGTACGTACTTGCTGTTTCCCATTAGGATTATTCGTATGTATGTTCGATTTTCCATATTTATAGTGACTTGCGGGGCAATTTTTGCGTGATATACTTTTTGTGCTTGGTTTTACACATCTCATGTGCGAAATAAAATTATATACACGAAACTTTATTTTCACGTTTGACGCATACAAATAAAAGCTGCATTTAGAAATGAACACATCGATTAAGTTTAATACTTCTATTTGTAATTTAACTTTAAAAAATGGAATTGCAATTATCCGTTTACATTTCTTGATAGATAGGGTGTGAATCATATTACTGATATCGTTATGATAGCCACGTCCTATGTACATACATATGTATGTTATCGACAACGTTGCACTGCTATTTTTCCAAGGCGAACGATATCAAAATGTGTCAATTAGGCAGTTATGTATGCATAGGGAATGTCAGTGACTTGCACATTAGACGGAAACTTATTTATTTTGTTGTAAATAGTGAACTTGCCATCATTTTAGTTTTACATATAGAATACTTTATATACATACAGTTTCATAACAGACATCGGCCAGTTATGAAAAAGGACAAATAGCAGTGAGACGACAGATAAGAAGCAACCACAAACGCCTCGAAGGTAGCGAGTGAATAAAATCGTCCCTCTCACCAACTGCACTAGTCGTTAGAACGAGAAGTGAAGAATTGGTCTTTTTTCACAAATGGTTATATAGAAAGCGCATTCTTCGTGGCAATTTTCTTTTTGCCAAAATGTATGTGTAGGTGTATATTTTTAATAATCAAAATTTAATTTCATAATAATGTTATGAAAATCATGCTATTTTCATAACATGGTAGCTCATGTTATGAAAATAAACGTGTTTATTGCGTACAAAGCACATTATCGCAATTGTCATAAATAACAAAATAATTCATAAATTTAATTGCATTCCTGAGTAGAGTACCAAGTTTTTTTTAATTAAAATGCCTTAGGAACAAACAATACTACAAAAGCAAATAAATTTACACTAGCCAGCAGGTAATGTGAAGTAATGCTGATAAACCGTTCATTTATAAAATTAAGCATACCTTTTTGAGGTTTTACGATTGCTAAAAACAAAAGAGCAATAAATCTAACCTTGGTCTATTGGAACTGGAAAATACGCAATTAACTTAATCTTTGTAAACCTGCAATCGGATGTATGCGTCGGTATGTTGTGATGGAATTATAACCATTGTCCAAAGTCTTCGTAGTCATTCTACTAAATTTAATGAATATGTAGTCGTTAATAACCGTATTCGTAAATATAAATTGCAACCACACAATAAAACATAAACTGAAGTACCCACGTTAAGACGTAAAATATACATAGTTTTAGGACCACCATTTTAGGTAATGTGCAAAACAGAGAAGGCGTTCTCTGTAATATTTTTTTTAACTTATCACCTATCTTGACTTTACTTTAGTAATTAAAAAAAAAACTACTCGAGTAGTTAAATCGTCTGGCTTAATTTTGTGTCATTTCTCAAAGACAAAAATTTCCCTGCAAGTTTCCTTTAAATTCTTCTGGATTCCCCAAGACATGCCTTGGATTTCTTCAGATTTCCTAGCTCATGCACATGGTTGCCCTTCGTTTTCCAGGACATTTGGTAGTTGCGGACCATGTCGAACCTCCAAAATATGTCTAGTTCCATTAAAATGCATTCAAGAGGACTAGGTATATCGCGAAGATAACTCAGTATGGCTTTTCTGGTCAGGATACAACAGACACGCTTGTTCTTTTTATCATTTGTCATCAAATATGTCACCCTGATGAGATCTGATACGATTGAAACCCACAGTCTTTCGTGCTTCTACTTATCTTGCTTTCTAGTTTTATTACAATTTAAGCTATATAGGCAACAATTTTGACTTTGACATTTCGTATCCCACTTCATGTCATTTATATGGACTCACATCGCCAACATTTTACTAGTAGAAATCGTTATACCTAAACATAACGCTTAATCTAGTTCTTTGCGAGACTGTCTGTACCAAGTTTGGCTGGTTAGTTTGTATTAAATTTGTTAATGATGTGATTTCACCTAAAATTTTCGCGTTCATAAAACATTCTGTATACACGGTTTTATCTGATACATTTAGGTATGTACAGTACACCCGGAATAGCTTTGCCCGCGAATTGCGCACAACGAATATAATACGAGATAGTACAACTACACTCTAGAGATATAAGATATACCCATAAACAAATCGTGGGCTTACTGCAAAAATCCTTATTTCCAAAAAAAGTCCATATTTGACCAAACTAGAGATACCTGAACTAGTAAGCCAAAACCTTGTAGAATAATAAGAATCATTACAATTCGATTTGCACCACTTCCCTTTAATAAATACGCTTTTTAGATTTTCCTACGCTAAATATTTTGATAAAAAAATCAGATTTATCCTTTGAAAAAAAAATGTTAATGTTAGATATCTCGACAATTATTTTTTTTTGAACTTTTGCAGACGGATATTTGTAGTAACTCCACGAAGTGCAGTAACCCTACTAACCCTTCTCAAAGTGTTCACGGCTGCTTGAAGTTTACAAGAAAAAAGTAGCTTTTGTCTACTGCAGTCAATGGCAAAGCTACACTATAGGAATGAAACAGCTATAGTATAGTACAGTGACTATAAATAGCCTGTCACTTTAACGTTACAGTATGGAGAAATTAATAAATAAGAACAAAAAGCTAAAATGTATTTTCAAAGTTTTATCTTGTGTTCTTTTTAAACAGCAGTTCATGGGAACTATGCCCTAAAAACCAATTAATTGGAAAATGACAAATTCTCTACATGTCAATTTGCTGTGTTGGCCAATCAGCGTTTAACGGTACCAAATCTGAATGTAGTCAGACATAATGTCAAGCCCACTGTCTGTGGTTCTTGTCTAATGAGCGCCTATGTATTTATTCATCCTTGTTGTTGACTCCGCGAGCAATTTATCCTACCGAAGGCTAACGGCAACAGTTGACACCGTCGTTAATATCTTTAAAGGCTCCTGTACACGTTTGGCCAACTAGTTGGGCCAAAAATAAGGACACTGTTTACACGTTGGCGTTGCTCATTCTGCATTGGTCATTTGACGAGGATGGATGTGGAAACTATCGCAGCCGCGGCAACTTAGTTGTACAGCACTTTCAATTATTTTATAGAGATGTGCACCAAAGAAGAGTGATTAAAAAAATGGCGCAAAAGAAAATGGTGGATTCTGAGTATTCATCGAAACAGAACAAGGCGAATTAAAAAAAAAATATATGATAAGTTGATTACATAATTATTTAAGTAATTAGTAGACTTAATACCCAACAAGTTATTAAGTTAAGTTATTAACAATATATATTTTCCGTTTTAACGGCAACCACGAACTGAAAAAGAGGCCAACATGTGAACGCTTTTGTCGGATTGCGCCAAGATCCTTTGATGTGTGCACACAAAAACCGACAACATTCGGCTGGCCTCCAAAGACCAAGGTTACGCCAAGTAGTCTTGTACACGTTGGCCCAACTAGTTGGCCAAACGTGTACAGGGGCCTTAAGGTATTTTATATACTGAAATATATACTGAAATTCTTACTCCGTATACTTACTGTCGTAGACTAAACCCATTTTCTGTCTCCTATTTTCAGCAAAATCCTGCAAAATGTAGTACGGCAATAAATACTGTAAAGACAATGGGCAATGTCACCCTCCAATACTGATGGCACGATATTATTAACTATTCTATCCGCTTTTTCGCACTGTGTTCACGAATGTATAATACAGTCTGCCGTTTAGGCACCTGACCAGCGTTGCCAACTCAAAATGTGTCAAGGTAGGAGATTGGATTTTAAAAGTTGGTAGTTTCCACCAAATCCTACTATGAAAAGTTGGTAGATCTACTACCATTATTTTGCAAGTATTTTAGAGATCCTCGAGTAAAAATCTGGTATTCGAATTTATTTTTCGTAAATCAATTTTCATAAAGGAACTAATGATAAAGCAAAATTACAAGTCGTCAGTATTAAAAATAAGATTAGAAATGTTAAAAACTGAAGAACGAATCATAGGTCCATCATATCATACCTAATATAATAATTCCTAATTATAAATATTTAAGTAATTAGTTAATTTAAGTATACAAGCATAATTTAATTCCAGTGCAGTTTATATGTAGGTATATTATTTATGGTAATTGATTTACTTGGTCGGATACTGTATGTATTATCATTATTCGTTTCAATTTATGCGGTAGCTTAGGTTCGATACTTTCTGAGAACAACTTTTTTTTCAATTTTTTGAAAGTAAAAATAGGTTTAATTAAACTTTGATAAAATTAAATAAAATAAATCTTAAAATAGAAGATTGGAACTCATTAGATGTTTAAAAGTACCTATTAAATAAGTTCGAACCCAGAACAGTAGATTAAAAAAAAAGAACTGTACCATTATAACGTTATAGCGGACCAGAGTTGATAAAGAATTGTGGATATGATACAAATTGAGCTTGTATTTAAGTGAGCTTGTACATTGAATTTAAATATTTATATTAATATTAACTCAAGGTTTGGTATGACATATCAAGACGTATTTTTCGATGTTTAACTTTTATTTTAAAGAAGTGTTACTATCACTAGTAATTAAAAGAAATAAGAATTAGGATGAATAAATTAGAGACAAAAACAATTAAAACAATAAATTCAAATATTCGTACAATGAAATTACTGAATATGGAGGAAAAACAGACTTCGGGCGTAAATATGTATTTCCTTTATGACTTGCTGTTATCCACCCTGCGTAGTTTTTATCCTTTTCCCACAGCGCGGAATATTTTTGATCGTAATGCTTCTTTAATTTCTGAGGTGGAGATTTTTCCTCATTTTCACTCATTTTAATAATGTTATAGACTGTTTTACACATACCAATTTATTGTACAATAAATTGTAGAATTTATTTTTAAATAAATTATCCAATTTTATTAACTGTTTACACTTTGCAATATTTATAACTATAATTGGTCAATTTCAACACTGCCAACTCTCAATGACTAAAACCTAAGAGTTATCATAGGTTTGTCCCTAAGAGAAACCGTTTAACTCATTACTAGGTTGGTACAATTAAATAAATGTAAAAAGTAACTAAATATTCCTATAATTGATCGCTTACTAGAATCGACAATTGGTAACATCAAACGCAACATTTTGATAGTTGCACAATAACCTGGAACGCCATCTATTATCCATTACATTCACTAAATACATCAATGGATAAAAATAAATAGAAATGTTGGTACAATAAAAAATATAAATCAATATTATCATTTTTATGGAGATATGATTTAAATTTTCGAAAAATTCAAAAAGTAGGTAGATTTTTGGTGCAAGGTAGTAGATTTGAGCACTAAAAGTTGGTAGATCTACCGAAAAGTAGGTAGAGTTGGTAACGCTGCACCTGACTAACTCGACTGGGCGCTTAATGAGGTCGAATTAAATAGCTGTTAGGAACAGGTGCATCACGAGACAGAAACAAACGAAGATAATTTGCCAAACAAGGAACGTCGAAGCCCGTTGACCTAGAGACAGGCCGCCATAAAAAATTATAACGCAGCGGGCGCATGTGTTACCGTGTTTTGTGCGGCTCAGAACGTCTTATTATCTATTTCCCTTAGAGGACAGCTGGCCTAGAAGGAAATGGAACATCTGTCAGGAGACGGGACAAAACAGAAAATTCCCCGCGTGCACCGAGAGAGGGAAGACGGGCAAACTAACCTACTTATTATAGGGGTAGAATAATGGCGTAGTAAACGATGCACACCTTGCGCCTCCACCGGTCTAGGAAAATGATAGATCGGTAAATGATAGTCGCCATAGACCCATCGCCAACAGGAACAGTACATTAAAATAATTAAATAGGTGAACCCGAAAACTTTCTAATGGCCTCCTTCTTGCAAAACTCCTCCAACACAAAAATTTAACGCTTTGTGATACAAGAAGTTACATACACATAGAGTTTGAGACAATTTTATCTTCTAGATAGTAACATTGATGACATTAACATCTGAAATATTCGGTATGGAAGGGAGTAGGCCAATTAATTTTACACATATGATGTAGTTGATAATAAACAGACCCCGGCGTCATATGACGGGTGCAGTTGCAGAGCTTGCAATCTTGCTTACTTTGAACTGACAAATCCTACAACACGGACAGCTAAACAAAAGCATTTGGAGGAGCATATGCGCAGAAACACTTTTTGTCATTTAAATATGTATATAGAATTTCCATCTCGGTATGTATTAACGAATTACCTAGGCCTAATCGTGAAGAAACAACGAACTACTGACTGATTTATTTAAATTGAAAACGGGTTTTAAGTAATTTTAAAAATAAAATGTAATTTGCCTTTTTTTCGTTAATTAATTACAAAGCTATTTATTATCAATGTAATATCAAATAATTGATTTCATTATTAAAGGAAGGTTGCGAACGTTTCAATCAATACCGAGGTACCATTCAAAAGTATATTTATTTATAAATTGGGATAACCTCAGAGTGTATCAATTACTAAACTGAAAACCTAAAAAAAAAACAATATAATTTAAATTAAGTTTCCACATGGTTGAACTGTCTAGTCTGTATAGTTCACTAACTTGACAACCTGACCCCTTCCACTATTTTGAGGAAGGTTTAAATAAAAATTAATAACTTTTAGTATTATTATTAAATGTATATTGTTCGTACATTTTCTTGTTTTACGAACACTGTGTATTTTCATACATGGGTTATTCCTTACGCGTGTGGTAACTGGAATTTTAATTCTCACTAAAACAAATAAAAGCCAATGTTTGTTTTCAATTCAAAAATAAAAATAGTGTATGTACTGGTGTATGTATACACGTGTACCCAGTGTATGTACTGGAAAATTACTTTCTATATTTATTGTTACATGTGCTTTAGCTGACGTACGTCGTTGCGTCTGTTAATAGTTCAAGTAGTTGTTAAGTGTCATGATTAGAGTAACAAAGATGTCGGCAGTTATTTGCAATTCAGTGTGAAACGCTTTTTTACATAAAATTGGCGAATTAGCTTGTTTCTCGAATAATGGTGGGATATTAGTCAGGTGTCAATCGGTGTACAAACACACCGTTGACGCATATCACAGTAAGAGTACATAATAGACTACTAATCAAATGGTGCTTTGTGCTAATTATCATCACCAGATAGTTTCCCTAGAATAGTCCCCTGGGATTAGGAGGATGACACGGTCTTCCAAGACGTAACCACAAACTTGTGGCGGATAGTAACATTTCGGATGCTGTATTTAACAGAAATGACGTTTGCTCCTCGAAAACGCAATGTTTATACATACTTATTTAGCACACAAAAATGAGATTAGCTTTTCGAATTTTTAATGAAAATGTTTTTAAAATGATTTCTCTAAAAGAAATATTACTTGATGAGGCAAAAGTAAGTAATTCGTTAGTATCCAGGAAGTCTGAGACTCTCGAAATGACTACCGTCTATTTTGCAAGTGGCATCAGCAAAAAAAAAGTTAACACAGTAAGTGATGATACTCTTCACTTTTAAATATTTCTCAAACGACACTGTGTTGGTTACACACAGTAAAAGTCAAAGTGCTAACTGGAGACAAAGTCGCCAATTTTCATGTATTTTTCATATGTCATATTTTTTGGTGCATGTGGCATAGATGGAATTCAATTAAATTTGGAAGACCGTTTCTGTCAATTAACTGTGGAAATTAATGACCGTTTTCTAGTGGTATCCTTCGGGATGGCAAAAATCATAAGTTCAAGAATTATAAAGGAAGGATCTTTTATTCATGCAGTTTGTATTGTAAATATATTAATACAATACCTAAAATACATATGTACATAATATGGATAGTGGACTATTATTTAGTGCGTATCGCAATGGTAGGTTAATGATCAACATTCATGTTGCCATACTGTAACTGAAAAAAAATCTGGATCTTAAAAAAGAATATACTGGACACAGCTTATAAATGATCTTCAGCATCTATGTATGTATATTGGTCAATGCTGAAGTTTTTCGTAAATTGTTATCATTCAAGTAAGAAACACGATGTAAACGCCAGAAAGTATTGTAATTGAGGAAGATCAAGAAATCATTTGTCATGTATGTAAGTCAACTAAGTACATTTAACTTATCTGATGTACTTTTTCGTATCTCCAAATATAAGCAATATATAACTAATCAATATTCCTGTACAGTGTACCGAGTTATAGTTCTCACCTCATAACAATTTTTGGAGATATTTGAAATTTTCAAAAATTACGTACTAATACACACACACATACGTAAAATCAAATATTCTGGACATCGTCAGAATACAAAAAAGAACTTTTATTCGATTAAAATATAAAATAATTATGAAAACAACAGAAGTATGTATACGTAACATCTTGGCAAATATCATGAAACTATTTTGGAACACTTCAGCAAATATCGGACATACAACGGTGGTCCTGGACTCCTTAAACAATCATCGAAATGACACCGATATGACTGATGACAGTGATGATTATTAATTAGAAACAGAAAATCAAATCTATTATTGTCTGTAAGAAATAGTCAAGTGACAGAACAATCAAGATCCCTAATACTGAACAGTGATACTTTGCACTTAAAATAAAGTGACCAGATTTTGATCTTGCCAAAGACGGATATGTTCAGCTGGTTCACATTGACGAAGTTAGAGTTCATTTTTCGCGCCGTGAGGCGCGAACTAAATAGCGCCGCAGGCGAAAATTTTTAAAACTTTCAAGGTCACGCGTTTTCCTGGCACAGAATTTTAATGAAAAATTTTTTCATTTTCACAAGGATACTTTTTGGAATTTGATGCCTCTTTGAAATACTAATATTTAATCACGATCGATACGATACATCGATACGTTAGATTAACCTAGACGTAATTACGGACATTTTAATAAAAAAATTTCAATGACGGACAATTTGACGGACTGCTCTTGAAGACGGACAAACTTTCTGAATGACGGACTGTCCGTCATAATGACAGGACGTCTGGTCACTTTAACTTAAAACAATTCTTGGATCTCTATTTTTAGCAAAATTAATAAAAAATACATTAAAGCCAATTAAAGTATTTACTGAAACTCTGACATGAGAAAAATAAAATGTGAGTTAACCCTACGGTTGTCGGGTGAACAAAAAATTACATACTCACTCGGGTGGTGTCTGAGATACATACTTCATTATTCAAAAATAACACAGACGTGTTTGTCAACAAATGTGTTTATTGATTTATTAAGAATACGAAATACCAAATATACTTCATAAAAACTAAAGTACACAGTTTTTGTGGTATAATACATATGTAAAACATGGCAGAATATGTGGAGAAGATCGTTCGAACTGGTGCTTCATCTAACTCATCTAAGCTTTTTTCAGAAGAATTGTGTTTGCTTTCTTAACAGAAGTCGACATCTGATTCTGACGGGCCATCTTCAAAATCAAATTCTTCATCAGTGGTCTTGAAGAGACAAAATATGTACTAGGTCAATAAATTGTAGTTTTAAAATAAATCTACATTATAATTATTTGACCAAAATCAAATGAATACTGTACTAACCGTGAATTTACGTTTTAAAAATTTAAAAATATCGATATCTCGAAAAAGGGAGCAGCTAAGATTTTGATTTTTAGAAATTTTAAAGCTACAGATGACATAGAAACGTTCCTTACAATCCAATTCTGGATCCATTTTCATCGCATTTTTTGTCTCTTCAAGACCACTGTCTGGGAGAACTTCATCATTCTTTCGTAACTGTTCTATTTCTCTCAAATAAAACTCCATTTTTGTCTACTAGTACGGATAACTAACTAATTAACGGTTATACACTGTGAAGTATTATAAAATGAAATAAAGCAAATACTCGGGTTGTGTCTGAGAGATAATTCTCAGCAATAGCGACTGTACTAATGTAAGCTGTCGAATTGTCCGCTTCACAAGTGCATAGATGTGTGGATGCGTGAAAGGTATTCACACGTCTAGCGTGACAGGACTGTCGAAAAAAAATTTGCTAATAAAATGAAGGAAACACGGAGAAAAAGTTCAAAATAATTTAATTGAACCTGGATACGCAAGTATTAACAATATATTATTCGCATATGCATATATTCTCGTCTAATATGTATCGTAGCCTGTTGTTGACTGTCCGTGTCCGCTCTGTAGTCCCTCACATTGAACGGTGCCTCTCGGATGTCGTTTTGCCATTTCCGCAAATATCGGGCATCCGACGGTGGCCTTGGACCTCTTGAGCAGTCATCAAAATTGTGAATCACTACAAAAAAAAGAAACGTAATTGTTTCACAGACACCACTCGAGTACACTGAAGGGTTAAAAGACAACGAATGACCAGCAGCATGTGTAGCGAAGGTTTTTTGTGTGAAGCGCGTAGGAATGTATAATTTGTGAGCGATTGTGACCGGCATCTGAAAAAGAAAAACATGAATATGCACGTTATGGCTGGATTACTCACGGCTCGGTTTATAAAAATAGTGAGCAACGTGCGTGTTTATTATTTATCGTCGCGAACGCTCCTATAAAACGCGAACTGCGTTCTAGAATAAGACCCGGGCGTGTGTAAGTGTGTATGTAAATATCGGAGAGTGTACCCGCCGCGTTGCCACGGTTCGATGAGTAGTCGCTGCTAGTCAGTCAGTCGCTGCTAGTCAGTCAGTCGCTCGCGAGTTGAGCGGGTTTTTGCCGCCCGATATCAGGCTAGCAGGATCCCGGGGAGGTCAAGCGAGACACAAACAAGACGGGCGAGTATTTTATTCTTGTCCGCCGTTGCGCAGCGATACGTGTACTGCTCACGTGACCTCCTTGTATACGTCTCGTGACGTAAACCGTAACAATTATAGACCTCGGCACGGCTCGGCGACGCTCGGCCGCCGAGAATGTGGCCGCGGCGAGTTTTTCAGGCGTTACGTATTTTTAACAGAAAACAGATCCAGCGGAAATGTCGTCATGCGTTGTTGTCGCACTTCGCCGGTTTATCGCCCAACTGTAAAATGTTATGTCGAAGATATCGCGGCCAACTGCTCGAACATACTGTTTTTTTATTCCGTCGACAAGTTGTTGGGTAAACAGTTTATTTGTTCGTCGTAACATGAAGTTATCGCATGATTCTAAATAACGCTAGCGCTTACGCGATAAAATCCCATAAATACCATGCGAATTATTTATTTGATGTCACGAATACTAGCACATACCACCATGCGAGGTGCTTCATAATTTTGCGTTATTAAGTCGTTCTACTTTTTTCTCAACCAGATTTTGATTATTAATTGCTAAAATCGATAAGTATCTGCATGTATATTTTAGGACATGCGAGGTGTGTAAATTAAGTAATGAGTGATTTTTTGAATTTTTTTTATTCGAATAGAATTACAGTTCAGTATTGTCACCTTCAAAATAACTTCCTTGAGAAGCCATACATCGCTGAAGACGGTTCTTTCATTCCTCGTAGCAGTGCTGGAACATACATATACTGGAATAGCCTTCAGCTGGTCGGTTACAGCCGTTTTAATATTTTCTATGGTCCCAAAATAACATCCCTTGAGGTGATTTTTCAATCTCGGGAAGAGAAAAAAGTAACAAAGACTCAAGTTAGACGAATAATGAGGAGCCACAGGAATGTTTACTGTCTAAACACTCGTTTACTGAAATGGCTGTGACAAGACGCATTGTCGTGATGCAACATCCAGTTGTTCTTGAAGTTTGGTCTCACACGCATGACTTTCTTTCGAAGTTTTTCAAGAACCTCTCTGTAGAGGCACAAACTCTTTGTGGATGGCTATCAAAAAAGCAAATCAGCATGCATTTGATCTTCGACTTGCTCATTCTTGATTTTTTGGGTCTTGGAGAGGTTGAAGTAGTAATGGCACGTTCCATAAAATGGGGATCATTTTCAATCCATTCCGAAAAGCCAAGACACCTTTCTCTCCTGATGTACTTCTGTTCCTGCCAAAGGACTTTTGGAACCATTTCTGCGCAGATTGTTCACATCCCCAATTGGTTAGTCAAAATCTGATGGAAATGGATCGCTGGATTATGAACAGTGGTGATTCAAATTTAACTCTTCCCCGATCATTCTTGTCGTCAACCGACGATCTAAACGCACAAGGTCCCGCATTCTATCGACATTTTCATCGGTTCTTGAAGATAAAGCCTTCCACTGCGTACTTCATCTGCAATCGACTCTATTCCTTTTGATAATGTCTTAAAACCACTGAAAAACCTGGGCTCTTGAAAACATACTGGCGTGTTGAAGTTTTGCAAAAATATCCGTTGCGCTGTGTTCAAATCTGAAGCAAAACCTGAGCACACCGTTGCTCAAAATTAATGTCATTCATTTTTAAAACGCACTAGAAAAAAGCGATTTACGAAAACGGTTACAAAGAATAAACAAATGACTAACAAGTTTAAACTTGTACTGAAGGTGCATTACATGTTAACCTACCGCCCTTCCAAGTCCCGTCTCCGCAGTGTTGCTAGATCGGGCTCTACGTTGCCAGTCTCATTACTTAATTTACACATTTCGTATATTCATGTGTACATGGGAAATATGGATTCGATTGTCAACGTTGATTAAGAATCTGAAATCATTTTTCTGATATCTCCAATACTTTTCCAGATATACGCCTTTTCTATCCAGTAATTACGTAAATATTGTATGTTTGGTTGCCTTAAAATTACATCGCAATCTTTAATGTTTTTTCAAATATCGAACTTTACAAACAATTATAACATCAAAATCATAGATATAATAAATCATATATAATCATATCATCATTATATCATATCATCATATGAAATACATATGTATTTCATTATGTGTCCTATTTGCGATTGTTGGGACATACGTACAAACTTACCGAATTTAGAAATCTAATTGTTCTAATTGTTAAAAGTTTTTGGTTGAATATGATTATATTGTACTGTGAGATAGCAATAAGAATATCACTATTTTCCTTTAATTAGATTTGATTCTTCTAAACCGTGAACATTTGGTAAAAATGGCTAACACTTAATATACAGATAACACGTACACAACTATAACCAGACCAGATTAATATATTGTTTACTAACTGCATTATGTTTAACATATGTTTCTATCTAGTTTAGTTGCTGTAAACGGATATCCCCAAGCAACCGTTGTTGCCACACTCGAACAGTATCATAATAGTTCCATTGAAAAAGGTCAATGTTATTTTGTTAGACAATGTATTTTTAAATGATATTTAGCTACAACGTTACGGTCGGATGCGTATAAAAAAAGTTCGCATATTACGTTACAACTTCGCATTTAGTGCCAAGAATCATACTTATTTTCAGACGCATTTTATGCCAAAGAGAAGATATTGTCGTACAGTAGATGAGGTCAGTTAGCTTCCAATTAGTTTTGAAGTTTTTATTAAGGATTCAAGTTAGTACGTAGCAATAATTGTCAGTTTTGAAAAAGGCGTGATAGAATGGATATTTTGAACTTCATACGTCTACAAATGATTTTTTCCATATCCGACTGCTGCAATACAATTATACAGTTAGATTAGTTTGTAGTATCCACGTGCTTATGAGTACATTTTAGCAAAATGAGTCACTATATTTCCAATCAATTGTGTAGAAAAGGATTTTGTTTGAATAATATAGTGGTTGATTATTTTAGTGGTCGATTATAGGTAAGTTTTAAAGTTAGCTTTTTTAACTTGTATTGGGTCATTAGTAAGGTTCGGAATGTTTGCCGTCTCGCGTGTTAAACTGCCTTAAAAATTCTTGCTCTCACGTGACGGCAGTAGCGCATACGCAGGGTTTTGGAGCGTTATCGTGAAGAGTGGATGCTGTACAGGGTGTCCCAAAGTTGATGTCTCGGTACTATATCTAGAGAATGAAAAAGTTATCACAAAACCGTTAACGTGGTTTGATTTGGGGTGCAGTAAGGTGCATTTTACGCTAGAAAATTGTTTTTTTCTAAATCTAAAAAATGGCGAAACTGACCCATCAGAATTTTTTTCCCAGGAACATGTGAAATTTTTTTGTGCTATGTGGAAAGCGCTATTTTTTTCTGAACATTTTTTTATAAAAAAAAATTGTTTCGTATCTCTTCTATTTAAAAATATACAGGGTAAAACCGTTTGAAAATACCCTCAATTGCATACGAGTTAGCCATGATGTAATCGAGTGGCCTATGGAAAACAATGAACTAGGACCGTTGACATGAGTTTGTTTAGTGAATATATTGTTTGTGTGAAATAGTTTACGGGTGTGAATTAATTTAAATGGCGCCGAAATGTTTACAAACAATGAAAAAGTAGACATGATTTTAATCTATGGTGAATCTCAAAAAAAATCCGAGAAGAGCCGTCGACATCTATCGAGAGAGATATCCCGAATGTCGTGCTCCAAATGCAAAGATTTTTGCTAGGTTAGAAAGAATTTTGCGAGGTAATGAAAATGCATTTTCATCGCGAAACGGAAAACAGATAGCAAAATCAGTGTGCAATGATATAAATGTAGCTAGGGTTTTAGAGTATTTTGAAAATAATCCTAGAAATTCAATACGACAGGCAGTAGTTGAACTTGATATAACGCGAAGTTCTTTTTAAAGAATTTTAAAGTCCAATGGATATCATGATTTTAAATTACATAATCTAGAATATTTATCACAGACATATTGAAAGAAGACTTAATTACATATGTAACTGAAATGATGGTTAATTTAGACATAGATAAGAGATTGTTTCAACATATTCTTTGGAGCGACGAAAGTCGTTTTATAGTAATGGCAAACCAAATCGCAGAAACAAACATTATTGGGCTACTGAAAATCTATACTATGTTAATCCTATACAAAATCAGGGACATTACGGAATAAATGTGTGGTGTGGAATAATAGGACATTTAATTGGCCCCTACTTTTATGATCATATTTTGGATACTAATAGTTATTTACGGTTTTTACGTGATGAGCTGCCCCAACTTCTTGAAAATGTGCCGTTACAATTAAGATTAAATATGCGGTTTCGGCACGATGGTGCTCCACCGCATAGAGCTCGACGTGTGCAACAATATTTAAATGATGTATATCCGGATAAATGGATTGGAATAAATTGGCCTACATAATGGTCTCCCAAATCACCAGACCTAACACCGCTTGATTTTTTTCTCTGGGGAACCTTAAAAAATGAAGTGTATAAAACACCCACTAGAAATTTAGAACATTTAAAAGATAAAATTCGTAGTGCTTGCGAAAATATATCAAGAGATATGCTGATAAAGGCATCAACGAGGGAAGTTAGAAAAAGGCTAGACAAATGCTTAGAAATAGGAAGAATGCATATTGAGAACTGTTTTTAATCTACTAAGTATTTAGTTGTGTTCAACAGTATTTGTGTTTTTAAAATTAGTTACCTAGTATAATTATTCACGTTTCATTTTGTAAAACAATGCAATCAAAACCGATTTAGATTTTTGTTATTGCTGTAAAATAATTTTTTTATTAAAATATAAATGTTACAAATCTGTGATAAAACGTATATATAAATAGCTTTTGTTCATTGTTTTCCATAGGACACTCGATTACATCATGGCTAACTCGTATGCAATTGAGGGTATTTTCAAACTATTTTACCCTGTATATTTTTAAATGTGAGATACGAAAAAACTTTTTTTAATAAAAAATTTTCAGAAAAAATAGCACTTTCCAGATAGGACAAAAAAGTGAATGTTCCTGGGAAAAAAATGCTGACGAAGTCAGTTTGGCCATTTTCTAAATTTAGAAAAAATAATTTTCTAGCGTCAAATGCACCTTACGGTTGCATTTGACTAAACGGTTTTGTGATAACTTTTTTCATTCTCTAGATATAGTCCCGAGACATCAACTTGGGACACCCTGTACGTAGCACAGGCAAGAAATACACGCGTATATAACTTACAAGGCGTTAAAAAATTTGGTTAATACTTTCATAATCATAGAGTTTTATAGCGCCGAGCCCTGCGTTGCAGCACACATTTCCGTACCTTGTAAGTTTTGAAATATACAAGTTTTTTACGTATAGTCTTTCTAAACTCAATGTGAAGACGTATATTTTTAAATCCTTTGAGGGACGTTATAAATTTGAAAATTTAGAAATAATTTTTTTCATTCAAATCATATAGGAGATTAAAATTAGCCTGCATACAAAACTCTTAATATTTGTAATATAATTTTCTGTAAATAATGCTCATTTAGCCAGACAATCTGAAAAAATTGTCTGTGTTAATAAACCTATCTGAAATGCACGTCACTGGCGGAAATAAGTAAGTATTCCAAAAGTCATAAATCATTTTAACGACGCCCTAAAACATTTTACGACACAATGGACCACATAAATCTAACGCATTGGATTGGATGCATTGGATGCAATACTCTAATGGGTTACTGCAAATGGATCTACCTGACCGACGGGTGGCTAGCTAAACGGAAGCCGTTGCCAGCTCTTCGCCGGCAGCGAAGCGTTGCCGACGAAGCATTGCCGGATAATTATTTTTTCCAGCAATTTTAAACGCCTTATTTTAATGCTAACTAATAAATTTATATCTATGAATTTTTTTTTAAATATTTCCAAACTAGCTTTCTAAGAACGTCACGAACTAACAGTTTACTGAAGTATGAAGTATAATTGTATAGTGAGCTTAGCAATTTTAGAAAATACATCTGACAACCTTGCTTTTTTTATGTCTTCACATTTACTTTAGAAATAGTATACATTGCGTTTTACTGTAACTCGGAGACCTTTTTGAGATAGATAACAGAAACCTTATCTGCTCCGTGTATCTTGTCGGTAACGGCTTGATGTCATGCGGATGTCTTTTTCATTTTAGCACCAGTGTCAGTAGCTAGTGCGAACGGGACCAGTTCAAGTTCTCCGTTAACTAGCCGGACTGGCTCACCACCCGAGGCAAACGCCGCGGGTACCACTCAACAGAACCAACCCACGACCGGTTCTGGCCAGAGTCCCATGGCTGCTCTGATGTCGGTTGCCGATAATTTGCCACCAGGAAGCCCCCGATCGACGGGCGGCAGTCCGCCCACGAACGTTGCCCCACGATCCGCTTCTAGAGGATCGCAACATTCCCCGAATTCAACAGGTAGGCCTCTCATTCATAACTTTCCCTATTTGTTTACGGGACAACGTCCGATTGCCGATCGATATTCCGCATCAGTCTTCGCCTTGGCGATTAAAATATCGCCATAGTAGCCCAATCAACGGGGAGAAAACCGGTCACTAATTGTTATCAGCAAACAAAAAATATGGTCGTATAGAGATAAAAATTCTAAGAAAGATAGCGTTTTTTGCGACTCGAGTTTTATTACCGAACATAACCAAAAAAATTCGAAAAAGTCAAAGAAACGTTTTTTTTTTGCAAATAAAAAAAAGCTTCAAGTCCTACACAAGAAAGTTAAATTAGAAAGTTATAGGTCTTAAAAATGCGCGTCGAATGAGATGTGAACGAAAAAAATCGGTTCATAAACATTTGAGAAAAATAAAAGAAAAACGTCAAAAATCGCGTTTTCGTATTTTTGCTGTATAAATTCCAATTTTGTGGGAACAGACTTCTTGTTAACTACAAATATAGCCCAAGACAAGCGGAAAATGATCCTCTTTTCAAAAATTCAAAAAAGTTATTTTTTTCGAATTATAACGATTTAAAAAAAAAAAGACGTTTCCAAAAATCAGCTTTTACAGAGGCAAAAATGATCGTACAGAAACGATCGTGGGCTCATTTTATGCGGGAAGACTTGTACTTTCATGCTATTAAAAAACCAAATCGCTTCTATTTAATTTCTGCATAAAAAAATCCGTTGTAAAATTTTATCATTTTTTCCAACCGGTTGTTTTCGAATAACTTGTTTAATTTTGGTTTTACATTTTTGGCCGTTGCATATTTGAAAACTGGCAAGCACGCATTTTTTTTTTAAAATGAAGGTCCTACGACCTCAGGGATCCGAGATAATTTTTTTTTAAGCGGAGAAGATATTTTTGCGAGGGCGATCGATTTGAAATTGTGTTTAGTTTTCGATGCGCCCAAGCGGAGTGTCCGTCCACTCTGTCCCCGTGTGTTGGCTAGCGCGTGCCTCACCCAACGCTGTACTTTCGCAAACAATTATGTCAACTTAATTTATGCGAAATGATTTGAAATATTTTTTTTAAGAAAGCAAGTCTGAGATCTATTTCGTGTAAAAATTAAGTCAATCGGACGTATACAGCGCTGTCAGGAATTAAAAAACTATATATATATATATCTCGGCTCCCTGAGGTCGTAGGACCTTCATTTTTTTTTGAATGCGTGTTTTGAATGATAGTTTTCAAATATGCAACGGCCAAAAATGTAAAACCAAAATTAAAAAAGTTATTCGAAAAAAACCGGTTCGAAAAAATGATACAATTTTACAACGCATTTTTTTATGCAAAAATTAAATAAAAGCGATTTGGTTTTTTAATAGCACGAAAGTACAAGTCTTCGCAAATAAAATGAGCCCACGATCGTTTTTGTACGATCATTTTTGCCTTTGTAAAAGCTGATTTTTTGAAAACGTCTTTAAAAAAAAAAATCGTTATAACTAGAAAAAATAATACTTTTTTGAATTCTTGAAAAAAGGGTCATTTTCCTCTTGTCTTGGGCTGTATTTCTAGTTAACAAGAAGTCTGTTCAAACAAAATTGGAATTTATACAGCAAAAATACAAAAACGCGAATTTTTACGCTTCTTTAAATGTTTCTCAAATGTTTATGAACCTATTTTTTTGGTTCACATCTCATTCGACGTGCATTTTTAAAACCTACAACTTTCTGATTTAACTTTCTTGTGTAGGGCTTGAAGCTTTTTTTTTATTTGCAAAAAACAGTTTTTTTGACTTGCGAATTTTTTTGGTTATGTTCGCCATTAAAACTCGAGTCGCAAAAAACGCTATCTTTCTTAGAATTTTTTTCTCTATACAACCATATTTTTTGTTTGCTGATAACAATTAGTGACCAATTTACATGGGGGCTTTCGCTCGTTGATTGGACTATAGTAACAAATTTACATACACCGCTGGCGAGACTAGCAAAATTGATCTTCTTGTTAATAAAGTTTCGAAGGAAGGGTTCCATGTGGTACGAATACGAGTATAGTACTAGAGAACAAACCAATATCGCTATCAGTTAGTTATTGAAGCAAAACATTCATCTTTCAACGTAGAAATAAAAAGACCAATAACTTTTCTATTGAAAGACACTATTTCTTATGTGAAATTAATTTCAAAAACTAAGTTTGCATCATTAGGACATGACTAGTTTGTCAGATTGAAAGATCTCAAATCTTAGCACAATATTTCGGTATTTGTGGACGAAAATGTTCCATTTTCGTCATATATTAGAGATTCCAACGAATTACAACAAAAAATATAATCTCGTTGCGAAGCAAAATATGTACATACAGTGTCTCAGTCAAAGTCGGACACCAGAACGGAATATCGGTTAACTGAAAAAGAAAATCTTAAATTATGAACTTTGTTTGCTAAGGAAAGTTGGAGAAAACCTCGGCATAAACTATCAAATAAGTGTTTTGAAATTAGTCGTGAAAACGTGTTTAAAATGTTTAGGGAAAAGAGGAAACTCTGAAACCATCCGCAGAATGTGAAAATACAACTAATATGGAAGAACAGCTTGAAGAAAATCGTACATGTCTGCAAAAGTTGGAAAAGCCCGGTACGAGTTGGCTAAGGTATATCTGGACAAAGATTTTTCGTTTTACTCCTTGCCTGATGGTCTGCCATATATGAAATTTACTCTCATCAAGAAAAAAAATTGTTCGGATGGGTCTTAGCAAACTCATACCGGGCTTTTATAACCTTTGTAGACTTGTGCGATTTTCTTCAAGCTATTGAGCCATAGTAGTAGTGTTGTCACTAGTTCCGTTTCCGCGAATAATTTCGGATTTTAAGATTTCCGCCGAATTTTTTTTAAATTTTCCATAGTAACATAATGTCCACAATATCCTATGCTCCTAGGATTCTTATTCGTTCGAGTACTGTTCCATTATTAATTTTAGAGGTATTTTGTTCATATTCGTTAATATACTTTATGCTGCTTGTATTTGCTAATTACAGTATATTTTATTCAGATACACCCTCGACCAACCTCATAGTACAACAGCGTCGCGACTGTCCAACTTTGCACTCTGAGGAAGTTTATATAATTTGTTTTTTTTTATGATTACACACGCAAATACATATATATGTAAAAATATTTTATTTTTTTTTGTTTGTGAATGAACGCGTCTTTCGGGTTGACGTCCGACTTTTGACTGAGGCACTGTAGGCATAATTAAAAAGTGTACCACAAAAATGATAGCTGATGTTTTTCCCGATTTAAGGCTTGTCGTATAAAACAAAACACTTGTACAATGTACAAACCTGTGCAAAATAATAACAGTACACTTAAATGCTGTCAATGTATTTTTTATAAATGAATGTTAAACTGGGAATAAGTAATACACGCATACGTTGTTTGATGTGTATTGTAGAACGTTGTAATAACAAGTAAAACTATATTTACAAAAACACATGTATTCTATGATATTTTACCCCGTATTTTAAGTATGCAATAATCAAAAATAGCAGTTATATCAAAAACGGTAAAAACATAAAGTATACAATTAGAAGCATTTCTTGTTATCGTGCTTCTAGGACTTTATCATGTGTCGCTTATTTTGTAAAATGGCGTGACGTCGTAGCACTGAATCAACTAATAGCTGTCATCTTTCTGTTGAGATTGAAAACCAAGTAGAACGAATAGTATCCCATAGCTGATTGACATTTGATGGATGAGCTGTAGCTAGTTTCCTTGACATCAGCCCGAAGCTTTTCTATCGGGTTGAGATCTGCTGGCCATGACAGAATCAATCTCCTATTCACGAAGCTACTGCTTGACCCTCGTCGCAATATCCTATGGGTCATTATCATGCTGGTAAACCTAGCAAACCGGCATTTCATTTTCACAATATGGATGCATAATTCCCTTGATATTCCTAAATAGACGTCTCAGGTCGTAGTTACAGAAATTCGATAAATTCGGTAAAGTTATTTTATGTTTATTGTCCACAATAAATTGTAGAATTTGCTCTAATTTTTTGGCCAATTTTAGGGATATTTACTAACCTATTACATTTATTTTCATGTACCTACCTCGTAATTTGCAGTTACACCTTGGCTTTTGATAATTTTTTTTGTCCACAAAGTTCTTATACACGCAAGAGTGGCTTTGTGTGGTGGATCTTAATTATATCTTTAATAATAACATTGATAACAATATCCTTTTATATTCTGTGCCTATATTATAGTGTTAAAATTGTAAATATACGACGTTTTCTTCATAATAAAAATAATATTTGCATGTTAAAAGCCGTGTTAATTTAATTAATGTTAATTACCCCAGTTGAGAATAACCAAGAGTTAAAATCTAGAAGATGGTGGGTTCGACCATGAAATCAAAAAAGAAGCAAGAATGAAAATTTGCATCTAATACACGAATAATTCCCTAAGGAAACCCTGGTCAATTTAAGAAATTTTTAATAATCGATCAACTGCCGTTTAATAAACTTTTTAAGCTTGGTACTTGGTAGACCCACTGATCCAGAAACAAGATAATGCCAAAATCACTACCGCCATCACTGAACATTCTAATTTGGCTAAATGATGCGCAGTTAGTGCATGCTTTCGCTCAAATTGTACATTAAAATTGATATTATACAGAACTATAATACCATACATATATTTTAGTTATGATACCTAAGGGAGTGTTTGTAAAGGGTACTGCTATTATTTTACACATATTTGCACATTTAGCCCATGTTTCTATTGCCAGTTTGAGACCCGAACCATTACAGACATTTTTAAATTGGAAAAAATTGAAAAAACTAAGCAGTACCTTTTCGTCCTAACAGGGTCTTCAAGTGGTAGGAGATCGTCGGGCTCGCGACACGTCTCATCCACCACGGTGACCTCTACGGAAGCCGGGGCGATGACTGGGGCAGGAAATGAAGCGTTGACGGCCAACGGAGAAGGCGTATCAGCAACACCTACAGCCACAGCCACCCTGAAATGTACATTATGCCAAGAAAGATTAGAAGATACTCACTTTGTACAGTGTCCCTCAGTGCCCCATCACAAATTCTGCTTCCCCTGCAGTAGAGAAAGTATTAAGAGGCAAGGAGCCGGTTCAGAGGTATGTCGTTATTAACCAGTGAGGTTTCTCGAACGAACGTTCTGCGTTTGATTTTTACTTTCTTTGGACACTCAGGTCTCAGGTTTCATACAGTATTAGAATGCGATCCCAATCGGAACATTTATGTATTTTCTTAGGGTAAAGATCAAACAAAGAACGTCGAAAAGTCTGTCAATATACTTACCATCGTCTAGACTTTAATTCATATAACGACGATTAAAACACACATTTTTTATTGTTCTTTGAGCCTTGTAACTAATTTATTCTACCGACACATCCGTCATTACTCGTAATGATTAATCCTTCTAATGTTCTGAGACACATTACTCCAAAACCATGTGTTTGTGCGTGTGCACACTGGTATGTCAGTTTAAAATTATAAACTTGAAGTTCCCGTAGGTAGTTGTTATCGGTTATTCAGGCACAAGCTATGTTATCAGTAAAATTCCTCGTCCAGTGGTACAGCATTATCAAATCCGTATTGTTGCAACTCACTACTAAACCGTTTGCTACCATAAACTAGTTTCTATCGATTTGAGATTGAGGAATATAATGGCATAGATTTCTGAATATAATTTTGTTGCAGGTATACTGCCCAAGCGGAGAAAAATGTCCTCTAGCCAACTCTAACGTTCCTTGGGCGTTCATGCAGGGCGAGATAGCAACGATACTTGGCGACGATTACAAGGTTAAAAAGGAGAGGGAGTCTTAAATGAAGAAACACAACTTTTGCGAGTGAAACTTTTTTGCTCGACTTACGTCGAGGAGTCGTCTCTCTTTAAAGGAGATGAATTGTAGAAAAGCTGGCGAAAGGTTGAAAAAAAATGCTGGATTTTAACAGTTTGCCGAAAATGGTCGATATAATGTATATTGGAAAGAAGAAGGCTGTGTCGAAATATTAGGTTTAACAGTGGACCGTTTGTCCACTAATCCGTCTTATGATTGTATACCTACCGAATTAAGAATATTGGCTAATGTCGCCGAATCTGTAAATAACATCAGGTAGTAATGTAAACATCTTGAGAAAAAAAAAACACTTTTTTTTCCTTACTTAAGATCTGTTACGAACTTAAGTTTCCCATTTAATTTGTCTGTAATTTGTGTATTGTACTTTATTTGTAAATACCTGTAAATAAATTGTACGACAGTTGAAAAAATGTACAAAATATATTATTATTTAAGATTTTTAGTTCATAGTTTTTTATTATAAAATTTGTGGCGCACAACTAGCACGTTGAATATTTTCAAAAATATTTAGTTCTGTGTAGTTGGTAGTGTTTAAATTATTCATTGGGAAAAAGTATGACGTAACCGTTTCATACAGTAAAAGGCCTCTTTTAAAGAAAGCTGTAAATATTGTATATTCATCAGCTCATTGTATTTAAACGACATATGAATCGATCTGATTTAAAAAATGCCGTTCCTAATTTAGACGCTATAGTTTTGTGGTACACTTGAGCCATCAGCTCTTCATATTATGGAAAAGTACACTAGTCACAATCGAAGTCAAAAAAATCCCCGACCAACAGGAACTACAAAACTCGCTGGTAATTCAAAGAAAATTTCTCTTATCATAAAATATACTTATTAACATATATTATCTTGTTACTGTCCCTACTTAAACACTGTACTCATAGTCATTTTGTATATTACACCATATCTATATCAAAAAATTGTCTTCGGTTTATTTTCGTGGTCTTTCGGGACACTCCTGTTCAATATTGCAACAAACAATATGATAGCAGTTGGTTAGATAAAAAAGTGGTTTTGGAATATAAGGTCCATTCAACCTGAAAAGTTTTAACAGTAGAAACGTCGACTGATGTGTATATACATATATATTTGTGGATCATTGTGCATTTATGGACAATCAGTAACTTTTCCGGTTTTTGTTGAAGACTTCAAGCAAACATTTTTCGGACATTTTAAATTGTGTGCTTTTCCGTCAATGTATTGTTTAAATTTCTAAACACACAAATCACATTTGTAGTGATCCTGTTATAGCCTAAAGTGTAATTCCATAGAAAAAAAGATGTTCCTTTAAAATATTCACAGTGATACTTAACTGGTCTGGTATTTATCTTATTTTACATAATTTGAAAGGCTTAAAATATCCATTACATAGTAGAATAAGAAATAATTAAATGGTTACACTTTAAAAGAGTAATTAAACTATTACACTTTGGGCATTATGTACCTCCATTATGTTTAATAAAAAAAAACTGATACTGAAGATATAGAATTTTTATAATAAATTTGATTCAAAACTTTTCTTAGTACTTTACGTAATGTACAATCTATGTTACATTTGTATTGGAACACTAAGAAACTTGTTTTTAATAACATACCTATGTCATATTTGAAATTAATTTTTCAAAAAAGATTTACTTTTTTTTATTAATATTGGTTTGCTGAGACGAGCAAAGTTTAAATCTTTTTTGGAAACATTATTCTAAGTAATTTGACTTGTAAAAAATTGTAACCTGATATGGTCTTCGAAGTGTAACAAGTACATTTTTTTTGCAAAAAAAAAAAGTACTATTATTGATACTTGTATAATAACGATATTGTAAAAATTTATATAAAATTATTTTTACACCTACAACAAACTGAATAATTAACAATTGTGTAGGAAGAACTTTGTTTCGAATGTTTGTTGTTAAAAAAAATATTGTAAGTTCTATATAGATTATTTTCAAAAATATATTAAAGAATAATATTTGTATAAAACAATGTCTGAGTTATTTTGAGAATTGGGTGTACTTAGTAAGCTTGTGGATTCAGAAAATTGCATGAAAAGTTTTTCCTACGTAGTTAAACAGATTTGTGGATTGTAAAAAATTTGTTGTATGTAGGTGGTTATTAATTTGTGATTTTTTTGTTGGTGGATAATTCGGCTCTAAATGTAAGAATAGAAATTGGAAGTTTTAAATTTGTGATATTGTATGCACAGATAAAATTACTGTATTGACAATGTCAGAGTTGTATATTTGTAGTTGTTAATTTATATAACAACTGACATCTATTTGTTTAAAGCTTGTACAATCTATGCTGTTAGTTGATGTCAATAAACGGAAATTATACCAATAGCAGTCTTTTTTTTTTTCAGAAAATCTACACATTCCCTAGCGTATATAACATTTTATGATAGCAGAATTCCAAAGAAGCGACAAAAAGTTAATGGTTAACAAAACAAATATAAGTATTTCCATAACCTAAGTGTGTTTTTCTATTAAATATACATATGTATGTAGGATATATACGAAAAAATACACAGAGGATTACAGTGATCCTGCTGTAGAAGGGCTAAATATTTTTCGATCTGTTGAACTCGTCGCATGAATCAGCTCTATTATATATTATCTACTAAAAAAAATATACAAACATAGTATTTATTTGTAACGTTTCCACAGTATCCCTTACAATACAGCATACAAATAGAGATATGGAGTGCATATCAGTATCAGCATATCAAAACTTGTCAAAGCTAATTTTGACATAATAAAGATAATTAATAGCTGTATAAAAAAAGTTAAAAACAAAAGTAGATTAGACAAAGTAGTGAGTGCCTTCGAAATGTGCTTTTAAAAATTGTATCCTGTCTTCTAATTTTTCAAATAAAGATGTATACAACATTACTTTTACGTACACAATAAACTTAAACATATACAGATATATTTAAATTAATAAACGCATATATTTACATTTTCTGATCACCAACTTTATTTATAACAAATAATCCTTTATAATAATATATACAGAGTGTCTCACTTATTAATGTAACACTGTGCTATCTATTTTATTTATCATTCGATTTCAACGAGACTTTTCATACTACGTCTATATAGGACGTTGGATTACTTTGGCTTACTTTTATACTTAGGTTTAATTATTATTTACAAGAAATAATTAGCACGTCTCCAATGCAAGGCCAACCATAACAATATATGCGCAAAAAATAAAAAAATAGTACGTTTTCTACCGAAAAAGTCTACTTCAAAAAGTTATTCAGAATTATTGAAAAGGTCGTTTTTTCTTTTTCTATGATTCATTACGATTGTGTTAAAGGGAGCATACACAGGAAAAAAAACGTCAAGATGTGGTGTTTAATACCATGAATATTAAAAATTGTCAGATGACGATAAAATAGTTTGATATTCTAAATTTCATGATAAAAATAAAACGATAGACAAAAAGTGGAATGCAATATCTTTTTACAGATTTTATCCATCCGTTGTTCCTTGCGTTTAATAGGTTTATTATAGTTTTACACCATATAGTGTTTCGGGATTGCCGTACCAAGAGTTGAAATATTGGTGCGTCGATCCGGAGGCACACTGTATATTGAATACATATTTCTTTTTATCGAAACTCCCGCTCATCTTTCCCCTTTTTTATTTTAAAATGTGGCACCCCTACCCGCACGGATATATGTAGTCCTTAATGTAATCACTATATCTCTTCTCGCTTTATCCACTGAGTTATTAACAACTGTTTTATTTTTTAATTCTTGGAAAACTCTTAATTTCCTTCCTACAAAAGGGGCACGTTATGGAAATTCATTCAAAAACCGCCATTGTATGATACCAAATATATTCTGCAATATGACTTACATACATTACATTACATCTGCTGTAATTCTTTATATCTCATAATAGACGGTATTCTATCTTGTTTAAAAATTACAACCACTCAGAAAATAGTAGTTTTTTATTTCTTTCAGAACCCCCCGACGGAGATTCAAAAGCTGTTCAAAGTCACATCCCAACCAGGAGTACATCAATTCGAAAATTTTCGAGGCACACACGTTAATAGACCGGGTAAAGGATACGCTTTATGACATAAAAAATAATACGAAAGCTAAACCTTACGAGATTCCGACAAAGGCGAACATAGACAAAGAGACGACTACCGAGGAAGAGTTCATTTCCGAAGTAATGTACGATGTAGGTGCGTCCGATAGCGGGACCTCAATTTATGGGGACGATGCTGAAGCCTTCCGACCTCAGACGAGAAGGAAGGACACATTAACTCTGGCGCGCGCCAGGCTGGCTTTGAAACACGGGCAACGTGAAATATCAGACGACGAGGTCGAGATGGAAGACGCTAAGCTGGAGCGGATGACCAGTCTAGAATACGTGCGGTTCAAACTGAATACTATCAGCGAACACACAGAAAGTGACGTGTCGTCGTCTGGTTCTGAGCAAAATGAAAAAAAGGGTAAGATACTAGTAAGCAAAAAAAGATAAAATGCACGTTTGGTTCAAAGCCTTACTTAGTATTATCGCGCATAACTATTATTACATAACTATTTCTTGTTGTCATGAAAATTCCTACTGATTTGATGGTGTTTTGAACTAGAATTTATTAAGTGGCCTAGCACAGGGCAACATTTATAAAAATATCAATAAAAACCAAATACAAAAGTACTTTAAAGTAATATTAAAAATAATAACAAATCAGCAAAAACGTTAGTAAGTTATTTTCTCATCAGAGAGTACTACACTATTCCACAAATATTTCTCTTCTTTTGAAAATCAGTTTGCAAAGTGTACTTCTCTTTATTGATCTTTATCTTATTATATTATACAGAAAAAAATTGTGAGCGGCAGCGCCACTTTAGGTCCGACTGTATTAGACGTCTATGTGCTGTTCTTAGAGGTTTTAAAAGGATTATGAAGAACAAATTGGATCAAAATCCCGATCTAAACTTTTCCAATACAATGTTTTGTGGTTGTTTTTTTTTTTTTTTTTTTTAACATAAAGTATGCAATTTCTGCTTACATTTAAGTCAGCAGTATTTTCATTTACAGACCAATTTTGATATAATTTGCCTATAGTCCGGAAATTCATTAGAAAATCAAACATGACAATCACATGTAATTTTTATCTAGGTCGGAGATTTTTTCTCAGTACTAGAACATTGAGGTTCATTTTATAATACATGTATGTACAGGGTTAATTTTTATGATTTGACAAATTATTACGAGTTTATTATTGAAACCAAAAAATAGTTCTTCAGGCACAAGTTAAAGTGCCTAAAGAATGACTTTTTATAACACTATATGAGAAAAAACAATTGAACATCAGAAATCATAAAATTGAATCAAGGTAGCGTTTTTTTTTTAATGGAACTCCTGTATATCATTGCAAATTCTGATTCCTCGATTTTTTCCTTTCCAAAAATATGTAACATGCCTGTGTTAGCTTCAGCAGGTCGCGACATATTCCTTTTAAAAATAAATGAATAACTGAACAAACTTTTCCTATTCGCTAAACATTATTCTTGTTTTAAACAATTGGTAATAAATATAAATTAATGAAATGTAGCTCAATACGTTTTAAATGGCAGTTCTTCTTCTTTGTTCTTCTTCGCTCTTCTTGTTTTCCCAGACGTCAACGGTAGCTACGATCCGTTCAGGAATCAGAATATGCAATAGTATACAGGGTGTTCCATTAAAAAAAAAAACACAACTTGGGTTCAGTTTTATGGTTTCCGATGTTCGATTTTTTTTTCACAGCCTATTATAAAAACTTATGAAGAAATCTATAACTTTTGTCTGAGGAACTTTTTTTTCAATTTCAACTTCAACAATTTCAATAATAAACTCGTAATAACTGTCAAAATGTGGAAAGTTTGAGGTTTTTGATTGATTTTTAAACCAAATATGTCGCGACCTGTCAAAGCACATAAGCATGTTATACATTTTTGAAAAGGGAAAAATTCAAGGAACCAGAATTTCCAATAATATATAGGGTGTTCAATTTAAAGAAAAAACACAACTTTGGTTCAGTTTTATGGTTTCTGATGTTCAATTGTTTTTTCTCATTTCATGTTATAAACATTTATGGAAAACCCTGTAACTTTTGTCTGAATATTTTCTGATTTTAATAATAAACTCGCAATAACTTGTCGAAATTATAAAAACTAACACTGTACATACACCACCATGCGTTTTATGGTTTTAAATGTTGTGAATTTTTTCTAAAGAGCTGTGTTTGCCTATAATGAACCTTTTTATATCACGCTTCAATTTCAAATAAATACAAAATGTAATACTAAAAAATAAGATACAAAATGTAATTAAAGCGTAATGAAAAATTAATTGTTAGCAGGAAATCAGGTAATTCTCAGTCCTGGACCCAGACAGACCTAGATGGACCTAGACAATTTTCATTCGTTTGCCCATCAGTTGCCATAAACGTGAACACTTGGTTTGTTGGCCGTTTGACATCAAGCGGTCGCACAATTTGTCATCAAATATGAGCAAATGTTTGTCGGCAACCTTTGTGTGCAACCGACGGGCAAACTGAGAGCAACTTTAATACCTTAAAATGGTCTACAATGTTTTGTGCAAGTCAGTGGCGGTGCGTGATCCTAAGATTGGGGGTGCACCATACATAAAAATAACGATAATCATAAGAATAATAAGAATATCCCTAATATGAGATAAATATTTATATGTTATATTTAATATGAGATAAATATTTATCTCATATTAAGGTTATTCTTATTAACTTTATTAATTTGAAAACTTACCTAATTTTCTTTGTAAATAAGCTCAATTCTGCGATTTTTACACTGTGTCGATTTTTCAATTACTTAGTTGTTAAAATTTTCGATATTTGTAATAGTGTTTTTCAATGGAGAGTATAGCCAAAGCCGACAGTCTTTCCTGGCACATGGTGTTGCGCAAAAATGTCTTTATTCGTTTTAAAGTCGAGAAACACCTTTCGGCTTCTGCTGACGAAACAGGTACTGTAATGATGATTTTCAATAATTTAGCACTTTCTTCAAAAGTTGACTAGATTATTGGAATTAAGAAATGTATTTAGTGATAGAGCTCCGCTTAAATTTCTAAACTCAATTCGTTGATAAATTAAGGACAACTCGGTACGTAATTTATTTATGTCCAAAAACGGGTAAGATTCGACTGTTTGTTTTAAGTAATTTTCGGGAAATTTTTTAACATATTCCGAAAATTTTTCTGGGAGAAGTAAATTGGATGCTACCAAGTGTCCAGTAAAATTAAATCCCTCCTTAGCTTGACAGATTATAATGTCACACACTTCCTTTAGTTCTCTATTTTTGTCTTCCGTAGAAGTGTCTACTCCTCTTCTTTTTATTGGTTGTATTTTATTTGGTTCATCTTCAGTGCTTGTGGCGGTTTCGGTGCTATTTCGTATTGCAGAAGTTTCTCTAATAAAACCATCTATAGATGTTTTTACATAAACTGGATCAGATTCTCTTTTTTGTAACTGATTATACAGAATGTCGACATCTGGCATAATTTTGTGAAAATTACCTAACCAAAATAGAAAATCGTTATCCCTTAAAGTTCTTTTCAATCCACTGGCTTTATCAATAGTAGGTGGATGTTGTATGTGACTTTTTTTCATCTCAATCAATTCTACACATTCCAGCAATTCTTCTTTGTTTTCAAACACAGTATTTACTATTCTAGAATTGAAATTCCATCTTGTAGGTGCTGATCGGGGTAATCGAGTTCCTACTACTTCATCAAGAACTGCGGTACATTGTGCGGAATTAGAGAAAAATGAGCAAAACCCCCCAAAGTTGCAAAGAATACTCGTACGTTCCGATTAGCAGAAACCACATTTGCCATAATTAAATTTAATTGATGCGCATAACAATGCACATATTGGGCAGTTGGATAACTCATCTTAATCCTGGCTTGAACTCCATTCGATGATCCACTCATAACGGCAGCTCCATCATATGTTTGAGCAATCAATTTATGTGGGTCATTTTTAACATGGTAGTCTAGTTCACTTTTTAAACACTCCGCCAATGACTCTGCATCATGTCCTACTGGTTTTAAAAAACTCCAGAATCTTTCTACAGGCTTTCCACCCACCATGTAACGATATATTAAAGCCAACTGAAAAATTGTAAAAACGTCTGTAGTTTCGTCTGCTATTATAGCAACAAAAGTGGATTTTTTTAATTTCAATGGTTATTTCATCGTGACAAACTTGCAAGCATGCACTGAAGTAGCTCGTTTTGTATAGTATTAGAAGTTCCTTTAAAAGCCGCCACGTTTTGTAAATGATACTTCATAGCCTCGTCTAATTCGGCACTGAAATCAATCAACCCACGAAAAATGCCTGAATTGGATGATGTTTCCGATTCATCGTGTCCTCTTAGGGCCAGTTCAAATTTTCCACAAAAACGAATACAGTTTAAAACATACCTGTTTTTTGAAACCGCTTCATTGTGTGCTGCCACTGCTCGTCGATGAGCAGAATCGAGCATTGTCGCAATATTTACAGTGCCTAGCATGGCTAAATTCAAAACATTATTCATGTGTCCAGCACAATTTGCATGTTTTTTTATTTTCTCGTTCATGCGATTTAAATCCGTTACTCCAGTTTTGGTCCAAGGTGTTTCTCCGCCAAACAAAACACACGGAAAACAAAACACTGCGTTCAATAAATCGCATCCACTTAACCACAAATGTTTTTTAAATAAGTCATTATTAAATGTTCTTACAAATTGTTTATTTTTTTCCTTTCACGGCTAATTTTAAATTAATTTGTGGAGTGGGCCTACCTAGAGTTTTAATTTGCACTTTTTCCTCCAAACTCAAGCTAGAGAATGGAGTTTTTAATAAGTTTTGAATAGAATTCATTATTTCAAACTACATTCTAACCTAAAACCCGAGTTTATATTTATAAAACGTGAGCGATAAAACAGCTGTGTACGAAAACAATTCACAAACTAATCGATAACTCTCGTGCGCTCTTAAACTCCGCACATCATATCTGTAGGATTCCCACTACTTTTGCTAATTGTGGAGGGGCAAGCTGTAACAATACGCGTTCGCTTTTTCGTATTGCACCGAAGCACGATCCACGATCGTATTGTCGATTCCCGTGCCGCGATCGGAAACCAGTGGCGTTGGAGATAGAGACCTAGCGTATAGTGGATTCGTAACGCTGCGGCCAAATAATATTAAGATGGTATTAATGCTAAGGATGCGGAAATGCGATAAATTAAGAATGCATCCATTAATTACTAAATAAAATTATTAATGCTAAATTGTCGGTAGTGCGCGCGCACCAGCGCACCTTATAGCCCACCGCCACTGGTGCAAGTTGTAGGCAACCTTACTGCAAATTGAGTACAGCCATATAGATACACACACACACACACACATATGTATATGTTTATATAAACATAACCCTAGTATGATGTTACATTTTCTTTATCAATATACAAACAACAATCTTTTCGAGGGACAAATATTATCATGACAATATATTACACACATTTAAATGTTAATTATACATTATCGGCATTACGCTACAAAAAGTTTTCTTCCTTATTTTATATGTGTATTTTTATATATAGGTTTTAATTAAAACCGATTTTCACAAATAATCGATGTCTTTATTTTAAATATTAAAAGTGATTGTTACTTACCTGTTTAATGTTCTCAGTATACCCTCTTTTATTTCGAAATAAAGAATAACGTTGTCTTGCGATAATGTGGCGTATGACTATGACTTAAAAAAAATTCTCTGCGCGCGCACTACTCAGTCGCTCTCTTTTCATGAACTTGTGCTCTGCCAGCAACGACTAGGAAACCCGTTGCGCTTCGATTTTAGAAAACAGGTTGCTCTCCGGTTGCACGCCGGTTGCCAAAAATGATTTGTCAGCAATACAATGAATATATGTGCTGACAATGATTGTCTTTACAAAACTTTATTAGAATGTCGTCAGAGGATTTTGAATATTTAAAACTTGTAAAACTTTTCTGGGCACGAAACGATCCCAATAAACTAGTAATTTTTTTTACATTATTTACATATCGCTTTAACTTTTCCGCTATTTCATCCCAAGCATCTATCTTTTTATTTTTAGAGAAGTGGAAGCAATGCTTTGCATCCCACAACACGGGATGTTGTTCATACAAATCAATTAACTGTAAGCAGTCTTCGTTAGACCACTCCATTTTTGTGTTACTCGCGCTGTTAATAACACTGTTAATCGCGCGACGCATGCACGCAGACAAGTGTAGACTTACAAAAACCCGTCCACACTGAGCACACACGCATGATATATTTCCTTTGAGCGGAACAAGAGACCGACAGCCGACGGCTCAGACCATGTGCATTCGCGGTGACTCGCGAGAAGTTAAGCATGCGCTGAGTCGTTGCGAATGACACGTCCAGATTTGAATGTGCATGTGCATGCGCCTCGACTCAACGCATGTACATTCAAGTTAGTACGCGGCTTATGTGTACTCGCTCATTGTGCTCATATAGACGATTTTTTTCCAGTAACTATCGTCTCTTCCTTTTGCAACACTGATTCGGTGATCCGACGGTCACAAGAGACTCAAGTGCAGCCGGAAGTGAGGACCTCTGCCACACAAATTCTTCGCCGTGTTCACAGTAGCACTACTCAAACTGAGAAAGAACAAAAAACGGAAACTCTGTCCGTGGAAAATATCACCGCCGTAGAAGTCACCCTCCCGACATTATTGCCAAATAAGCAACTGGTAGTACAAGTTCTGCCTTCCATTAATATTGGGAGGACGCTCGTTATTCAAAATATACATCAAATTTCTATTGGACAAGACGGAATGACGAATATAAATTTTAAAAGCTCCGCAGGAAATGTGGGTTACTTCGAGGTGAGCAGAGATGAAACAGACGATAGCCTTCTAAAGGTGAAGAAGGTAGTTGAAACGATCAAAAGTATACATCCAGATGTTGAAGAGTCTTGCATCAACTATTTAGATTTAGGGATTGAGAAAGACGACACGACAGACGATGACAGTGAACCAGCATTTGTCATCAAAGAGCAAGATACTGAGATGGGAAGCAATGAAACATGTAAGTCGTCCGTATTATTTGCACTGTGATGTTTTCGACATTGTTTTAAAAGTTAAAAATTAAGAACGTGCAATCCGATGTAAACTGTTAAAATAAAGTTCACAAATACTTCTCCATAATTAAAAATCGATCAAACAAATTTAGAATGAGAATGATTTCCGTTCACTGTTATTTGTCATCAAAAATTATAGATCTCAATTTCGACCTTATCAGGTTTCTTTATGTGATTACAACAATGAACTATAGTCTCGGTTTATTTTCTTGCCATCTTATCTAATTTGTTGTACAAGTCATATGATCTAAATCAATGGTTCAGAAACCAAACTAAAGTAAATTATTTGAAGTCATCTACTAATTGTTCATCTAAACTTTTACAATTGAGGACCCTGCTGCAAGAACGATGCAGCTCCATTTTCAACGCGTGACGAGGTTAGCATAATTTCGATAAAAATATTAGGCGTTATTTAACGCAAATTCCACACATCTCAGTGCAGGGAGTATACACACTGACATATGCTGAGCTGCGTCGAATTTGCGTTAAATAACGCGTTGAAAAAGGAGCTGCATCGTTCTTGCAGCAAGCTCCTCAATTACATTGTATTACATCGTATTATGTCACATTTTTTGTATAACTACAGTTTTTTACATATCCTTCTTATTTTTAGTTTTCAACACACCATCAGTGAAAGAGATGGTCTACAAATCGTTTCAGCTATATGACAATCCAAATATGCACGATCCTGGAACCCTTTCTCACGATTTGGACGTCACCACTATTGACAGTTCGGTCTATCGAACATTTATAAACCCGGAGGGTCTTCCCGAAATCCCGTCCGATGCTGACCTCAAACGCAGACGTGAAAGTAACAAGGAGTTTTTTAAACAGAAGATTTCCCTCATATCGGCACTACCAATTTCTAAAAAGTCAAACGCTAAAAGTAATTAAAAGTATTGTACTTTTTTGTCCAGTGCAATATGAAGGTGGTTACCCTCATTGAAGAATAAAATATGGCTCTTCGTTTTCGTTAACCCTCAGAGTACCGGCAAAGTCACAGTCTCTGTAACATATCAGTTATTAATATGCACTAAATTTCTTCATTTTTGGGCAAAAATGCGGTACTCTAAGGGTTAATAGTGTTGAGTTTCGTTAATATACTGTTGAATTTCACTTTATTTGATTTATAATGCCTAAAAGTTTCTAATTTCAGTTTAATCAATTACTGGTTTCCATGTAGACTCCCAAGTCTTAAGTAAGTCACTGTGTCAATCAACACGCATACGTTGGTTTTGTTGTCTATTCCTGTACGATTGAATGCCAGCTTCAATGGGATTTCGCATTCATATTGTATTGGACCAATTTACATAGTTACATTTCTACAACATAGTAAACTGAAGCCGTTACAATAGTTTTTCAAATTGTCACAAATTTAATATAGTATATTCCAATTTTACTGTTTTCAGAATTCAGAGGTCTCATGAATCATAATTCAACGAGAACAATGATAAAATAGTAAACATTTAAAATGCCCTAAATTCAGTTTAAGAATTCTTTTCCTAACGCGTTTAGTAACTAAAAAGTAATTTTAGTAAAAATTACAATAATTTATAATCGTTACACGTCATATTCATAAAACCTATAGGTAGTATTTTTTTACAAAAAAAAACATTTTTTTTCAGTTGTAGACTCACAGAAAGACATTAATGAAACTAGAGAAGCCATCAAAACCAAACCACAAACACCCCAAAAAGACATGAACTCTAAGCTTTGGGATATTGGTCTGTATTGTTCAAAAGCCATACAATGTTGTCCATCACTCCCATCAAAAAAACAAAGACTTGGAAGTAAGCAGGTTATCAAATAAAACTGACAGCTCCTCTTCTTATGAGAGAATCAGTCTCACCATTAGTTACTCAACAGAAACGTCCGATTCATCAAATAACCCGGAAAGTAAACAGATAAAAGCAAGAGAAAATATAAACGAGCAAAACGAGAACGAATTAGATGCTAAGCACGATGCCACATTTAGAAATAGTCCTGGACATAGAGATGTATTACCTGTTCAGGATGAAACTGCTTCTTCTCGATCTGTTCCTGGCGCCGCGAAAGAAAATGTATCTTCCGAGAAAGAATCTGCTAGAGAAGAGCAAAATACGGATGTGGATAAGTCGTATCTTACGCGCCCATCAGCAGATACCGTTCTTCACCAATTTATATCCGGATTAACAGATACTAAATCCAACGACCTGGTTCAATTGGTGCCCAAAGTTAGGAAAGATAAATCTAAAGAAAAGGCTAACTATTCGAATAAATACAACGTATTACCATTGCAAATACACGGGGACTGCGGGTCAACTGCTCGATACGCCAGAAACCCACATTTGGAACGCGGCAGTAACGGCAGATACAAAGACGAAGAGAATTTATTTTGTAGGAACACTTATGCGAAATCCGGCGACATCGCCATGCGACGTAAATTGTTGACATATTTACCGAGGCATTATTATACCGAACATAATTTGAACACTTCGACTAGCGACACTGTCACTTTGGACGAGACCATGTCCGAAGGTGAAGTAAAGTGTCAATGCAGCGCGAGTATTGGGGAAGTACATAGGTGTAGGGGAACGAAACCTATTAAACGAGGACTGCGTTTAGAAGGCAGAACGTTCAGAGGTGATGCATACGGAACAGTAAGGGAAAGAAGGACATATTTCAATAATTGGATCACTTACTATGTGAATAAGAAGCCGTTGGTAAACGATAGCACTTCAGTTTCAAATAGCATATAAGAAGAATTAAATATAACACATCATTTTTCACTTTGCCATCAACATACGCTATACCCTTTTTTTGTAAATATACGATCTTTAAAATGAAGTTTGTTTAGTTGTTTGGAAATGTCCAGACAGTTGATGTTATAAAACAGGGAACCGATGTAAAAGAAAAGAGTTTGAATATGAATTCGAAAAGGAATAGTTTATTGTTTTTTTTTTTATTGTTGATGCATAGTTTTTCCAGCCTGGCGTTAACGCTAAACTACCAGCACTTTTTACCACTGTTCAGTCATATGCAAATTTAGCTTTGGGCTATGTTTTACATGGCATACCTACAATAAAACATACTTGAAAATACCAATATTAAATTAGGTTACTTTATTAAATCAGATTTTTTTGAAAAAGATAAAGTACATATTAAATAAAGATAAAGTAAACATTAAGGATATGAAAAGCTTCCACGTGAGTGGTGTGTAAAATATCCCGTTTTCTTCAAAAATCACCTCTCACAGAAGACTTAATCCAGGTTATCTAATTTTTCTTGGACATCATTGTTAAGGGGATCACCCCGCGTAACGGCCGGTTTTTTTAGCTTTCTTGGGGATTTTTTTTGAAGTAAGATAAAAATATAGAAGTTTAAACTTTTTATTATATATTTATTGACATTTCAACAGTAAATCTAAATATTTTCAGAATAAAATCTTCATGCCATTGCGTGTTGCACCGCTCCGAATGCACCCATGTCGAAAAGAAGTTTGTCGACGGTCTCCATGATTCCAGCTGATTGGCTTATCTGAAATCAAAAAACCAAACAGCATTTTAATCTGGAAAGCTGTGGCTGTCGAATGAACTAGAATCATTCGAAAATATTGGAAATTGAATAATTGGCATGCTTTTGAATATTAATTTTCGAATTTCATGATTTCATTCGATTATTTTGTTACGAAAAAAAAAACTGCTCGGAATTTTTGCATTATTTTAGTTTAAACGATGACTTTACATGTGCCGAACCTACCATTAAAATTTCAAAGCAATCGGTCAAACCGTTATTGAGATATCGTGGAGACCAGTTAGAAAAATACAGTTTGGAGAAAAACGCGTTTAAAAGTTCAACTACGATTTAAACTATAAAATCTTTACTCACCATTAATCTGCTATGCCTGATCCATAGAGAATTCCTTCTTCTTCCTCCTGGAAGTCCCTTAAAGCTCTTGCTTATAATTGTACATGTGTATTGAAAGGTCTCAGGTAACAACCCCAAGCGTCACAATAGGCCCCGTGCCCCACCCCGTCAAGCACTTGACTAAGCGCTCTGAATAGTTGGTCTTGTAACTGCTGTAACTTTCCAACGACTTCGAATATTGGAAAATCACTTTACCATCATATTCTACACATATTTAGGAATCAATTAATGCAAAAAAAACAAACGATTTTTTCAAAATATCACACGGGGTGACCCCCTTCAGCCCGCCACAGACGCGCAAGTAAGTCGACCGACTAGGCTTGACGAGTTAAGTTGGTAACAAAAATTTGTGGCTTTATTGGGTCTCCACAGATGTCAACTTTGCCTTTTCATTGTCTGACAAGCTTTGAGTTATACATCCACTGTACGGGATGATTGTTTTTTCTTGACATTTGTCCAGAAAAATATCATCTAATAATGACCTATTACTTATTACAGGAGCACGGCGCAACGGTGGGCAACCAGCCACCATTCTCGAGTTATTTGATTATTCTTATTGAAAAAGAATATTCTTACTTTTGATTGGATTAATCTCTGTGACGAATTTTTGATAACTCGAGACTGGTGGCTCGTTGCCGACCATTGCGCCGGGCTCTACTTATTACCATAGTTGTTGTATTATATTATAAGTATTGCAATAAGACAAAAAAAAATAAAAGAATACGTAGAACAAACTACTTAGTAAAAAAATACTATTTTTTACAAAAAAGAAAACAATTTGTCCCTTTTTCAGTTTTTGTAGCTCAATGTTGTACTTCTGTACTATTTTATTTCAGTTTTCCAAAGACTAGGGTTGTCAGTAAATCTCTAAAAAATCTTTCTTCAAGAATTCTTTAGACAAATTTCTGAAATTAGTTATTGTTAACTAAAATAATTCTTATATGTTATATGACAGCTGATGAAAACAACAATAAACTGCAGAAACCGTATAACCAAGTCTGATAGCATATTCATGTTTCAACTTGCCTGAAAGTAAGATGCTACACAATCAGTTTTGTCATGTCTGATTTATGCCCAACTTCAAGCCCAATTCAAGCTCCATCAAACACTACACATACACATGCAAATATGACAACCTAGACTGTACAAGTCAAGTCAGCTGTCTTACTTGTGTGTATGTAACGGGCCTTAGGATGATAGTGTATGTGTATGGGAATAGAAATATTCAACATTAGATATTATAAAACAGAATAGTCTACAAATGAGGTTGATTTATCTTGATATTTAGGTACATCAAAAGGTACTACAAAGGGTATCGAATGACAACAGTTAAAGTGAATTTTCAGTGGAAAATTGCCGTTAATTTATTGGCAGACAAAACTACAGTCTAGCCGTTTCAATAATGATCATTTGCAGCTAGTACCGATATCCACAAGATAAAATTAGTAATTCCTGCTGAAAATGTACGGAATCATTTTCAGCATTATTTACACACTCATCTCTTAGACTGCTACAAAAAAAATTGTCGACAAATTGATTTGTAAAATGCAGACAAGAAATTTTACATCCCTACAAGTTCTTTTCTTACCTTACAACGGGAGTTGTAAGGTAAGAAATGTCCTTATCAAAAAATATGATTTAAATTAACTAGAGCCTTATATTCAAGAAGAGAATAACTTTTTCAAAGATAGTAAATTTATTTAAACTTACCTCATTTCATTTCAAAACCGCAAACTACTAAATATCCATAGGTTTAGAATTTTAATTGTTTTGTACTCCTTTACCGCCTACTGAAATATCTGACACATATTACAGAGATCACACAAATTATTCATTTTATATTTCTGAAGTTTAACACAGAAAAACTAAAAAAAATACATAATGCTTCCTGTTGCTTTTCTACGCATACGCGCTACTTTGCCTTGGGTATGCAAAATCCTATCCCCTGTGTATGGCAAGTTGCCTATAATCAAAGCTTAACGCCATTATTGTTTTCTCTTGGCGGTGTCCTGTCGGTAAAACAGACCCAAGTATTTTGCATTGTATTTGCAGGAGGTTGTTAAGAAAAAAAACATGGCCGCAGTACAGCTCTCGCTGACAGCATACAAAATAAAATAAAATAGAATTATGTAAATAAGTGGTGGTGTTTGTGTATTAAGTGCCGTTTAATAAAATAAATTAATTTGCCGTTGTTCTTAAGTGATTTGACGGGAATGTAATGTGATAGTGAGTGATATAGAAATAAAGTGTTGTTTGAATGACCACCTGGCTCTATGTCTTCTGTCAACCGGGCCTTATCATTTAAAATATGATGGGCATTGTTTATTTTATATCAGATAATTCAAGGACTATTACGTTGAACTGGTAAATAATTCTTTCATAGCATATTTTTAGACAGTATTTAGAATATCACAATCAAAACAAATGCAAGGGAACTGTCACAACAGCCTATGTTTTATTATAATTACTTAGAATTATTATTTTAGTTAACTGGAGTTAATTGATATTATTATCTGCAATCCAAAGTACGGGAAATAAAATGTAATGATAAGACTTCACCTGACACTGACAGGTTATTTACTTCGTTACTCCAAGGAGTTCATTATTTGGAAAATATTTTAATTCAAAGAATATTTTTAAAATTCTGAGATAGTGTTGTTAGTGTTAAACCCATATAACCGTAGACGGTTTGTTTAGGTAGTTATTTAATTGCAAGTATTTGAAATATTTCTTTTATTTTGTGACGTATTTATAAGTATTTCAAATGTCAAGACCATTATAATCCAGCAGGTATTTTAAGGAAATCATGTTTTTTGAGTTTCTGAATACTTCCAGGTAGAAATATTATAACAGGTACCTTACCTATCACCAATACATTTTAAATGAATACCTACATATGTAGGTATATACAAATGTGTTTTCATAACTACTTAAAAACTTCTACACTTCTACAGCATTTGCAAAAAGAATTGCTATAGGCTATAAGTAATGTTTTCCAATGTAAGAAATTTCCAATGCCTGTTCAATATGAAATTCGGAAAGAGGTTGAGTAGGTATGTCCATAATTGATAATTGTATGTGATTTTCAAAGTGATATTCTTCATGATACATACGTAATACCTATATCCTTGCATGCATCAAATAGAAAAACATTTCGATTTTATCAAGTTTTGATGAACAGCTAAAATACTACAACAAAGTAGATAACAAAAACAATACCTAATTCTCAATTGGTTTAAAAATTAAAAATTGTACCAATATAATTTAATTGATAACGTTTATTTATATACTGTAATTAGTGTTGCTATTTTTTGCACTATTCCATAAAAATACCAGATAGCCTTTCTATTTTATTAAAAATATGGAAAATTCATTTCTGATATTGAGACAGAAATTTCACATCCCCAAAAGCTTATTTTATCATATTAGAAATGTTCTTACATGTTTAATTTTTCAGCATTCTTTACTTTTGTAAAAATGTTATGCAATTTAAAGGTTACAATAAACGGCCGAAAAACTTATTTGTACAATTTTCTATTGGTCCAATAAAGACAAGTTATAGGTATCTCTACAAAGAAAAAAAATAACCTACTTACAGAGCTGTTTATAAAGTTATAGGAGAGGGTGGAGCGAAGCAGAAAAAAATGTATTGCTAATATCAATCGACAATTATTGTAATAAAAAGGAAGGAGTTATAGTAAGTTCAATATGCTGTAAAACACCCAAATCTACGTCTTAAAACATATTGCACTCCTGCCATTTAGTCACTTTCTCCCTGCTGTTCGGTTAAAATGTAGTTTTTACTGTTCGAGTCAATATGACCCGACATATTTAATATTACGTTTTGCATTTGCAATTATAGAACAGACAACAAATATTATATCTTGTTATTGTACAACTATGTAGGTATAAAGCGGAACATGTACAGGGTTATGTACAGGTGTTTTTATAATTTGATAAGTTATTGTAAGTTGTATTATTGAAATTAGGAAGTTTTGTTTTTTAATGGAACACCCTATATATTATTGCATATTATGATTTCCTGAATATTTCCCTTCTCAGAAATATATAACATGTCTATGTCTGCTTCAGAAAGATGAGACATATTTTATTTAAAAAGTAATTAGCGACAACGGATCACAGTACCATTGACGACTGGACCAGAAAAAAAAAGAACGAAAAAGAAGAACAACTGTCATTTAAAAAGTATTGATCGATATTTCAATAATTTATATTTATTACTAATTGTTTTAAACTAGAATAATGTTTAGCGAATAGGAAAAATTTGAGGTTTTTCACTTATTTTTTAGAAGAAATATGTCGTGACCTAACATAGACATGTTTCGTATTAATTTGTCAAATTATAAAAACCAACCCTGTACACAAATAAAGCTAAATCCATCAGATCAGTTCATCAAAAAAAAGTTTTCATGATTTTATCTGGAAAAAAATACATAACTTGAGTGTATCTTACAAATTTAATGCGTCTCTTATAATTGTTACACAAAATATTTATCTTGACATTGCTTGACGGGCAAAACTTGCAACCAGCACCGAGTTTTGTAGGCCGGGAATATTAACAAATACCAACTTGTACTTACTTGCTGCAGTTTTGTATCATCTTGCAGTTATTTCAGCGCTAACAGGCTGTGTATGCAACGATATGATTTCAGGCCTTCGTAAATGAAATTTTAATTTTTCTTACATACCTGTAGATAATATGGGTTACGATACCTAAATGAGATGGCTACATTCGTTATCACTAGAGTTCGTGCGAGCGCGGAGTGTAACAGGACCGTAGTCAGTTTACGAATGAAAATGTTAATATGTTCACAGAAACTATGTTGCATCATAGTACATTATTAAACATTATTACTTATTACCAAGCACGAATGTCACAGGGCCGACACTGTGCATGTCCTGCCCTTGACTCGTTGGCTCACAGCTCACAGCTGATTTGCATTACGAAAACTGCGCTAGCAATTTTAATTATTTATGGCATGCTGTAACAGATAGTCGCCGGTATTGCATCGCTTTGATACGTTTCGTTTTTACGTATTCGCTGTGTGTTTAAATAACTTTACAAATATTAATAATTATTAGTTGAGGGGATAAGTGAATAAAGTGAGGTACCATGCCAAAGGTGAAAAGAAAATGACGGGAAGTATTTCAAACGTGGTTCGACAGTGATCCCGAGGGTTTTAGGGACATACGTATTCAAGGAATTGACCTTTTTTTGTACTGTGTGTAGACGCATTATAAATTCTTCAGATAAAACTAAAGTAACAAGACATCTGAAAAGCCATGCCTCGTCCAGCCCCGACGACTCCGTATTGTTCTATGAACTTACAGAAGCCTTTGTTGCAAGTTGCAAGCAATATTCCATTAAACAAACTAGAGAACCCCAAGTTACGTACGTTTTTAGAAAAATATATGGACCGAAAAATTCCTCATGAGTACGTTAAGACTTGCATATATCGATCGGGTTTACAACAATTTAGTGACATCAATACGCGGACATTGCGGACAATTTCGTGTATGTAAACATATTAATATTGTCATTCGTTAACTGACTACGGTCTTGTTACACTCCGCGAACTCTAGTTATTACAATATCTCGCCTTAAATATGAAAGCACTTTTCTTTTAAATAAAATGTTATTACTTTCTAATAGGCGTTATTAAAATAAAATTTTATTTTCATCGGGTCATACTGACCCGTACATTTCATAAGTATGTAACAATTAAATTTTAGAAAAAAGACCTTTGTAAACATTTCCTTGGTTAAAGTGACGTTCTTGAGTTTTAAGCCAATTGAGTTTGGAGTCAAAAAATTTTAGGATACCTACACTCAGTTACTCTGTGTAAGTGTAAAAATACCTACGTATATACATTTTTATCAGGATATTTAATTCTTGTTTTTAAATTTAAAAACAGAACATTTGTGGGGGCCAACCACATTGTTTTCTGCCAAAGTCAAAATTCAGTATTTCGTTACTAGGGTTCGGAAATGTCTGCTACAACGCAGGGCTCGGCACTATAATAATGAAAGTATAAACCGTATTTTTAAGCGCCTTGTAAATTATACACGCGTGTATTTCTTGTCTCTGCATACGTACGCCACCGACCGATCCTGCCAAGGCGCCAGAACCCGCGTATGCGCAGTAATACGCCATCCCGGTGCAGCAGGGCAAGATATTCTAACGCAGTTTAACACGCGAGACGACAAACATTCCGGACCCTAATCATTACTTATTACACCGGCACAAAAAAAAAAGTGGTCATTACTTTTGACCAGACCCATCTAGGGTTATGTATTTCGATGCACTGAATCCGAATTTGAGGTCGGTTTAACCCGTACACCCCCAAAATTTTGAGTAAATTGCAAAAAAACGCTAAAAATCGCTAAAAATGGCAAAAAGATGCAGTTATGCAAGCGATAAATTTTTTTACGAACTAGATCAAGTATGTTTATTATGTATTTCGATGCGCTGAATCCGAATCTGAAGTTGAGTTCGCTTGTCAACCCTCCAAATTTAGAGTGAATTGCAAAAAACCGCTAAAAATCGTAAAAATTTATGAAAACGTTATGAAAACGAAAAATTTCTTTTCGAACTAGATCTAGTATGTTTTTTTGTGTATTTTGATGCGCTGAATCCAAATCACAAGTTGATTTAGCTGGTAGACCCTTCAAACTTAGAGTAAATTGCGAATAACCGTTGAAAATAGCTAAGAAATCGTGAAAAATTGCAATTATGCAAACGAAAAAAAAAAATGTTAAACTAAATCAAGTATTTTTCTTATGTATTTTGTTGCGCTGAATTCAAATCCGAAGTCGGTTTGGCTTGTACACCCTCCACCTTTAAATAAATTGCGAAACAAATTTAAAAATAGCCAAAATCGTAAAAAATAGTCTTGAAGTAGTAGATAATATCAAAAAATAGTATTGTTCTTACTCACAGTAATAAACAAGCCATGATTCCTTTCAAATTATACTATAACATCAATAGATTGTAATTGAAATTAAAAAAAAGACCTTCCTTGATTTTACACTGTTCTTCGCTTGTATCAACTACAGTGAAGAATAAGAACGATTTCATCAAGACATAAGTGAAATGGAGAATTGGTATCAACGATTTTTGATCAACGTATCAACGATTGATATTACGATTTTTTGCTATTTTTAGCGTTTTTTCGCAATTTATTTAAAGTTGGCAACAAGTTGGCTTGGTGTACAAGCCAAACCGACTTCGGATTTGAATTCAGCGAATCAAAATACATAAGAAAAATACTTGATTTAGTTTAAGAATTTTTTTTCGTTTGCATAATTGCAATTTTTCACGATTTTTTAGCAATTTTCAACGGTTATTCGCAATTTACTCTAATTTTGGAGGGTCTATCAGCTAAATCAACTTGTGATTTGGATTCAGCGCATCAAAATACACAAAAAACATACATGATCTAGTTCGAAAAATTTTTTTCGTTTTCATAACTTCAATTTTCACGATTTTTAGCGATTTTCAGCGGCTTCTTGCAATTTATTCTAAATTTGGAGGGTTGACGAACTATATCAACGTCAGATTCGGATTCAGCGCATCGAAATACATAATAAACATACTTGATCTAATTCGTAAAAAAATTTCTCGCTTGCATAACTGCATTTTTTTGCTATTTTTAGCGGTTTTTTGCAATCTACTCAAAATTTTGAGGGTGTACGGGTTAAACTGACCTCAAATTCGGATTCAGCGCATCGAAATACTTAACCCTAGATGGGTCTGGTCAAAAGTAATGACCACTTTTCTTTTTTTGTGTGCTAGTGTTATCAGAGGGTCCGGAAATGTGTCCGGCAATGCAGGGCTCGGCACTATAAAACTCTATGATAATGAAAGTATAAACCGTATTTTCTAAGCGCCTTGTACATTATATACGCAAGTATTTCTTTCCCGTGTTACATACGGCATTGACCTCTTCCTTCAAATGCTCCAGAGCCCGCGTATGCGCAGTAGTACGCCATTCTTGTCGTCGCTGAAACCCGGGATACTCTTATGGTACGTCTACACGTGTGCCTTTTTCGCGTGCGTCATCATCTTGCATCTCACGCATGCCTCAGATGTAAGTGAGGAATGCAACTAGCGCATGCGCTAGACGAGTTCAACGACGCCAATCTACAAGCGCATCCCATGAGGAACGTAGTTCCAAGGCTAGTGGATTTTCGTGCGTTATACCTTGCGTTTAATTATGTTTTCCACAAAAGGAACGCTACTTTTTATTAATTTTATTGATTTACAAGCTCCAGAAGCTTGTAAAAATTCATTTTGGACATGCACGTAAAATTTCTAAACGAGACACAGTTATCCTTAACCAAATCTTTCATAATTTCAAAATTACATTTCATATACTCTTTCATCCATACACGCCGTCGCTTATTTTGATTTTTTTGATTATTAGAAAAGCTGCACTAACATCCACGAGCAAAGTGGCATCCGTTACATCCATATCTGCGCGGTTACTTTAAAACTGTAACAGCCCACTAACTTTAAGGTTAATTTTGAACTTAAATTATGCACGTCTACAGGTATATACAGCCGAAGGCGACAAGTTGACTGGCGAATTGAGGTGGACAGTTAGCTGCATTCGTTTCATGCATTCAACAAAAGGCATGCATTAGAGGCAAGATGAAACGCAAGATGAAGTACAAGTTGAAGCGCAAGTTGAACACGAAAGCGCATAAGTGTAGACGTACCTTTATGGAGTTTTACACGCGAGCACGCAAACGTTCGGAAGCCTATTCATTACCGACAATAGCCCATCCCATCAATAAATTTTGATTGCTCATTTGTGAAAAACCAATTTGGTATTTTAAAAAAATGCGGAGACTAATTTCACATTTCTTTGCGAACGCGAAATTTGACAGTATTTTGTCGTAAAGTTCTTATAATTTGGCCACCATTTGGTCGCGATCAATTAATTTTGATTGGAATCTATCTATGGATTTTTTTTTAATACGGGGGCCAATCCTCATATTTTTTTGTCTTGCTTTCGCCATTTTTCTATGGGTGTGCTTGTCCATTAGATGTCCATAAATTACAGCATAAATTATCTTTGATTGGATGTTGGTGGATTTCGAAGAAATGTGGATTACAAAGTGTTTTATGGTTTTGAAATGTTAAGAAAAAGAAAAGAAAAGAAAGTTCCAATAATGTTTGTAACCGAGGGGGCAACCGCGTGTCTGATTTTGTACATCAGACAAACGTGTTTTAAAAATTACTTCACTTAAGTGGCAACCTCCTTTGTCGATACACTGTTTGAGCATCTCCCGTTAGCTGTCCAAGATCCTGCGAGTGTTTTCGGCAGGAATAGCAGCAACTTCTTACATTTTCGCCTTCCTAAGAGCTTCAGAGTTTAAGTACTGTGTTGATCTGATATGTCAGGTAGTTCCAGAGAAAAAATCATACGGGGTCAAGTCTGGAGACTGAGAGGGCCAGCTGATGTCACCACACAAGGAGATAACACGCTCAGGAATCACTCCTTTCAGAATTCCGAATGATCGACGAGATGTGTGGGCTATTACAGCATCTTGTTGGATCCACACATTTTTCATAAAAAAGATAACCCAGTCTAGTCCACTTCAATAAAGTTATTTTGATAACATGTTGACTGTTGCTGTTTTTTTTCCACTATCCATTTCAAAAATAAAATTATATACACTTCATATTGTGATACTACCTACCATTTTAAGATTTTCACGCGGATTTTCATTAAAAATGAATTCGTCGATTACTTCGGTACGAACCAGTTGTTTAAACAGAAGATTACAACTTTATAACTCGATTTCTAATAGATATAAAGCACTACTACTAATGGTTACAATAAGATGATTGTAACCATGACAAGTGTTCTCTTCTCAAAGTAATCTGTTACAAAAACAAATCCCAGCTTAAGGAACTATTAGTTCCATAACCAAATATTCCATATTTTTGTAAATTGAATCTAAAAAAAAAAAAACAACCCATACAAGCTAAAAAATGTTGTAAATTAGAATTATTTTTGCTAATAAACATTTTCCACTCCCATGACACTGGCATTACGTGTACGTGAAGTTAAAAATTAAGTGAACAAGTTGCATAAAATACAGTCATGTATATATAATTTCCAGTCTCTCTTCATTCAATGCTGTAATTGTTATTGAAAGTCTTCAATCAACGCCATTATAAATATCTAGCTGTTTTACTCATTTTTGGTATTACGACATTCCTTTATTAAGTAGTTAAATGGTCCTTGATATGTTACATCTTACACTAACATTCTACTCGTGGGTACTTACATACATCATGTTTTAGTTATAAAAGAAAGTAGACAAACAGAGAAATTCGTAAAAATGCTCTAACATGTGTTTTTAGCGAGAAATGAGGATCGAAATCTGGGTACCTACTCTCACAAAACTATTGAATAGGTACATATACAGTGGGATTATAAAGAGACATCCAAAACATCATCAACTCTGGCTATGAAGGAGAGAGATGGAGCTAGAGATCATGTCGAAGCCTTTCGGTCATGTCAAACTTTTGACAAGTGACTGTCACAATTTGTAAAATAAACAATGGCTGTCATATGATGTGACAGCCTTGATAAGTAAATAAGGTTATAAATTCGATTAAGAATAGAAATATTTCTTTTTTTTTGCTGTGCCTACTTTGATGACGTTTTTTTTTTTTGGATGGCTCGTTATTAATATAATGTGTACAGTAAGTAGATCAAAATTAGTAGGAAACTATTTTTGTACGTACAGTCCAGGTCTCCTCTTGGTGACTTGCGCAGATACGTACAACCTAGTGGCCTAGGTTATACCTAGGTAAATTCACTTACTTTTGAGAGAAAAATGGTGCATTTAATGTATGCCTGTGTACATAGTACCGTAATTTCTGCTGTATAATTAATATGATTGGGGGCTAGTAAAGTATCTCGATCCTGTACCTACATACATACATACATACATATGTAAGTATATTTATTGTTCCCATAGGAGCTAAAATTACACAGCCACACAAAAAAAAAGTTTCTGACCTGGTCTCACTATGTGTATTATATGTTTTTGAGGTCGCTGAATCCGAATCCGGGGTCAGTTTCACCCAGCACGTCTGGGTTCGGCCATAACCTCAAAAAACCCTCAAATTTGCTATATCCGTTAAAACCACAAACCCTATGGCTCCGAAACCTCATAATCCTATAATACAATAACCAAATGACCCCACAACCTAATAACTCCATAACACCATACCCTAAAACCCCGTAAAAAAAGTTTCTGACGTGGGGGTCTGACTATGTGTACTATTTGTTTTTGGGGTCGCTGAATCTGCATCCGGGGTCAGTTTTATCCCAGCACGTTAGAGTTCAGCCTCAAAAAACATTCTGAAATTCACCATATCCGTACACCACAAACCCTATGACTCTTAATCCTCATGATACTATAATACAATACCCCAATAACCCCACAGCCACACAACCACATAGCCACATAACTACATAACCCTATAACTCGATGCTGTAATCATGTAACGCAATCTCTCACAATGAAACTGATTTTACAGTTCTCAAGCAAATATATACCATAAATAAATCTATAAATAAATAAATCTGGGAATGCCAGAACTCCAACTGCATATGTACATGCCGTAATCCAACGTAATGTACAACCATTGGGTTATTGTATTATAGGATTATGAGGTTTTGGAGCCATAGTGTTTGTGGTTTTAACGGATATAGCAAATTTGAGGGTGCTTTTTGAGGTTATGGCCGAACCCAGACGTGCTTGGATGAAACTGTCCCCGGATTCGGATTCAGCGACCCCAGAAACATATAGTACACATAGTCAGACCCCCACGTCAGAAACTTTTTTATCGGGATTTAGGGTTATAGGGTTATGTGATTATGGGGTTATGTGGTTATGGAGTTATTATGTTGTGGGGTCATTTGGTTATTGTATTATAGGATTATGAGGTTTCGGAGCCATAGGGTTTGTGGTTTTAACGGATATAGCAAATTTGAGGTTTTTTCTGAGGTTATGGCCGAACCCAGACGTGCTGGGATGAAACTGAAACTGTGTTATCCATCACTACTTAATAATAACCCTGATAATAGATTGTAGCTAAAGCGTTGGACAAAATTCCTTAGTTACTATTTATTGTATTACTATGTGCCCGAGTATGTGCCTAATATTTGTTGATTGCGTCCCAGTTCAAGAAAAACATGTTTTCCTTTATGTTTTGTTTTGTGAAAGAAATCTTTCAATTCATAATTTGAACATGCCTATTTATAGAGGAAAGGTTAGTGTCCAGCTTTTTTCTGATTCTGATATCAAATAGAAAGTTGTTTGACAATTTTTTTTTCGTAGAAATAATTCATGTAGTATTTATACTAAATCCTTGTCATAAGATGCTGAAAATTTGCAAGAGGAAATCAAAATATTCTTTTCGACATATGAAAAGGATTTTTTAATAAATATAGTGTAATAATTATATCCCATCACATGGACAACCTGCTACCACCAAAGTAAAAGATCGATCTTAAATTACTACGACTATGTACATGTTAAATTCATTTGTTTATTAATTAATTTACGAGGTATGATCTGTAAATTCATTTTTTATAAATTGTTTTGCTCAGATTTTCCTGAAACTGATTTTTATATTGCGAGTTGGATGGTTTGGTCCATCTTAAATAACTATCAGATTCTAAACTTACTTAACAGATCATACGTTACCTACGAGGTTACTAATTGGTGGTGTTAGATGAGTATTTTTTTAATTTCCAGTACCCTACTCGGGGTCATTTAAGATTAAAACAATCTGGCATACTTCTGTAGATACTACGTTTTTATATTAATAACATGTCTACGTTTTTATATTAATGATCATATTTTACGTTTCTCAATGCTTAACCCAAATATGTATTTTCAGTTATTGGTAATACCTACAAAGCTGATCATCAGCAGATTAGGTAGATCGAAACCAAAAAGGATTAAAAGCTTGTGTGTTGGTGAAGTTTTATTTATTATTATTGGTACATAAGTAATTCATTATTTTAAGAGTTTTTTTTATTTTTTGTGTGCGAAACCAATTAATTTGATGTTATCTAAAGTATGAATGTCAAAGCAAATAATAGATTCATCATATAATCGCCTAACTTCTAAAAAAGGAGAAAGAAAACAGTTTTGTACGTGATTATTTATTATTTAGTGCTTGTTATTATTAACATTTTTTTCTTCTGATTTTTTTAATCACAGAGATCCATCTCTCACAGAGAGCCAGCTCTGTTGCTCTCTTAGAAGGTATAACAGAGACATGTTTACTTAACACAGAAAAATACATAGTTACAGGCATACTTACATGTTACATTTCGGATAGCAAAATCAGCAATGAAAGAATGAAGACGATCGTACAGAAAATAAGGCAGGATGGAGTATACATTCACGTCGACATTCGCAAACCGCAAAGAGTGTTCATCATGGCGACAAATGTTTCCGGTCTACCAGCAAATGGAGTGCGTTTATTCTATGCCACATACCTATGAATTCAGTTTTGGGTGTGTGAAAGTGTGGTAGTAATGAATGTTTAGAACAATGGAAATAGCATAATATACATACATACATAAACTACTGTAAACAATTAAGGGAATAAGAAACAATTGTGGATTTTTAGTGATTTTTGAAGTGCTGTATTTATGTGAAAAATAGTCGTATCGAGATGATAAAAAAAGCATTTTAAAGCTCCAAGATTCTAGTTTTCAGATCTCTTGGCCGAAAATTTTTAGGAGCGACAGATCGAGCAATTCTAAGGAATAACACGAAAAAAAAATTTGCAAGCAATTTCACTTGTTTTGCTAAGTCGACCGCATCTTTGCGAATATTGATTTGGAGTCTAACGCCGGCTCCTCACTTGCGTATACAAATATTCGGAAATTCGGCGAATATTTGGTAACAAATAATTATGTACGAATGTTCGCTTTTTAGACCATCCACACAAATCACTTTTGAAACTGAATATTTGGATTTGATCTTTACCCCGGAAAATATTCGCGAATCGCCCGCGTCTACTTCAAGATGAATGACGATGATTGTATAATAGCTGCAGCGGCCTATTTTTTTTATGAATATATTATATTCATTTATTTATTTATTTACCTCTGTATCAATACTTGGTGCGCAGTGGTACACTTTAGCAAGAAATTTCTCCATTGTTTCAAACGCAAGCCAGGTGGGTTTAAACACCTCATCTCTAGCCATACCAGATTTGATACTTTTTTTTTCTTATTAAGTAACATCCTGAATGATGCCATTAAAGAGTTCTTCTTTTTTAAATCATTTAAAGAGCAAGGAAACTTTAAAATTCCATGTAATCTTTCCCATGCATCGGCCACTTTATTTCTGTTCCTGTGGTCAGGATGTCGGGGGGTCCCAAAAACACGGTTCAGCTTGATAGGTTTCTAAAAATTCCATAACTGCTTAATTTCTCCACTCCATTTTATTTATCAGCCTTAGGTACTTCTATCACTTTACTGATCACTATTAAAAATATTAAAATCTTCAAACTCGTTAAACTATGATACTATGTTTACGTTGAGAAAGCTAACCTAACCTGAAAAACTTAAACACAAGTGTGGACGATGGCGCGAACATGAACTGAATAAATATTCGGGTGCTTTGATGTGTGTTAATTTACCGACTCGAGACGGAAAATATTCGTGTTCGGGGAAACACGCTGAATATTTGCTAACAAGCACGAACTTTTTATCCACACATGCAGTATATTTCCCGAACAGCGATTATTCGTCAGCGAATAACGCAAGTGTGGAGCCTACGTAATGTTTGTACGAATATTTATACCTCAATGTACCCCCAATGGTCCTGCAAATCGGCAGATCGATCTATCGAAGTTTTCGATATCGAGGTTTCCCAGACCGTTTGATCAAAATTTCAGAAAAAAATAAAGCAGCAAAATCTTTTTTTTTAATTCTTGAAAACATTTGGTAAATTTACTTTTTTTTCAATATTTAACAAATTAAGAAAAAAAAGAATCACACACACACGTGCGTAATGAATTTGAAAAAAAAAAACAGTTTTTTTTTTTCAAATTCAATGGGTAAAAGATGCCCAATTGTGAAAAAAGTGGAAAAAAAAATTGAATTTTCTATTTTTCCGTCAGTTACAGAGTGCTCAAAAACGTAAATTTTGCTCCTTTAATTTTTTCTGAAATTTTATTAAACGGTCTGGAAACCATTCGATAGATCGATCTGCCGATTTGCAGGACTGTTGGGGGTACAATGAGGTATAAAAATTCGTACAAACATTTGACACCCCATAAATATTCGCAAAGATGCGGTCGACTTAGCAAAACAAGTGAAAAAGTCACTTTTTTTCACTTTTTTTCAGGTTAATATTGAGGTTAAATTTTTTTTTTCAAAAAGACATGACATAGCCTTGTAGGAAATTTATTCCAGATTCTGAAACTGCCATTCAATTTTCTGTCCGATGACTGGTTGCTGAGATATCGATGGTTAAAGCCAAAATTATCCTTTTGCATTCAAAGTTGGATATTTCCGGGACAAATTAACGTAGAGAAAAATTTAAAAAAGGAAATTGAAGCTGAATAAAGGCTATCAGGTCTGTACCATGGTTTCACTGTGAAACATTTTTCCAAGCCCGTGGACCGAGAAAGAACACGCAAAAAATTTGCCAATTTTTTTTTCGTGTTTTTCATTAGAATTGCTCGATAACTGTCGCTCCTAAAAATGTTCGGCCAAGAGATCTGAAAACTAGAATCTTGGAGCTTCAAAATGATTTTTTTATCATCGTGATACGACCATTTTTCACATAAATACAACCCTAAACATACCCAAATTCATACATACATACATACATACATACATATAGTCCTTCTATTTTTAATTGAAAATGATAAATACGCCTGGGGAACAAAAAAAGCGGTGGAACTTTATGATTCCATGGGCGTGCTCGAATAATAACTTTTAGGGATATGTAATAATAAGTAATTAACGTCGCTTTTATATCATGATTTTTTTTTAGTTACATACATACATATGTATATGTATGTAAATAAAAAAAGTCAGGATAATACATGTATGTATTATTTATATTTATTTGTATATTATACTAATGTTCATTTGGCCAAATATTCTACTCGAAGTATAACGATACGTCTTGATTCCATTATAGTCATTCGATTATTAATTTTTTTTATATTTAAAACCAGAGTTTACTAAGATGCCACGTAATGTTTCTAGAGATTTATAATTATAATCAGGGTAATCATGTAATTTTTGTTGAATTAATTCCAAAGTCGGGACTTTGTTTTCTTTATACGTACATATCATAAATTATTCGCCTAATTACGTCCCGCGTCGCCTCGTCGACATTTTTGAATTGTTGCTTTTTCTGACTTCGTAATTCAGAGTGATCTATAACAGTCCCAGCTTTAACAACGCGATAAATTGTGGATATTGAAATTTTAGATAATTTATTAATTCGATTAATAATTTCAGTATCAGTCATTTTCTCATTTTCACGTTTTAGGCATTCATATATGTTTAAAATAATACGCTGACTTTGAGAATGTAAGTCTTTATTTTATAATTCATCGTACTCGACCGTTTCGACATTTTCGCTGGTTATATCTAAAGCTACGTTATTTTCATCCGTTTCGAAAGGCCTCCAGAAAGCCATGCTTATGAAAGAGGTATTGATTAAAAATATTATTTATGACGCAAATAAAATAAAAGGGTATAATTTAAACCTTTTAAAAAACCCACTTCGCCGTTAATGTAGCCCACAGAATTTAAGACATCAAAACACTCACAAAAACAACGTTTTTTTGTATACAGTCGGTCAAAGATAGCGTGGTTATAACCCGTGTTTTACCGCCAACGTACTGAACTCGGTCGACTGGGTCGAATACCGTGGAATGCCTCGTGGCTACCAGCCGACCAATGGCGTGTAGGTTCCGCCCACTTCCCAACTCTGGCAAGTCTCGTCACCTACGCGTGGACTGCGATACGGCATATATGGGTACAGATCAGCATAGAAACGCGTATTTAGTTCCATACAAAGTGTTAGTAAACTGATATATCCTTATCCTACCTCGTATAAGTACCTATTTTCAATTTAAAATGGAATAAGTATACATACATATCATATAGAGGTATACAGAGTGCTTCCAGGTGGGTTGCCTGTTAAACGTTTTGGGAGAACTGCAAATAATACGGGGTTGATCATTTGTATTTGGGGGTGCTTAGGACGCTGTACACATCTAAATTAATGGTGAATGACCACTTTCTGGCACATCAGTACATACTGGAAGTGTATATTAACTTATTGCTATAAGTTTCTTGCCGCATTTGGTTTCTATACAATAATTTAGTCACTGATAAGCCTTCATTTTCCAATTTAAAAAAAAATGAAATTGCAAACTTCTAGATCAAAATTAATAGCATATATATAGGTAATAGCACATATATAATAGGTTTGTATTGTATTGTAATGTTAGTATTGAACTTACTCTTAGTAATTTTAGATGTACTGCACAATGTATAGGGAGCTCAAAATAAAAGGTCAGTCTCGAGCAACTTTGTCCTTTATTAAGTAATTTATTTTAAACAGAACGTACTATATTTTATTATTTATTATATTTTATTTATTACGTAAGTTACAAAAAAGTGATTCCACCTTTTCATACTGAATTTTGAAGCTGGCCGAAAATCTGCCTTAGCACCTTCCCTACCGCGTGTCTCATATATACAGTGGCTCACAGTCAAAGACTGACACCAACACGAAAGACCCATTAACTCACAATAAACAAAAAATATATCTGTATTTTTCCGAGTGTGATAAAATATATATAAATTCCATAAAAAATAATAATATAAACTCAATATCTAGTATGAAAACAATAAAAAAAATATTACGATTCAGATAGTCGGTGTCAAATTTTGACAACCCCCTATTATCGCCTCTCAGAGCAAAATGGAACAGTAGCGACGATGTTGTAACATGAGGCTGATCAAGGGTGTACCTAAATAAAATAAACTGTAAAATAAACCTCCCTAAAAATAAAGAAACCAGTGTAGCTTTTGGAAAATTAATAATAGAACATTACACGAATGGTCGATAAGAAAAATTATTACGTAAGGTGGACAACACTTCATGATATCCTAAGTAGATACAAAGAAGGTGGTCGTATGTATAACAAGTACATGAAAATCTTAAAAGCATGCTCAATGGAGAATGGATATTATGAACATTATGCTGCTATGTATGAACATTAGTCGCGGAAACGGCATACTTCAAGTCAAATAGATCCGAATAGAACAGCAGGGTTAAATTCAAATTTATTCAGTATAGTTTGTTAATACGGAAACACGACTGCAGTGTAGTTCTTATGATTTGTTCACATACGAGCTGGATATGAATATCTAAGAAAAATTTGTGCCAAAAAAAATTACACGAAAAGCTCTACAGCATTCTATTTACGTTCCAATGTCGCAAAAAATATGGGCAATGTATTTTGACAGTTTTTTTCTTATGGTAATAGTCAACGTGTTAGAGATCCCTAACACGCCGTTGTTGCTCGTCTTGTATTGTTTTTCTTGCTTAATTTTATTTTCAAAATTACCCAATAATATGATAATATGAGGAGTCTAGATTCAAAGGCGGAAATCTCCACTTTTGGACAAAAATGAGTTATTATTACATATTAGTATATAGATCAGTGATCCCGCCGGACGATCCGACGCCGGGTTGTGCTTATTGCCAGCATTCGCGGTCAAGAACTGGCTCATCCTACACCGCCTCCTCTTCCACACCGCCTTCCCGACCCTGTATAGTGTACACTACGCTGAATTGAATCAAACCAAGAACGAGAACGAAATCCGTCAATTTCCCTGAAATTTTGACTGTGTTGAATTTTGAGTTAGTTAATTAGTTAGTAGTTAATCAACCTCTAGGCGTTAGTTAGTACCACAAGCGGCAAAATCCAAGAACTCCGTTCAGGTTGATAACGTATAAAATCACATGATTCATGGTGTGATTATTTCGCTGGTGTTTTGGAAGTCTCCTAGTTTTTAATCGGATACCGATTGGTTAGAGATTTTGTGTATGTTGATATTTAATATTTTGTGTGGGAAAGTGCAATAACATTTAAATATTGGACAATGGACAATATGGATGTATTTAGCATTTATATTTAATTTCAATAAACAAATTTATATTGAAAATCAAGTACTATGGTAATCTCCTAAGTTAAGAACCGAAGACGGCTATCGCCAAACACAACCTTTTTTCGTGTGTATCCAAAATTTGAAACAAATGAAGATTACCGCCTTTGATTCTGGAGCCCTCATATGATTTGCCTTCGATTCGCTTTATACTCCACTAATCCGTTTTTTCTGTTCCTGTTGCAAGACTTGACGAACTCGACGGATGCCTCCGTTGGTGGAGCACTTCCAGCTGAGGTCCATGGAACCGCCCCGCAATGGAGACATGGTCAGCTCTGTTCATGTCAGCGAGCGAACGCACAGGGCCCCGCACAACCTCACGCCGTACCTCAGGACGGCCCTGTACGACTACGACGCGCAGGGCGAGGACGAGCTGTCGCTGCGCAAAGGGCAGATCGTCGAGGTGCTCTCGGAGGACGCAAAGATTTCCGGCGACGAGGGCTGGTGGACCGGCAAGATCGGCGACAAGGTAATTTACTTTTTTTTTATTTCGGAAAAGTGTCTAGACCACCAAAAAAACACAGTACTTACACTCGCTGATACGAACCACTAATATGAACATGTAAATATTTATATTGACCACCTTATATCGTTAACAATCAAAATGATGCAACATTCCTTCATTTCCAGTCCAGAGTCTAAACTTATGTTTCCATTTGCATATAGTACTTTTGTGGTATTACACACTGTTTTTTAATTAGGAAGAGTAGCGGCAAAAAAAACACGTTTACATGGTGCAAATCTTTTTGCAGTTTTTAAGCTGAAATTTTTGATTTGTCAGCTTGATGTTCTTGAACCGATTCTAATAATTGTTTATAGGAGTTTTTTTTAATGTTTTAATGTGTTTTAGACATAATTACTTTAACACTAAATACTTTTCTAAATATGCCCAATAAATTCACGGAAACGCAAAATATTATCGCAACAGCAATTCAAATTATAAATGTCAGAGTTTTCATAGATTTGGCTGGGTAACAATGACTTTCGTTCAGCCAATGAAATACTTGTAGCAAACCCGAGACCCCAATGATCCCAAGATCCCAATGGTCCATGACTCCTATGATCCCTATGATCCTCTGACCCTAATGATGCCAGGATCCTTAAGTTCACAAGACCCTAATGATTCCAATACCCCAGTGACTCCAATGATCTCATGACCCCAATGATCCCATGGCTTCACTCATCCCCTTGCCCCCAATGATATCATTGACACCATGACTCCATTGATCTCATTGTCCCAAATGATTCATTGACTCCAGTGATACCATGACCCCAATGACCCCAAATGATCCCATAATTCCAATGATTCTATGATCAATGAAGACCATAACGATCCCAAGAACCCAATGATCCAATATATTCTAATGAGCCTATGACCCCAATGATCCCATGACCTCATCGATACCATTGCTCCCAATGATCTCATTGACACCATATATTCCATGACTCGAATGATCCCATTGACTCCAATTATTCCGTGATACCATGACCCCAATGCCCTCAACATGATCCCATAACCTTAATCTTCCTATGATCCCAACGATTCCATTGATTCTCATGGATCCAATGACAACGACCTCATTAACTCCATTGACCTCACTGTTATCTGACTTTACCATTACTTTGATTAACTACCCCTACCCCAAAAGAGTGGGGGCATTAACATAACAATAAAATGGGATAAAGATATTCGTATTCAAGTGAGAAACTTTTCCTATGTTGCCAACGTTTTTTAAATTCTTAGTATTTAAATTTAAGGCATTATTAGCTCCAGTTTTTTTGTTCCCCTTTAGAATTTGTTCAACATTTCGTTCCCATATTAAATTGTATCAGGACGGTCATTAAACGGTTAGTTTAAAACAGCAATTATTATAGCTTTATTTAGCATTCCTAGAAATAATAAGTACTCGTTACTATATCAGGCATAATTTAATACCCCAAGGGAACTCGGCCTGAATATATGATTGGGTACAGTCGCGCAGCTCTATAAGGCCTGTAAGGTCTTAGAACTTTGGATTTTGTTTCGTTTTAGTTGCCTTGTTAAATGCGCTAATAAGTCGCAAACTTAGGTATTCCCAAACTTTCTTCAAACCACTTTCTAGACTATGTAATATTATTTCTCACAAACGGACATACATTAATATATGTATGTCTATATACAGGGTGGCCCACATTTTTTTAATAATCAGCTCTTCGATACCCCTTAAAATCTCACGTCACTGATATTTATGAAATCCTAATTAGTCCAAACAGTCATCGTATTTATCTTTCCGTACCAACAAAATTAGATTGGTGCAGTCAGTGCAGTGGCCATTCAAAATGTATTGCAATACTAAATTAGAACATTATAGAGATTCTGCAATTCCTTAGAGATACCTATTTAAAAAATTGTTATTGAATCAATTAATTCGAGTCCGCTTGTGGTACGATATTTTATTAACCCTCTTTATGATTATTTGATATTAAATTTGAGCTATTTTTCATGTTGTAGTTTTACAAAAGTAAGTACCAAGGTAATTTTTTCAAATTAAAAATTTAATGGATATAACTTTTTAATTACGTTTATCATTGTCTATTAATATAACAATTTTTATTTAAACAGTTTAGGGATACATATGTGTGGAAAAACCACACAGATTTCTGTTTAGATATCTTTAGTAAGTCTGATCTACATAATCTACATAAGTTAAGCAGAATTTGTTTATTTTTTTGTTCAAATTTCGTATATGGTGGTTTTGAGGAGTCCTGATTAACGCTATAGATTCAGATTTTAAATAAAAAAATATGAATTATAAATTCGATGCCCTTTAAATAAAAAAAAAGTTTAATCAATCATCTTGAAAAATGAGGATTTTATGGATTTGTACATAAATAAAAGTAGACACCCTGTATATAGGCTTTGGTTGTTGTATGTCATCAATTTCACTTAAGGTACAAAACATATATCACGTTGTTGGCAAGAATTCAGATGTAGGAGACATTAGTTATCCATTTACGTTTGTCCTTTACTGATATTTATTTTTTGTCTGTGATTTCAGTCGATGTCTCTAGAGACACGTGTGACATTTATCAAAAAAAAAAAAAAAAACATAATGAAACATATGTTTTATTATTGTGTTTTCTTTTATATGGTTCCGGCGTTCCCTTCTTTTCTATGTTACACATAGCAAAAACGCAGTTTACGTTTTTGTAATGATTAGTGAAAATGAAACATCTACATAAATAAATGGTAGAATATGTTTTATTTTTGCACTAGCAGTAGTGAGTCTTTAGGATGGAAACGGTCCATAACAGAGAAAATAACTGTGATTATATTGTTGATTATTGTGTATATATTTTTGTCAATAGGTATTTATTATTGTAGGCCTTATCAAAAAAAGATTTCAATTAAAAAATCTTTATTCGTTAAGCATTATAACGAGCCATTCAAAAAAAAGTCATCAAAGTTGGCCAAGCCAAAAAAAGACTTTCCATTTTAGTTTACTTTCCAGTTTTTTAATTTTTAATCTTAAATTTATACCTTATTGAATTTGTTAAGGCTGTTACATTAAGTATGTGACAGGCAATATTTATTTTGCAATTGTGACAGCCATGTGTCAAACGCTTAACAATAAAGTTTCGTTTTGAGCTTCGACATAACCGTTATTTCCATCTCTCTGGTTCATAGCCAGACTTGATGACGTTTTTTTAATGACTCAATATTTCTCTCTGTTGACACATTTAGTGCATAAAAATATTAATACATCAGTCATCGGTTTTTGAAATGAAAGTGAAGAAACAACTATGAAATTGGTATGGGCAGGATATATGACAGTTATTATGTAGGTATTTTGGTTTGACATTATTTTATATATACATATTTTTACTTTTGGAAAAATAAAGACAAAGAAACTCAAAAACAGGCAATTTACTAATAAAATCGAAAATGGTAAAACCTTAAGTTTGAAAAAAAAATGCATTTTCAGGAGTGGTTTCAAGCATCTTTAATAATATTAACGTTTTTTCTGTATGTTAATTATATTTTCACTGATACTAAAGTACAGGAGAGTTCAAAAGAATTATATTTCAAAATTTACTATTTGTATATAGGACATCAATAAATTATAACTGTGACACGCTAAGCGATGGATTAATAACACATAATGCAAGTATTTCAGGAATCGTGACAACTTAAACCACAAATTTAGAATGTTTATATAAAGGAATTTCATTCATTAGGTTTGTTCGTAGTATTGGGTGGATCTAGAATTTCTTTTGTTCTCACCCAAAGCAGTTCTGTCATAAACTAAAACCTAAGGGAAAAATAGGAAGAATCACAGCTAATATTTTATTAGCTCCTTCTATAGTTTATACTTTCTTATTTAAACTATACTTCTATAGTTTAAATAAGAAAGTTTTTTTATCAGATAAATATGTAGATTGAAAAACTAACAAAACTAAATGTTTATAGTTTATTTTTTCACTCTCTATGCAACTGTATATAAAAACAGTAACACCACCTTGCACCTGTAGCCTTAGGTGTAGATTGTTGGTTTCGCCATTATCGACGCGCACCACATTTAAATTTCCTGAATTCATCGTGTAATCATATACCCTCTAATATCTTCGATGTGCAATTGCCAGGTCTGTGAAGTTAGTCATCCCAGATTCGAATTTTCCTAGTTTGTTTTTGGTAGTTAGTACAAGGACTATTAGGTTGGCACCAAGTTGACCCAATAAATAGTTTTGCCTAATAGATCTATTATGAAGGGCAAATAAAATCATGTGATGGGCAAAATAATTCGACCGATGGTTAAGCGAACTCGATTAATAATAATCAGAATGAGGTATTTTTTTAGCAATAGTGTGATATTTTAGTCTACCATTACAATGTACGAATTTATTTTTGTTTCGAAATGTTAAAATGTGGAGAAATAAAATCAAGTGTTGGGCAAACTAATTTGGACTAATGGACAAACGAACCTGACATACAACCGTACTAACTAATTATTAAAATAATATATTTTTTTAGACAATAATAGTGATTTTTTGACTGTACCATTTTGGTGTATAAAATGGTGTAAGTCTACTGATTATGTTGTTCATGAGTTTTATTTAGCCACCATAACTAACAATTTCGTAACAAAAATCCACACACCTTTTAATGGTTGTAACAAAAAACTGGACGTTTTCCACGAAACACCGAACTACTATAAGTTTCTTGACGCGCATTTCGCCAACTAAGTTGGCATCTTCAGGAGAAGATTAAAACTCGATTAACTCAGTTGTAATCTTCTCCTGAAGATGTCATTATAGTATAGTAGTTCGGTGTTTCGTAGAAAACGTCCAGTTTTTGTTTTGCGCCGAAGGTTCCAGTACCCACTCCTTAATGATAAACTAAAATGGTCACTACTGTTTAAAAATGCCTAATTTTTATTTGTGTCAGTTAGGTTCGTTTCCCTATCATATTTTTTTAATTAATTGCCAAATTTAATGCAGAGCTTTATAGTGTTGATAGACTAATAGACCACGTGATTGTTATCAACGCTTCCTATATTTTCCTTCTAATACCTACTTGCTACTAAACGGCCTTGTGAAGTTGGCATTCCTGAATTGGAAAATAAAGACTTTCGTTATCTATATCGTTTGCCCATCGTATGCCCATATTTGCCCAGTAGACAATTTTTTTGCCCACCAACACCAACATTAAAAAAACGTGGTTTCGCTAGATAGGAAATACCTTCTGTTTAACGCCTTTTTTACTTTTTTTGCGCTTCCGAAGACATCGCATAACTCGCTTACATCTCAATATTTTTCAACGAAAAAAATTATGTAATGTTGGTCAAATATACCTAAATACATTCTCAATTTTCCAAAACATTTAGTTAAGTAGTTTTCTTTAAAAAAAAATCCAGAAAATCACCTAAATTTTAAGCCCTCACACTGATAGCCTCTTAACCAAGGGAATTCAAGCTGGACAGACAAAATTCTGGTCTGGCTAACTGAGACTGGGCTAAATGAGACTGGGCAAACCAAATTCAGGTTGAACGAACGAAATTGAGGGTGGGCCAACGAAAATTTCATTTGCCTAGCCCTTATTTTCGTTTGCCCACCCTAAATTTCGTTTGCCCAGCCTTTATTTTCGTTTGCCCACCGTGAATTTTGTTTGCCCACCCTGAATTTCGTTTGCCCAGCTTTTATTGATGTTTTCCCACCCTGAATTTCGTTTGCCCAACCTTAATTTTTGTTTGCTCGTCCTGAATTTCGTTTGCCCAGCCTGAATTTTTGTTTGTTTAGCCTGAACTTCGTTGGCCCACCCTCAATTTCGTTCGTTCAACCTGAATTTGGTTTGCCCAGCGTTTATTTTCGTTTGCCAGGTCTCATTTTCGTTTGCCAGACCAGAATTTTGTCTGTCCAGCTTGAATTCCCTTGGTTAATGAGACTTTTTTCTGTCGCCGTTCTGCGAGGGGAATCTTATTTTCCCATTTTATGGTTAATTAAAATTGGGAAAGTGAATGTAACACTTGGGCATACGTTGGCTAATCCTGGGCAAACGAATCGTCTCAAGGAAATGCGTTTTTTCTCATTTTTTCATTGATGGGATTTTTTTTATTTTTTTGATTTTTTTTTAAAAGGTGGGCAAATAAAACTATTTACTGGGCATACGTGGGCAAACCCTGGGAAAACGAATGGTCTAGCGAAACCACGTTTTTTTTAATGTTTTTTTTTTCGTTTTTTTTTTATTTTTTTTATTTTTCCGTTTTCAGTTGGTGGGCAAAAAAGATTGTCTACTGGGCAAACATGGGCATACGATGGGCAAACAATATAGATAACGAAAGTCTTTATTTTCCAATTCAGGGGTGCCAACTTCACAGGGCCCTACTAAACCTGATTCAATTTCCGAACCGTTACAGGTGGGCATATTCCCGTCGAACTTCGTCGCCCACCAGGACCTCTCCGACCACGTCGGCACGATAATCGACATAAACCCGGTGAAGATCGACTTCTCCGAGCTGGACCTCGAGGAGGTGATCGGCGTGGGCGGCTTCGGGAAGGTGTACCGCGGCGTGTGGAAGAATCGCGAGGTGGCGGTGAAGGCGGCGCGCCAGGACCCCGACGCCGACATCTCCGTGACGCTGGACAACGTCATCAAGGAGGCGAAGCTCTTCTGCCTGCTGCGCCACGAGAACATCGTGTCTCTGGAGGGCGTTTGCCTCCAGGAACCGAATTTGTGTTTAGTGTTAGAGTACTGTCGCGGCGGTTCGTTGAACAGGGTGCTGGCCGGTCGCAAGATCCGGCCGGACGTGCTCGTGGACTGGGCGATACAGATCGCGAGGGGTATGGACTATTTGCACTGTACGGCGCCGATTTCGCTGATTCATCGGGACCTGAAGAGCTCTAACGGTAAGCCGATAACGCTTTTCTTTTAGTTAGTTCATCTAGTCCTATCTACGTAGCCTATCTTATGAATATAGGACTTCTTGTCTTAGCAGGGCAGTATACAACGTGGAACAGCCAAATGGAATAAATTCAGTAGCTCCATTATTATGCATTTTTTTGGAAAATCCTGAAACACGTATACCAGTATACGAGACCAATAAATTCAGTAGCAATTTCTAATTCTAAAATGACATCTTACGACGTAAAAATGTCTTCCCTAAATTCAACCCCCTTCAGGTGACAGCTACAACCCATACATTTTTAAATTGGAAGTAGGGGCTTGCGATACTTCATTTGAAAGGTCTTTTCATTCTCTATTCAAAACTGCTATGATTTTAATTTTTTTTTTGCAGAAATTAACAAGAAAAAAAGATAAGTTTAATTTAATTAATAATAATAATAATTTAATTCGTTACATTAAAATAAAACTTTTATAAGTAACACTATTTGTCAATTTTAGGTTCTGAAATGTTCATAATAACAAAAAATAAATGTCTGTTTTTGCCAGATTGGTCATTGCTCATTGATCAGAAATTGGATGTAATGCTTATGCTTGAAGAAAATCCACATACGTCGAGTCGTCAAACATCAGTTGCAGCATTAAATATTAGCCATTCCTCGATTCTCCGCGTATTGACAGAAAATCAGATGCACCCATATAAACTGGTACCAACATGAGCTCGCGGAAGACGATTTTGATAGACGAATTCTCTTTTGATGAACAGATGATGCAAATGATAGATGACAATACTTTACAAATAGAAAATGTTTTATTTCGGATTAATTTACATTTACACTTCACGGCCGTCTTAATCGCCAAAACTGTCGTTACTGGTCGATAAAAGTTACTCACTGGATGAGGCAACTACACACGCAAAACCCTGAGAAAGTTAATGTTTGGGCAGGAATAATTGGAGAAAATATCATTGGTCCCTTCTTCATTGACAGCAATTTGAATGGAGAAACTTATTTAGCGTTGCTCCAAAATAATGTTGTACCGACGATGGCAAACTTGTATCCAGCTGAAGGAAACCCACAACTTCCCGGTATTCTCTATCAGGCTATCACCTGATCTCACGCCGTTAGACTTCTTCCTATGGGGATATTTAAAAAGTATGGTCTACAAAACCAAACACGACGATTTAGCTGACTTAAGAAGAAGAATAACACTTGCAGTTAGGTCGATTACCCCGCAGATGTTAACTAACGTTAGAAGACATTTCTATTTACGTCTAGGATGCTGCCAAGATGCTGGAGGCATGCATTTTGAACATCTGCTGCATTAATAATGATTTGTTTTTTATTTTAATGTAACGAATTTCCTACGCTGGAGAAACTATTTTTTTTCTTGTTAATTTCTGCACTAAAATTTAAAACCATAGCAGTTTTGAATAGAGAATGAAAAGACCTTTCAAATGAAGTATCACAAGCCCCTACTTCCAATTTGAAAATTTAGGGGTTGGTGTCACCTGGAGATGTCATTTTAGAATTAGTTGCTACTGAATTTATTCCATTTGGCTGTTCCACATTGTATATGAAACATTTTTCGTATAACACAGTGGTCCCAAAAGCCTGAAGAGGTGGTCAAAAGTCGAATTGGCAACGAATATTCCTGAATATTCATATTCCAACATTTTTGAGGTCAAGCAATCCAAATCAGGGGGGGTTTGATTCAAAACTTTGAAAAACAAATTGACCTACCGATGTCAAAAATGACGTCACTGTCGACACTACTGACTTTCACTAATGATGAAAATCATTATTCGTGAGTTTTCGGAGTCGAGGATTCCGAATCTGTCTAAAATGACGCCACTCTTGCGGAAAGCAAGACTTACTGAAAGTTGATACACTAATACACAATCTATTTATGTTTCCACAAAATAGTTGAGACATTCAATAGGCAATAAGATTCTAAATCAGCAACACCAAAAACGCTGGTATACAAATTTTCTTAAGGATCAAATGTATTTTTGGAAAATTTGTTCGCCATTTAAGCCAACCCCGAGAACTCTACTACATAATTTTTAAAGATGATCGGATTCATTGAAGTCCTCTATTTTGTTTTCGAAAAATTCATTGTTAAATTCGTAATTAGCAACCCCTTGTACATGTACATATATAACGAGCCATCCAAAAAAAAAAGAAACTGGTTATGAACGAGAGAGCTTAGTACAATAATAGGCAAATGTTATTCGATCATAATTAGAGATCGCACCTGAGTCTTCCCTCGTATTCGTCAAAACAAGGGGCAAACTCAGACGGATTTGAATAAAGTCGGCAGACGTTTCACACAATTGCATTGTTCTATAGCCTATCAGTGACCTTGTTATTCACGAAGTCGATATCTGCACCCAAGATATATGTATGTTATTTTAATAATACAGGCACATGAAGGAAAAAATTTACTATTTGCTAGATTGTAAATGTAATCACATTACCATGTCCATATTTTTAGAAATGCTGTTCCTTTTCAAGTTGATAAAATCACTATGTGTCCCTAACCTCAGATACGTAAAAATAGGAAAAGTAGCATCCTTGAAACTGAACAACGAACACCTGAATGACTGAAATTTGTAGACAATAGGTTACTTACATTTATATAGGCAATATAGCTTACAGTAGTTGAATGTTGAGAAGCGAGAATGTTCGAAAGGAAATCAAAGATAGAAGGCGGAGCAAAACTCGTAGAAAAGTAGAAATCTCTTGGTTCGTAACCTAACCTACGAGGTGTATAAATTAAGTAATGAGACTGTTTTTTTTTAATTCTTTTATTCGAGTAGAATTACAATTCAGTATTATCGTGATGCAACATCCAGTTGTTCTTGATGTTTGGTCTCATACGCATGACCCGTTCTCGAAGTTTTTCAAGAACCTCTCTGTAAAAGTGTTGGTTTACTGTTTGGCCTGGAGGCACAAACTCTTTGTGGACCATTCCCGGCTATCAAAAAAACAAATCAGCATGCATTTGATCTTCGACTTGCTCATTCTTGCTTTTTTGGGTCTTGGAGGGCTTGAAGTGTGCTATTCCATGCTTTGGCGCTTGGTTTCCTGGTCGTAATCAAACACCCAATTCTCATCACCAGTAATGACACGTTGCATGAAATGGGGATCATTTTTAATCGATTCCAAAAAGTCAAGACACCTTTCTCTCCTAATGTTCTTTTGTTCCTATGAAACATTTTTTGGAACCATTTTTGCGCATGTTTTTCCCAATTCGTTAGTCAAAATCTGATGAACAGTGGTGTGATTCAAATTTAACTCTTCCCCGATCATTCTTGTCGTCAACTGACGATCTGACGGCTCAAGATCCCGTATTCTATCGACATTTTCATAGGTTCTTGACGATGAAGACCTTTCGCTGCGTGGTTCATCTTCAATAGACTCTCTTCCTTCTAAGAATGCCTTAAACCGCCAAAACACCTGGGTTCTTGAAAAAACACTGTCTCCGTAGGCATGTTGATGTTTTGCAAAAGTATCCATTGCACTGTGTCCAAGTCTGAAGCAAAACCTGATAGCTCACCATTGCTCAAAATTAATGTCACTCATTTTTAAAACGCACTAAGAAAAAATCGGTTTACGAAAACAGTCGCAAAGAACAAACAAATGACTAACAAGTTCAAACTTGTGCTGAAGGTGCACTACATGTTAACCTACCGCCCTTCCAAGTCACGTCTCCACAGTAGATCGGGCGCTACGTTGCCAGTCTTATTACTTAATTTACACACCTCGTATTCTGCTGTTTCGAGGAATACGAACTTTTATTACTGTTTCTTTTCAACTTTTCGTATCTATTGAAATATATTCATTCTGTCGATGTTTTTTAGTCCATTTGCCATGAAGATAGGGTATTTTTACGTAGTAGAAATACGTACAAACTGTACCTAATCCTAGATCTATAGATGCAAAAATCTCAAATTGTACAATTTTACAGATAGGACCTTTCGTTTATGATGAACTATCCTAATAATTGTTCAAGTCGATGTTCAAATGTTGAACATTTGTAAGCTCATAGTACATAATACAAATAGACTACAAATTATGAGATGAACTTGGCAATTCATGATGAACTTTCACTAATTAATATGTTATTGAATCTAATAATAAGTTGAACAACTCATCGAATTTATTTTACAAAAAAGGTCAACTTATTTTTTTAAGCGATGGTCAGTTTATCTTTCAACATTCCAGGGTTTCACCGAAGTACATACAAGTTTAGGTTGACAGACTGACGATGTTATTGCTTCAGTCATTTTGGTAAAAGACGAATTTAACAGGAACGTTTATTCAATTTGCTGTTGTGGCGCGACAAAATAAACATACTTGATAAAATACCTAGCGCGAATATTTTTTGATTATTTAATATTTGTATTTAATAGGCACTGTCATTGAGTTAGATACCGCTCCTTGGTTTACCGCAGATGGTTGACATTTGGCGGCTATTACAAAATTGTTTGCATAATGAATTCCTACTGACAATTTAATTACAATCCAGCTCCATTCTTATGAAGGTGTAAGACTCGTTATAATATTTTATTAGTTTTTTTTTAATACATACATATTTAATGTCTGTAATTAAAAGAGTGTGACGTTAAATAATCGGCAAATAGTGCCTATATCGTTGAATATAAATTATGTTAATAAACAGGTAATAAAAAACAGAAATTAAGTTATGGCAAATGGTCCATAAAGATATCAGATTTCTATTTAGGTACATGTATCATATCTTAGATACTGGGATTTTTTAGGAACTTGTGTGTATATACCAAGTAAAAAATGTAAGTTGTCTTTAGGAAAATATCTTTGTAGAAGACATCAATCTCGCCTAAATCAGAACTATTTCTCTTTATATGCGTAATAGTCCAGTCTGTGAGCTGGGAGACCAACTAAGTTTTGTGCAGCTACTCGAATTCAATTTTTTTTTTGCATCATGTTCTATGAACCTCTGAGGTCATTCGTGACTATCAACCAACTTGGCAAACCCCCTCAGACCACCCCTATACTATAAAACACACCCCATTCTCACCCTCATTTTTAGAGTGGTATTTAATTTTTGAAAAAATTAAGCATCGAAAGTGCGTTCTAGGAGGTTTTTGGGTCGCCGATCATGAATCCGATGTCATTTTCCTGGAAAATTCATGCCACGGCCGGGAAAACTGGAAAATTGGGTCACTTTTGCGGAAATTTAATCATTGTTCACGCGATTTGCGTTTTTTTACGTCATAAAGATATCCAGAAGCCTATAATGATAACGAATAACGAACAATCATGTAAATTTTCAATTTTCCGGAAAACCTGGAGACAATTTTTCAATTTTATGAAAATGATCCTGAGATAAGTCGCTGTAGGGGTTTCTTGGGGCGCTGATCATCATGAATCCGATGTCACTTTCCCGGAAAATTCATGCCACGGCCGGGAAAACTGGAAAATTGGGTCACTTTTGCGGAAATTTAATCATTGCACACGTGATGTGCGTTTTTTACGTCATAAAGATATTCAGCAGCGTAATAATGATTAAGATATTAATGGTATTAAGGTATTAATGGTATTAAGGTATTAATGGTATTGAGGATTGAGGTATACCGTGTGTCCGCGAGGAACCGTCCATAAAAAAAATTCGGTTTTCCCAATTTTAAAACAGAGATTCTTTATGGTTGTGATTGAGTTTTATTTTATTTTTATCAGGTAAATAAAAGAAAAATATAGAAAACCTACATGGTTTTTCGTTATGCGTTAGCATTATACGCTGCTGGATATCTTGATGACGTAAAAACACAAATCGCGTGAAAATGATTCAATTTTCGCAAAAGTGACCCAATTTTCCAGTTTTCCCGGCCGTGGCATGAATTTTCCGAAAATGACAATCGGATTCATGATCAGCGACCCAAAAAACCTCCTAGAACCCACTGTCGATGCTTATTTGTCATTTTTTTCAAAAAATTAAATACCACCCTAAAAACGAGGGTGAGAATGGGGTGTGTTTTATAGTATAGGGGTGGTCTGAGGGGGTTTGTCAAGTTGGTTGATAGTCACGAATGATCTTAGAGTTTCATAGAACATGATGCAAAAAAATTGTTTTGAATTCGAGTAGCTACACCAAACTTATTTAGTTGGCCTAATTCCCCGGCTCACAGACTGGATTATACGTACCTAATAAATAACATCAGAAACTAGATTAAAATCTCGTGTTTTTAATGTCTTCATATTAAGTCTCACATTAGATGTAAGAAACGTAACGATTACGTGATTGACCGTCGCGTGATTTTTTTAATATTTTGATAACATTTTTTTCTCTATACATATATCGGACAGCTCCAATAAGCGGCCAATAAACAAATGTCTGAATCAAATTTATACCTATACCTTACAATATAAAATATATTCCGATAAGCGGACTCGGAGCCATTTTTATTTAAATCTGCCGGACGGTAATTTCTAGAGCGTTTTTTTATTTAAATCTCCCATAAGCGGACGCAGTGCGGATGCAGTCAATAAGCAGACCATGTATCTATTTTGTATTTACTCTCCTTTTATTATTTTAATGCATAATCCACTGGTATATTAAAGTATATTTAAATGAAGTGTAAAGTATACCAAACTTGTAATTTTTCTTTAACACAAAAAATAATATTTTTTAAAAAACGAGGTTTTTAATAAAAAAATAAATGAAATTGTAGTGTAACATGATGTAACAACTATAAAACACATCATGACTAATTTGAAAATAAAAAATATGTGATCGATAATTTAAAAAAAAAATGTAAAACACTGAATTGTGGGATATCAACTTGAAACTTGACACGTAAAACCAGATTAAGCATTTGAACAACTTTTCTTAATCACAGTTTTCAAAATTTTCACACAAAGCCATTTTTCTGATTTTAAAATTTTTAAGCTCAGATTAAAATTAATCTCAAATTCCTTTTTTTTTTCGATTTCATTACAAATCCAACGTTTTTATGAAATTAGTTTTCACCTCAAAAAAATACCTATTAACTACTGTCATGGGACGGTAAACAGAAGTGAATTAATGAGGGTGAATCGTTATTTTATTTCGTTTTATGAAGTTACTGGCATCATATTGTCATTTGAGGAATCAAGACAAAAATAAAATTAAAAATTTTAAAATTGGTATAATACTGATATAAGAATATTGAAATCCTTTAAATTAATTAATGATAATGATATTATTTAAAAAAAAAAATTAAAACCCTTGAAAAAATTTGACTTAATAATAACTTGAACTTAGGCACTTATTAATAACTTGAACGATGTTTTAAAATGTAGGTACCTACTATGTTTTCCGTTATTTGCCTGTACTTTAAAGTTTAACTCATTTACTCATAATTTTGTAATATAAAAAAATATTAGATCCATATTTGGATTATTTTCGCTTATTTATTTATTATATATTCGCGTAACGCTTTTTAGATTAGCGCCATTTGCATTCTATTCGAGTTAGAGACTTGCGGTTTTTAATTTTCGGTACCCTATGGGCTTGGTTTTAATGCCCCGAAGTCATGCCCCATGTCGAAATTTGAATTCACAAGATTTTGACGGCAATTTCAAAGACCTACAGGATGGACTAAGAAAGACGTCGTCGGGTAAAAACTCCATCCCGGAATACATTAAGACCTCCTCAATAAGTTCTGTGTATTTGGTCGCTGTTCTCTTCAACCCATTTCTAGATCCTTCTAAGCCACCCCTTTGCATTTACGCACTGTTTTGCGTAGTTTGAGCTCTGTTGGGCGAATCCACTGATCCTAATGCTGCCTAATAAATTTGTATGGGGTGCCACATCTCACTTCACAACTCAAGCTTCCCGCCAGGCCACACCCACACCGACGCCCCACTCATCTCCTCTGGTTCCGCCTCTGTAGAAGGCTGCGTGGGATGTCGTTTTGTCTCGAATTCGTGTCATGGCATTACTTGTAGGCTCTCGAAGTTGGCAGAACACACTGCGGACGGCCGGTTGAACGCCAATAGTGATATTCCAACTCCAACTCCCTGAATATTTGCCGCCCTAAGGGGTTTACCGCAAGTCTAACTCAAATAGAACGCAAATGGCGCTAATCTAAAAAGTGTTACGCTAATTTTGACGAGCAGTTTACGTTTACTTCACACTGTGAAAATCATGTCTCTTAAGAGACACATGTTTCCTTTAAAAAAATCAAGTACAGCCGCTATGTCTATCTACAGCCATAAATTCGTTAAGGAAACGATAGGACGAACGGGGTGATCGACTTAAACATTTTTATAGTCACGGAGCGTACTCTTTATTCATTTCGTACATTCATTGTATACTGGGCGTGCTGAATCTTGTAGTGTACCGATTCCTATAACCGGACATCTTCCACGACCGGACAAACACTGAGGTCTTGCGAGTGTCCGCTTATGAGAACTTGTATACATATCTATTCGATTTACCCAACTATTTTTCGAGTCAATATAATACGAACCTCCCATAAAACTCGTTTACAATCTTATAGTCACTCTCACTCTGCAGTATAGCCCTATCGACATTAAACCTACATTATGCTTACACTGTGCCCTTAAGTGAATGATTTAGTAGCAACCAGCTTCGAATATCGAATTTCTAATTTTAACGTATCCAATACTGCGTTTAGTGGAACGACCTATTTCTTTCGAGGTTATACAGGGTCTGTCCAATAAGTTGTGTCGTATTGAGGTTATAAAATAAAATGTATTACAGAAATTTTATACAACGCTTTAGAGTTCTTCAAAGTACTCCCCATTGGCATCGACGCATCGTTTTCAGTGAGTTTTCCACTCGTCATAAGCGCCCCGACTGGGATGCTGTTTAGATGGCGTGTCGTAGCCCGTTGAACTGCGTCGATTACGATTACGTATGGGGTAGGTGCATGCCCTGTGTACTTAAGCCGATGCTTAGTGTGCCACCATAGTCTAGTCATTCCATTAGTTCTGTTTCCTTAAGAAATTGAAGGACATTTTCTAATGGAGCGTCTGTCACTTCTTTTGGTTCTATTGTTATAGCCCCAAAGTTCGAATATCTGATAGCTGCCAATGCTGGGCATTCGCATAATATGTGGAAAGAGGTTTCTTCCTCCTCTTCGCACCTTCTGTAATCGGGATAATTTTTCACCCTGATTGTCGTGAGATGTCGCATGAGTGGGCAGTGTCCCGTAAACAGTCCTACTATCCATCTCAGCTGGTTTCTACCCAGTTTTATAAAATCTATTGACTTGTCCCAGGATGGTTCTCCAATGAACTTCTTCTTAATAGGTCCTTTATGGCCCTCCTGGATGTGCGGTAAGCCAGACCGCAGGTGGGTTCCGGTCCTATCAATGGAACCTCCGCCCCTTTCTTTGCAAGAAAGTTCGCTCTTTCGTTCCTTTCATGGCCTTGGTGCCCTCTCATCCACTTGAGAGTGATACTGTTGTGTTCCGCTAGTTGTGTTAGCGAATCCATACAGTCTTTAACTGCCTGGGAATGTATTTCTACAGCTCCCATGGCTTTGAGTGCTGCTTGGCTATCAGAGATGATCTGGATCCTCTTATTTGTGTAAGACCTCCTGGTCATCTCCTGCGCACAAGCGGATATTGCAGTTATTTCTGCCTGAAATACGGTTGCCAATTTCCCCGGGTCTCTGTTTGTTGCACCCGCTCCAGTGCTTTGTTCCGTTTTTGACCCATCTGTGTACCAGATGGTTCCATTCTGCTGGACTGGCGTGTGACTTATGTCTTTCTCTCTCTCATTCGGTATAATCACCCGATAAGGTTTGTAGAAGACTATGGCACGGCCAATTCTGTCCGACCGCATGTTTGAACTGCGTCAGTGGTTCCATAACTGTGTCCTTTAAGGTTCCTTCTCAACTTGGGGAAAAGTGGGAGCTAAATTTGGACTATGAGGGGGTTGGAGCCGTTGACAATCGTTGACATGCCGAGCCTGGCCAGCAGCTCGCCAACAACAAAGCACGTGTGACTGAGTGCACTATCGTGATGGAGAATCCCCAGATAGCGGCAATCTCCGGGCTGACGCGGACGACCTTTTTTTTCAAACGTTCGATGACTCCCTTGATGTAAAATTGGCCGTTGACCGTCTGTCACATTTTCATCGGCTGTTGCTGAAACCGGTCGTCCTGTGCGTGGTGTCTTCTCTGCCTTCCTTAAATTTTTTATGCCACTCAAACACACTTGTTCTGTTCATGGCTTCGTCTCCGTAAGCCAACTGAAGCATTTTGACCGTCTCAGTAGCGGTTTTGCCGAGTTTGACACAAAATTTGATATTGTAACGCTGTTCGAGATTTCTCTGCATCTTGATGCGTAACCGTGACGCGTAACTTCAACAGAGTCTCACCTTTTTGGTCGTCGAATCCGATTTAAGATTTATTCTGAACCATAGAAAGCATATGTGAAAATCATGAAAGTGCGAAAAAATGCAAAAAAGTGGCCAACATCGTAAGTGTCGCTTTTTGTTCCAATAGCTCGTTTTTTGGGTTACCAAATTCGAATTCAGTATTGTTTCCAGCTATGGTACGCACATTATTTTATATGAATGCGAAAAAAATGAAAATGCAAAACAGTAAATAAAAACGATAAACTGTGGCTTTTTGTAAGAATAGCCTGGTAATAGGAATTTTGTACTGAAACAGCTCATTTAATATGTTTCTTGGATTGTTCAGTTCCTTATGACTTATGATAGCTGACTTTTACTGGATGTTGAAAAGAGAATGTAAGCGCAAAGGTGTAAAACGGAAACGTCTGTCATTGCATAGATATTTTGAAGAGAAAAGAACTAGTTACAGCAAAAGAAATAATGCGAATGGTGGGAGATGAATTCTGACAAATTGGTACTGACTGCAAGATTTTTTCTACATAATGGCTAATTACTTAACTGATATTGTCAGTATTTTGCTTTTTTTTTGTATTTTTACAAAATTATATTGTTTTGAAAGTTCAAAAAAACCTAGATTTAGATCGAACAATCCAAAAAACATATAAAATGAGCTATTTCATTAAAAAATCCTATTCCCAGGCCATTCTTAAAAAAGCCAAATTTTAGCCGACACTTTTGCGGTTTTGGTCACTTTTTGCATTTTTTTTGCACTTTGCACTTTTTGCACTCATGAAAAAAATATGCTTTCTGTATTTCAAAATAACTCTTAATTCGGATTCGACGGCCAAAAAGACATGTGAATTTTGAATGATGCGATAATTATATTTGCCTTCATCATTGTGCCATATTGGCGATTGTTTTTGCATTCTGACAGAGATAACGAGCCAACCCACCAAAACTTATTTCGGATTCTGATTCAATGATCCAAAATACGAATAGAGTGGTTTGGACCTGGGGTTTGAATTTGTTTTTTATTTTGTGTACCTATGTAATGGGCCGATACCGAACCCAAACTTTCATGAAACATTAAACCACAACTGGAACTTTAGTATACATAATTAGATATAACTTGGTTTTGATTACTTCCTGATGTTCCCAACATGGTTGTCGAAATGCGCATCGAGTGCAAAAAAAGTGTTTCGATGTTAAGTGGAAAAGTATTCAAGTGTAAAAGTAAACCTAACCTTGTTCAAACTAACTGGAGCATTAAATTTCAATACTTTTAAATACTTTTAAATATTAGTGGTTCTCAACCGATATAAATTCCTCCGTTTTGATTGAAGGTGGGGAAAAACTACGTATTGAGCAAACATGGATCTACCTCGGGTAGGAGAATGCCATATATATAATAGGAAAATGCGAATTTGGTGATACCTACTTCACAGACCTATTTTTACGACAATTTCTCGAGCGAGCTTTTTCAAAATTGTATAGTTATGTGTTATGTGTAGTTAAGTTATTCGTTTTTGTGATTACATTTTTTAAAGGTCGGACATATTTAAAAGTACGATTTGGAGAATAACTGGAATCACGATGACAAACTAATCATTTTAACTTTCCATGCGTATTTCAACTTTGGATGCGTATTTGGAAGTAACATGGTGAACAAGATTTTTATAAACTATTCCAAGGGATCTGTTTTTTTTTTTAGATATGGTAAAATGTTGTATATCTGTTTATTATGAATCCGAATCCGGGGTTAGTTTTGGTGGGTTGGGTCCGAATTCGGGGTTGGCTCGCTGTCAAACTGCAAAAAAATGCCAAAATTACACCATCATCAATTGTTCCAGTTTCAAGAAATTTCTCTGTATGCTTAACCCTTAAACATGTAAGTTCGTGAAGCGTAAAGTACGAAATTGTTAACAGCTATTTTTGGCTTATCGCTGTGTTATCAGAAAATAATTATTTATTATTATGGGTTTTCCCTCTACTTGTGTAAATATTTACATATATATCGCTATACTTATTTTATTATAACCAGTTCTTGTATTAACCGTTGATCTTTTTTTTCTTAATGGAAACTTGTTATGGAAATCAGATTATAATTTAAAAATGATAAAATGTACGTATATATTTGTTTGCATAAAAACACAAGCCGAACACGTGTTAAAGTTAAATATTAATAATCTTACTTGAAGTCTTATTCTAAAAATAGACAATAGGAAATAATCACTACGCTCTGACGGCTATAAATAGTTCTGATATAATGTCCCAATATCGGACGTGTCTTATTGAAAAATACCTACAGAAACAGACAGTAAAATAAGAGAAGATGAGTACCTATCTTTTATTTAGTAATTTCAAGAGACAGATTAGGATAAGCTAAACGTTTTGGTAGAATAAATAAAATAAAAGTTATTCTTACGAAATAAGAATAATACCATCTGAAATGATTTCCTAAAACACGTTAATAAAATGCAAATAAACAAATTGTATGGGCGTACTTGGAGGTCTCCACTTTTACGTTTGTGTACTATTAATTTACAACTATTAAATATTTTGCATATGGATACGGTAATTTTATTGTTAACGTAGGCACAGCGTGCAGTCCTGTAAAAAAAGAAATGTTGACTGGATTATTGGAAATATAGAAGTGCAAACCGCCGATTTTACCATTGAAGACATCTAATTGTGTCATATACTTGTAGTTCTAGGTATTGTGGTAATATCGACATAGAGACACAAAACAATAAATAAGAACATATGAAACCCGTTTTCAAAGAAAGCGTGACCAGTTACCACAAATTAAGGCCTGGGCACACAGAGCGCTATGCTATGTTCGCTATAAACAATGTGTACGCTATGTTCGCTTTGTTTGCTATGAAATATGGCCACACCAAAAAATAATAAGTACAAGACTTTTAGTTTCCCACAAACATGTTATCATGCCGGTTGCAGTGGGAGAGTGATAGTACTGATGATGAAGCAGTATTTGCTGTTTTCGTTGTGTTAAAAGATGAAACGCAAAATATTATGGATATACGATGTCAACAAAAAGATGAAAAAGTACGGTGAATAACATCACCTAATAAAGAAATTGATTAATTGCTCCATAATGTGGGTATAATATGTTAGCAACTACTTTAACAGTAGTTGCAGCACACGTGAAATGCATCTGTTCCCGCGCTGTCAGAGCGCGAACATAGCGCTCTGTGTGCCCAGGCCATTAAAGTTATAACCAGGGTTCGGAAACGCATTTGCTCTCACGCATTTAACTATCCTGCGCTCCCGCAATGGGACCGGGCATACCACGCGCATACGCAAGTCCTGGCGCGTTGGCAGGATCGATCCACTGATCGATCGCGTAGGTAAGCACAGGCAAGAAATACACGCGTATATAATTTACAAGGCCCTTTAAAAATACCTTTAACACATTGCATGCCATGTCATTCGTATATGAATGACAGTGTATTTCCCGTAACGGCTGCGTCATTCATATATGTATGAATGACGGATCAAAAACCGTTGCAGTGTGCGTCGTTCATATATAAATGACAGTGCAACATATTTTAAATGGAATTCTGAGAGTGTGGCCTCTGCGGAATATTTCGCTATGCTTGGTTCGGGAAAAATCGAAAAGATAAAAATTTGACGCTGGAAAGTGTTAAAACAAATAATATTTATTCTGTATAAAATGTAAACATCAAAACGTAAAACGTTTTCTTATGTAATAAAAATAAATGGAACTTATTTATAATTTAAAATTGAAACATTCCAAACATAATTTCAGCTGGTTCGGGCAAGTGTTACAATAGGTAAACACCATTTTACCGCGATTTCTGGCTTCTTTACGTCCCATTTCACTTTGAAGTTTGGAGTAACATGAGCCACATTTTCGTCGAATCTTTTTACCATCAGGGCCGACTCTATCCTACAGATGATGATAGGAACTTGAATTCTAGGCTTTTCACGCTGTGCTATTTCTTGTTTCTGCAACAAAGCTGCTACCAACTGTTCTCGGAATGCACGTATTTGAATTTTCGTTTTGGGTTGCATGTTTGTACAATACCTAAGCGTTAACCACTGCTGTCCCCAACAGAAGTTCAGTGGCGAGTTTCCTATGAATGACATGGCCCTAGACGGAAAATAACATAAAAATTTCCTGGGGGGCTTCTTCATTCATATGTGAATGACATCAAAAAAATTCGCAAAAAACACAAAATAAAAAAATATTACAAAATTTGTTCCGTATATGTTTCGTTATTGGCAAAATATACATATTGTTGAAATATACAAGTTGGCCCTGGAGGTTGTGTTTTTTTGTTACATTTGGCACGCAATGTGTTAATTATCATAGAGTTTTATAGTTCCGACCCTACATTATGGCACATATTTCCGGACCTTAGTTATAATAGGTACTTAAGGTTAGCATTTTATTTAATGAACAATGCCACATATTATTTTTACGATTTCATAGTAAACGAAAGAGGTCGACTTCGAATTAAACAAATATACTCCAAGTAGTCCTAAACAAGGTCCTAAGTCGATCAAAAGAAAATCCAACTTTGACACATAGTATCGAGTTTTTAATAACTAGTCACTAGTCAGTAAAGATCACCCAGCTGGTCATCAACGAGAAAGATGTATTTAAATATGTATGTACATACTCGTAGCAAACGTCTCTAAGTTAAAATATCGTTACTGTGCAAATCTTTCAAAGTAATAGGCGTAAAAAGTCGTGAAAACATTTTATGCAAATATGTAATTTAATGAGTTCATTCAACGGTATATTCAGTAATGGATTCAGTGGGTATATTCAATGAGTAATGTATATAAGGATCTCAAGAAATTTTTTCACGACTCGGTTATCAAAATGGAAGCGTGTATCTCGAATTAGGTACTTAAGGGGGCTTTCCCGCTTTATCGCTGGAAAAAAAAGGTTTTTTGGGATTTTTTTTCAGAAAATATAAAACGGATTGAGACAATTTTTTTTAATTGAAAGATAGAGCTATGGAGGTTACATTTATTTGTTTATTTATTTTTTTAACCAAAATGGCGGCCGTCGTTCCTTGTTCCAATGCAGCTCCTTCATGTCTGACATAAATGAGAATTTTCTACGACGCTATTCATCTGAAATAAAAAAATGAAACATTTTTAAAAATATAGGGTTGTTGTTAGTGTTTATCGTAGGGTTTTTTGAAATTCAAATTTTACGCGATTTGGTGCAACTGTGAAAAAAAAAGTACGATTTTCACCTTAAATTTCTACCTTTAAATCGAATTTTTTGTAATATCAAAAAAATCCTATGTTGATCACTAATGGCATCATTTGTGAACATTTTAAAAGCAAAATCATAAAAATCGGTTAATTAGTGCTCGAGAAAATTCTCATTCCAATTTCAAAACCGTTGTTTTGAGAAAAACGCGTTTAAAAATTTTTTACGTTTTTTTTTTCATATAACTATGAAATTTTTTAACTTACATGTCATCATCAATCCTGGCCCGTACAGGACACCCTCCTCTGCCTCACAGGACACCCTCCTAGACCTCATTTTGGCTTCACGTCAGATAGCGTCACGGAATTTCTCCACTAAATCCGCATTTCGCCGGGGCAGACCGTAATAAGTTATCAATTCGGCTATTACGTTGATGGTCAGTTGTCCTGGACCTCTTCCCCCGAGTCCTTTTTTTGTTTTCTTCGCATTACGGAGCTTGGTTCCCCTCCACGTGACTGAAGCATTTCTTTTTCATTACTTTCGGATCGTTGTTGTACAGGTCCAAATCCAAAATCGCCTTGAAGGTCCTACTGTCCCCGTTGCCAATATACTAAGCATATTTTACATTATGCTTTTCTTCGGATCGTTGAAACACTTCCTTTACACTGTTCACCTCAATTTTCCCTGCGCGACGATTGCGCAGGGCCGAAAATGGAAAATTCAAGCGCCGTGACCATCGTCACAAATCTGGTTGTAACTCGAAATCTAATATACGGACCACTTTAAAATTTCAGAACAATAAATTTGAATGTACAACGCATCGATTTCCGTAAAAAAAAAAAAAACATTTTTTGAAACCGAAAATTGGGAAAGCCCCGTTAATGGCAGACAGGCCAGAGTAAGAACAGAAGAAAATGTAGAAATGGCGAGGCCAAAGTGATAATGGACAGTCGCTGGAAAGCAAATCTGACCTATCAAGTGGATATGTCTTACAGTAGGTGTCAGCGAATCCTAAAAATGCCTTCATCCATATGGACTGCAATCCAGATATGAAATTTTTGGGACAGACGAATCAGTGAAACTGCAAAGTTCAATCATAAGAGGCTGCAATAGAAAATGTGTTTTTTTTTTTGCTGATGACGCTTGGTTCCATCTTTCTAACCTTCGTTATCTCTCTAAATAGGAGATTTTTGAGCTCACAGACTTTTCGTACAGAAATTGGAGCGTAGCCGTAAGCAGAATCATTATTGGGCCAATGTATTTCGACGGAACATTAAAACAGAGAGGTACTATTTATAAATAGAACTTTATTATTTATAAACTTTAACACCTTTTTTAGAAGTATGGCTTTTGATGAACAATGAAGTATATAGTCCATCTATTCCGAATTGAAAATGATAAATACGCCTGGGGAACAAAAAAAGCGGTGCAACTTTATGATTCCATGGGCGTGCTCGAATAATAACTTTTAGGGATAGGTAATAACAAGTAATTAACATCGATTTAGGCATTCATATATGTTTAAAATAATACGCTGACTTTAACAATGTAAGTCTTTATTTTTAAATTCATCATACACGACCGTTTCGACATTTTCGCTGGTTCTATCTGAAGCTACGTTATTTTCATCCGTTTCTAAAGGCCTCCAGAGAGCCATGTTTATAAAAGAGGTATTGATTAAAAATATCGATTTTTTTTATGATTGAATTATGACGTAAATAAAATAAAAGTTTGTATAATTTAAACCTTTTAAAAACCCACTTCTTCGTTATTGTACGCGCACAGAATATAAGGCATCAAAACACTCACAAAAACAACGTTTTTTGTATGCAGTCGGTCAAAGATAGCGTGGTTATAACCCGTGTTTTACCGCCAACGTAATCAACTGGGTCGACTGTATGCACTGTCTGCTGACATATTTCCCCCTGCCAGAGTAGCGACAATGACCAATGAAGTGTAGATTCCGCCCACTTCTAACGTGACAGGCGCTCGTCAAAACAACGTGGACTATGATACGGCCTATACGGGTAAAGATCAGTATTGAAACGTGTATTTAGTTCCATACAAAGTATTAGTAAACTGATCGTCCTCGTATAAGTACCTATTTTCAATTTAGAATGGAAATTCTATATCTACATATTTAAATGAATTTAACAGTTTGACAAATATTGTAAATAGCTAAAACATCACGTAACAATCGCAACATCCTCATAAAATTGACTGTTCCTAGTGGATTACTACAATGCGATCAACTACTGTATTTAAAAAGTGCTGATCCTGTGGCCAACGTTGTAAGCATGTTTTTTTTTTTAATATTCTAATTCGGACATTTTTCCCGATATTTCCAAATTCGGAGATTTGGAAGAACTACTTGACTCCCAAATGCAGCTGCTTAACAGCTATTTCCAGCGGTAACAGCTTGTCATATTTGGTTCCTGTGAATCTGTGATAAACTTGATAAATAATCAGAAATTACGTGCAGATTAAACTGCACGTCTCTATCAGAGATGGGGTACAAGGATGTTGTTTGAGTTTAACAGCATAAGCTATGCACCTAACCGTTATTTTGAAATTCATTTGTAATTTAGAAATATCTTGTTTAGCAAGGTGTGTTTTATGTTTATGGATATGCATGTATAGGTAAGGTCATCTTAACCGTTTTCAGATTTAATACCATAATTCTTTTTACTCCCGTAACTAAATACCCTGCTAAATACGTAGTGTTAATGGTTTTACATTATCATTTCATTTCTACCACCTGAGACTAGAATTTGGCATATACAGGGTGTCCCATTAGTAAGGGGCCGTAGCGAAACTATAGATTCTTTGGGTAAAAATATTACGATTTAACAAAACTTGCCGTAGTCCAAAAGTTATTGATAACCAAGATACAGGGTGTCAAAGTTATACTTTTATTTTTGATTTCCGTAAATAACTTCTTTAATAAAATATTTTTTTACAAAAGTTGGTAATTGGGTTTTTTTTTAGCAGAGAACTTTTAATTTGTAAATATTTCTAATATAGTATACAACAAGTTTTATTTAATTAATTCGACTTAATGTCTTATTCTGGTAACTTTTTTTTTGTGAATCAAAGAACAACTTTGTTGTCGCACTGAACACTTTAAGGGGGTATTCTAGTCTAGAGGCATGAATTTCGGGCGGTTTTTGAAGCTCTGTACAAACGAAACAAAAAATATTTTTGCTATCCATTTTTTATCATTTGTTTATTGATATTTTAAAATAACATAAAAAATTAACTGAAAAAAAAAGACAAAAATTGACAAAGTTATGAGCTGGCAAAGTGGGGGGTCCAAAAAAAAGGGTGTACTGGCGTGCACGATTTCAACCCTTCTGGTCATCTGAAACAAAAAAGCCAAACGGATTCTTAATTAGTATAGATGCCCCTACAGCCCGAACCTTGGAAAAGTAAAAAAAAATTTCATAAAATGTTGGCCGTTTGAAAAAAAATGCATGTTTTTTTAACAATTCCGTTTTTTTTTTAAAAATAGCAAAATTAATTTTTTTTATCTGAGCGTGCTTGAGGCGATAGAGGAATGTATAAAGAACATTCACACCAAATTTCAAATAAATCGGTTCATTAGAACTTGAGATATCGTGCCAACTCGAAAAAAGAAGTTTTGAGAATAACACGTTTAAAGTTTTGAGACAAGTTTCCGGCAATTTTACTCAGTTAGCACGTCCACGTTGCGTGAAGGCTGGCTCAAAACTAATTTGAAATAAATACTAAGATGAAAAGATTCCGACTAAATACGTTTCGTGTTTCGTAAGTACTCGGGCAGCGTCTACCGTCTATTGTTCATTTGTTCCGGTCGGACCGGAGCCGATGCCGCGTCACAAAAATGGCTGTAACTCATAAAATAATTGAAATTTTGAAAAATCCTTTTAGGGGCATATTCTTGATTGTCCAGACTTTGGAAATATGAAAAAAAAATGTTTTCAAAGTTTTTTTTTTCAAATTTGTAGACTAGAATACCCCCTTAAACGCAAATATTTTTAAAACGGTCAACCGGAGCGACATTTAAGGGTATACCTTTTCTGTCAATAATTTCGTTTGTATTAACCATTTCGTTTGTATTCAGAGTACTGCAGACAACAACTCCCTTTACAACTTACATCAAAATGATTGACAAATTAAAATTCCTCTCAAAAAATCCCCAAAATCCAAATAAAAAAAAATGTATGAAAAAAATGTATCTTGGTTTATCGCAGGCCAATAACTTTTGGTCTAAGATAAGTTTGGTTAAATCGTAATATTTTTACCCAAAGAATCTGTAGTTTAGCCGTGACTCCTTAATAATGGGACACCCTGTATAAAAGAAATCAGAAACAGCGGTTTTATGTCGTCGTTGGAAAGGCGTTCTAATTTGTAGCTTATTTTCTAAATACCATTTTAGAATGGTATGACACAATCACCCTATGCATCATATTTTAGAGAATGATTGGTTAATGATTATTTTATACTCTTACCTAAACAAAAGCAGAGAAATAAAATCAAACGAACATTGATAAAAAAAACTTTTCACTAAAACGTATGCCCCATGTGATCTTGAAGATCTTTGACAACTTTAGATGTTACGTTCCTTTTGATTGGAAGGTATTTATCTATTATACAGGATGTATTATGAAGTAACGTCTGCGTCTATCTCACTTGATGAACGTCTCTTTACATTTCGGGTGTAACGTTAATTTCACACCTGGTATTAACAAATTAAATTCATTCTCTGTATGTATATTTTCTGTTTATATTATACACAACACATAATGTAGGTACCTATGTCGTTATGTATATGTATGTGTCATTATTTGTCTCACTATTAATCTTATTTGTAGCTAGCGCGTGAGAATTATGTACACATCACTTTTTATATTATTGAATATCGTCGTAGGACGTATTAATTGAAAGATAAGTTCGCATATAAATTATGTATGTACATGTACATACATATGTATGTATGTAAGTATATCGCCAATGTTGAACTGACGAAATATGCATTTGTGTTTGATAATGTGTCTAGTTTCTGTATCACAGTTAAAAATAGCACAGCGGTGTTTAATATTTTAAATTCGCACCGTAAATGACGACAAAACATCAGATTTTTTTGTTATATCTTATACCTCGCACGTACTTTTTAGCGATAAAAGTATTATTAATTTATAGAGCATTCGTGGCTAGAGACGATGGACTCGCGGACTTTAACAGTCGTAGGAGTAATGTACCTCATATACATACACCCTAGGAAATTGCACCTTTACATATTGGCGATACATGTGTAGAAGATAATACGTTAAGAGACACCAGTAAGGACAGACAAAGACAGTTATGTAGATGCAATAGTGTTTCACGCTTGTGTACGTATTAGAAACGTATGAGACCTGCGCGTAACAGAAACTGGAGAGGGGTATTTGACACCGCCCATCACCTACCGACTTTGAGTGGGACTCTCTTTCGCAGCTATGAGGGTGTACATCGACTTAGCTGTACGAAACGAAATTCTTACGTAATTCTGACTTTTACAATTATCCCATACACTTAAAAGAAGTGTACGAACATAATTGTATTTGTTTTCAAATTTTTTTATTCCTTAACTAACCGGTCTGCAAGAAAATAAAATTGGTTATAAAAAAAAATAAAAAAATAAAAATATAAATCAACCCGGTTATAAGACGAAAGAAAGAAAAAATGCCTATTGAATAAGTGTGTCAAAAATGTCTCCCCTTTGTGCTTCGCAAAAACCTAGTCTATAGTAAAACTCAGTTCTTACGCGTTCTAACACTTCCGGGGAAATATTATTTAGGACTTGTACAATTCTGGCCCGTAAATCATTTAAATTTCGTGGTCTTTAATATTCATGTCCGTAAACAATTTGTTTTATTTGTTAAATATTTGTTGGCATTTAAGGAACCGTTTATAAAAAATGGCCCAACGATGGAATCACCTAAAATACCAACCCAAACATTTCGGGATACTGCGTACGCACAGGAATACTCAAGTGTTTATTTTCCGTAGACCAATAACGATATAATAATTCAATTCACACATGCGCATTATAATTTATGGGCCGGGCGTCGCGCCTACATATTTTATTGCTACCCTATCACGAAAGACAGAGAATAACGCTCATAAAAGTTTTAAAATGACATATCAGTCTGCCAACTATGGATATAATATTTCTCTGTCAGTTCCCTTTCCTCGAAGAGTTTATTCTTTTCTATCTTTTAATGCTCGGCTTTGAAATCTTGGACGTTCCAACCCTGTATGGATTCGAATGTACATACAGGGTTGGTAATTTTCCCTGTAAACGACAAAGCCGTTCTGTGCATATGCTCCTTCCCTCAATGCTTTTGTTTAGCTGTCCGTGTTGTTTCGTTCGTCAGTTCAAACTGTGCAACATTATCTGCACCCGTCACAGGCGGCTCAAGGCGTGGTCTATTCTCTTTCACGCCGAATCTTTTAGCTGTTAATGTACTAACTCAGAGTGAACGAACTAACTGCCTGTAAACAATACTACGGTGTAATATGATGTATTTAACATGTAGCAAGTTTCCACCTCAACATCTAGAGAAAATGTTTACAAACATTTTGCACGCTTGGTGGATATGCTCCTTAACCCTTGGTAGTCACACTTTCCCAGAAAGACGTAATAGTCAGACTGGGTCCATCGGACCCCGACGTCTTTAAACTGTTATAAATAATTGAATAATGCATTTTAAATAATTTATAAAATTCCGGGGTATAATTTGAACCTATTTTAATGGAAGAAAGTCGGTTGTAAATGAAAAATAAATTTTTAACAATGCAAAAAAAAAATTATACAAAAAAAAACTTTCGAAAAATGACTTATTTCACAAAAATTGCAATAACTTTTGTAATTTTTAACTTATAAAACAAAATCGTTTTACAATCTTGAAACTATATATTTTTAAGGAAATGCAATGGTTTTTTGTGGCCGTTTCAAAAAGTATGTATATTTATTTAGCAGGATGAAGGAGCGATTTTGAAGGAAAAAATGAGACACTAACGCATAACGCATAAAACACATTTTTTCTATTTTACTGGGCAGTATTCGAGGTCAAAAAAAGGGCTTAGGTCCCCTGGACCTAATCTTAACCCTTAGTGACTACTAAGGGTTAAGATTTCTTTCATAGAGCAGTATGTTTGCGCGCGTAGCGTATTCGTACGAAAACGTATATCATTTTGAATGACATACATATGTCTGTATGTACGTTTCTACCACAAACCAACCAGACCCAGCGCGACCGTATCTTTTATGTGGGAACCTGTGAGCCCTATTCTTGTGAGCGTTGGGACGTGTGGAAAGAAATGCAAGTCCCCACTACTTAAACAGGGCCGCATCCAGACAAATAAAACCGTGACTTTATTTAATTTCTTCAAATAACATTTATTTTAAAGAGACAAATAAGATACGACAGAACAATCAACCTTTAGAGAACCAGGATTTGGGGTTTGTGATACCCCTCCAAAAATTACATAAAAAAAGATGTATAGTCCTTCTAATTTTAATTGAAAATGATAAATACGCCTGGGGAACAAAAAAAGCGGTGCAACTTTGTGATTCCATGGGCGTGCATATATCTTATAAATTCGAAAATTGTGAAATACTTTTTTCATTCAAATCAATATAGGAGATTAAAATTAGCCTGCATACAAACTCTTAATATTTGTAATATAATTTGCTGCAAATAATGCTCATTTAGCCAGACAATCTCAAAAAATTGTCTGTGTTAATAAACCTAGCTGAAATACACGTCACTGGCGCCTTAAACACATAGAATTTCTAAAGTCGTAAATCATTTTAACGACGTCGTAAAAAATTTATGGCACAGTGGACCGAATAAGTATTTGGATGTATTACATATAAAGCAATCCTATAGTATAATGGTCGGCATTTGCTGGTGCATTCGCGGCATCGCGTTGTTGGCTCTTCAAAATTTTCTTAAGTATAGTAACATACATAAAGTTGTTTTAATTTATAATTATTTTTACCGGTGTGAAAACAGCCACGGTCGTCCATCCACAGATTTAATAATACAATTATCTCACAATTTTATCATTCCAAAAATTATTTTCCACGACGGTGTGCTATTTTATGACATTTAGTAATGCTGGCAATTACACACAAAAAATGGGAGGGTGGAAACTACCCTTAAAATTTTAAAATCCACATCTTATACAAATGCAGATGTCGATTAAATTTTTTCACGCAAATTGCTTAATTATGATGTTGTAAAACCCGCCCACCCATTAAAATCATTTCCCGGGCCGTAATAAGGGTGCATCAACCCCTAGAAGTAATAAAATTACTCCAGCCACATTTGAAGATGTCGGGTAAATTTTTTCACGTAAATGGCTTTATTTTACAATTAGCTAACCAGCCCGTAGGTTGAAATCATTTCCCGGGCCGTAATAAGGGTGCATCAACCCCTAGAAGTAATAAAATTACTCCAGCCACATTTGAAGATGTCGGGTAAATTTTTTCACGTAAATGGCTTTATTTTACAGTTAGCTAACCAGCCTGTGGGCTCAAATCATTTCCAGGCCGTAATAAGGGTGCATCAACCCCTAGAAGTATTAAAATTACTCCAACCACATTTGAAGATGTCGGGTAAATTTTTTCACGTAAATGGATTTATTTTACAATTAGCTAACCAGCCTATAGGCTGAAATCATTTCCCGGGCCGTAATAAGGGTGCATCAACCCCTAGACGTATTAAAATTACTCCAGCCACATTTGAAGATGTCGGGTAAATTTTTTTCGCGTAAATGGCTTTATTTTACAGTTAGCTAACCAGCCTGTGGGCTCAAATCATTTCCCGGGCCGTAATAAGGGTGCATCAACCCCTAGAAGTATTAAAATTACTCCAGCCACATTTGAAGATGTCGGGTAAATTTTTTTCACGTAAATGGCTTTATTTTACAGTTAGCTAACCAGCCTGTGGGCTGAAATCATTTCCCGGGCCGTAATAAGGGTGCATCAACCCCTAGAAGTATTAAACCCGTTGTACTCTATCAGACTTGCTCGGATTTTTCTCTATTGGGAAGGTTTTTTGATGGAACAGCTTCTTTCTTAAAAGCATCTAAATCTTCGTCAACAAAGTGATTTGAACAAATTCTGTCATTATTAACATTGAATGTATCTTCGCGTTTACACAGATGCCTCCACTTTGCTTTTGATTTCTCGTCTTTGGGAAAGCCAAAAAACTTGAAATTGTTTTTAGAACGATTGTTCGTATTATAACCGTATACAGCACACCTCATTTTAACAAATTTTTGCTGTCAAAAATATAAAAACTAGCACAAACTTATCAAGATGCCTTCAGAACAAACTCCTCGGATGACAAAAGTGGGCACAAGCTAACGTCACAGTCATGGCGCCCGGCTGCGCGATATCATACCTTCTATTTGTATACCGTGACTGGTCACGTATGATATGATAAGGTATGATATCGCGCAGCCGGGCGCTATGACTGTGACGTCAGCTTTGCCCACTTCTTTGTCATCCGAGGAGTTTTCTGAAGGCATCTTGATAAGTTTGTGCTAGTTTTTATATTTTTGACAGCAAAAATTTGTTAAAATGAGGTGTGTTGTATACGGTTATAATACGAACAATCGTTCTAAAAACAATTTCAAGTTTTTGGCTTTCCCAAAGACGAGAAATCAAAAGCAAAGTGGAAGGCATCTGTGTAAACGCGAAGATACATTCAATGTTAATAATGACAGAATTTGTTCAAATCACTTTGTTGACGAAGATTTAGATTTTTAGAAGAAGCTGTTCCATCAAAAAACCTTCCCAATAGAGAAAAAATCCGAGGTCTAAGAGAAGGGTTTATACTTTGGGGTTGATGCACCCTTTTCGGCCCGGAAATTTCAGCCTATAGGCTGGTTAGCTAATTGTAAAATAAGCCATTACGTAAATTTACCCGAATCTTCAAATGTGGCTGGAGTAATTTTAATACTTCTAGGGTTGATGCACCCTTATTCCGGCCCGGGAAATGATTTCATCCCATAGGCTGGTTAGCTAACTGTAAAATAAAGCCATTTACGTGAAAAAATTTACCCGACAGCTTCAAATGTGGCTGGAGTAATTTATTACTTCTAAGGGTTGATGCACCCTTATTACGGCCCGGGAAATGATTTCAGCCCATAGGCTGGTTAGATAACTGTAAAATAAAGCCATTTACGTGAAAAAATTTACCCGACATCTTCAGATGTGGCTGGAGTAATTTTATAATACTTCAAGGGGGTTGATGCACCCTTATTACGGCCCGGGAAATGATTTCAGCCTACAGGCTGGTTAGCTAACTGTAAAATAAAGCCATTTACGTGAAAAAAATTTACCCGACATCTTCAGATGTGGCTGGAGTAATTTTAACACTTCTAGGGGTTGATGCACCCTTATTACGGCCCGGAAATGATTTCAGCCTGCAGGCTGGTTAGATAAATGTAAAATAAAGCCATTTACGTGAAAAATTTACCAGACATCTTCAAATGTGGCTGGAGTAATTTTATTACTTCTAAGGGTTGATGCACCCTTATTACGGCCCGGGAAATGATTTCAGCCCACAGACTGGTTATCTAACTGTAAAATAAAGCCATTTACGTGAAAAAATTTACCCGACATCTTCAGATGTGGCTGGAGTAGAAAAACGAGCGACCCACCATTCGATTCCTCGTTTAAAGACGCATCTATCCACGTGCGGCACGGCGTCTTCCGTGTCGACGGTGGTCCGTGGGAAAATCGGAAAGAGCTGTGTGTCCGCCGACTTGACACTCTCGACGGCGCTAGACCGAAAACCGTGAGTCGCACGACGTTGACGACGACGCCATTCGATTTTTCGCGCCAAACTTAGGGTCGGGCACGAGCGTTTTTCCGAAAAAATCGATCGTCTTCGGTGTGAAAATCGCCGCCGAATAACCGCAATGCCGTACGAGGTTCTGTCGACACTCGCGAAAACAACATCCCTCCAGTTAGTTGTCGCGTATATCTCCGCTGCCCGTCGTCGTAGAAAAACGAGTGACCCACCATTCGATTCCTCGTTTAAAGACGCATATATCCACGTGCGGCACGGCGTCTTCCGTGTCGACGGTGGTCCGTGGGAAAATCGGAAAGAGCTGTGTGTCCGCCGACTTGACACTCTCGACGGCGCTAGACCGAAAACCGTGAGTCGCACGACGTTGACGACGACGCCATTCGATTTTTCGCGCCAAACTTAGGGTCGGGCACGAGCGTTTTTCCGAAAAATCGATCGTCTTCGGTGTGAAAATCGCCGCCGAATAACCGCAATGCCGTACGAGGTTCTGTCGACACTCGCGAAAACAACATCCCTCCAGTCCGTCGCGTATATCTCCTCTGCCCGTCGTCGTAGAAAAACGAGCGACCCACCATTCGATTCCTCGTTTAAAGACGCATCTATCCACGTGCGGCACGGCGTCTTCCGTGTCGACGGTGGTCCGTGGGAAAATCGGGAAGAGCTGTGTGTCCGCCGACTTGACACTCTCGACGGCGCTAGACCGAAAACCGTGAGTCGCACGACGTTGACGACGACGCCATTCGATTTTTCGCGCCAAACTTAGGGTCGGGCACGAGCGTTTTTCCGAAAAATCGATCGTCTTCGGTGTGAAAATCGCCGCCGAATAACCGCAATGCCGTACAAGGTTCTGTCGACACTCGCAAAAACAACATCCCTCCAGTCCTGTCGCGTATATCTCCTCTGCCCGTCGTCATAGAAAAACGAGCGACCCACCATTCGATTCCTCGTTTAAAGACGCATCTATCCAAGTGCGGCACGGCGTCTTCCGTGTCGACGGTGGTCCGTGGGAAAATCGGAAAGAGCTGTGTGTCCGCCGACTTGACACTCTCGACGGCGCTAGACCGAAAACCGTGAGTCGCACGACGTTGACGACGACGCCATTCGATTTTTCGCGCCAAACTTAGGGTCGGGCACGAGCGTTTTTCCGAAAAATCGATCGTCTTCGGTGTGAAAATCGCCGCCGAATAACCGCAATGCCGTACGAGGTTCTGTCGACACTCGCGAAAACAACATCCCTCCAGTCCGTCGCGTATATCTCCGCTGCCCGTCGTCGTAGAAAAACGAGCGACCCACCATTCGATTCCTCGTTTAAAGACGCATCTATCCACGTGCGGCACGGCGTCTTCCGTGTCGACGGTGGTCCGTGGGAAAATCGGAAAGAGCTGTGTGTCCGCCGACTTGACACTCTCGACGGCGCTAGACCGAAAACCGTGAGTCGCACGACGTTGACGACGACGCCATTCGATTTTTCGCGCCAAACTTAGGGTCGGGCACGAGCGTTTTTCCGAAAAAATCGATCGTCTTCGGTGTGAAAATCGCCGCCGAATAACCGCAATGCCGTACGAGGTTCTGTCGACACTCGCGAAAACAACATCCCTCCAGTCTGTCGCGTATATCTCCGCTGCCCGTCGTCGTAGAAAAACGAGCGACCCACCATTCGATTCCTCGTTTAAAGACGCATCTATCCACGTGCGGCACGGCGTCTTCCGTGTCGACGGTGGTCCGTGGGAAAATCGGAAAGAGCTGTGTGTCCGCCGACTTGACACTCTCGACGGCGCTAGACCGAAAACCGTGAGTCGCACGACGTTGACGACGACGCCATTCGATTTTTCGCGCCAAACTTAGGGTCGGGCACGAGCGTTTTTCCGAAAAATCGATCGTCTTCGGTGTGAAAATCGCCGCCGAATAACCGCAATGCCGTACGAGGTTCTGTCGACACTCGCGAAAACAACATCCCTCCAGTCTGTCGCGTATATCTCCTCTGCCCGTCGTCGTAGAAAAACGAGCGACCCACCATTCGATTCCTCGTTTAAAGACGCATCTATCCACGTGCGGCACGGCGTCTTCCGTGTCGACGGTGGTCCGTGGGAAAATCGGAAAGAGCTGTGTGTCCGCCGACTTGACACTCTCGACGGCGCTAGACCGAAAACCGTGAGTCGCACGACGTTGACGACGACGCCATTCGATTTTTCGCGCCAAACTTAGGGTCGGGCACGAGCGTTTTCCGAAAAATCGATCGTCTTCGGTGTGAAAATCGCCGCCGAATAACCGCAATGCCGTACGAGGTTCTGTCGACACTCGCGAAAACAACATCCCTCCAGTCCGTCGCGTATATCTCCGCTGCCCGTCGTCGTAGAAAAACGAGCGACCCACCATTCGATTCCTCGTTTAAAGACGCATCTATCCACGTGCGGCACGGCGTCTTCCGTGTCGACGGTGGTCCGTGGGAAAATCGGAAAGAGCTGTGTGTCCGCCGACTTGACACTCTCGACGGCGCTAGACCGAAAACCGTGAGTCGCACGACGTTGACGACGACGCCATTCGATTTTTCGCGCCAAACTTAGGGTCGGGCACGAGCGTTTTTCCGAAAAAATCGATCGTCTTCGGTGTGAAAATCGCCGCCGAATAACCGCAATGCCGTACGAGGTTCTGTCGACACTCGCGAAAACAACATCCCTCCAGTCCGTCGCGTATATCTCCGCTGCCCGTCGTCGTAGAAAAACGAGCGACCCACCATTCGATTCCTCGTTTAAAGACGCATCTATCCACGTGCGGCACGGCGTCTTCCGTGTCGACGGTGGTCCGTGGGAAAATCGGAAAGAGCTGTGTGTCCGCCGACTTGACACTCTCGACGGCGCTAGACCGAAAACCGTGAGTCGCACGACGTTGACGACGACGCCATTCGATTTTTCGCGCCAAACTTAGGGTCGGGCACGAGCGTTTTTCCGAAAAATCGATCGTCTTCGGTGTGAAAATCGCCGCCGAATAACCGCAATGCCGTACAAGGTTCTGTCGACACTCGCAAAAACAACATCCCTCCAGTCTGTCGCGTATATCTCCTCTGCCCGTCGTCATAGAAAAACGAGCGACCCACCATTCGATTCCTCGTTTAAAGACGCATCTATCCACGTGCGGCACGGCGTCTTCCGTGTCGACGGTGGTCCGTGGGAAAATCGGAAAGAGCTGTGTGTCCGCCGACTTGACACTCTCGACGGCGCTAGACCGAAAACCGTGAGTCGCACGACGTTGACGACGACGCCATTCGATTTTTCGCGCCAAACTTAGGGTCGGGCACGAGCGTTTTTCCGAAAAAATCGATCGTCTTCGGTGTGAAAATCGCCGCCGAATAACCGCAATGCCGTACGAGGTTCTGTCGACACTCGCGAAAACAACATCCCTCCAGTCCGTCGCGTATATCTCCGCTGCCCGTCGTCGTAGAAAAACGAGCGACCCACCATTCGATTCCTCGTTTAAAGACGCATCTATCCACGTGCGGCACGGCGTCTTCCGTGTCGACAGTGGTCCGTGGGAAAATCGGAAAGAGCTGTGTGTCCGCCGACTTGACACTCTCGACGGCGCTAGACCGAAAACCGTGAGTCGCACGACGTTGACGACGACGCCATTCGATTTTTCGCGCCAAACTTAGGGTCGGGCACGAGCGTTTTTCCGAAAAATCGATCGTCTTCGGTGTGAAAATCGCCGCCGAATAACCGCAATGCCGTACGAGGTTCTGTCGACACTCGCGAAAACAACATCCCTCCAGTCTGTCGCGTATATCTCCGCTGCCCGTCGTCGTAGAAAAACGAGCGACCCACCATTCGATTCCTCGTTTAAAGACGCATCTATCCACGTGCGGCACGGCGTCTTCCGTGTCGACGGTGGTCCGTGGGAAAATCGGAAAGAGCTGTGTGTCCGCCGACTTGACACTCTCGACGGCGCTAGACCGAAAACCGTGAGTCGCACGACGTTGACGACGACGCCATTCGATTTTTCGCGCCAAACTTAGGGTCGGGCACGAGCGTTTTTCCGAAAAATCGATCGTCTTCGGTGTGAAAATCGCCGCCGAATAACCGCAATGCCGTACAAGGTTCTGTCGACACTCGCGAAAACAACATCCCTCCAGTCTGTCGCGTATATCTCCTCTGCCCGTCGTCGTAGAAAAACGAGCGACCCACCATTCGATTCCTCGTTTAAAGACGCATCTATCCACGTGCGGCACGGCGTCTTCCGTGTCGACGGTGGTCCGTGGGAAAATCGGAAAGAGCTGTGTGTCCGCCGACTTGACACTCTCGACGGCGCTAGACCGAAAACCGTGAGTCGCACGACGTTGACGACGACGCCATTCGATTTTTCGCGCCAAACTTAGGGTCGGGCACGAGCGTTTTTCCGAAAAAATCGATCGTCTTCGGTGTGAAAATCGCCGCCGAATAACCGCAATGCCGTACGAAGTTCTGTCGACACTCGCGAAAACAACATCCCTCCAGTCTGTCGCGTATATCTCCTCTGCCCGTCGTCGTAGAAAAACGAGCGACCCACCATTCGATTCCTCGTTTAAAGACGCATCTATCCACGTGCGGCACGGCGTCTTCCGTGTCGACGGTGGTCCGTGGGAAAATCGGAAAGAGCTGTGTGTCCGCCGACTTGACACTCTCGACGGCGCTAGACCGAAAACCGTGAGTCGTACGACGTTGACGACGACGCCATTCGATTTTTCGCGCCAAACTTAGGGTCGGGCACGAGCGTTTTTCCGAAAAATCGATCGTCTTCGGTGTGAAAATCGCCACCGAATAACCGCAATGCCGTACGAGGTTCTGTCGACACTCGCGAAAACAACATCCCTCCAGTCTGTCGCGTATATCTCCTCTGCCCGTCGTCGTAGAAAAACGAGCGACCCACCATTCGATTCCTCGTTTAAAGACGCATCTATCCACGTGCGGCACGGCGTCTTCCGTGTCGACAGTGGTCCGTGGGAAAATCGGAAAGAGCTGTGTGTCCGCCGACTTGACACTCTCGACGGCGCTAGACCGAAAACCGTGAGTCGCACGACGTTGACGACGACGCCATTCGATTTTTCGCGCCAAACTTAGGGTCGGGCACGAGCGTTTTCCGAAAAATCGATCGTTTTCCGAAAATCGCCGCCGAATAACCGCAATGCCGTACGAGGTTCTGTAGACACTCGCGAAAACAACATCCCTCCAGTCTGTCGCGTATATCTCCGCTGCCCGTCGTCGTAAAAAAACGAGCGACCCACCATTCGATTCCTCGTTTAAAGACGCATATATCCACGTGCGGCACGGCGTCTTCCGTGTCGACGGTGGTCCGTGGGAAAATCGGAAAGAGCTGTGTGTCCGCCGACTTGACACTCTCGACGGCGCTAGACCGAAAACCGTGAGTCGCACGACGTTGACGACTACGCCATTCGATTTTTCGCGCCAAACTTAGGGTCGGGCACGAGCGTTTTTCCGAAAAATCGATCGTCTTCGGTGTGAAAATCGCCGCCGAATAACCGCAATGCCGTACAAGGTTCTGTCGACACTCGCGAAAACAACATCCCTCCAGTCTGTCGCGTATATCTCCTCTGCCCGTCGTCGTGGAAAAACGAGCGACCCACCATTCGATTCCTCGTTTAAAGACGCATCTATCCACGTGCGGCACGGCGTCTTCCGTGTCGACGGTGGTCCGTGGTAAAATCGGAACGAGCTGTGTGTCCGCCGACTTGACACTCTCGACGGCGCTAGACCGAAAACCGTGAGTCGCACGACGTTGACGACGACGCCATTCGATTTTTCGCGCCAAACTTAGGGTCGGGCACGAGCGTTTTTCCGAAAAATCGATCGTCTTCGGTGTGAAAATCGCCGCCGAATAACCGCAATGCCGTACGAAGTTCTGTCGACACTCGCGAAAACAACATCCCTCCAGTCTGTCGCGTATATCTCCTCTGCCCGTCGTCGTAGAAAAACGAGCGACCCACCATTCGATTCCTCGTTTAAAGACGCATCTATCCACGTGCGGCACGGCGTCTTCCGTGTCGACGGTGGTCCGTGGGAAAATCGGAAAGAGCTGTGTGTCCGCCGACTTGACACTCTCGACGGCGCTAGACCGAAAACCGTGAGTCGTACGACGTTGACGACGACGCCATTCGATTTTTCGCGCCAAACTTAGGGTCGGGCACGAGCGTTTTTCCGAAAAATCGATCGTCTTCGGTGTGAAAATCGCCGCCGAATAACCGCAATGCCGTACGAGGTTCTGTCGACACTCGCGAAAACAACATCCCTCCAGTCTGTCGCGTATATCTCCTCTGCCCGTCGTCGTAGAAAAACGAGCGACCCACCATTCGATTCCTCGTTTAAAGACGCATCTATCCACGTGCGGCACGGCGTCTTCCGTGTCGACGGTGGTCCGTGGGAAAATCGGAAAGAGCTGTGTGTCCGCCGACTTGACACTCTCGACGGCGCTAGACCGAAAACCGTGAGTCGCACGACGTTGACGACTACGCCATTCGATTTTTCGCGCCAAACTTAGGGTCGGGCACGAGCGTTTTTCCAAAAAATCGATCGTCTTCGGTGTGAAAATCGCCGCCGAATAACCGCAATGCCGTACGAGGTTCTGTCGACACTCGCGAAAACAACATCCCTCCAGTCTGTCGCGTATATCTCCTCTGCCCGTCGTCGTAGAAAAACGAGCGACCCACCATTCGATTCCTCGTTTAAAGACGCATCTATCCACGTGCGGCACGGCGTCTTCCGTGTCGATGGTGGTCCGTGGGAAAATCGGAAAGAGCTGTGTGTCCTCCGACTTGACACTCTCGACGGCGCTAAAACGAAAAAACGGGGGGGGAACTTGACGACGACGCCATTCGATTTTTCGCGCCAAACTTAGGGTCGGGCACGAGCGTTTTTCCGAAAAATCGATCGTCTTCGGTGTGAAAATCGCCGCCGAATAACCGCAATGCCGTACGAGGTTCTGTCGACACTCGCGAAAACAACATCCCTCCAGTCTGTCGCGTATATCTCCTCTCCCCGTCGTCGTAGAAAAACGAGCGACCCACCATTCGATTCCTCGTTTAAAGACGCATATATCCACGTGCGGCACGGCGTCTTCCGTGTCGACGGTGGTCCGTGGGAAAATCGGAAAGAGCTGTGTGTCCGCCGACTTGACACTCTCGACGGCGCTAGACCGAAAACCGTGAGTCGCACGACGTTGACGACGACGCCATTCGATTTTTCGCGCCAAACTTAGGGTCGGACACGAGCGTTTTTCCGAAAAATCGATCGTCTTCGGTGTGAAAATCGCCGCCGAATATCCGCAATGCCGTACGAGGTTCTGTCGACACTCGCGAAAACAACATCCCTCCAGTCTGTCGCGTATATCTCCTCTGCCCGTCGTCGTAGAAAAACGAGCGACCCACCATTCGATTCCTCGTTTAAAGACGCATCTATCCACGTGCGGCACGGCGTCTTCCGTGTCGACGGTGGTCCGTGGTAAAATCGGAACGAGCTTGTGTCCGCCGACTTACACTCTCGACGGCGCTAACCAACCTAGCGCACGACGTGACGACGCCCATTCGATTTTCGCGCCAAACAGGGTCGGGCACGAGCGTTTTTCCGAAAAATCGATCGTCTTCGGTGTGAAAATCGCCGCCGAATAACCGCAAGCCGTACGAGGTTCTGTCGACACTCGCGAAAACAACATCCCTCCAGTCTGTCGCGTATATCTCCTCTGCCCGTCGTCGTAGAAAAACGAGCGACCCACCATTCGATTCCTCGTTTAAAGACGCATCTATCCACGTGCGGCACGGCGTCTTCCGTGTCGACGGTGGTCCGTGGGAAAATCGGAAAGAGCTGTGTGTCCGCCGACTTGACACTCTCGACGGCGCTAGACCGAAAACCGTGAGTCGCACGACGTTGACGACGACGCCATTCGATTTTTCGCGCCAAACTTAGGGTCGGACACGAGCGTTTTTCCGAAAAATCGATCGTCTTCGGTGTGAAAATCGCCGCCGAATATCCGCAATGCCGTACGAGGTTCTGTCGACACTCGCGAAAACAACATCCCTCCAGTCTGTCGCGTATATCTCCTCTGCCCGTCGTCGTAGAAAAACGAGCGACCCACCATTCGATTCCTCGTTTAAAGACGCATCTATCCACGTGCGGCACGGCGTCTTCCGTGTCGACGATGGTCCGTGGTAAAATCGGAACGAGCTGTGTGTCCGCCGACTTGACACTCTCGACGGCGCTAGACCGAAAACCGTGAGTCGCACGACGTTGACGACGACGCCATTCGATTTTTCGCGCCAAACTTAGGGTCGGGCACGAGCGTTTTTCCGAAAAATCGATCGTCTTCGGTGTGAAAATCGCCGCCGAATAACCGCAATGCCGTACGAGGTTCTGTCGACACTCGCGAAAACAACATCCCTCCAGTCTGTCGCGTATATCTCCTCTGCCCGTCGTCGTAGAAAAACGAGCGACCCACCATTCGATTCCTCGTTTAAAGACGCATCTATCCACGTGCGGCACGGCGTCTTCCGTGTCGACGGTGGTCCGTGGGAAAATCGGAAAGAGCTGTGTGTCCGCCGACTTGACACTCTCGACGGCGCTAGACCGAAAACCGTGAGTCGCACGACGTTGACGACGACGCCATTCGATTTTTCGCGCCAAACTTAGGGTCGGGCACGAGCGTTTTTCCGAAAAATCGATCGTCTTCGGTGTGAAAATCGCCGCCGAATAACCGCAATGCCGTACGAGGTTCTGTCGACACTCGCGAAAACAACATCCCTCCAGTCTGTCGCGTATATATCCTCTGCCCGTCGTCGTAGAAAAACGAGCGACCCACCATTCGATTCCTCGTTTAAAGACGCATATATCCACGTGCGGCACGGCGTCTTCCGTGTCGACGGTGGTCCGTGGGAAAATCGGAAAGAGCTGTGTGTCCGCCGACTTGACACTCTCGACGGCGCTAGACCGAAAACCGTGAGTCGCACGACGTTGACGACGACGCCATTCGATTTTTCGCGCCAAACTTAGGGTCGGACACGAGCGTTTTTCCGAAAAAATCGATCGTCTTCGGTGTGAAAATCGCCGCCGAATATCCGCAATGCCGTACGAGGTTCTGTCGACACTCGCGAAAACAACATCCCTCCAGTCTGTCGCGTATATCTCCTCTGCCCGTCGTTGTAGAAAAACGAGCGACCCACCATTCGATTCCTCGTTTAAAGACGCATCTATCCACGTGCGGCACGGCGTCTTCCGTGTCGACGGTGGTCCGTGGGAAAATCGGAAAGAGCTGTGTGTCCGCCGACTTGACACTCTCGACGGCGCTAGACCGAAAACCGTGAGTCGCACGACGTTGACGACGACGCCATTCGATTTTTCGCACCAAACTTAGGGTGGACGAGCGTTTTTCCGAAAAATCGATCGTCTTCGGTGTGAAAATCGCCGCCGAATAACCGCAATGCCGTACGAGGTTCTGTCGACACTCGCGAAAACAACATCCCTCCAGTCCGTCGCGTATATCTCCGCTGCCCGTCGTCGTAGAAAAACGAGCGACCCACCATTCGATTCCTCGTTTAAAGACGCATCTATCCACGTGCGGCACGGCACCGGTGTGAAAACAGCCACGGTCGTCCATCCACAGATTTAATAATACAATTATCTCACAATTTTATCATTCCAAAAATTATTTTCCACGACGGTGTGCTATTTTATGACATTTAGTAATGCTGGCAATTACACAAAAAAAATGGGAGGGAGGAAACTACCCTTAAATTTTAAAATCCACATCTTATACAAATGCAGATGTCGATTAAATTTTTTTCACGCAAATTGCTTAATTATGATGTTGTAAAACCCGCCCACCCTTTAAAATCATTTCCCGGGCCGTAATAATGGTGCATCAACCCCTAGAAGTAATAAAATTACTCCAGCCACATTTGAAGATGTCGGGTAAATTTTTTCACGTAAATTTCTTTATTTTACAGTTAGCTAACCAGCCCGTGGGCTCAAATCATTTCCCGGGCCGTAATAAGGGTGCATCAACCCCTAGAAGTATTAAAATTACTCCAACCACATTTGAAGATGTCGGGTAAATTTTTTCACGTAAATGGATTTATTTTACAATTAGCTAACCAGCCTATAGGCTGAAATCATTTCCCGGGCCGTAATAAGGGTGCATCAACCCCTAGACGTATTAAAATTACTCCAGCCACATTTGAAGATGTCGGGTAAATTTTTTCGCTTAAATGGCTTTATTTTACAGTTAGCTAACCAGCCTGTGGGCTCAAATCATTTCCCGGGCCGTAATAAGGGTGCATCAACCCCTAAAAGTATTAAAATTACTCCAGCCACATTTGAAGATGTCGGGTAAATTTTTTCACGTAAATGGCTTTATTTTACAGTTAGCTAACCAGCCTGTGGGCTCAAATCATTTCCCGGGCCGTAATAAGGGTGCATCAACCCCTAGAAGTATTAAAATTACTCCAGCCACATTTGAAGATGTCGGGTAAATTTTTTCACGTAAATGGCTTTATTTTACAGTTAGCTAACCAGCCTGTGGGCTGATATCATTTCCCGGGCCGTAATAAGGGTGCATCAACCCCTAGAAGTAATAAAATTACTCCAGCCACATTTGAAGATGTCGGGTAAATTTTTTCACGTAAATGGCTTTATTTTACAGTTAGCTAACCAGCCTGTGGGCTCAAATCATTTCCGGGCCGTAATAAGGGTGCATCAACCCCTAGAAGTATTAAAATTACTCCAACCACATTTGAAGATGTCGGGTAAAATTTTTTCACGTAAATGGCTTTATTTTACAATTAGCTAACCAGCCTATAGGCTGAAATCATTTCCCGGGCCGTAATAAGGGTGCATCAACCCCTAGACATATTAAAATTACTCCAGCCACATTTGAAGATGTCGGGTAAATTTTTTCACGTAAATGGCTTTATTTTACAATTAGCTAACCAGCCTATAGGCTGAAATCATTTCCCGGGCCGTAATAAGGGTGCATCAACCCCTAGAAGTATTAAACCCGTTGTACTCTATCAGACTTGCTCGGATTTTTTCTCTATTGGGAAGGTTTTTTGATGGAACAGATTCTTTCTTAAAAGATCTAAATCTTCGTCAACAAAGTGATTTGAACAAATTCTGTCATTATTAGCATTGAATGTATCTTCGCGTTTACACAGATGCCTCCACTTTGCTTTTGATTTCTCGTCTTTGGGAAAGCCAAAAAACTTGAAATTGTTTTTAGTACGATTGTTCGTATTATAACCGTATACAGCACACCTCATTTTAACAAATTTTTGCTGTCAAAAATATAAAAACTAGCACAAACTTATCAAGATGCCTTCAGAACAAACTACTCGGATGACAAAAGTGGGCACAAGCTGACGTCACAGTCATGGCGCCCGGCTGCGCGATATCATACCTTCTATTTGTATACCGTGACTGGTCACGTATGATATGATAAGGTATGATATCGCGCAGCCGGGCGCCATGACTGTGACGTCAGCTTGTGCCCACTTTTGTCATCCGAGGAGTTTGTTCTGAAGGCATCTTGATAAGTTTGTGCTAGTTTTTATATTTTTGACAGCAAAAATTTGTTAAAATGAGGTGTGCTGTATACGGTTATAATACGAACAATCGTTCTAAAAACAATTTCAAGTTTTTTGGCTTTCCCAAAGACGAGAAATCAAAAGCAAAGTGGAGGCATCTGTGTAAACGCGAAGATACATTCAATGTTAATAATGACAGAATTTGTTCAAATCACTTTGTTGACGAAGATTTAGATCTTTTAAGAAAGAAGCTGTTCCATCAAAAAAACCTTCCCAATAGAGAAAAAAATCCGAGCAAGTCTGATAGAGTACAACGGGTTTAATACTTCTAGGGGTTGATGCACCCTTATTACGGCCTGGAAATGATTTCAGCCCACAGGCTGGTTAGCTAACTGTAAAATAAAGTCATTTACGTGAAAAAAATTTACCCGACATCTTCAGATGTGGCTGGAGTAATTTTAATACTTCTAGGGGTTGATGCACCCTTATTACGGCCCGGAAATGATTTCAGCCTACAGGCTGGTTAGCTAACTGTAATATAAAGCCATTTACGTGAAAAAAATGACCCGACATCTTCAAATGTGGCTGGAGTAATTTTATTACTTCTAGGGGTTGATGCACCCTTATTACGGCCCGGGAAATAATTTCAATATGTGGGCGGATTTTACAACATCATAATTAAGCAATTTACGTGAAAAAATTTAATCGACATCTGCATTTGTATAAGATGTGGCTTTTAAAATTTTAAGGGTAGTTTCCACCCTCCCATTTTTTTGTGGGACTGCCAGCATTACTAAATGTCGTAAAATAGCAAACCGTCGTGGAAAATAATTTCTGGAATGATAAAATTGTGAAATAATTGTATTTTTAAATCTGTGGATGGACGACCGTGGCTGTTTTCACACCGGTTTATTTTTTCCAGCAATTTTAAACACTTTAATTTAATGCTGACTAATAAATTTATATCTGTATTTTTTTTTAAATATTTCCAAACTAGCTTTCTAAGAACGTCACGAACTAACAGTTTACTGAAGTATGAAGTATACTTGTATAGTGAACTTAGCAATTTTAGAAAATATATCTGACAACCTTGCTTTTTTCTACCTATTTTCAATTTAGAATGGAAATAGAGTATCCTGGACTGACTATGGGCAAAGTGTCGATCATGGGTCAAACCAGTATACTGACTTTCTGGCCTGGAACGTAAGGTATGTTTTGGAATAAGGCATTTTGTATAAAAAAGCATAAAAACAGTGTTTTGGAATAAGGCGAGTTAATTTAATGCGCTTCTAGTTTTGTCATAGGAGACTGAAATTTTGCACAGAGTATTATTACTGATGACAATACAATAATCTATGGTTAATTTTAAACCTGGATGGACAGGTTGCGGATGATGGGTATACTCCGGGGTCATCTCCGAGGAATTAGGTCAAATTTCTTAGAGATGGCTTTAGCAGTCGTATTTGTGGTTCAGAATGATATTCAGAACCTAGACATCCAGCTCGCCGATGATGGGTAACCATGAGATCATCTCCCAGAAGCTGAGTAACCAGGTCGCTGATGACGGGTATACCTGGGGTCAATTTCGCAGATTGCTTTATCGTTTGTCTTTTATGTTCAACACGATGTCCTAGACTTGGACAAACAGTCGGCTGATGATTGATATACCTGTTAATCATAGCATTCCATCGATGACGTGGCAGTGGATGATTTGGTAATTATTACCAAAAAGAAAAATGAAAAAGAAAAGATAAAAAGGAACTACACAGTCTCTACGTACGCATCGTTAGTTCTCGGTAAAATAAGGAGATAATGTACAGTGTGTAACAGGGGCTTCATCATTGCTTTATAGGTCAATAATAATAAATAGATGTCTAAGAAACTCTGAGCTTCAGAGGTCAGATATCCAGTTCATCGGTACTGTCCCAGACGTTGAAAACCGCTACCAAATTTTGCTCTGAACAAAATTTCAGCCCTCTGGGACATCTGGCAGAGAGTTAAATTAAGTTTTTTTTTAGCCAGTATACTGGCTTTCCTTTACTCTAAAGGTAAATTAAATAATAGCAAAAAACTGTGATCCCGATCTTCCTGGGGATGGTTTTTGAGCTGAAATGTGAGTTCCACCCATGACTCAGGTGGGAACTTTTCGGGAACTCTTTTCTCACCCCACCGATACCGAGTATCAAGAAGCACTAAAATGTTCAATTTGCGTTTATACATATGTATATGACATATCCCCTTTGTAATCCAGAATCATATGCGCTTGTTTCCTCGTATACTATCAGATACATCTCGGAAGTCTGTTTACGTCAAGTTAGTATGTAGATGTCACCTGATATCGGTTCTACGAAATTCCAAGATATTCAGATATCTTGTGTTGGTGACATTATATATTTTTGTTTACCTAATTCGTTACATATCGTTTTGAAGTTGTTGACTTGTGTCGACTTTGTTTAACTATCTGAATTTATATTGAATCATTTTTTTTAAATCGCGCATATGTGAATTTTGCTAATAAACGCCACTCCCAATAAACATTTTAACTCGGTGAGCATACGTAGGTACATATTTAAAATTCATTTTAAATTTTTGAATTTAAAATTTTCAATTTTTAAAATTCAGGGTAAAATCGCTGGACCAACGTTTTGTCTTAATAACCTTTTCCAATATGTTTATCAGATAATCGGCTTTTCGAATTTTTTGTTTACCTAATTGTATTTTGGGATATTGTAGTTTTTTTTTCATTTAATTTTCGGTGATTTACTCCCCTAAAATTTTGTGAAAATCGAAGAGGGGCAATTATTAATTATTAACAATTAGTACTGTAAATGTCAAATGTCATTTTGGTAGTGGAAAACTTTTGTTTTTATTTTTATATTCACCATACTGCTGCGATACTGCTGATCTAAGTACTTAAAAAAGTATCTGATATTATTCATAAAACATAATATCTTTAAAAATATACTGATACATTTTCATTTTATTCAAGATCGAATAATTTCATATCAGCTTTTGTCTGTTTTTTAAGGAAAACTCATTTAGTTCAAATGGAACCTAGTGGGCCACCCCTGTTTTAAATTGTTCATTTAAGAAGGATTTAAACGATGTATAGTCCATCTATTCTGAATTGAAAATGATAAATACGCCTGGGGAACAAAAAAAGCGGGGCAACTTTATGATTCCATGGGTGTGCTCGAATAATAACTTTTAGGGATAGGTAATAATAAGTAATTAACGTCGCTTTTAGGCATTCATATATGTTTAAAATAATACGCTGACTTTGACAATGTAAGTCTTTATTTTTAAATTCATCGTACTCGACCGTTTCGGCATTTTCGCTGGTTATATCTGAAGCTACGTTATTTTCATCCGTGTGGAAAGGCCTCCAGAAAGCCATGTTTATGAAAGAGGTGTTGATTAAAAATATCGATTTTTTAATGATTGAATTATGACGCAAATTAAATAAAAGTTTGTATAATTTAAACCTTTTAAAAACCCACTTCGCCGTTATTTTACGCGCACAGAATATAAGACATCAAAACAACGTTTTTTTGTATACAGTCGGTCAAAGATAGCGTGGTTATAACCCGTGTTTTACCGCCAACGTAATCAACTGTGTCGACGGGATCAACTGTCTAGTGGCATATTTCCCCCTACCAAAGTAGCGACAATGACCAATGGAGTGTAGATTCGGCCCCCCTTCTTACGTGACAGGCCTCGTCAAGTCAACGTGGACTACGATACGGCATATACGGGTAACAGATCAGTATAGAAACGCGTATTTAGTTCCATACAAAGTGTTTGTAAACTGATATATCCTTATCCTACCTCGTATAAGTACCTATTTTCAATTTAGAATGGAAATTCTATACATACTATCATTATTACCTTTGAAGTAAATGTTGGAAATTTAAAGAAAATTTTTTAAGGAAAAAAAATTGAAAAAAAGTCTCCTCCACCAAAACGAGATTTGACACTTGGGTTGCACGTATTCTGACGCGTAGAATCCAAGTATGTAAATACAGGGTACCCCATTTAAAAAATTATTTAGTGCCATTTTCGGCGATATAGGAAGTCGGCCATCTTGGATTTTTTCGTCACTTGGTTGGAAGTTAATTCTAGGATAAACGTTCCAGATTTGGAAAAAATCCTGGAAAATTTCGTATTTTCAACTATACTGGGTGTCCCCGGATTGAGTTACCTGTAGGTGAAATGGACAATAAATTTAATTTTTCGACAGAAAGTCATTCTTCATAAAAAGTTTTGCTTCTCTTGAAACGTCCAGAAAGTTTGTTGTTTGTTCAATTTAACGCACAGGGTGTTCAAAAATAGCAAAAATTAAATAATAATGAAGAGTAAAACGCCATGTAAACAAGTTATTAAAAAACATTGTTTGCAATTAAATACTCAAATATGAAAATATGGCCTACTAGTCAATATTAAGTATTTTGAAGATATTCCGCAATTTTTATCATTGTTATACGTTTGAAGTATAGCCATTTTCCTTAAAAAAAATGTGTTTACTAAAGGTGCAGACATAATGAGAAATCATAAACCCCAAAATCATTATTTAAACATTTATTTTGAAGAAATTATGATTTAATAAACAAATTCAACAATTATTTTGAAAAAACAGCAAAATTATTATTCACGCACCATAACTATTCTACATGCAGGCCTCCAAGTTCAACACTTCTCTCCAGTCTCGTTCTAAAAGATGTGTATGTTGAGTGGACCATTTCTTGATTTACTTGGACCACTGCTTGAATGATCCGGGTCTTGAGTAAATCGATATTGTGTTCTATCGGCTGTCTATAAACTATTTCCTGTATATCAACAAATATCCCCAAAGGAAAAAGTCAAGTGGCGCCAAGTCAGGGGACCTTGCTGGCCAACAAATAGGTCCATATCTTCCGATCCACTTCTCTCCAAATTGTTTGTTAAGCCAACTGTAGACCTAAATTGTTGAATGGGCATCCGTCCTCTTGAAAATACGTTTTTTTTTCTATATTCTAAATTCTCCTCGTCTAATTCTGTCCAGAAAAATGTGTTTAGCATCTCCAAGTATGAATTTTGATTTAAATTTTCTTTAAACAAATACGGACCAGTTATTCGACTGAAAATTACACATCAAACATTCACTTTTTTGAAATTTTGACTTCTAAAAGTAACTGAAAAAAGACGGATTTTCTTGTGCCCAAAAACGACAATTCTGCGACGATACCACTCCATTGGTAGCAAAAGTGCTTTCATCGGAAAAAATTATACTCTTGTGAAAATGCATATCTACAGTAAGCCTCGCTCCTATCTAACAGAAATCCAATCGACGTGCATCATCACCAACTTCCAACGTGTGCATTATTTTCGGTTTGAAAGCTTTAAACTTATTTTCGGCAAAAAATCCTTGAATGTGTGTCTTGCTAATATCAATCTGTGCAGATCTCTTTCTTAGTGATAGTTTTGGATTTTCTTCGACTGAATTTAAAACCAGAATTTTTATTTAGGATATTTTTCATGAAACAATTCAATTGCATGACGATAATAAATATTACCGATACCATAACATTTAATAAGATACATTTTATGTTGTAAAGTAAGCATTATTTGGAATTAAAAATCAATAATTGAAATTTCAAGCACTTGGTCAACACAATGTCAAACAATAACAATTGCCTTATTGATGGCTTACTGGAATTTGAAATATTCTAATTAAGGACTTGAGAAGAAATAGTGTAAATACAACCTATTAACTACAGTGTTGATTGACTAAATGATTATTGCAGAATCGAGTGAATCGACTCTCAATTGCAAAAACCGGAAAATTTGAGTTTCGTTGAATACAGCGCCATCTGCCACGATTCGAAAAAAAATGTTTCAAATAAAAGTTACGTAGTTTTCAGCGTGGAATGCGAATCTGCAATCAAAAGCGGAGTTTCCTATTTAAAATGTTAAAGTTGCCACCTGCCCCACCTACAAGGGTTGGGGTGGGGAGATAATTTGATAGCTTTGGGATATCAGATCGGATATCAGATGCGTGTTTTTTCGTATTTTTCGAGATATTCAACCGTTTCCAGACTTTTTGGACACCCTGTATATTTAAAAAATAAAATTTGAATTTCGTTGAAAAATAAGAGTGTGACAGTCTTAAAAAAATTCCATATCCCCCCCCCTGCTAGACCCCGTATTTCAGCTTATTTACCCTGAATCCTCCGTACCCGCCTAGTTGAGCCTAGTAAATAATACACATTTTAGCGTCCGTCAGCCAAAACAACCTCTGCACACAGCGGTCGTTGTATCATTAATTTCCATCCATTGTTTACGTTATGTGTTTCAGCGAAATAAAATCGTGTTTTCTGCCTGCTATCCGCCTACGCGCTCATTAACATCAATTAATTGATTGTGTCGGATTAAGCTGAAATCGTGCGGGATGGAGAAAAAGTAACGTGCCACATTCCCAGCCGACGCAGGTAGATGGTTGCAGGTCGTTTGTGGCGATAATTGTTGTCGCATACGGAGTGCTTTGCGTGCCTGGATGCATGGGAGCGTTATTTAGGGAGGGTTTAATATCGCCAGTTTCAGCTGCGGCACGGCACGGCGAAGGGGTCCGGGCAGACGCAAGCCAACGCACGGTGGGTTAGAATCGGAAAATCCTGGCCAAAAATCGAGAAAGGTAGAAAATGTGTCAAACTATATCGAATTTCATGTTTTTTGGGTCGCTGATTTCAAATTTGTACTTTATATTTCAAAAAAAAGAAAACAAACAAAATGGCGACCCGAAAATAACCGCTTTTTGCGATAAAATCAACTTTTAAAAATCCAAATGAGAGTATTCATATTTTCTGTAAATAAGATTTCAATTTAATACTCTCCTTGATAGGGAAACAAAATGGCGCACCGGCAGCAACCGCATGTAACCATTTTTTCGCGATAAAAGGTACTTATTATGATCAAAATCAAAGCATTGATATTTTCTGCTATATAATTACAACTAAATCTCCTTACTGAAAAAAAAAACAGGTGGAGAACCGGAAGTAAAATTTTTTTAAAAAGCTACATATCGACGCTTAAGAAACAATACCTCTTATATCCAAAATGACAATTTTACAGGAGACACAAAAAACATATTAACTTACACAAATGTTTAAATTGAAATGACTGGTCTTTTGTTTTTATATAATTTGAATTAATAGTTTTGGACATGCCAGCTATTAGTGACAGTTGAGTATTAGTCTGTATATCGATTTAATTTAATAAACTCAAATTCATTAAAAATGGAGATACGAGGTATTGTTTCTTAAGCATCGATATTTTGATTCGAATAAGATTTTTTATATTTTTCATTAATAAGTTTCTAATCTAACTCCCTGAAGAAATGGAGGGCCAAAAGTAAGAACTTTTTGGAACCTACAATTGCACGCAACGTGTTTTCAGTTAAGTTACATTGGGTTCCTAAAATTATTTTGTGTTAAAAATTGATCACAGAGAACCTCAGTTAAGTTGGATTAGGTCAACTAGTATAAAATAAAATATATATATTTCACGGAACATTGAGACACCCTATATTTCTCCTTCCACTGGTCAATAGTGTACACCAGGTATATACATTTCCCCCCTTGGTTGGAACTTACTATTGTATTGGGGATGAACACTTGCTTTGACGCAGGTACATTTAGATTTGCCCTGAGAACGCTCTATTGGACACACATTTCTATTTTTGCATATTTCACTGAAATGAGCAGTTTCGAGCAGCCAATTTTTATGAATTTATTATTCCACTAATATTTCCCACATGTTGTTAGAACTCTGTAGATACAAACAATTTTCCTACTTTTCTCTCGCTACCTTAACATGCGAGTTTGTATTATAAGCGCAGAGTTAACATTTATTTTCCATAATAAGAAATACAAAAATTTTAATTTCAATGCATAGATAATATTTTACATCCCTTCAAGAGTAGCCTCCATTTTTTTAAGTCGGAAATACACCTTGTGGTAATAAAAATTCACAACACGCAAACGTTGAGTATTTCGGGACTGATTCTCGTACCGTTACGCACTCGAAGGTGGCCAACTCCGACTGAAGTAGAACGGCAGGTAAAAAACCTAGGTAGCTGTCGTTTCAGTATTACACGGAGGAAACCCTGCTTCACAAAGCTATATGAATTAAAACAGAATATAACGAACCTGGTTTTTCGATTTTTGGCCAGGATTTTCCGATTCTAACCCACTGTGCGGCGTGCTGTTTCCATACGACAGCAACATGTGCAAACAGTCAACAACGACAGTTGTAATACACTCACTTTTTTGAAAGTTGCTTAAGTTCTAATAATTTTTGTACTACAGTATTGATTTTTTTTGTTTCTGATGTGGAATTTTGAGCTTGTGGAATACTGCGTGTAATAAGCCCATGGTAAAGGTGATACGTTGATAATGTGAAAAGAAATTGCTAAAAAAAGTTAAATGGACATGTTTTCAATAAACCGTGAATAACTCCGAAAATATTAAATCCTTTTCAAAGTTTTTGGATTCGTATTAACCCGTTTCAGCTGAAAACGCCACTCCCGGTACATCGCTCTTCAGCGCCTCATAACTAATACTATTTGCGACAGAAAATTTTGACAGGGACATATTTTTGACACGTGACAAGTTTAAGACGTGCCCTTTCCGATGGTGTCCATGAAATTCCTCCAAAAAAAATATAAATCGTGAAAGAAAACAGGTTTTAAAAAAAACACGATTTTTTGCACATTTTTTTTTAAATCAAATTTTCAAGGAGTTTTCGGTCTGCAGTGGACCTGGAACCTCACTAACCGGTGGAATAAATGTTTGAACTTTAAGTATACGTGATTTAAAGATCGATTTTTTCCCTGATGCGTTCAAAATGGCGCCTGAACTGCAAAATTTTTGCGTAAGAATTCAATAATTTTTTATTGGAAAATGATGCACTTTTACAAAAAATTGTCAAGAATAAAAAGTTCTTAAAATCAATCAGTGAAGCACTAGCATTTTTTCAAAAATTTTTGAGCAATTTTTTGGATTTTGCAAATAGTCAATTTTTGCAGTGCAGCAAATTCTAGTGCATTCTTTGGATGATTTTAAAAACTTTTTATTCTTGACAATTTATAGTGAAAATGCATTGTTTTCGAGAAACATATTTGTAAATATCAAATTAGTATCGAAATTTAGAAATTTTTTTCTCGAAAAACAGTGCATTTTTACAATAAATTGTTATGAATAAAAAGTTGTTAAAATCTTTATATTCATTTTTTCAGAATTTTTTTAAGCATTTTTTAAATTTTGCAAAAATTGACTATTTGCAAAATCCAGTTGCTCAAAAATTTTTGAAAAAATTCTAGTGCATTCTTTGTGATTTTAAGAACTTTTTTAGAGAATTTTTTGTAAAAGTGCATCATTTTCCAATAAAAAATTCTTAAATTTTTACGTAAAAATTTTGCATTTCTGGCGCCATTTTGAACGCATAAGGGAAAAAAATCGATCTTCAAACCACGTATACTTAAAGTTCAAACATTCATTCCACCGGTTAGTGGGGTTCCAGGTCCATTCCAGACCGGAAACCCCTTGAAAATTTGATTAAAAAAAATTTGCAAAACCGTGTTTTTTTTTAAACCTGTTTTTTTCATAATTAATAATTTTTTGGCGGAATTTCATGGACACGGAGGTTAGGACCTCAATTAATATGTTTTGTGACAATCTACATAACCTCTATAAACAGTTTGATCATGATAAGGGTAAATATTGCGATAACATAATTGAGATTAACACCCTTCAAATAATAATGAGAGTATGACAGCAACTTATATTAATATTTAACATAACATGTTATCACAATAACATTTAAACTACACTAAAATTCATTTGCAGTAGTTATAACACTGCATGGACATTCGAATGATATTGTAAAACTTTTTTTACTTGGAAAAAGCGTTTATTGTTTAATTACAATTAATTTGATCACGTTAGTTACACAATTATCAACTTAAAATTGCACTCTAAATATCGCTGTCTAAATATCACCCGGTATATCACTTTGATCTTCGCTGGACTAAGTTCCAATTCAAAACTGCCTATTGGGGGCTCGCTGTCGGGCTTATATACACTATTCGTAGCCTCTGGAACAATCTTCTAGCTACTTTTGAATCGTCGAGAATCTCTGTATTGTTCTCGCTCCTTCTAGTATTTTCTCGGACGTTATCTTGTTGGCCCCAATTACGTTGATTGTAATAATCTCGTATAGGCAACCAACAATCCACCGATATTTTGCTGGTCGAATATGTCACAATATTTTATACGAGTTTTTAATACATACAATGCGAAAAAAGTATTTATAATTAAAGCATTTTCATATCCATCAATGAGCATATTAACGTCGTTAAAATGCACTGTTTTATTTTGTCTAATTACAAAGTTGAAAAGAAATGTTAGAGTGAAGGCTTCCACGGCAGTTATCTGATGATTTAGTGGTTTCCGGATATTGCCGTGTGCGATGACTTTTCAGTTTTGATGTTTCGCCGATCATACTTCAGAAGTTAGTGCTGTAGTGCACAGAGTAACTTCTGAAGAACCCGACAGTATGATCGGCGAAATGTCAAGAATTAAAATTCATAATACACTGTAATACCCGAAAACCACTAAGTCATTGAAAGTAAATATTGATCCGATGATAAGAATCCGATCAAATTCATCCATTTTGCATTGAGAAACAAATACTGCCGTTTTTGTGACGTGGAAAATGTTTACGACAATCGTAGTTGTATTTTTATATTGCGTACATTCGATTATAACTAAAGCCGGCAAATCCGGGCGGCGGATCATAATCGTACGCGTCATACTACTTACTACTTGTATGTGCAAAAACAAAATTCATGAAAACAATAGACTGTTGCAATTTATAAAGAGATGGGTTAAACTCTTATCTACGTTGAGATGTGTGAAAACTTTGTGGGCCGCCGCGCTGTTTAGCCGGCTTTAATTATAACGAATAAAAGAAGAGCCTCCCAAACAAAACTGTACGAACCACCACTGACCAAACCGCAATAAAAACATGAAGATTATTTCGGCTACGCCGACGGTCTATGACCTTGCGTCACGGCCGCAGAAAAATTAAAACTTAACTGAAAAAATAAGATATAATATTTCAGAAGAATTTGATATTTCTTTGACCTGTTACATTTATACCTAAATTTATATTTCTGATTTATTTTACTATACTTGGGAGAATTTGTACTAGAATTAAAATAAATTTAGGATTAAATTAATGATATTAATTGCTTTTTTGTTATCAAATTGTTATATTTTGTGAAACTGTCCTAAAGTTATCATTTAGGAGGTACTTACTACAAATAAAAACGAAAATACAACCTAGGTGTCATACGTTTTCATAAAATGTACAATAATATAAGTAGTTTTTTACAGGGCGTTTCGAAATGAAGTAGTATAAACGATACATATGGATCTGAAGGTCAAAATAAATCCATTGAACTAAACATACATACATATGTATGTAGTACCTACACTTTATTTCAGTGTTGCACTCAACGTTGATACATATCCCAATATTGTGGGATGCTATGTTGTTTGTACGTAGGTAAAATGTGTATTTATATATCCGTTGTTTCTTTTTTTAACTACTATTGAACTAAGTACTACAAAATTACACAATTGGAATATGATGTACCTACACAGCATCTTGTGTATTGTATTTGTGCATTTGCTTCGAAAACTCGCTCAAAATAAAGAAATGAAGATTAAGGGAAAAAATTGCAGTTTATTAAGTTTAAGTATTCAAATTATTCAAAATAGAATACGTGATACGTGATGTAAATGGTAAAAAAGTCCATGCTCATTGTCACCTGTGGCATCCCCTATGGACCAATTGCACTGCACTTGTTTTCATTTTGGAATACCAACTGATGTTACGAAAGTACGTATACCAAACATCAACTTAATACGATTTTGTATACATATTTGTTATACTTGGTTTATTAACCTTTAGATGACGGGAAATCTACTGGGGGAGTATACTGACTCAAAGATAAGGTTCTTCGCCTTTGTTTAAACATTACTTCGGGGTTTTAGGGTCGCCAATTACGAATCTGAAATCAAATTTTAAAATTCAAGATGGCGGATCTAATATGGCGGACAAATCCTATATGAGGGACAAACATTTTAAATTTGTTAGAATTTGGACTGAAAACTGTTTACATGGGTTTTTGAGTTTTTGAGAGGTTTTTGATTACTGATTACGAGTCTGAAATAAGATTTTAAAAATTCAAGATGGGGGATCCGATATGGGGGACAAAAATCTCAAATTTGCTCGAAATCGGACTGAAAACTAGGTATACAAATGGATTTTTGAGGTCACTTATTATGAAACCAAAGTTTTAGTTTTTTTTTTTTTTTTTTAATTATGATTTGGGGATTGATGTTAATGACAAATATGATATCAGATTTTTGGAATTCAATATGACTGATTCAGTTGGATGGATTTGCAAACTGGTGCACTGAAGATACAAGTATTTCTACTGGTAGGAGATAGATACTAGGACAATTTTTTTTCTTAAGTCAAAAAGTTGAATTTATTCAAGGTAGAAAAATTAACATTAGGTTACACTTTCGGAAGGGAAAACCAGTATACTGGCCCAACCCACGATCAACACTTATACATGATCAATCTGTGATATCAGATACTTTTTTTTATGCATTTTCTTAGAGGGATCATAAGCCCCAAAATGCCCGTTCTCTAAAGGTTAACAAAAATGTTTGAATGTTTGTTGGTTTGGAAACCTTTACGACTATATCTCAGCGTGGGGGCAATATTGGACCAATGTATGTTTGGTTCAATCGGCTTATTTTGACCTCCAGATTCACTTATATAATTTATGTCACTTCATTTAGAAACCCTCTGTATATGGCGGAGAAAGGATCCCTCTAGGATGTTAACGCACACCTTGATCCGCTACTGACATTTTTTGTCGGTCAACAAGTAAACCGTTTTAGCAAGTAAATGAGGTGGGTACACAATGATATTTACTACGAAGTTCTTAGTGAGCCGACAGGGCAGAATAGCGGGAATTATTTAGTGAGAATTATTCAACTTAATAAAATAAACCGAATTAGCATCGTTCTAACTCAGAGCAAAGAGGATAATCCTCGCTGAAAATTAAATATTACTGACTACGCCACACTTGGTGATTGGCAAAAAGTTTGCGGAAAACTCAGTTTTCGATGTGTTTTAATTGATTAAAAAAAGTACTCAAAACAATTTCGTTCAATATAACTTAAAATGGTTTGTAATTTTTTTAAATAACCAGTTCAAACTTGAATACCACCCGGCTACAATGTAACTTTGAACGCTTTTTTCGTTTACTTTCTTTTGATATGTTGTCAGTTAATCCATTTTCTGAGACCTCATATTAGTTATTTCGATGTTTCTGGTATCTATATTTCTCGAATTTCTGGTATCTGATATCTATACTATCCATGAGATACGTATGTAAATTAAGTAAGGAGTTTTTTTTAATTTTTTTTTTTCGAATAGAATTACAGTTCAGTATTGTCTCTTTCTAAATAACTTCCTTGGGAAGCCACACAGCGCTAGAGACGGATCTTCCTCATAGCAGTGCTGGAACTCATATACTGGAATGGCCTTCAGCTAGTCCGTTGCAGCCGTTTGAATGTTTTCTATGGTCCCAAAATGACGTCCCTTGGAGGTGATTTTTCAATCTCGGAAAGAGAAAAAAGTCACAAGGACTCAAGTCAGGTGAATAAGGAGGCTCAGGAACCACAGGAATGTGTTTACTGGCTACTCGTTTACTGAAATCGCTGTGTGACAAGGCGCATTGTCGTGATGCAACATCCAGTTGTTCATGATGTTTGGTCTCACACGCATGACCCTTTTTCGAAGTTTTTCAAGAACCTCTCTCTAAAAGGGTTAATTTACTTTTTGGCCTGGAGGCACAAACTCTTTGTGGACAATTCCCTGGCTATCAAAAAAGCAAATCAGCATACATTTGATTTTCGACTTTCTCATTCTTGCTTTTTTGGGTCTTGGAGACTTGAAGTGTGCCAGTCCATGCTTTGGCGAATGGTTTCCGGGTCGTACTCAATCACCCAAGTCTCATCACCAGTTCCATAAAATCATTTTCAATCCATTCCAAAAAGTTAAGACACATTTCTCTCCTGATGTCCGTTTGATCCTGCGAAAGGTATTTTGGAACCATTTTTGCGCAGATTTTTCTCATCCTCAATTCGTTAGCCAAAATCTGAACAGTGGTGTGATTCAAATTTAACTCTTCCCCGATCATTTTTGTCGTCAACCAACGATCTGAAGGCATAAGATCCCATATTCTATCGACATTTTCATCGGTTCTTAAAGATGAAGGCCTCCCACTAAGTGGTTCATCTTCAATCAACTCTCCTCCTTCTGAGAATGCTTTAAACCACCGAAAAACCTGGTCTCTTGAAAAAACTGTCTCCGTAGGCGTGTTGAACTTTTGCAAAAGTATCCCTTGCACTGTGTCCAAGTCTGAAGCAAAACTTGATAGCACACTGTTGCTCAAAATTAATGTCACTGATTTTCAAAACGCACTAAAAAACAGTTTACGGAAACAGTCACAAAGAACAAATCAATCTCTAACAAGTTCAAAGTTGTACTGAAGGTGCATTACATGTTAATCTGCCGCCCTTCCAAGTCCCGTCTCCGCAGTGTTGCTAGATCGGACGCTACGTTGCCAATCTCATTACTTAATTTACACACCTCGTAAATATATAAAAAATACTCGATTTCTGTGTTGTCAAACATGCAGAAGTAAATATGTTCCCTCATACGAAAATGTTTACCCTTATGTACTAATAACAATTTCTGCCATATGCTCCTAACTTTTTGACGGTCACTGTATATACGACATTGGGCTTACGCTTACTTACATGGCGTTGTGTAATAGGTTGCACGACCACAATAATTTAAATAACTCGGCAGTAGGTCGCCGCCCTCAAATAAGTATTTTGTAAACAGTTCGTACAATGTGTATTGTGTACCAGGTAATTTTTGCCAAGCGATGGAAAACTCGGGTACGAAAACAAGTATGAAGTAAAGAAAAAAGATATAAATCGGCTGTTTTACCTATCGAACTTCACACTTTAAGATACAAGCTTTCAGAAACTATAACCTAGGATATAACTATAATTCACAAACACAAACATTCTCTCATATAAATATTACGTGGGAATAAATAACTCACTCAATATTAATACAGTACATATTACGAAATTCTCTTAATTATAGCGTAATTCGCAAAGTATTTATTTTATCTATAAAGGTAACATATTAACATTTTTAAAAAAATATCCATAAACCTACTTGCAAAAGGAAATTATAGTGTTATTAGTGTTTGAAGGTAACCTCTAAATAAACAGCATATATTAGTTAAATACGAATTGTTATTTCCCTAAAATGTTTTTTCAATTGGTAATGTCAATTTAAGTGATATTTTGAACTTACTGTACTGCTACTTGTGGACCACCTTGTATAATTTAGTTCTGAATAAAAAAATTACCTAAAATAATGAAGTTAATATTAATAATAATGAAGTTAACTATAATGAAAAATTAATAATTTTTAGCAGTAAGTTTTTTAATATCCTTTCCTGTTAAATTTAAATAAATTAAGGGTAAAATTTATGAATTCAAAAATAACAATCTTGACGTAGTCAAAAGCGATCGATTAAGTCGTTCATCTGTATAATCAACCAACCTATCAATGAGCGATTACCGCATTGACGAACAATCGATAGTAATTATTGTAATCTTTTCTATTTGCGTTAATTACTGGTTCAGCAGTTAACCTTTATTTCTGACTACGGAAAATTTCGTTAATATATTACAGAAACGATTCGATGATTTGATTAGATAGATAAGGATGAAATAAAGTGGAAGTTTCTCTCATAGGTAGTTAATAATAAGTTGGCTTGAGTCCAAATTCTGCAACCAATAGCGCAGCTACGGAACAAGGTGAACGATAAGACAAAATCAAACTAACACAAGGGGAAGTTATTGCTGGAACTCTGATATTTGAAAACGTAGCTTTTGGAGCTTGTGTCCGTTGAGTTACAAGGTGTCGATTTTTTTAATTTCTGGTTTTACATAAAAAAATACCCCGTAACAGAAACGTTTTTCAAAGATACATTGTGGTATAGTGTTCGTTAATTCCTTGTTCATATTTTTTAGTATAATCAGTCTTTAAAATCAGTAAAGAGTCATTAGAGAGTCAGTTTTTAAAATAAATACGTGCGGTTTGGTTTTGTAAAACGTACGCCGGTATAAATATGGATATAAACTATATCTAAATTAGTATTATAACATGACTACAGGTACAATGACTACAATGATTACAAATTCAATTTATGTATTACCTACTCTCAGTTCATTGTAAATATTAATAAACTGCTTTCTTATAAGTGACGTTTTTAGATATAATTTATATAACGTATTAACGATATATATAGGTATAAATTAATTAATATAATATATTAACATCGGAGCATAAATTATTACGATAAAATGCTGGAAATCAACTTTTGACATCGTCTTCCAGAACGTGATGCGATGTTTAAAACATACATGTATTTTGCGGTTTGGAGAAATTAATACCAATAATTTTGTTTTAATTACTATGTCTATATGTAACAAAATAAAACATTACTATGCACTTTACGTTTATATGTTTGCTATATTACTCCACTGCTCTATCTACAGTACTGTCACGCTGACCGAAATCCAAAGTCAATTTGGTAAAGCAGGCAGACAAAGTGTCCAGGCATAATTTATCTGAAGAGGTTAATTGGAGGACCGATTAAGACTAATCGGATCACTTTAAATGTAACACATCAAGCATAATCCACCCCATTCGCTAGAGACGCGACGTCCATTTCTTTGAAGCCTTTCAAGCCTTTGAATCGGATCAAATCTCTTTTGAAAAGAATACGTAACATGAGTTCTGAAAAAAGTGACCCTCATTTTTAAAATAACACCGAACTCCACCGACCACTTTATGATCAAAATATTCCCTTAAATATGTCTATTGTCGATCTCTATATGATTGAGATATAGTAAAGCATGTTTTAGTTATAGAGGCCGCACAATTAAAAGTGAACTGATGCTAGAAGTTGTCCTTCGACGTACATACTCGTATGTATATTGTTAATTTTATTTATAGTAAAATAAAAACGGTGTATTGAAATCAATTTTTTTTTTCAAATTTTGTTAATAACTTTTGCAATTTTTTATGTACAGGTTCGAAACTTCTGCACATTTTTCTAGATATCATTACGAACCCAATAAGCCCTCACTCATATTTTTACTAGCAACAGCAAGAATTAACACCATTTTGAACTTGTGAACCAGACATTATATTCAAACAACTAAGGGGCTGTAGCGTGTGTTCTAGTTTGATTTACCTACCCCTAAATAAATTTCGTTAAACGGTGGCTATTAAATTTTATTAAGCCATGTTAACATTTTTAAATTTCATAAAAAAAAGTTACAATTGTTGAAGAAACATTTAATAATTTGTTAAACAATAGAAATGTATTTTAATTTTAATGAATATATTTTATCCACCAGATACATATGGACGGACACTGTTTTATTTTATAAATATACATAAGTATTGTGGTATCGTAGTTGAAACTACGAGCAAAACAATTTTTTATTAACTCTTTTTGTGACACTAAGGTTTTTACAGACTAGTTGTTGTCCTGTGACATTGCTCTACAACTGCTTTAAGAGACGAATCCGCTTAAAGAACACTATACTATATACTTATTTTTTAATCTCATTCTAATTGATTGATAGATATGACAATAGTAAAAAATAAAAATGCGCCATTCTACAGCAGACAAGTGGATTTTCTGTCTACTTTATCTGATGATGTTCAGCTCGATTGATTACATTATCAATTAAATTTGACGAGACGTTTCCTGCTTGAGATTAATTAACAAATTAAAACCGTTTATCGTTTTGGTTGTTTTTTTTTTACGACAGATGCAAAAACAAAAACTGCTTTGGGTACGCAATTCTTTAAGCTCATTATATTATGTAGCTCATTTTTTTTGAGTTTCATTTTTTTTTTGATAATATTAATGTAGCCTTTGTAACCATAAAAGCTAATGTGTAAAATATAGTCAACACAGTCTACTGATTTGAATGGGATATAGGATGTAGTCGTATTAATTGAAGGGATGTTTCTTCTATATAAAATTTGTTAAAACAGTGTTTTATTTTTAACTCCTACATTTATGTATTATGTAGATTAGATGTAAAACACGCCTAAATGATACATACTCTGATCAAATTTGACCCAGACTGGTCCATCTAAACCGCGCGTAAACCGAATCAGTTAATTTTTTCCCTAGGTTGGTACAATCTTCGTTGACATTTGTATGAAATTTGAGCAGAATATGTCAATTAGTGTGGGTTTGGCAGCCATTTGTTTATGACGCGAAAAGTTTATCTGGCAATTTTTACTATGGAAAAATGAATTGAACAAGGAGTTTTCAACGAAATTTTGCGTTTCCAATGGAATTACGGCTACGGAATCATTGAAAATGTTCCATTTGGAATTCCATTTGGAATTTCAGTTTGTTGTAAATACATATGCTGATACATAAGATATAAGAAGTGATATGATCTAGCTATCGAATATTTTTGTTTTAGTTTTGTTTAGTTATATTTACTTTTAAAATCTATTTGCCATTTGTTGCAACTAATTAGTTTTAATTAAATACAATTAAAATTTGGGTCCTCTTACTGATATTATTTTGTTTGACCTCGATGTTATCGTAAGAATGGACAGATATTAATGAAAAAATGATATTTATACGCACTTTTAAATCTTCCATGTAATGGTCAAAAAACAGGTACATAATATATCAAGCGTATAATAAAATGGTGAAAATGAACGAGAGGAGAAAGTGCAAAGTGGAGAAAATAAACGATAAGATTTGATAATATTGTTAGCAAAATTCAGAACTGGTATGGATTGTTAACTACTCTTTTATTTTGGCTGTAAACATAATAGTTTGTTGTAAACATGCTGATATATAATATATATGTAAGTGAAAGTATCTATATATATAGCTGTCGAGTATTTTTGTTTTAGGTTTGTTGTTTAGTGCTATTTACTTTAAAAATCTATTTGCCATTTGTTAATTATTTTTAATTAAACACAATTGCAATTTGGGTCCTCTTACTGACATTATTTTGTTTGACCTCGATGTTAACATAATAATGGACAGATATTAAAGAACAAATGATATTTATACGCACTTTTAAATCTTCCATGTAATGGTCAACGAATGGTCGCGATATCTCCAAAAACAGGTACATAATGTATCAAGCGTATAATAAAATAATACAAAGTGAAGAAAACAAACGATAAACCACGCATTTCGCGCGAGTCAATGCCTCTACCTCATCACCACAATTAGCCTTTAATGTGCATATCCATCTAACACAAACAAGTTATTATTTACCAAAGACCTCGCTATTTTTTTTATATATATAACCGGCCATTATCGTCATTAACAATTCGTGTTCTACCTTGCCTCGGGGCAATGTGCATGTATTACGTACACTCGGTGAAATGTTGCAAAATTCTTGTGTAAATAACGAAGTTGGAGACATTCGATTATTTCGTCGGTAAACTTAAAGGAATAAAATATAGAGCCATCCAAAAAAAAGACGTCATCAAAGTTGGCCGAGAAAAAAAAGAGGTATTTCTATTCTTAATCGAATTTATAACCTTATTTACTTGTCAAGACTGTCACATCATATGACAGCCATTGTCTATTTTATAAATTGTGACAGTCACTTGTCAAAAGTTTGACATAACCGAAAAGCTTAGACATGACCGCTATTTCCATCTCACTCGTTCATATGCTATAGAAGGAGAAGATTAAAACTGAAGTTTTAATCTTCTCCTGAAGATGCCAACTTGGTTGGCGAAACGCGCGTCGAGAAAAGTGTAGTAGTTCGGTGTTTCGTGGAAAACGTCCAGTTTTTTGTTTCTACGTCGAAGGTTCCAGTACCCATTCCAGGAACTCTGCCATCTTTAAACGAAACATAAAATATCTACGTAAAGATATACCACTCCAATTATGTAAAAATATACAAGATGTTCCATTTACAAATCTGAAGTTGGTCGCGTTTGCGGCAAAACTATAAGTATTAATTGCGAGTCTAATATCTCAAAATAAACCCGTTTTAAACTTTCACAAAGAACCAAAAATTCTTCCAGAAGAAGTTCCAAATTCAATTCACTCACTTAAACAAAATTACGCCTGGGCATTTATTGTTCTAAAAGGTTATAAAAAAAGAACGTGTTTACGTTTTCGAGTTATTTTGAAAATTTCAAAAATTATATTCTCAATACTGATACTACTTTTACTAAGATATAAGCCTGTTTGCTATATATGCAAACAGACATTTACTAAGTAAATATAAAAGCAATGCTCTGTGATTGTTTGGTATTAAGTCATATGAATTTTTGTGATATTGTGTATGGACCTTGTGTATGGTCAGCATTTGATATTGGTCGAATTCAAAAGCTTCAAAACTCTTGCTTACGTCTTACACATAAGTCATACCTTTGGACTGATAAAATGGCTAAACATGAAACAAAGAAGATATCTCCATTCAGGTTCATTCTTTCATAAACTCTTGTTGACTAAAACACCTGCTTACTTATATAATAAAATACGTTATCGATCTGATATTCATAATATAAATATTCGATATAAAAATACTATAACTCCTATGCATCGCACACAATTTTATGAACGATCATTTTCCTACAATATGGCTAAAATGATTAATGATTTACCCCATACTACCAGGTCAATGTCGTTAAATAAATTTAAGGAATACATTATCTCAAATATTGACAGAATTTTGTAACTTACTTATACCAGACCAATATTTATTATCATCATTATCATATAATATATTATTAAAATAATCAGACTTATTTATAACAGTTTTAAACTATGTTTTGTATTACATATTATTCTATTTAGTTGTATGTCACTGATTCTTTTTTGGTACTATCTAGCCATCTGCGGTTTTTTTTTGGGGGTTAGGTGGTTGAACAGGTAGTCAACTTAGTTGGCTAATCTGAACCTCGCCCTTATCAATTTTTTTATTTTGTTATTTCCCTTATTGTATTTTGATTTATACAGATGGATAATAAAGACCTTTATTATTATTATTTCGCCGACTTTATAGTCACACTTGCGTAAACGCTGGGACACATTCACCCATTCCTGCTGCAGACAGTGATGGCTTGATATCTCATCCCCGCCTCCAGCAGAAATTAGGCTCAGGCGAGGGGAGGAAATTCATCCTATCCCAAAACCTTTCTTACAATGTGGCAAGTTTGTAACAATATTGCCTTCTGGCCATTTCTAATGACATTAAAAGATAGTCCTAATGCCGCGATGTTCTTGGCGAATCTCGTCGTCATCACTCCCTCTGCCGATATTACTAGGGCGTACGTCTCCACTTTCTCCAGTTTCCATAGGCGCTTCAGCTCGATTGACAAATTTTCGTATTTCGCGATCTTCTCCCGTTCAGTCTTCTGAATGTTGTGGGTAAGTGGCACAGCGATGTCTATGATGATCCCTCTTCGTTGTTCCTTGTTGATCAGCACAATATCCGGTCGGTTGAAGTCCACTGTTCGATCGGTGATGATTAGCCTATCCCAGTACATCACGGCAACTTCCGATTCCAGCACAGCTTCCGGGACATATTTGTAGTATGGCGGAGCCGTCGCTAACAGGCCATACTTGAGCGCCAGTTGTTGGTGAACCATCTTCGCAAGTTGGTTGTGCCTGCCGAGATATGCTGACTCTGATAGCGCGGGACACCCTCCTATTATGTGTTCTATAGTTTCGCCTGCAGATCCACATTTTCTACATAGGTCTTCGGCGTCGTCTCTCAGGATATTCTTCTGGTAATTTCTTGTTATTATTATTATTATTATTATTATTATTATTATTATTTCGCTGACTTTATAGTCACACTTCTCAGCGTAAACGCTGGGAAACATTCACCCATTCCTGCTGCAGACAGTGATGGCTTGATATCTTATCCCCGCCTCCAGCAGAATTTAGGCTCAGGCGAGGGGAGGAAATTCATCCTATCCCAAAACCTTTCTTACAATGTGGCAAGTTTGTAACAATATTGCCTTCTGGCCATTTCTAATGACATTAAAAGATAGTCCTAATGCCGCGATGTTCTTGGCGAATCTCGTCGTCATCACTCCCTCTGCCGATATTACTAGGGCGTACGTCTCCACTTTCTCCAGTTTCCATAGGCGCTTCAACTCGATTGACAAATTTTCGTATTTCGCGATCTTCTCCCGTTCAGTCTTCTGAATGTTGTGGGTAAGTGGCACAGCGATGTCTATGATGATCCCTCTTCGTTGTTCCTTGTTGATCAGCACAATATCTGGTCGGTTGAAGTCCACTGTTCGATCGGTGATGATTAGCCTATCCCAGTACATCACGGCAACTTCCGATTCCAGCACAGCTTCCGGGACATATTTGTAGTATGGCGGAGCAGTCGCTAACAGGCCATACTTGAGCGCCAGTTGTTGGTGAACCATCTTCGCAAGTTGGTTGTGCCTGCCGAGATATGCTTATTATTATTATTATTATTATTATAACTTTGACTCAAGTTGATTAATGACAATGACGGTCTGACGCCGTTGTTATACACGAGTCCTTAAGTATATTTAGTATTTCAATAATAAGGCGGCGGAATATGTCCGATATTAGCAGTGGAATATTAATAAACATGGCGCCATGACTTAGCGTCAAACTTGTTTCGCACGACATTTCCATCACGCATCAGGTTATGGGGAATTTCTCTAACAACTTAACCTAGACCAGTTTTTCTCGTGGAAATTTTAAATGCAGAATGATAAGTAGCTAAAAATAAGTTTTTTTTGTAATATAATTTACATAAGTATTATGTAGGTATAATATGTTGACTTATACCGTCTCTTGGTGTCAACGGAATCATATTATACTGAGCGATTTTTTTTCTTATTGAAATGAATTAAATAAGTAAATCATTTTTTTATTAACTATGCAGCTTCACAAATAGAAACAAGTGTTGTGCATCAGGCTATAAACCATATTATTTCCATACATTTTTGTCCGCTGAAACCAAATCTTCTTCAATGCTTAATCAATATACATTTTATTATCCTTATTGGAATTTATTATAAAAAAATTTCTGGAAAATCTGGAAAAATCAAGGAATTTAGAGGTATTAGTTTGCTGGGCACACTGCTATTATACAGTGTCCTTCATAAAGTGCGCATCATATGGGAAACATTTTTATTCACGACTTTTTTGTGATACGTGTTAAATTTGTAATTTTTTTCAAAAAAAAATCATTTGAAGTATTTATTGCGAAATCAGAAAGTAATAAGAAAAGTTGTTTCTTTCAAGTTTAACTTAAGTAAGCCAAATCGGAGTGCTTTATAAGAACATTTGTTTTTACCATTTCTTAATATCTGCACAACTATCCAAAAAATTAAACACTTCGAACTTTGGAAAAAAATATTTCGGTATTTACCACACCACTAACTACCTATTTATTACAAAATATCGATTAAAAATTAAAAGATATGTTTTTATATTATGTTTAATGCAAAGATGACATATTGTCTAGCACTTAGAATGCAGATACATTTTTTCAGTACTAAATTAATACTAGAATAGTTTTATCAACTTCAACTTTCAACTTTGCATGAAATATAACAAAATTTAGAAGTGCGGTTTTAATTTTTTCTCGAAAAATACGTGTTTTAATCGATCTTTTGTAATAAATAGTTGGCGGTGTGGTATATATACCGATTTTTTTAAAAGTTTTCTGGATACTTTTGTATAATATATTAAAGTGGCAAAAAAACAAATGTTCTAATAGAGCATTCAGATTTCGCACACTTACATTCGTGGGCTTACTGCAAAAACCCTTTCAGTCCATATTTGACCAAACTAGAGATATCTGAACTATTAAGCCAAAATTAGTAGAATAATAAGAATATTACAATGCAATTTGTACTGCCCTTTAGTTTTTTTTTTAAAAAAAATTAATTTTTTTTTTTTTTTTTTTTTTTTTTTTTTTTTTTTTTTTTTTTTTTTTTTTTTTTTTTTTTTTTTTTTTTTTTTTTTTTTTTTTTCTTTTTTTTTTTACTAAGCAACGATTTTGAGCGATATTTTTTTGGGAAAATGTCAAATTTGATAGGTGCCGAAAGTCATCTGATCCCACTCGAGTAAGTCATATTTCATCATTTTTAAAGCATAAGTTAACCCTAAAGTCAAATTTCAAAAAGTCGTTAATAAGAATATTTCCCATACGATACACCCTTTATGACATTGCCTATAGGACACTGCATTTTTTCTGCAAAAATGGTGTAAAAGCCAAGTTTCTAGACTAAAATCGCCCCTTCATAAGGCCTAGAAATGGAAAATGTGGGTGTTGCAACTACTAGAAGTTTCGTTTCCCTTATCCCATTCACTGTATACATAGACATGCACACTTCTATTACACTGTTCTGCATTTTGAATTTTTTTTGTCGCTTCCTGATATATTTTTTGTGTTTTTTTTGTGTCTACTGTAATGTGCTGAATTCAAATATGAGGTCGGTGTTTACCTATCGTCCATAAGTTTTTAGAGAAGAGAAAAAGAATATGAAAAAATATTAGAAACCCAAACCAAAATCTAGTGAGTTTTCGAAGATAAAAAAAAACACTTTTTCTTACAAAATATACTTCTTTTTGTATGGAAAAAGTGTAATGCAATCAATAAATTATTTTGTTGTCTTTTTTCGCTTGTATTCGCTGGGATCGGTTTCACGTTTGAGGGCCCGACAGTAGTCCGCTAACATGGTTGGGGACATTTTGTACTACTATACCACTTCTCCATTTGAGAAATTTGCATGTGTTCGTCTGAAACTGCACATTAATTGTCAGGGATGAATTCCAAATGGGAGTGAAGAAAATGCAGCCTAACTGACATGTTTCTACATTCATTTTTGAAGGCAGTCCACGCCCTATTTTCTTTTCTCGAAAGTGTAGTTTCAAAATTTTCGTCTTTAAAAAGTTGTCGTATTTGTGGCCCAGCGATCAATCCTTCTTTAAGCTTGGCTTCACTTACATATATTCGCGCGAATTTCCGTCTCAAATAAAGAAAAACATTTCATTCTGTTTTTAAGGCTTCAACAATTTTTTTAAAGTCCTAGTTTTATGTGCAAAGGAGGTAAATAAGGTACATCCTTATACCCGATCAATCAAACATTCTCTAGATTTTGCTACGCGATACGACAATTTACAGTGTAAGGGTTACGTAGGTACATAGAAATGAGAATAATACATTATTTCGTATTTCACAGTGGTATTTGTTTGCAACATCTGACAACCCCGGCATACGGATTAGTATCTCGAGGAGAGTGACGTCTGCCGCGCCACATCCTCTTCGGCGACGAGTTTTGCGGGAGAGGATCCGTCAGCGGCCCGGAGGCATCCGACGACCTCTGCTCCAAACCGGATCCCGGACCGGACGCTTACCGTCCCGCAGTAAACAGAAGTGCATTCTGGCTTATCAGCGGGTTCTTGTTCTTGGCCTTATCTGATACCGCGAACTCGCGTCGCCCGAGTTCATTTGTCAGTGCGCAACATCTGGCGTACCACAAGGCCTTAACCTCGGACCACTATTTCTATTTTTTCGTAACGATTTATGTATATGAGGCCCTTACGATAAATTATCTTCGCCGAACTCTAAAACTTATACTTGAAAGTTAATGGTAGTGACAACTGCATTGCTTTGCAATTTGATCTGGACAGTACGTTGGGTTCATTTTATTTTGTCCCACCTTTAAATTGCTGTAGATATGCTATTTTTTTGAGCTACAAAATTTAGCAAAAAAATCAACTTGTTCCGTTTTTTGTATAGTTTTACGCTTTAGTGTCAAAAATTTAACAAGTTGTCGAATGTGCTTATTAAAGGTATATTTCGGGTGATACCAAAAAAATACGAGGGTGCCTAGTACTTTTGGCCAAGGCTGTATTTGCCACCTATCTGAAACTTCAGTAACTTTAAATCATTTTACAGTCAGGTAAAATAAAAATACCAATGGCAGTTGTTACTAGAGCCAAGGGTGGAGCCAATCACCATTAGCAAAGTTGTTAATAATTTTTTCTGCACCCGTTAAAAACACGCCTCTTTTTTTCATCGTAATGCGATGTGTTCAAGTTTTTATTTATTTTTTTGCTACAGAAAAGTGTAGTAAAACATTTTTACATTGCTTTGAAGTAAAAAAAAAGTACTATTAGGTTTCATTTTTTACTTTTCATTATTCACTTTTCTAGAGCTTGACTAGTAGCCGTTTTTCGTAATTTGGAATCTCTCACAGTTTATTACTGGAAGAGGTCTCTTCACTCTGCGAATTGTTATATACAGGATTATCAGTACACGTCATACAAAATTTTAAAATTTAGGGAATGAGCATTGTTGAACAAAACACACTGTACAAAACTGTTGTTGTTCAAACCTGCAGAATATTCTATGCTTGATGTTGTAGCCAAATGTCAGAGCAATTAACCACTTTTTTAAGGTTTGGACTCCTTATTCGAGAGTTAAAAAATTACGATTTCAAAAATTATGTTTTTTCTAAGTTTACCACTTCTATAGACGTTGACTACCTAATTTTCACATGATTATATAAAATATAAACTGACTGACTTACTAGAAGAAGACTCATGAATATGATTATATCATTTCTCGAATTCTTCTTTAACGTTGTTATAAATCTTGATATTATTTTTTTAAGTATATCTATTTATTATTTTATCTTATACAGGGGGAAAATGAGTGTTCAAGGTAATATCAGAAATTCCTCGACCCAAAAGAAAACGATTTAGGCCAACTTTCATATATTATAAATCTAATCAACATTTTGCAAGAGGTAAAAAAGGTTCGGAACCAAGTAAACTATTCAATAAAAAATGAATTGATTGCCATTATTCAGGCAATAACAAAATATGAGTAGAAAACTACACTCGACATTTATTATCAGGTCATTTATAAGACTAAAGCCGTATCCCATAAATGATCAAAATTGATACCCGCGTTTTAGAATTATTAAAGAAAAAACTAAAATTTTTTCAAAATTTTGAGGCCCTCAAGCGGCTGAACAAAGCAACTTGGGCTATATGCAAGTGGGCCTAAACTGTTTTCTTTTTGGGTCGAAGAATATCTGGTATTACGTTGCACACTCATTTCTTGGACACCAAGAAGGAATAACTGATTTCTCACTTTTCAAGTGACGACGTTCTGAATTTTTTTGGTATTTGTATTAGACCTATACATTTGCTTCTGAATTGGTGAAATGACAGCACAACAATATTTGACTCCAAGAAAGTGAATTCAAATTTGGATAATGTAAGTCGTGATACAACTTTTTGGATAATGGTCATTTTGCTCCAAATTATTCTACATAATATTAGTTTTTACACTAAAATTCATGAAGTTATGCCAAGAAAAGGAACTTGGAAACAAACTCAATGGTATATCAATAAAAAAATTTATGTAATATGGTAGTTAAATATATATAATCATATATATTTAATAAAATATATGTATATGATTATCAAAATAAAAAGCTGCACAAAATACTTAGAATACGGTTTTATTATCATCATCGATTGATGAAGTGAAATATTTTTATAATGAACCTAAAATTGCAAAGTACAAAAAATGTTGACAATAAAAATTTCTAACATTCTCACATTCTCCTTAGGAGAATATGAGTTTTGAAACAATTCACAGATTCCACAATTTAAAATGAATACGAAAATGTGAGTTTTATACCACTTTTAACATTTAAAATGGTGTAGTTCAACACGATGAACAAGATAGCGCCACTAACTATTTCGAAAAATTATGGATAATGTGAGTCTTGCATCTGTGCCCCTCAAATAATTTACTATAAAGATATTTTTATTAGTATTTTCCCAAATATGTGTCACAAAAATGGTACATCCTTTAAACATACATATTTTTGTTCTTATTAAATGTTTATATACAAATCTACTCAGCATTGCAATTTCTAAGTCAATTTTAGAAACGTGTTTATTATTTCTATTTACAGATCCGGGTTGTTTATTTCGGCAATATTCAAGAGACAATATTAGTGAAAGTTTTTTTTGTGGCATAATGTATAAAATAAATCTCATTTCGCAACAGCGTAACATACGATACTGACATTTCTGACAAGTTTAACAATAGGCGAATTCGACGAACTAATTATTGTAACTTTGTAACACTATGTAAATGTGCATTCTCGTGTTTGTCCAAGATCCCTAAGTATTTAGAAAGAGAAATGTTAGATTTTTGCACAGAAAATGCGCATCGTCGTATGTATGGCATATTTTTAAATTATAAAAATATTCAATTTAGACGAATGCTATATAGTCTAAGAGCCTGTAAACAGATGGCAACGCATATTTGATAAAAGCCTCAAATTTGCTCAGTTACTCAGTTGTACCTACCGTTCATGAGATGGGGTCTAGTTAAGCCCAGTCGCGGTAGGTTCAGCGTCACGCAGGGGCGACACGTGTGTTAATTTGGCAAACTAAAAATGTATTTGATAAAAGCTGCCGTTTTGGTATGTCAAAATATACTATTATACCTACTTAAAAACAAAATGGCAGACCGTTCCCGCGGTTGTTACGTCATGGCAGACAAATTCAAAATTTCAAAAAAAATTTTTTTCAAAAGTATTTTATGAAACTTGAAATTTATATATGTTATTCTTGATAGTATTAGAAGCATATACTTTTCAAGGCAGTCGGGTATGTCGGTTGCTTTGACCTGGCAGACGGTAAAATATTTTCTCCCTGCGCGAGCACACAGATATATAGAATTTCCTTTCAATATATGGAATCAGCTGACTATTTCATGAACTAGGTACTATGAATATAAGAAATAATATGAATCATATAGATGATTATACTTACTGTCGTTACATGGATTATGGGGAAAATGGGCCATTACAAACCTATGTTCAGTGGTAGAGGATAATAATGATATCATGAATATACAGTCTGTGTAAAATCGACATCGGCCAGTTATAAAAAAAGGACAAACAGAAGGGTGACGACAGATATGAAGCAACCGCATACGCATCGAAGGTAGTGAGGGAATATGACCGACCCTCTCACCACGTTAGAAAGAGAAGTGTAGACTGCCCTTTTTCACAACCGGCCGATGTCGGTTTTACACATCCTGTATAAATGACAATGTTATTTTTATTTTTTAATTAAACATAAATTAAGAATGAAAATATTAATTGTAAACAATATTAAAATGAAAAATTTGAATCTGTATATTCGAAGAATTCAGATTCTTATATTCTCACTAGCTCCATCGGTTTCTGTAAAGTGAAATTAAAATTTGCAAATCAAGTGTTTTTTATTCAAATTGAATTGTATAACTATATAATTACCGGAAGAATCAGCTATTTTGAGGACCTTGATAAATCGCACTACAGAGATGGTTTAATTAAATTAAACCGAAAAAAAAAATAAATAAAAAAAATGTTTTCATTGAGAGGCCGGGACTTATCAGCCGACCCTTAAATATCATAGAAAAGAAAGAGAAAACGAAAATCTCTATTCCGTATACAACGTATCTACTACACCTATATGTAGGTATGCTCGCGCAGGAGAAAATATTTTACTGTCTGCCAGGTCAAAGCAACCGACATACCCGACTGCCTTAAAAAAGTATATGCTTCTAATACTATCAAGAATAACATATATAAATTTCAAGTTTCATAAAATACTTTTGAAAAAAATTTTTTTTTTTAATTTTGAATTTGTCTGCCATTACGTAACAACCGCGGGAACGGTCTGCCATTTTATTTTTAATTAGCCATAATAGTATATTTTGACATACCAAAACGGCAGCTTTTATCAAATACATTTTAAGTTTGCCAAATTAACACACCTGTCGCTCCCCGTGTGACGCTGAACCTACCGCGACTGGGCTTAACTAGCCCCCATCTCATGAACGGTAGGTACAACTGAGTAACTGAGCAAATTTGAGGCTTTTATCAAATATGTGTTGCCATCTGATTACTGGCTCTTAGACTAATACGTTTCTATCGGTGAAAACTTATCTTTGTTCTTTCTCGAACAACAACGAACAGTTTTCCGGTGAGGTCCTGTATTAAGCAAAAGAAAAAAAAGTCTCTGTCCGCTTGAGAAAAAAATTGAAATCAGTTGAGGGTTTGAGGAATAAATAAGATTGATGCGTTTTTTTCTTTGCATGTATTGTTGATGATTCTTAAACGTTAAGAAATTGACTTAAAATTATATCACATAAAAAATTCATTTTTTGTTTAATCGATTCGGGGGTTGAAAAAGCTAGAGTTAAACAAAGCAAAGCAAGTGAAACTTCAGATTTTTACATATATAGGGTGTTCCTTAATGAATGTCCAGTATTTTGCAGAGTGATTTTTCAAGTAATTTGACAGAAAATTCTTATAAATAAGTAGTCAAAAATGTTTCGTTTTGAAGTTACTAAGAAGTTTGTGTTTTTCGTATATTTTCCGTAATATTGACATTTTTTAAAAATATACGGTTAAAATGTGACAGCTGAGTAAAATTATTAGTCAACTTGTAATTTTTTACAGCCTTCACTGACCAGTGTTAAGGTCAGCCTTGTACTATTTTTACCTTATGCAAATATATATTTTACTAAGTTATTCAAAAACGGTTAAGATATGAAAAAAAAGTAATATAACGAAACGTTCCAGAAGAGTAGAAAGAACGAGTACTTTTAAAAAAAAGTCAGTGTAATCGTAAAAATAGGGTGTGCCAAAGGATTATGCTTTGAAAAGACAACACCCTGTATAGAATTTAAACTTTTAATGACATTTACTTGTAACTATAATAAAAGGTAAAAATATTACGGAAAACATGCAAAAAAATACAATTTTTAACTCCCTGTATCTTCGAATCTAAACGTTTTTGACCATATATTTAGAAGCATTTTCTATCTAAAAAAAAAACTTGAAAAATCACCATGTAAAATATCGGATACTTATTAAGACACCCGATATTCAATGGACAAAGCTCTAAAAATATGCTGCCCCTCCTCCAAATATATAAAATAATTTTAAAAGAAAACAAAAACCGCTAGTTTTCCTTTAGCAAATTGATATTTCCCGACAGATTTTTGTACCCTACCTGTATATAACACGTTTTTAGGTATTTGAAAACTTACTACTTACCTATATACTCAATTAGTAGCATTTTTGATATCCTTTACAGGAGAAATAATGGTCTTAAGAAACGAATTTATATCGAACTGAAACTCGTGAAGTTGTCTGCATTTGTATTTACCTACTTAGTGTAACCACGTTCTCACTTCAAAGCTCTCCATATTTGTTTATCACAATACAGTTCTCGTTAAATAGGTCACGTTGCGGCTTTCTTTTTCCAGCCAGAAAAATCCTTACACATAATTAGGGCCGTTATTGTCTGTTTAACGATTAAACTGCCATTGTGTTTTGACATATCTAATTGGTCTCCATATACCTAACATTGCCATTTAAGTCGTCATCACGACTAGAGTTGGCCTAGAGAGCCCAGCAAGAAATAAACTGATATTTATATGGTACTACTACTAAATAGCAGTTTCTATCGACGTTCGTATATATAATTATATTTTTTTATAATGCTAAATTACTGAACAATGTTTTTATAAAATCTAATGGTATGAATCTAAATCTAATGGTAAATCCAGGAATACAATATTTTAGGGATACTTACTGTTTCACAATTAATAATAATTAAAAAAATCACACCCCATAAATTGACATTCTCCCTCTAGAAATCAATCTGATTCTGTCAGAGGGTGAGTACACACATAGAAAAGACAAAAACAGACAAAAGTACACACAACTAAACCTTGGGACATGTGCCAATTGCCATAGGCGGGATTCGAACTCGCGTGGATAATTTTAAATTTAGATAAATCGCCACTTCCACCTGGCGCTTTACTCAACTAAACAAACTTCTTACTCTAATTGTGAACTATGTGAGGCATCTATATTTATTTTTTTTCCTATCTTGCTTCTTTTATGAGAACTTTAGACGGAAAAACGTTACAGTAGATTTATATTTTAAAATTATTGCATATAGTAAACAGCTGCATCTAATAAACCATTTTGCGAAACATGGAAACTTACTGGAAAAACTAAAAAAAAAAAACAAGGAATTCAAGTATGTACCTACTTTTGAAAACGTGAGGAAAAAACAGAAAATTCATCAGAAGATCACTAAAACGTTATGGAATATTTATCTACATCAAGGAAATTTTTTTCAGTCAAAAAATTGAAATTCCTATTTAGGATTTGAAATGCTACTTTTTTAAATGACAAACCGTTTCTGCGCATATGGTTCTCCCTTAAATGCTTTTGTTTAGCTCTCCGTGTTGTATCATTCGTCAGTTCAGACTGCAATCTTAGCTGCACCGCGTCACTGCCCGTCACTGGCGGCTCAAGGCGTGGCCTATTCCTTGCCACACTGAATCTTTCAGCTGTTAATATACTATCTAAAAGTGAACATTTTCCTTACCTGTATACCTCTATACTATTCGTCAAAGTTGAACACGAAAAATGTTAACAGGCAGCTGTATGTTTTTTTTCCTTTTTTAGGAGCCGTCCATAACTAGGAGCACTGCAGCCGCCTATTGGCTTATTGCACCTAACTCCCACATCACTATACACCCACTCCTATATCCCTGATGTCTTTTTCAGAAGACGATTCTGAAAGAGTTATTTGACTGCTTTTTGGCGTTCCAGTACCAGTCTAGATGTTACCTTGCTACATCTTCGAGCTCCAAGTGCTGCCTGTCTGTCGGATGTTATGTTTATCCTATTTGTGCAAGTTCTCTGACTGTTTATCATTGTTCATTGTAAGATAGCGTATACCGCCGCCTGAAAAACGGAAGTATGTTGTCCAATTTAGAAAAAGCAACCTGTATTTCTTATCGTATATTCCTGCTCCTGTCCCTTCCTCAGTGTTTGACCATGAATCTTATAAACCTACCTACCGAGATTTTACGTAGAATTTAGATAAGATAACTGTAATCCAAGAATCTCAAAATATCTTTTCAGTGATTTTAGAGGAAAATCCTTGGTCACGTCAATTTTTTTATGGACTTCTTCCTTATATTTATTTGGCAAAAAAATTACCACATCATTTGGAACCACGGTGTCATCTGCAGTTTTTCTAAATGGAGCCCTTCTAATTTTCTATTCGTTATTTACACTAAAACCGAGTTTTGTGCAAATCAAATGGATTAAATTTATCTTTAAGGGTTACATACTGGTAGACTAAACTTTTTTTAAGATTAACTTCAAAACTGCAGGTCACAGACCCCATATATGGTACGTTATTGAAATCGGCAAAACCAGTACTTTTCATTTTTTGATTCAAATTTTTGATTCAAATTGACGATTCTCTTTCGTAGCGTAATATTTTTGCTACATATCTACTACTAAAACTTTTGCTACATACAGTGCCGGAAAAAAGTATTCGCGGATAGAGCGAAACGCAGAACAACACCTGCATGCTTTTATTCAGAATAGACAAAGAATTGAATTATACAGGAAAATGTTAAGCTTTATTAATCCTAAGTTTAAACACATGACAAAAAATATACAAACAGCAATTTTAAATTAGAACATAACAAAAATATTAAGTGTTAAATAACATAGAGAAAAAAGTATTCGCGGATTTAAGAAATTTACATATTTCGAGGACATCAAATCGATATCTAATATTTAGTATGCAGACCTTTAGCTTGAATAACGGCTCTTAATCTTCTAGGCATTGAGCTCACAATTTTCTGAGTGTATTTAGGTGATGTTTTGTGCCATTCTTCTAACAGAGCAGCTTTCAGTCGTTGTCGATTTGTAATGTTGTTTCCTTACTCGTTTGTCTAAATCATCCCATAGATTTTCTATGGGATTTAAGTCTGGGGATTGAGGGGGGTGTGTGTAGTAAGTAAGGTACAGTATATATAAGCCATTGTCGCACACCGTAAGCCGTGTGCTTATGATCAATGTCCTGCTGAAAATATAAATTGTTACCAATAATTAAATTTTTTTGCACTCTGTTGTAAATTATTCTGTAAAATGTTCAGGTATACACGATGGTCCATGATTCCATCAATAAAAACCAGATTTCCAACTCTGGATGAAGCCATGCACCCCCAGAATAAAATCCCACCGCCACCGTCTCATTAATTAACAGGCGCGTCTGTTGGAGATTCAAAACGGGGAGTTCAGTTTTCGGCTTTCGCCACACTTTTCTTCTATTTCATATTAAATACAATGTATTTCATTGCGACGCGCGACGGTAGAGGAAAAGTGTGGCGAAAGCCGAAAACTGAACTCCCCGTTCCGAATCTCCTAACAGACGGTCAAACACGGTGGCAGTGGGATTTTATTCTGGGGGTGCATGGCTTCATCCGGAGTTGGAAATCTGGTTTTTATTGATGGAATTATTTGGTAAGAATTTATATTTTCAACAGGACATTGATCCGAAGCACACGGCTTACCGTGTGCAACAATGGCTTATTTATACTGTACCTTACTTACTACACACACCCCCTCAATCCTCAGACTTAAATCCCATAGAAAATCTATGGGATGATTTAGACAAACGAGTAAAGAAACATAACATTACAAATTGACAACGACTGAAAGCTGCTCACACTCAGAAGATTGTGAGCTCAATGCCTAGAAGATTACGAGCCGTTATTCAAGCTAAAGGTCTACATACTAAATATTAGATATCGATTTGATGTCCTCCAAATATGTAAATTTCTTAAATCCGCGAATACTTTTTCTCTATGTCATTTATTAACACTATTAATATTTTTGTTATGTTTTAATTTAAAATTGCTGTTTGTATATTTTTGTCATATTTGTTAAACTTAGGATTAATAAAGCTTAACATTTTCCTGTATAATTCAGTTCTTTGTCTATTCTGAATAAATTATGCAGGTGTTGTTCTTCGTTTCGCTCTATCCGCGAATACTTTTTCCGGCACTGTATGTATGTACCTACATCTATGTATGTATATGAGGTTATAGGAATTAGTAAATAAATGTTCAATATAACATCATATGCAACTAGAAACTAACCCAAATTTATTATCTGACCGTCAACCATTTACATAAAATCTCCACAACTCCAGATTTATTATAGCGAATATTTTTATTGTTTGCTTTGTTACTGGCAAGAAAAAACACATTAACAGCAATAATAACTACTTACAACATTGTACAATTCAGTCGTAAAATGTAAAACGTCTATATGCCATTAACGTAGGCCATGGCTAGTAAATATAAACATAGTAAACATGTGTGACCTCGCTGTATGGCTAGAACGCTGCATGGTTGTTTACTATCGACTGCAGGCTGCCTTTTAACATTATATACGCTTGGCCAACATACGGATGGCCCCAATCTTAGTGTTTGCTTTGTCGTAGATCTCGGTTTTCGTTTTCACGAACGGCGGACTAATATCAAGTGACTTTCGCTCGTAATTCTTTTCAGAGCATTCCTCTGTCGTGTTTTCCTCTATTTTTTTTTTCGTCCATCCAATGTGAATTTAATTTTCTGGTAAAAGCTTCCGTACAGCTTTATATTGCCTCTTCAAAATCATAGATACGGACGTAAAAAAAGCTCGAATAGAAGTAAAAAAACAACGGCATAAAGAAAGACGTACAAATATGTTTAATGCATTTTATGATTAGCCCAGAGAATGAATAGGAATAAGAATTTTTAAAATAGAAAAAACCTTTTGGAAATCCTCTTACCACGCATAAAAAAAATTGTAGCGAAGAAAGCGTTATTGAGATGGCTTCTTTTACATATTTTATTGAAAAACTACTCCCGTATTTGAATTATACAGGGTGTTGTCCTATCACGGATTTCTGCGATGATAAGTCGATTTAACTCGATTTACCTATATCCAAAAATGTACCCCCTCCAAGATACAGTTCCTCAAAAGGATAGAATGCCTATTTTTTTTATTACAGTGGAAGTGCTCTGTACAACAATATTGTCTTAAACACTCTGATCTGATTAAATTTGAGTTATTAAACAGCCATACCAAATTAGAATATTCTGGATAGTGCCCTTCCACTGTTATTGACTAGAAACTGGTTGGAGCTGTTTCTTGGAGGGGGTACATTTTTTAATAGGTAAGTTAAATCGTCATATTTTTATCGCATAAATTCTTGATAGGGGCATTAACCATGGAATTTACTGACAACCTGTCTATACGTATGTAAATGACATTTTATGAAAATAGCTGAAGATAATGAAGAAATCAATGAGTAAAATAGTTATCCTTATATATCTATTTTTTTTAATCCAAAAACATATTTTTGTACACATATGGGTCGCTAGGAAAATGCTCGGATATACTGCTCTACTGCTCTGGTCGCTACTACATTATAGCTCCTTAATGTGGTTCTGTTAGTGTCCGCGATTTCTCGACTCTAATAATTACATACTTTATCTATATGATTTAATGATGAATTGATATAATGACACTGGCCAAATTGTTGGCTTTGAGGGCTTTGAGTTTTTTAAGTACTTTACCGAGTCCGTTGTTACTCGACCTCATATGGAGAAACGTTGTTATGGTGGAGGCGCAGGTGTTTAAACAAGCGTTCATTTTTGACTTTTCAGGGCGGTTTTGTTAACTTTTAACTGATAAAAGGGTGATAAATGAGATAAGTAATAAGCATACAAGTAAATCATAACCGCGTCACAGCCTTTTCGGCTTCAACTTAATTTACCGACGTTTTCTTTTTATCCTAAACTGATTTCTTTAATGGTACCGAGAACTAGGTATTCTTCGATATCCATATTGTAATTCAGAGACAACAATTTTGGAATGCTTTCTATTATAAGTATTGCACAGTGTGCCGGGAAAAGTATTTTCAGTACTTTAGAAGAAATGTCAAGAAAAGTTCATGGACCTGTCAAGAAAAATTCATAGAAAATATCAAAAATTCATGGAATTGTTATCTAGATCAGCAAATTAAAAAATTGAAATTCCTAAATGTTGTTAAAACCAGTTCAATAAATAAAGTAGTGTTTGCGTTTAATTAACCTTTTAAATTTCAAATTTAACGAATATTTATACTGATTATATTCTAAATAAAAAGAAACTGCAAAAATGAAGAGACTGCATGAAAAATAAGACTTTTTTATAAGATATTTTTTTACTTTCAATTATGCCAAACCAAGAAAAATGAGGTAATTTTAATTTCATATATTAGTTGGTTCTGTTGAAGCAATACCATTTCAGTAACAGTAACAAACTTTTTTTAATCGAATCTTTCTAGTCAATTGTTTCTTCATATGGAGAAGTGTAGTAGAAATTACACTTATTATCAAAAAAAAAAACAGTTGATAAGTAGCCATCCCAAAATTTACTCACTTCGTATACCTACTAGGTATTATATTTTTATAGATTTACATAGATATACTATATTTTTTATAGAATGTTCAATGAGTTTGATGAGAGTTGTATTATATTTATCTTCTCTTGTTAAAACTCATACATCTCCAACAAATAAAGTCGCTAGTTGAGATCTCTATGTTCAATTTCAGATAGCAGCTCTATTAGTTTTACGTCTATTACAATTCATACCTTGCATTCCTGTCAAAGTTGGTAACTACAGGTACATTTAGACATATCGTCCCCCAAAAACACGAACTGTCGTAACTAGCATTTTGTAAATTTTACAGGAGAGCTAAAAAATAAAATTACTTACCATTCGATGGTGGCTGACGGAGTATCCATTACTATGCATGCTGTGATTTTTTAACATGAATTCACTAAGACTTGAAACTACCTTAGCCCATTAATAAATATCCGTTTTTTCTTTTATTTTCCACAAAAATAATTTGAAAAATCAGTTACGTCATTTCGTGTTGAATCACAGCTCTCCCACTGTAAGATACGTCAAATGGCATACTATACAATCATATTTAATTAATTCATTATGCTACACTTTATCAAGACTTATAAGAAGTAGGAAACTAAAAAAAATATCAACACAATGTGTATTACGCAAGAATATAATAAAAATAATAAAACAGAAATGAAATCTAGCTTCTGATCACAACTTAAAATATTAGTAAAATAATGGAAAGCAGCTCAGTCTTCGTGTGGCAAATTTCCATAAAATTGTTGATATTCTGGCAACCGAACTACAGGGGTTTCGCCAGAACACAGAGCAATTAAGTCGTCATACTTCTTTTTTGTTATCATCACCGGACTTTTATTTAAAGGAGATAGTTTTACGTTGTAAAGTGAAATACCCCGTTTAAGCTCTATACAGTCATATGTTGAGATCAGGTGGTTGCATTTGAAAAAATCTTGTTAGGCGAACTTTTGTTCACCTTCACCTCCATTATTTCGGTCTAGTTAATTTTCTTCCCAGCATCGCTGATACGTATGCCCAAGATTCTCAGTTCCTGTGGGATGTCCTCAGAATTGTCAGAGCAGTCAGGCGATGTGAGAGCTTCAACGGCAATTACTGAACCTTTATACCACTTTTGTTCGTAAAACATTTTAACCTTACTGACCACATTTATCCATTTAAACTTCTTACTAGTGATAATAAGATCTTTTGAGTCGACAACATTTTGTGTCCCGTCCTCCCATTCAACTAACACATCTATTCTTGAACTTTGCATGGTGCAACTGCAAATGTAAACCTATGCATATCAAACTATCAAACGATAAACGTAAGTAATTAACTACCTTACCTGTTATTCCTGTCACAGTGTAATATCACAAATTTGGTAGAAGTATATAAGTAATTGTCACAATAAACACAAGTAAACCAACATAAACAGCCTAGTATGAAATAGTGAGGTTATGTAGTTGGTTCTTGCTGCGCAGTCGTAGTAAGAGATACGCCACTTTGTGTTGAGGTGAATATGGTTGTTAAAGTGTAACATGAACTGCCTTATCCTCCGTTACGCCACATCGTGGTATTGTGTTTTTTCTTTTTGTTAGATACGACGAAGAACTGCATATCCATTACTCAAAAAATATACGACATACAGTGACGGCACTTTGTGGCATAAAAAAAGTCGCCCCCATAAAGTTTATAGCCGGCGTAACTCAATAATTTGTTAGTTACGACAGTTTGGGGACGATATGTAGAAACGATGTTAAAATCGTTTTAAAAAACGAGGTCTTAAAGTCACTTTATAACCCTACATAATTGGAAATTCTGAAAACAACGAGGACCCTAGTATAATATGAATTACATATATCAGTGTTTTCTTTTCTTTAAGAATTTACAAAGCGCTAGGATACGTCATTTAAATTTAGCCGTTTTTTTTTCAAATATTCTTCGTACATTCCCCAACCAATTTTTTAGAGAAACCTCGCGGGGCAGCAAAGTTACAACCTAAAACCTCTTATAACCCTACATAATTGGAAATTCTGAAAGCAACGAGGACCCTAGTATAATATGAATTACATATATCAGTGTTTTCTTTTCTTTAAGAATTTACAAAGCGCTAGGATACGTCATTTAAATTTAGCGCTTTTTTTTTTTTTCAAATATTCTTCGTACATTCCCCAACCAATTTTTTAGGAACCGGGGGGCACAGTTACAACCTAAAACCTCTTATAACCCATAATTGGAAATTCTGAAAGCAAAGATATATAATTAATATATATTTTTTTTTAAGTTACAAATTTTACCTCCTCAAATTTACAACCTAAACCCCTTTTAACTAATTGGAAATTCTGAAAGCAACGAGGACCCTAGTATAATATGAATTACATATATCAGTGTTTTCTTTTCTTTAAGCATTTACAAAGCGCTAGGATACGTCATTTAAATTTAGCCGTTTTTTTTTCAAATATTCTTCGTACATTCTCCAACCAATTTTTTAGAGAAACCTCGCGGTGCAGCAAAGTTACAACCTAAACCTCTTATAACCCCCGAAAACCCTAGATAATTGTAAATTTAAAAGAGAAATTAAAAAAAAAAAAATAAAATGAAAGCAACGCCTAGTGTAATAGGACCCTAGTATAATATGAATTACATATATCAGTGTTTTCTTTTCTTTAAGCATTTACAAAGCGCTAGGATACGTCATTTAAATTTAGCCGTTTTTTTTTCAAATATTCTTCGTACATTCTCCAACTAATTTTTTAGAGAAACCTCGCGGTGCAGCAAAGTTACAACCTAAAACCTCTTATAACCCTACATAATTGGAAATTCTGAAAGCAACGCCTAGTGTAATAGGACCCTAGTATAATATGAATTACATATATCAGTGTTTTCTTTTCTTTAAGCATTTACAAAGCGCTAGGATACGTCATTTAAATTTAGCCGTTTTTTTTCAAATATTCTTCGTACATTCTCCAACCAATTTTTTAGAGAAACCTCGCGGTGCAGCAAAGTTACAACCTAAAACCTCTTATAACCCTAGATAATTGTAAATTCTGAAAGCAACGAGGACCCTAGTATAATATGAATTACATATATCAGTGTTTTCTTTTCTTTAAGCATTTACAAAGCGCTAGGATACGTCATTTAAATTTAGCCGTTTTTTTTCAAATATTCTTCGTACATTTTCCAACTAATTTTTTAGAGAAACCTCGCGGTGCAGCAAAGTTACAACCTAAAACCTCTTATAACCCTACATAATTGGAAATTCTGAAAGCAACGAGGACCCTAGTATAATATGCATTACATATATCAGTGTTTTCTTTTCTTTTAGAATTTACAAAGCGTTAGGATACGTTATTTAAATTTAGCCGCTTTGTTTCAAGTATTGTCGTACATTTTCCAACCAATTTTTTAGAGAAACATCGCGGAGCAGTAAAGTTACAACGCTTTGCGGCGCGCTCAAACGTTGCGGGGCGTATGAACGCTACAGTTTTGAATATTTCAGCGTTATGTAACCCGCTAGAAAAGTTTACGGTTGACTGACTGTTTTTACGCCGCCGATTTTACCGTGAAGTCCAACCGGTTCATTTGAATTTATGGAGTTGCGAGCCAGAGGGTGAACCGTAAAAAATACCAATTCACTTCGGAAGGCACGCTGCCGCATTGAGAACGAGCGTGCATAAGATAGGGTCAGTGGCGTGGGTGTGAATCGCGATACCTTTTTTCATCAAAGTTCAAGTTTCAAAAACAGCAGCTGAAGGAAATTACGTCCCATAAGGGAATTCAATATAAACGTTACGCCACCGAGTTTCACACTTAGAAGATCAAAGGTATGCTGATTTGCTTTTTTGATAGCCAGAGAATTGTCCACAAAGAGTTTGTGCATCCATGCCAAACATTAACTCAACACTTTTAGAGAGAGGTTCATGAAAAACTTGGAAACGTGTGAGACCTAACATCAAGAATAACTGGATGTTGCAGCACAACAATGCGCCTTGTCACACAGCCATTCCAGTAAACGAGTTTTTAGCCAGTAAAAACATTCCTGTGGGTCCCCAGCCTCTTTATTCGCCTGACTTGAGCCTTTGTGATTTTTTCCTCTTCCTGAGATTGAAAAATCACCTAAAGGGACGTCATTTTGGGACCATAGAAAACATTCAAACGACTGTAACCGTCCAGCTGAAAGCTATTCCAGTATATGAGTTCCAGCACTGCTATGAGGAATGGAAGAACCGTCTCCAGCGCTGTGTGACTTCCCAAGGAAGTTATTTTGAAGGACCCACTATAGAAACCATAAACCTTGATTCAAGGTTAATGTAAAGATATTATAATTTTTCGATTTTTGATAATTGGATAGGTTTCACTAACCCCAACCTAAAACCTACAAATTTGTTCTTATATTATTTCTATCAAAACTAATTATGCCAACAGCTTACAAGTAAACCATAAACCTTTATATACATATATCACAAATGATGTCTTAAGGTAAAAAATAATAAAATCCTACACAAAAATCATAAAATAAAGCAACAAATTGGACATAAGCACATAAACACGACGTAACAACAGAGAAGTAATGGCACAGTAATTAGTTTTCTAGTTCCAAAATTTTGCGCAGTAGCTTCTAAAATCATGACGGCCATTGATAGAAGAGAAATGAAAGCAGGCATCAGCAAGAACTGATGCCTGAAAAAACTGGCATAAAACAGGTGGCATCACAGCAGACCCTGATCCTGTTTCCAGTCTGGTATCCGTGGTTTCAGGATGGATCATTGCAGAAGAATTTTCAGTAGTTACTGCTTTATCCATCAACCAAGGATTTGCAAGGACACAAGCCAGCGAGTGTAGAATTGGTATACAGCAAATAAAAGACGAATATTGACTTAAGAAATAGAAAACAACGAAAAGAGGATGTTTTCGGGTATTGCCTCCATCATCGCAGTGCAGCTGTTCACTTGTCTTGTCATTAACCAATTAATTACAAAAAAAATGGAAGATAGAAAAACGTGTCTGTAAATGCAATACTTGACGTCTATTGACCCAAGAGAAAGAAACCAATGAGGCAGCTGCATAAAACGCTTTTTGGAGTATTGTTCTGAAGAGAAGCTGGTGCAAGATGTCAGACATACAATGTGGAAATACAACAGGTGCTAATCCTATCTGCAGTCTTGCGTCCACTTCGGCTTAGAAACTTCAACACAGATGACTAGAAAAGGGTTTTCAGCAGTTGCTGCCTTGTCGATTAGCCAAGGATTTACAAGACGGATAGAAGCTAGCGGCTCTGAAACACACTATCAAAGACTAGAAATAATAGTCCAATAGTTATTATTTTAATCCAATTTAAAATACAAAGGAAATAAAAAAAGCAACAACAGAGAACGTTTCCGAGTGTCAGTGCCATTACAAGATATAGGAAAAAAAAACTATAAATACAGAAGTTGTAATAGACGCATAATGGGAAAAAATAAAGAGCTTCTCCTGACAATCAAGGAGAGAAAAATATGATACCTAGGTCATAATCCTCCGTCTGATAACACAGGCCCACAAAAAAATATTTTTTTTGACTATGGATAAGAACATAGTTTTTCCCTGTATTTTTTGACGCTGACTTCAAATCCGGTGTCCGTTTAACCGTAACACGTCAGGATCAAGGTCATTTCAAGGTCAAATCGCGAAATAAATGCTTAAAAGAGAATAAACCCATATATCTTTATGTTTCTGGGATCGCTGAATTAGAATCTGATGTTATTCTTACCATATCACGTGACTTCAAAGAGCACTCAAATCACTAAAAAACGCATTAATGAGAGAAAAGTTTGTATCTTTATCTTTTTAAAGTTGCTGAATCCAAATCTGAAACCCATGATAGAAAACCGTAAATGGTCTCATTTTCATCATGTGCCTTAGGCTGTATTAGGGAAATGTGGTTAAGGATTTTCGGTTTCGTGAATGTATTGCTATTATTTGTTAAGGTAAAAGATATGTAAGTCCGTCTATCCATGTAAATTAGATGAGTTGATACCAATTCTCGTAGCCACCTTACTGAATATCGTCAAACTACATAGTAATCATCTTACTGAAAATCAGTGAGTGAATCATTGAATAAACGTGTTTAGACTCCTTCAACCAGACACACAATTTTGCGTGTGTGCTCTAATGCACGCGTGTGTATAAAAGCGTGTATGCGTGAGTGTGTACTTGCGTGCGTATGCAAGTGCATGTGTGCGTGACTGTGTGCATGTGCGTGCATATAGAATGCCTGCTGCCCGGATTTGGACTCAGTGCTGGACGGACACCGGATTTGGATTCAGCGACCGCAGAAACCCCCCCCCTCCCCCTTCCCCCCTCCCCCCCCCCCCACCCCTCCCCCCTCCTGCCCCCCCAAAAAAAACCTTCTTACCAAAAAAAAAAAATTTTTTTTTTTTTTTTTGGGGGGGGGGGGTTGTGTCTCATGGCTAAAGATCTATGGGCTTGAAGCAATGTAAACCTTCTCTTGTAGTAGACGCACTAGGCGCTGTCTAAATATACGGAGTAACTCTGTACATAGCGATAGCCTCAATTCATCTTTAGCAAATTGTCGTAAAATTTCTAGAAAGTGGGGTTTCCGGACATCATTCCGAACATACCGTCACTACTAAAAAAAACAATTGGAAAATACGTGTCGTAACTTTGTTTTCAATTGACCGTCACGGAGGCAAAAAATTAGTTTTCCGGGTAGATTTTTTGGGAGCATAATTTTGGGACTATGGGTCTACTTAAGCATTTTCGTAACTAGTACATATGTTTTAGGTTGGAAGAAGTAAAACAGGCGAATAGTTTTTAAAATTGTATTTTATAACGTAACCGTAAACCAAACTGCTCAATATAATTAGTTTCTTCTACTCAGTGTGGGTGCCCCTAACTTCACTGTAGACTTTATGTATCGTGCCTATTATAATTTTGATTGTCACTGCCTTAATATTATTAAACAATTCCAATAATTGTCTCCTACTGAATACCCATGTAGACATAAACTTTTTATAGCGTTGACTTCTGTTTATAACTTTATAATCTGTTTTTCTAGACCAGATGATCTAAAATTTAACACAAATATCTGAATTTTAAATCTCACCGACTTTTCTTTATTAAATGTTTCGATATTTGGAGCAAAATCAAAGTAAGCCGATTTGCACACGCATGCTGACAATTTTCCTTTATAACATATCTTGCAGAGAATAAGAACTTTTACCTACTCAGAAAATGAGCTTTCTACTTCCGTCATAGCCTGCTTGAATTTTCGGAAAAATAAATTTAGTGAAAATAACTTCATAGGTACACCATTTCAATCCGAAAATCTTTTGTCTTTTACACCTCTCGTTAAACTCCATCCGGAGACATCCTGTATGTTGTAGGATTATTATCTCATTTCTGCATTCAAATACGTCACTGATGTGCCCGACCTTATCGACGTCAACCTTTACGCTATCGCAGTCAGGCCCGGATAAAATGTCATAAACTTTTCATAGGGCTTAAGTGGTAGAAGAGCGATCAATAAGGGAATGTAAAAATATCGTTGAGTTTTCAGGAAACCTTAACACGGCCAACGAACATATTGTTGGCAGTCACATGTGTTGGATGCATCCGCAGCACGAAGTGCAGTGACGAATATACTAGCTCTGATCGTTGATCATCCAGTGGCGTAGCTAGGCCTCTGTTGCGAAATTAATATTCTTTCAAAAGGTTAATAAGCATAGGTTGTCCCAAAAGTTTTGCGACAAAATAACATTTATTAAAAACTAACTTTACAACAAAACCAAAGAATATTTTTCGTCAATATATTTTTTTTTGCCAACACGACCGCAACAACACGAAAATCCCGCGTCAGTAGAATTGTCGCGACTTCTGACCAAAGAAGAAGTCCGCCAAGGCTCGTTCGACCTCACCATCTTCATTGAACGGGCGTCCACGTAAAAAAGTTCTCCAGCGACCGGAACAGACGGTAATCCGAAGGAGCAATGCCTGGACTATACGGTGGACGTTTGGGAACCTCCCAGCCAAGTTCCGTCAGTTTTGCGAGCGTCTGATGTGAAGTGTGTGGTTTGCGTTGTCCTGCAGGAAGCAAACCCGGGCCGAATTTATGCCGCGACGTTGAAGTTCAGCCTGCACGTGGTTTAGCTGGGCGCAGTAGACCTCAGTGTTGATAGTCTGGCCGCGTGGAAGCAGTTCCCAATAGACCGGACCTGGACGCCGACCACCAATCCGTCAAAAGGACCTTTTTTTAGGTGTGGGTCAATTCGAGGCGTCCTTACTCCGGTCTGATGGGCGCTGAGTCGTTGGCATTTGGCATTTCTGTTGTCATACATCACCCACTTCTCATCGCAGGTAACGATTTGATCCAATCCTCTTTGGCTGAATTTGTGCAGCTGCGAATTGCAGTCGGAAATGCAATCGTCACCGGATTTTTTTGCCTTTCGTTGAGCTCGTGCGAGACTGTTTTACCGCGTCTGCTGCTTTTGCTGAGCTTATGCAAGTGACGAGCGATGGTGGACTTTGAAGATTGAAGATCAACGGCTAATTCCGGAGCGTGCCTTGTCCTTGCGATACGTATTGCCGGAACGGAACTTTCCAAACCAGCGATAGCACGTCGATTGGGTCGTATATCGTGTAATCGTGTCTCCCTTTGTGGCTTGAACTCATGAAAGCAAGAAGACTAGAATATAAGGAGACCGAATTCCGTTGTTGGTGACGGGTCGAAATCTGGAAAGCCGCCAGTTCGGCGCTGTAGGCTTCTGCGCCGCTAAAGTATGCGTAAGTAACAAAGAAGACTAGATATATTCTAGTCTTCTTGGATATAACTAATACACGCTAACAGGCGCAATAAACTACTGCGCCGGACATAGAAACGCTAGCAGCGCTAACTGGCTGGTTTCAAAATTCGACACGCTGCTGCTCGTGTGAAACCTCGGAGATTCGGTCTCCAGTCTCCTTATATTCTAGTCTTCTGCATGGAAGATGAAGTTGCGGGTTTCTTTTGTTCGGACGTTTTTCTTTGACATATCGTACTTCGTTTGGACAGCCATAATCAAACAAAAAATTGAATAAATACTAAACTTTTCCATAGCAAAATACTCGCAATAAAATGGACTTTGGGACCATATTACGAACATGTGGTAACACAATAAACATACAACTTTATTTAATCGCAAACAAACTTTCGCAAAACTTTTGGGACGACCTAGGGAACCTATTTGGACGTAGTTTTTCAGAATATGGAAATTTTTCAGAATATAAACTTTTTTCAGAATATGGCCTTAGAAATTTTCAAAAATTAATTTTAAAAAAGTTATAAACAAATTTCTGAACAAAATTACGATTTATTCAACAACAAAAATTAGACTTGAATTTCTTTATGAAACAGGTAATCCCCCGGGGATTATTTATTATTCTATACCAGAAAAAAATCGTGTTCTCGAGACCTAAACTTAAAATAAATAGCTTTATTCTATTTTTAAAAATTTTTGGTACAACAAAATGGGGGCCGAAACAACTTCATATTTTTTCTCAAAAACTACGGACATTGGTAAACATTTTCTAAGAATAAAAATGTCTTAGGATTAATCGAAAAATACTCGTTTTTTTCAGACTTATTAAATGACATTTTTGGAAATTTCGATTTTGTGATTTTTTTTGGATTAAAAATCGTCTTTAAAAACTCTGAAAAAATTGGGAATATTCTTAAAAAGTCTAAGATATTTTTGTTCTTTACAATTTTTTACAAAAGATTACGAGAAAAAAATATTCATATATCGAATATCATTTTTTTTAAACTATACATTTTAGTAAAAAATGCTCGAGAACAAAATCTATCTTAGACATAATTAAGTATAGTTTCTCAATTAGTGTAGAGCGGACTGGAATTTCTGAAGCATGGTTTTAACTACACACAAAATTTTATTCAGGAAAATAACCTTTATATTTCTCCAGTAAGGTTAAAAAAATACCAGTGAGAAGATCGATAGAAGAATATTATCAGGCGATAAGAAAAAATTATGATCTAACAAGTAAATTAACCTGGTTTCAGTAATATTATTACATAAACCAAGGTATTGATTTCAATGCGAACTAAAACTCCGTATTGTATTCACAGGGCCACCGCTCTACAACGCGATTACAACCAGCGGCATAGGCAAATCGCGAGAAGAAAATAAACGGCATCGTACAAGCCAAATTAAATTATTTAAACGTATTAGTAGGCTACCATTGCTCGATTAGTTTAGCGGTTTTATCGAACTGGTCTACGTCCGCCGAATGACATTTAAATGTCACTCTCCGTTTTATGGGATCTCCTAGTCGGCCTTATTTGTTTTAAAAATAGGTAATCGATAATATCTCGTAGCCCCAGACTCGACTCGTTACTGGTTATTTCTAAATTATGGAAATAATCTGGATGTTGTGTTCTATAAATATGGCTGTTACTATTGAAAATTACGTATATATTTCGTCATATCTCACATTAGCGTGTCCCTACATGCCATACATTCTACAAATATCTCGCAGTTTCCACGCTATTGTATCTATAAATTTTACATGTTATGTGGCACATACGAGGTGTGTAAATTAAGTAGTGGGACTGATTTATTTACATTTTTTATTCGAATAGAATTGCAATTGAAGCGTGTCCGGTTCAAATAGGCTAAGTGCCAAAAATATGGAACCGAGATATCAACAAAAAACGATTACTGTTGCATGTTGCGTTGATCGGCGTTAATAAATATTTATATTCTAGATTTAATCCAATCCGTAAATTAGGTTTACAGATGTGGTTTATTAAGTCAATAATAAAATACTTTTATTTGCACAAAATATATTATATATAATATGTTTCAATTTAGAAACAATCTAAGTGCCATATTATTGAAAGGATATATCAGTGCGTCTGGAGATAACGTTATTACAACTTATATGCGTTAAATATAATAAAAGACCAGCTATTAAATAATATGTATTAAATATGGGTACATATATGGCATATAGAATGCTTCTGAGGTATAAGCCCATGTATTTAATTTTTGGCACTTAGCCTATTTGAACCGGACACGCTTCAATTCATTATTGTGTCCTTCAAAATAACTTCCTTGGGAAGCCACACAGCCCTGGAGATGGTTCTTCCATTCCTCATAGCAGTGCTGGAACTCATATACTGGAATAGCCTTCAGCTGGTCGGTTACAGCCCGACCCTACCACTTTTCTATGGTCCCAAAATGACGTCCCTTGAGGGGATTTTTCAATCTCAGGAAGAGAAAAAAGTCACTCTCAGAGAAAATTCTCGACTCAGGAAGAGAAAAGTCACAGGGATCGAGTCAGGAGAATAAGGAGGCTGAGGAGCCACAGTAATGTTTTTACTAGCTAAAAACTCGTTTACTGAAATGGCTGTCTGACAAGGTCTGCATTGTGGTGATGCAACGTCCAGTTGTTCTTGATGTTTGGTCTCACACGCATGACCCTTTTACGAAATTTTTCAAGAACCTCTCTGTAAAAGTGTTGATTTACTGTTTGACCTGGAGGCACAAACTCTTTGTGTATAATTCCCTGGCTGTCAAAAAAGCAAATCAGCATGCATTTGATCTTCAACTTGCTCATTTTTGCTTTTTTGGGTCTTGGAGAGCTTGACGTGTACCATTCCATGCTTTGGCGCTTGGTTTCCGGGTCGTACTCAAACACCCAAGTCTCATCACCAGTAACGGCACGTTCCATAAAATGGGGATCATTTTCACTCGATTCCAAAAATTCAAGACAGCTTTTTCTCCTGATGTTCTTTTGTTCCTGCGAAAGGTGTTTTGGAACCATTTTTGCGCAGATTTTTCTCATCCCCAATTCGTTAGTCAAAATCTGATGAACAGTGGTGTTAATCAAGTTTAACTCTTCCCTGATCATTCTTGACGTGAACCAACAATCTGAACGCACAAGATCCCGTATTCTATGGACATTTTAATCGGTTCTTGAAGATGAAGGCCTTACGCTGCGTGGTTCATCTTCAATCGACTCTCTTCCTTCTGAGAATGCCTTAAACCACCGAAAAACCTGGGCGTTTGAAAAAAGACTGTCTCCGTAGGCGTTTTGAAGTTTTGCAAAAGTATCCCTTGCGCTGTGTCCAAGTCTGAAGCAAAACCTGATAACACCATAGCTCAAAATTAATGTCACTCATTTTTAAAAAGCACTAGAAAAAACCGGTTTACGAAAACAGTCACAAAGAACAAACAAATGACTAACATGTTCAAACTTGTACTGATATAGATTACCTTTCACAAGGTAAATTACATATGTAGATCTGCGCTTTGAATAATATGTTTGTGATTTCATATTATGGATAGCTTTTAACAATACGGGGTGATTCTTAAGTTGAGTGATATGTTTTTACAGCGTATAGGACTAATCAAAATAAACATTTTTTTCCAAATAATATTTTTCAAAAAACTGAAAAATTAAAAAAGTTGAAAAAAGTTCGAAATTAGCATTTATCCGGTCCGGCCATTTTAAAGAAAAGGTTTTACAGTGAAATTATAAATACGAAAACGTTTAGAATAAGAAAACTATTAGAAAGAAATGATTCACAAAAAAAAACGATAAACTTTAGGTATATTTGATATACCTGTATTAGGTATGTACATAACTATTTCAGATAAATTTGAAAAAAATAGTTGAAGAGGTAATAAAATCCTCTAAAACGTTCCCCATTTAACCTTTAGACTGCCGGCTGGCTCATATATGGAACAGTAATAAAATAATAAGTTTTAGTGATGAATACAGATATTGTAGTGAATTTTTCCCATTTAATAGTCTCTCTGATCTCTAAACGATACAACTGAAATTCTTTCTAGTCGATCGAGGTACCCAAACTACCCCTAGCGAGGGGATGAAATATTTAAAAAACTCGTTATTGAACTTGTATTCGTTATTGAACTTTTTACTGAATTTTTTTTAGAAAATAGCCTGTAAAATCTGTAAAATGTATCATAAAAATTTCCGCAAATTGATTGAGTGCCGGAGGGGGTGAAATTTTCAAAAATTCGTTATTAGGTGGGTATTGACTTTTTACACGATTTTTTTTCGGAAGCACGCTGTAAAATCTGTAATATGTACCCTAAAATTTTCCGCAATTGATTGAGATGCCGAAACCACCCTTAGCGAAAGGGGTGATATTTTCAAAATTATTTATTGAACGGTTTGACTTTTTATCGGTTATTTTAAAATATTTTTTTTTACATAGAATAATTATTAGTTATTTACTTGAATTACTGTATTTAGGATAGATAATGTTTTTTTTAGTGATACTTGAATATAATGTGTTCGATTGAATTCGAATGTAAAACATTGAATTTCTACCCATAACTATATAAATATATATAAGTATAAAAATATATACATATGAAAATATATACGTATGAAAATATGTAAGTCCAGGGATGAAGAAAAAAATATTATTTCAGTGTAACTGATCGCTTTTTTCACGTTTTTGAGTGGTTTTATTTGTGACTGAATATATTTTAGAGTGTTTTTGGTAGCTTATGACATTATAATATCAAGCACATTCGGTTAAAAATAATAATGCCGGCAGTCTAAAGGTTAACCACCTTTCTATCTCCAACAATAGAGTACTCATGAACAGAGACCGCGGATCAGCTATCCATTCCAGGTCAAGATTCCACAAATACCTACAGGCACATGTGGGGTGTTACTTAATATACTTATTTTAAGGGATGATTCCTCGATCAATTTTGAGTCGAAAAATTCATATAAGGGTATGTCCTAAAATGTTTGGTTTTAGATACAAGGTGATACAGTTTTTAAATCAAGCTTTAGCACCCTGTTTCTCGAAAACCAACCCAAAAAATTTGGTTCCAGTTAGAAAAGTGAGAGTTGACAGCTTCTGACGTCACCTGAACAAATTAATGTTTGTGACGTAATCTTGTTTTAAGTCTAAATTCATCCCTGAATTTTTTTTCACATTTCTAGTTTCCGGGATAGGAGGGGGTTGCCACTTTACAGACTCCCCCCTGCATGAATGTATTACCTAAATGTATTACTTTTCCCCAAAACGGAATTGGAAGCTTTAATTTTTTTCTGTTATGAAAACTCAGTTGCTCAGAATCGATTTTTCAGTAGAGTTATCGATTTTTTACCATCGGCATCCTTTTTTGGCGGCTGTCGCAATTATATCTCATGTAAGCCCGGTCTCACACTGGATATAGAAACGTGCGAATGTGCGAATATCGGCACCAAAATGTACTAATGGTAGTAATTACCCTTACTCAGTGGCGGTAGGCTATAAGGTGCGCTGGTGCGCGCGCACTACCAACAATTTAGCATTAATAATTTTATTTAGTAATTAATGGATGCATTCTTAATTTATCGCCTTGCCGCATCCCTAGCGTTAATACCATCTGAATATTATTTGGCCGCAGCGTTACGAATCCACTAGACGCTAGACGCTAGGTCTCCAACGCCACTGGTTTCCGATCGCGGCGCGGGAGTCGACACGCGCAATACGAAAAAGCGGCACGACGATCATGCTTCCGTGCAATACGAAAAAGCGAACGCGTATTGTTACTGCTTGCCCCTCCACAATTAGGACGCGTAGTGGGCGAATCCTATAGATATGATGTGCGGAGTTTAAGAGCGCACGAGAGTGTTCGATCGGTTAGTTTGTGAATTGTTTTCGTACATTGTGATTGCTGTTTTATCGCTCACGTCTTATAAATATAAACTCGGTTACAATCTAGTTTGGAATAATGAATTATATTCAAAACTTATTAAAAACTCCATTCTCTAACTTCAGTTTGGAAGAAAAAGTGCAAATTAAAACTCTAGGTAGCCCACTCCACAAATTAATTTAAAATTAGCCGTGAAAGGAAAAAGTAAACAATTTGTAAGAACATTTAATAATGACTTATTTAAAAAAACATTTGTGGTTAAGTGGATGCGATGTATTGAACGCAGTGTTTTGTTTGGCGGAGAAACACCTTGGACCAAAACTGGAGTAACGGATTTAAATCACATAAACGAGAAAATAAAAAAAACATGCAAATTCTGCTGGACACATGAATAATGTTTTGAATTTAGCCATGCTAGGCACTGCAAATATTGCAACAATGCTCGATTCTGCTCATCGACGAGCAGTGGCAGCATACAATGAAGCGGTTTCAAAAAACTGTATTCGTTTTTGTGGAAAATTTCTATTTAAAACGAATAAAGACATTTTTGCGCAACACCATGTGCCAGGAAAGACTGTCGGCTTTGGCTATGCTCTCCATTGAAAAAGACTTTATTACAAATATCGAAAATTTTAACAACAAAGTAATTGAAAAATTTGCACAATGTAAAAATCGCAGAATTGAGCTCATTTACAAAGAAAATTAGGTAAGTTTTCAAATTAATAGAGTTAATAAGAATAACCTTAATATGAGATAAATATTTATCACATATTAGGGATATTCTTATTATTCTTATGATTATCGTTATTTTTATGTATGGTGCACCCTCAATGTTAGGATTACGCACCGCCACTGCCCTTACTAATGATATCAATGAACTTATTCATGTAAATATAAGCTTTTACATTACCGGCAGGTTGATTCGTTCGCAACGCGCATACATGCGTATATTTTCTGAGTAATTCGCACGTTTCCTCATGCAGTGTGCGACCGGGATAACCCAGTAAACTATATCCGAGCTAACTAACTCAGTTTAATGTCTCGTTGCAGTGTTATTAAGTGAAGAGATAGAAAACGACGACCTGCAGTTCAAGACGCTGAAGATCACCGACTTCGGGCTGGCGCGCGAGGTCTACAAGACGACGAGGATGTCCCAGGCGGGCACCTACGCCTGGATGGCCCCCGAGGTCATCAAGAACTCCACCTTCTCCAAGGCGAGCGACGTGTGGAGTTACGGCGTGCTGCTCTGGGAGCTGCTCACGGGGGAGACGCCATACAAGGGGATCGACACCCTGGCGGTGGCCTACGGCGTGGCGGTGAACAAGCTGACGCTGCCGATACCCAGCACCTGCCCGCAGCCGTGGAGAGAACTCATGGAACGTGAGTACATCGCTTCGTTAATTTATACCTATATCTTTTATACAGCAGTGAAAGTATTCGTACACACACTTTTTGAAATTTAAGTTGCTTAAATTTAGACCTATCACCCATACGTTTTTTGATAAGGAAAAACGAATATAAAATATGAGAAGCCCAAACCATAAGCAATGCAGTGAATTTTCGAAGAATAAAAAAAACAAAATCACTTTTTTTCCCAAACATACTTCATTTTCGAAAAAAGTAGGTATAATACAATCAATAAATTATTTTGTTGTCTTTTTTCGCTTGTATTCGGTTTCACATTTGAGCGCCCAACAGTAGTCCGCTAACATGTTTGGGGTCCATTTTCCACTATACCGCTTCTCCATTTAAGCAATTTGCTGGTGAAATCTTTCGCCATGTTCGTCTGAAACTGCATCTAAATTGTCAGGGAAGAATTCCAAATGGGAGTGAAGAAAATGCAGCTTAACTCTAGAAAGATAGCGCTCTTCACTAAGCTGTTTAAGATAGGGGTGAGTAATTTCTACTCACTACTAGAAAGCTAGTAAAAAATGCCGTTTTATTTTTATAAAGAAAGAAGAGGGAATTGAAAACAGTTGTAATGTCCACTCAAAAACTTTTTATTTTTAAAACTGAAAAAAATCTTGTAGTCATAAAATTTAATCCTGGAGTGGATACTGGAACCTTCGGCGTAGAAACAAAAAACTGGACGTTTTCCACGAAACACCGAACTACTACACTTTTCTCGACGCGCGTTTCGCCAACCAAGTTGGCATCTTCAGGAGAAGATTAAAACTAAATTCTAGCCTACACGCGTGCACTATTTATACCAAATGTGTTGCCACGGTTCACTGAACCGTAGCTGTCTTTGTTTATCAGAGCAAACAGTGGACTGGTGGGTATCGGACCATTGTCCTTATTCATACTATTGTTACACTTAATGATTTCTAAACTTTCAAAAGCATCCAACTGTCTACTGTTTGTTACATTTCTAATTAATTTTAAATTATTTATGTCTATCCTATGGTTGTTGTCAAAAAGCGTGTTGGGCAACAGAAGATTTTTCTGTTCTGCCATATTTCAAATGAGCCATGTGTTCTTTAAATCTAGTCAATATAGATCTTTTTGTTTGCCCAATATACTTTTGATCACAATCTTTACAACTTATTTCGTATATTCCTGACTTTTCGTTATTGTCGATTTTGTCATTGGGGCTACCCAAAAGCGTCTGTATTAAAGATGAGAAACAATTAATTAAAAGGAGAGGTTTGAACACGAGAAACAAACCTAATTAAAGATGAGAAACAATTAATTATGAATATAGCTAAGAGTAACGGTTACTCAGTCCATTTAATAGATAAGTTAATAAGGAAGCATAAATTTAAGAGAACCATGTACAATTCCACGACTTTTCGTAGAGATACTGACAATTCGAAATTTGCTTCGTTACCATATGAACCTAAATTCACCCGCGGACTAGATAACATTTTTAACAATATTAATATCAATTTGGTTTATAATTCTAAAAATAAACTACAGACGCTTTTGGGTAACCCCAAAGACAAAAAATCAGACAATAACGAAAAGTCAGGAATGTACGAATAAGTTGTAAAGATTGTGATCAAAAGTATATTGGGCAAACAAAAAGATCTATATTGACTAGATTTAAAGAACACATGGCTCATTTGAAATGTCAGAAAGAAACCCAAAGAAAAACAAAATAAATAATTTAAAATTAATATAAATGTAACAAAATAGACAGTTGGATTTTTGAAAGTAGAAAGGCATCCTGAATTCATGAACTATTTGGTATATGTGAATGTGTAGGGGAATTTAGTTTAACCTAACTGTGAAAAGTTTAGTTCTTCATTTTTAAATTAAAAAAAATACGTTTCCTATAAATTATAAAATAAAAAATTACTTTGGTAGTTAGTTATCACTAGGTTTCGGGTTTAGGGGTCAAAGAAATAAAAATTGAGAAGTTGTATGCATGTCATAGGTGGAGGAGGGGACCTTTGGTCTAAGGAAAATAACGTGCTTCTCTTAGTAATTATTTATCTTTCTGGGTTAGTGAAATTTTAGTGTAGGATAAATGGATATAATAGTTTTCAACTTTTTTAGTTCTCCGAAATGTTACCTTGGAAGTTGCTATTTTGAGTCCCTTTTTCTGGAAAGTGTAGTTTCAAAATTTTCTTTTAAAAGTTCTCGTATGCAAGATATTCTTTTTAATTGCTCAAGGAATTTCCGTCAAAAAGAAAAATCTTGAAAGTTAATAATTTTATTAGTCTAGTTATGTGTAGATAGGAATTCTACTAAGGGTTCATTCTTTCGTTATTCAATTAATATTTTCAAACGGATTTTTACATAGAAATACAGGTCAGTAAGGGTTACATAGGTAGAAATTATCGAAATATATATAGAACAATGAATTTTGTACCATAGACTTCGTAGGAGAACTGGTAGACATTTTTGGGAAGGTATTTGAGGCAATGTGAAAAGTTGCGCAAAACTTCCTTTAGTGATACCTAAATACAAAAATGCAGACCTGGCTGATGGGTTAGGGGGCTTAAGCGACCATTAAATTTTTCAAGAAGCGAAATAGTTTTTGAAATAAATGTTCTTGAGGCACATTGAGATTTTAACATTTTAAAATTTAATATTTTTAAAGAGTTGAAAAATCAAAAAGCCAGATCATTTTACCGGGTCAAAAAGTTTGCCAGACGTTTGCAAAATTAATTATATTTCAAAAAAAAAAAAACAAAAAACAATAACTGTACTTGAGGCACTTTGACATTTTTGTAGGGTATTATTCGTGATTAAAAATAGTTATTTACAAAAAAGACAGGTGGTTTCGGTGGGACATTTTATCCGCCAGGTGAGTGAGAATGTTCAACGGGAGTGGGAGTGAGTAGTGCGGTGCGCAAGTTGAAATGCGAGAGAACGCGTATATCAGCAGCTGTCTCAAGAGGAAGCACGATGCAGTATGATTGGCTCCCGCAAAATCACGTGATGAAGAGCATTCGTGCGGTCGTTTGGAAGAATTTTGGAGTATTTAAAACGTTCTGTCGTATACTGCAACGCAGTGGCGGTGCGTGATATTTCAGTTAGCCATATCTTGAAAACGACGCATGGGACCCACTTCACTTTTTAGGTGATGACTATACACCTCTTACAGAAAGGATTTATAGTGAAAAAAATCGTCAGCAAAGTTTGCGAAAAAATTTTCAAAAACACTGGAGCACTCCCTGGGTTCTCAGTAACGCTCTGTGGGATATTTGCAGTATATATTTTTTCATAATCTAGAAACAAATATAAGTAGACGTTTTTCGATTTGTTGCAAAATATTTTTTTTTTCAAAAAGTTATGGCCATTTTAATTTTAATGTTATAGGAACATTTTTGTTTCCCAAAAAAATCTGGACAATATCCCTGGCGGATAAAATGTCCCACCGAAACCACCTGTCTTTTTGTAAATAACTATTTTTAGTCACGAATAATACCCTACAAAAAGTGCCTCAAGTACATTTTTTTTTTTGAAAAATAATTAATTTTGCAAACGTCTGGCAAACTTTTTGACCCGGTTAAATGATCTGGCTTTTTGATTTTTCAACCTTTAAATATTAAATTTTAAAATGTTAAAATCTCAATGTGCCTCAAGAACATTTATTTCAAAAACTATTTCGCTTCTTGAAAAATTTAATGGTCGCTTAAGCCCCTAACCCATCAGCCAGGTCTGCATTTTTGTATTTAAGTATCACTAAAGGAAGTTTTGAGCAACTTTTCACATTGCCTCAAATACCTTCCCAAAAATGTCTACCAGCTCTTGGACTAACCCTGGTTTTGCTTTTGCTGGGAATATAGTTTGTGAAGTTCTGCATGTAATAAGCCCAAGTTAAAGGTGATCAAAGAGATCGATAAAAAAGTAAAATTGCGTTGTTTTCACAAAACCGTGAATAACTGTTGAAATATTAAATCCTTTTCAGTTGTTGGACTCATATTGAAGAAAAATCTTCAGACTAACTGCGACATTTTTGGAAAATTATTTTCTAGAAAAAAATTCTCTTGAAAAATTTGGTTCAACTAAAAATATAAAAATTCAAAAAAAACACTGTATGCCACATATAACTAAAAAAATGTCCTTCTAGAATTTGTTGTGTTTTATTAAAATTTCATGAACAGTGATTTTTACAAAAACTGCATTAAAGATATTTTTGAGTTTTTGCGTTGTTTTTGGTTACTAGAAATTTTTCATGTCTAGGAAAAAAATGTTCCAAAATACCTCATTCAGTCAGATAGATACTCTGTGGATAGCATCAGAAGATACTTAGATGCAGAATTTCACAAGCCGTAATCCCATCAGAAGAAAAAAAAATCAACAGTGTAGTACAAAAATTATCAGAATTTAAGCAACCTTCAAAAAGTGGGTGTATGAATACTCTCGTCGCTGACTGTATGTTTCGAATTACCTTAATCCTAAACGGTTTACTGACTGCAACTTTTTTCTCAATGTACACAATGACGCACTTCTATTTCTTAAAAAATATAATGATCAATGGTATAAATTATATTAACTATTACGTTTCACAATATTTTGATAGTATGTCATGTCTTTCACAAAAATGCTGAAAGGAAGTAATCATAAACCAAAAAACATACTGATATTTTGGTTTATGATTACTTAGCATTGGTTTCATAGGTAGCATTGATTTCATAGACCCTTCAAAAAGTTGGACTAATCCCCATGTATTTTGGCTTGCTGAAACCGCATATGACCCCACAGTCAAAAATGCCTATGATTGAATAGATTTTCCGAGGCATTTGTGAGTACAAAAAAAATCTTTACTAAACACATGGGAATACCACGGTCTAGTCCATGACACATACAATTTTTTTGTGATCTGTATTTTTATCCCAAATTAATCCACACTAATTAAATAATCGATTTTGGTGGACACATTCAATACAATATTAAGACTTTCACATATTTCTTTTAAGAGTCCAGATATCTTGACGCTCAGACCTTAACTCTAGCATAGATACATGATTTTCATGATTTGGCGTATTTGTAAAAAATTTTATACACATCGGAAAATAATTTTTCGAATATCATTTCAGTTTATGTAAGTTTGTCTTTGAGAACATTCACTAAAAAGTCAGTAACCGCACAATAACGAATTTTCGTAAAATTTCACCCTCTTGCTAGGGGTAGTTTTGGCATCTCGATCGATTGGGGAAAATTTCAGGGTACATTTTACAGATATTACAGCGTGTTTACCGAAAAAAAATCGTGTACAAATTCAATACCCACCTAATAACGAATTTTTGAAAATTTCATCCCCTCGCTAGGGGCGATTTGGATACTTGTGGTTTTATTGGTGACTAAATATATGTTAGAGTGTTTTTGGTAGCTTATTACATTATAATGTCAAGCACATTCGGTTAAAAATAAATATATAGTAATTTACACAATCTGAAAATTTTTAACATTGGCCCGACCGTTGCCAGCCGGCCTGGCTCATATATGTGCCACCCGTGACCCCGGCAACTACTCTAGATGTATTAGATGTTTATATATATAAACTTTGCCCCTCAAAAATATCCATTTATAAGGGAAAAATGCCGGCAGTCTAAAGGTTAAAGAAATCTTTACCTGTCGTTTTCTTCCTACATACATACATATACTCATGTTTCGTTTTTTTTTTGTTCTTTGGCGTATTCTGCATGGTCACGCTCGTTTTATAATATATATTTAGATTTTTTTTCATTGCTAAAATATATATCCTACCTCATTTTTTAAGGAAAATCGGTTAGCTACCCATAAAACATCACAACTTTTGAACTGATAAATGTCAATTGTTACTATAGTTTCAATTGTGTTTTTTTTTTTTTAGAAAAAGCCAATCGGATGCTTTGCACGTATTGATAACGTGCTTGTAATACCATATATTTGCGTCGACCCAAATATAGCCACTATTCTAGTTTATTGCAAAAAGAACCCATACTCCACCACTTTAGCTGCGCTACTGTCCCACCGAACAAATTCAATCGTGCCAATACGTTATATATACGCTTTTATTGGGATTTGCTCAACGTGTGTTTTCGTTACTACCGTCCATTCTATTCATAAAGTATAACCAACAGGTGGCAACTGTATTATTAGGTGCATCTCACTAGCTTAATAGTGGCCTCAGAGAATAAAAATACAATCTCACAAAGGAATTATAATCTGACGGTATATTAGTTACCTGTACATTGTTTACAGAAATGTATTCATAAAAAACGGTCATAAAATACGTAATAGATTGTATAAAAAATAGTAACATTAAATATGTATGAGCGATCGGCAGCATTTAAAAAGTTTGATGCAAAAATGTTACCTAAGGTAATAATTATGCGATATCTATCTAAAACCGACTCCGTTACTCCGTTGCTAATTTGGCGATAAAGTATTGTAAATTATGTTGATGCCATTTGATCTTCTGCTTTATAGCTGCTAACATATTCCTTTTTTATGTGGTTCAAAGTAATAATTAACGTGTTATTTCCTAGAAAGTTCAGATGGTTTAAATACTCATTATAAGTTGCCGTTTTAGTAGCTCCTTTTATTGTGAATTTTAATTTGTATACAACAAGGAGATTACATTGCAATAAGGTATTTTTAGTTTATTAAGGTATTTTAATTATTAGGTGACGCGTATTCGTATGTTTTAGTAGTGGTTTTTCATAGTGTTCTAGTTATAATAATTATAACTATACAATTATTGTATAAAATTGTTTAGATCACAAATTGGTTTAGGTCCAAATACTGCAGCCAATAGCGCTCCTATGAGGTAAAAGGTCATATTGACCACGCGTACTTCTCAATAAGATTATTGTTAATCATAACCAGACCTACTCACTATTTTCTTATGTCTTAATACCAAGAGACGCAGTCTGTATGTATATAAACGGACGCTATCTATACAAGGTTTTAAAACTTAAGTCGGCACTATTGCTAAGTTCGTTATTATACTAGCCACAAAGTCCGTTAAATAGGCAAACTAGTAGTATTTTTTCCGCTGATTACAATGGTGAAAATGGAACAAAAATCGAACATCGCATTCACGATTATGTCAAAAAGTTCATTTTTTTCAAATGGGACAGTCAGTATACAATATTCTCAATCGCTAGGAAATTTAATTCTGAACATAATTTTTCCTATGACCTTTTATCCTAAAGTCAAAGATGACAAGGCTATTGATGATTTTTCAAGTTTTGTCGAGGTGGTTGTGTTAGTTGTCGTAACTTTACCTTACCCGTAAAGTATAAAGTAAGAGGAATATCCATGATGTGATATAGTATCGTTTATTTTATATTATTCTATAAACTTAAATTACTATGTATAAACTAAAAAACAACAAAATTAAATTAAATTAGATGCTCAAAAATATCACCACCCTCTTGCTCCAGGCATTTTTGAGCCTTGTTGTAACCGCTCCTAGTAGCCTTGGCAATGATTCTAACATCAATAATATTGATAGTATCAATTATGCCTTGCTGGAGATCCTCAAGATTATATCCCCTTTCACACACCGCATTCTGCAAATATCCCCAAAAGAGAAAATCCATAGGCGTTATGTCTGGTGATCGAGGAGGCATACGGACAGGGCCGTTAGTGGATAAATATCTGTCATCAAAAAAGACTTGTAACAGAATATCAATCTGGCGAACATTATGGGCAGGAGCTCCATCTTGTTGAAAGTAGATCTGTTGTCTATCTATTAAATTCAGGTCATCCAAAAATGAATTCATATTAATAAAATACTGGGCCTACAATTTTTTGAGCCGATCAAACCACACCAAACATTAACACTAAAGCGTCTCTGCGGGTTACAAGGACGGAAGAACATCGGATTTTCTCAACTCCAACAGTGGCTGTTTTTCCTGTTAAACATGCCCTTATTGGAACAATTTGATTCGTCACTCACAAAGAATCAAGCGCCAAAAAGTATCATTAAGTCTGATTTTATTAACGAATCACTGACAAAACTGGATGCGTCTTTCTTGATCTCCTGGTACTAGCGTCTGTGTAGATCTGTATCTGTACGGCACAGACTTATCCCTTTTTAGGATGTTGTGAATAGTTCCCAAACATAATCCACTTTCTTGCATCAAATCGGTAATTGAATTATTAGGCTGAGCTTCAAAGTAAGTTTTGACGTCAATTTCAGTTGCTTCACTTATTATGAATTGTTTCTTAGTTCTAATTTTCTTAAAAACATCTTCATTTGATCTAAACTTACGATACAAAATCAGAAAGTACCTTCGATCTGGGAAGTAACGCATATGATACAAAGCACAATAACGTTCACGAGCTCGGTGGCTATTTTTTTGACAAACGATGTAACATTCCTTCACATCACATTTTTTCACATTTCCAATATTTTCTTTCACATCTGTAACATCACATCACATTTTTCTGAACGCGTAAAAGGCATTTTTCCTCAAAAAACACACACTGTAATCTTTTCACTAGCACAACCTCAATTTGGCATTTTCATTTTGACGGCTTTTATAAAACATACGAATTTTGATTTTGAAATATCAGCCACCTCGACAAACTTGAAAAATCATCAATAACCTTGTCATCTTTGACTTTAGGATAAAAGGTCATAGGACAAATTCTGTTCAGAATTAAATTTCCTATCGATTGAGAATATTGTACTCTGACTGTCCCATTTGAAAAAAAAATTTTTGATATAACTTGTGAACGCGATGTTCCAACTTAGCAATAGTGCCGACTTAAGTTTGAAAACCCTGTATATTAATTTTTGATTAAATAACAATTACTTGGAAAAAATGCGTTTCAAAAAATATTTTAAGGTTTCATATTTCATATGAATCTTTCATACTCCTTCAGTCCCTTCATATTATAATATGACTGAAGCAGACCAATTGCGAAACCTTTTTGAAACACCACAAGAAGTTATGACATTAGGAATTCAGTTTTTCCACAACTTTTCTTTTCCATTCTGAACGTTTAGGAAATATATTATGTATTTTTATTACTATACCGCCCATTTCCAACTATCAATGGAACGGGGAAACATATATATATGAATACTGTCGAATTTCACGCATACATATTTTACAATACCGCTGTAATAAAAACGAGAATAAGAGGGGAAAACGCAAGAGAAAAAACCCCATATCGTATCCTTATACGACCTAAACATCTCAACTTTTTATCGCGGGTAAAAACGTATCAGCCAAAATCGACACATTTATCATTCTCATCGATGTACGAGCATTACTACTACATTATTTACTTAATGGCGATTCTATTTTTCCGTCCGGAATAGAAGCAAAAATTCTAGTGAACCCGAACTTCCCGATTAAAGAAACCGCGTGCCTTACGAGTGGCGTTTTTCCGCTCCGGCCGCCTTTCGCTTTTCAAAGCGAGCCTTTTGGCATCGCTGACGTCCCCGTTAACATATAAATTGCGAGGCCTACCTGCGGGTGACACTTTTGATAATGTCTTATTCGTATTGCGGTTTGGTTTTCCCCCGGAGGCCACCCTATTTGTCGCGAGAGCGCAAGGGCCGGACTGAGTCGCGGGCCCCCTCGGGGCAATTCGGACAAAATCGATTTTGAGGCAATCAAAGATGTGGGTGGCATTGATTCCGTATTAAATTAAGGTCTAAGTAGTTTTTGTTAAGACAACGATCCTTTTTCTTTTTAAGCATTTGTTAAATAAATTACTGTTGTTGCAGCCCTCCTTTTATAGTAAAAGATTTTACCACTTAAACATGATTTATCTATTAATTGATATAATTTAATTTGTTTTCTGTTTAATAAACTGATTTACTTATTATTGTATTAAAAAAGACATGAATTATGATAACTGAATTTTTTTAAGTTTGCTGTTTCAACTTTTTAATTTTGCAACTTTTTAGAAAAATCTTTGAAAACAGAAGAAAAGCAAAAATACTTCCGAAATTTATTACTTAAAAACCACCATGGATATGGTTAAAAGAGTACTAAAATGGCATATGGGTAAAAAGAGTACTAAAAGTGGTTTTCTAACACTAAACAAGTTATCTCGAGTTGAAATTGGTAAATAATAATAATAATTTGCTTGGTGCAGCATTGTCGAATTTGTTTTAATTAGAGTATGTAATGCCTTATGTTATTACGCCATGCCAAAAATGTAATGGGGGACTGCTACCCAAAAAAAGCGATGAAGATTTTTTGCAAAATATCTGTATTTTTTTTTAAACCAGATATAATTTATTTTATATAATAAGATTTGATATGATATATAAAATCAGATATCTCCAGAACGGTTGGGTCACGTATAGGCTATGAATCATGTTTTCGGCTCAAAATTATGTCGGCTTTCCAATTTTGTAAAAACATATAGGGTATTCCATTTAAAATAAGGAAGTTAGTCGGTGCCCAGAAGTATATGAACACTTTGTAGATTAGGCAATATTTTAAAAAAGGTAAAAAAAAAAATGGTGCATATAACCTCGTATGCATTTTAGCATATTTTATGAGCCAACCTTTGTACTAAACCAATGTACTAAAACTCGCCCTGTATTTCTGGGTCCTGTGGTTTTTTGTATTTTGAGGAAAAAGGTCAAGGATTCTGCTTCTGGTACATATTTCATATATTTGACTTTTCTTAATTACCCCATTATTTGCATCTTATTTTTAATATTTCCATAAATTGATATATTTTGATCGGCCTTTTGCCGCAAGGGCCGATCCGCCCCGCGCGACCGTAACTTATTGTTTATTGTGAGTGCGTACACGCTGGCTGTTCATTGTTCTCTTGTATTTTTTATTTGGCCAGGCGCCTCGCATTTTGAATTTCAATTAGACACCTTCCCAATACAGATGTCTTTCCTCTAGATAGGCACTTTGCCTTTCGACCGGTTCGATACTATCTGGGTTGATGAATTTCGCATTTGCCGATCGCCGGTTGGGTTCTGGAAGCAATTTGCAGATATGTACATACATATGTGTTCGCTGTTGACGAGTTTTTTTATACATAATAAAATGTTCTGGTGATATTGACAGACAATGTTTCTTTGTAGAAAAATTGTACTGAGTATCAACCGTGCTAATTTTGGAAGGATAATTTTATTGTTGAAAAATAAAAATGTTTCTCACATATCTCTTCTTTCAATAACGTCGTAAGCTTTCACATAATTTGTTCGTGTGCCTGAAGTTTCGATCGATCGAGTCTGATCGAAAGTGAAAAATCCATTTAGACCATCCGAAATCTGTTTAGGTCTGATTTTTAGCCACGATAGTTTCTTTAAGTTCCTCACTAGGACACCCAAGCGCGTTCTTCAACTCCTTGGCTTGCGGAAAACACCCCTTAGCTGCAACCCCTATAGAAAAAAGTCGAACATTGAAATCAAAGACGAACTTTGATTTTTAAAGTCTGATGAGACTTGATCGATTGAAGCCTCAGGCACATACTCGTATTTGTTCGGCAATTATAACCGAAAAGTTGAAATTACTACGAAAGGAATCAAAAAAAAAAAAAGGTTTAGCTGAAAATACATCAAACAAATTATTTGAAAACAGGGTTTTGCAGTTGTGTAAAGTATACAAAATTTTTGGCAAATATTAAAAAAAGCCAATGGTATGGTAACAAACAATTTAGTGTTTTATCTTGAAAACACAGGGCTGCTTTATTTTACTCTTTAAATCATCATATTCAGTTGTTATTTTGACGAAATATGTAAATCACTTGCAAAACTCCAGATTTCGAAATTTAATTAATAATTATCTTAATAACATTATCTGGTTAAAAAAAATTGATATTTGGAATATTATATATATTTGTATATACATAAGCTACAGTCCTTTAGTTATATTTTTTGAAAAAATTGACATTAAAGTCTAAATTGGAATATTTTTTCCAAATATACACGCTGTTCTCAATAATGTGGGTGAGCAATTTTGGGAGCATAAGGTTTGTGTCAAAATAACATTATGTTCATGTCACTTTTTCAAATGATGATGCATCCCTATGAAGATATTTCGTCTTAAACATAGGGTCGTAAGTTTTCATATTGTCTGTGATTGTTGTGATTTATGAAATTTTACAGTTACAGTTCATATTATATTAAGAGAAATCCTTAACACAAACCATAGTTGTTACTCAATCAAATCTTAGATAAATAGAAGTTTTTTTTTAATGAACAAACCGGTGTCTATTTTAGAATCGTTATTATGGCTTTTTATTTTAATTAATAGTGAAGTCGGACCTAAAGTAAAAATGTACTAAAACCCCAAGCCGAGATCCAAATAACCTGTTAATTAAATAAGTTTTTATGTAGGCCTCTGCAAGATTAAGTCTCTATCTGTTACCCGTGATAAAAATTGTAAAAACTTAGCATGCACTAATATATGTACATACGTAGAGTTCATGGAAACATAATTATTTAGGAATTCGGATATTTCTAATGAAACTCTAATTCCGTAGTAAGAGTTATCTGTACTGATAAAGTAGATGCCTCCGCTTAAATATTTTAGTGAACTGCGAATAAAGAATTTGAGTTAGATGGAAAGAAATAAGCACATATACATACGTGATATAAACAAGTAGCAAAGTACATAGATAAGTATTTGATCAGAAATATATATTTGCACACTGAAATTATTCAACAATTTAAAAATATTGTTTCCATTTTGCGTTAGTTACATAAATTTAGTTAAATATAATTCACAGTACTATTATGCCACAATAGATATTACAGTTATATACAGGGTTAATCTAATAAACAAATTAGGTCCCTGGTTTTATTTTTTTATCATATTACTTACTATGTTATAAAAATTCATCCAAACAAAAAGAAAATAAAAATCTTATTTGTCTGGAGATAAGATAAATATCTTCAAAAGAGGAACATAAAATGTGTTATTTTTTAGTTTTATCAGTTATACGTTCCTTAGCCTTAAATAATTTCATATTCTCGACAAAAATTGCACTAGGTAATTGCTTATGTTATCTAATCTCTCACATAAATGGCTAAACGTTTAAAAAATTGACCTACATTTATTTCTTACGAAAAACTATGCAAAACAAAATATTTTGCAACAATCTAAAATAAAATGTACCTACATCTAATATTTAAGATTACTGTATTTGTAAGATGACTTAACTAGGCTAAGGATTAACTTGACTAAGGACTATTTGTAAGATGACTTAACTTCTGATCTTTACGTAGACAAGATGTTTTATTTCACCTTTAAGTTATACTTGAATATTTTTTTCAGTATGCTGGGAATCTGACCCGCATCGAAGGCCATCCTTTGAGCAAATTCTAGAAGACTTAGACAAAATAGTCCATTCCTCTTTTACACAAACACCTCACGAAAGTTTTCACATAATGCAGGACGATTGGCGTCAAGAAATCGAGGAGGTCCTACTGGAGCTTCGCAGAAAAGAAGGTAAACCATCTCAACAAACCTCATGCAATCATTTCGTAATCATAATTCATTTTTTTTTCTATTTTAATGCTTACCTTGTATCACCAGGCTTGTAAATCTTACGAGGAGGTAAATAACGTTTTAATTTGTATCGCTGGCTTTAATCGTCTCGGTGACTACATTAACTGAGCCTGTTTTAGGAGTTGCGATGCAGGGAAGAAGATTTGAACAGGGCGCAGTTGCAGCAGAGAATGCATGAAGAACAGCTGAGGCAGAAGGAGCAGGAGTTGCACGCCAGAGAGATCGACTTGCTCGAACGAGAACTCGACTTTATGATCAAGCAGCGGGCACCAACACCCATCAAACGAAAAGGTATAGCGCACAAATTAGTACACAAAATTTATTCACAAATTACGCAATCAATAAATAGTTGGTTAACTTTAAGTACAATAAAATTATGAGATATTCATTGAAAATAGTAGTAAAAATGGCATAAATACAAAAGAATGCAAAAAATACACTTTTTTTGACGTTTTTGCGCAGGCTAACCAATTGTTTTTGTTGTGATGTTGACATTCCAAACCTAACCTCTTCGAATTCGACATTTAGTTCACATGTAAATATGAAAAATACGAAACGAAAAACTGTTGCCAAAAAACGAGTAGGTAACTGCAGTAGCACGTATTATTCCAGCAGTATTTGTATCTACAAAAGAAAAAAGAAAAATCAAAAGATGGGTGGGTAAGGCCCCAGTTAAAAGAGAAAAAACGTGGCTGTTTCAAAAATGGTAATTAAAGAGTTTCAAACCACCCCTGAACAATTAAGGGACACTTGAAATAAAAAAGTCCAAATTTAATGCGATAAAACTACCTCAACATAATTTGAAATAAAATAGACAAACTGCAACAAATATATTGCTACAAATTTTTCTGAATTATTTCTTTGTGTAACAACCAATCTAATAATTTTAAGCGCTGTATAGTTTAAATGACTGTTGTGGTCTAATGATGTTGCTTTATTTTTTAGGAAAATTTAAACGGTCAAGGTTAAAGCTGTTAAAAAAGGAACCTGGTACTAACATCAGTTTCCCATCGGATTTTAGGCACACGCTTACAGTACAACATACGCTAGATCCCAAAGGTATCAGTGGAATAATATCTCCCAACAGTCCACCAGGGTCACCGGCTATCACCAGGCTGCGGGCAATAGCGCGTAAGTTGACTTTGACGTTTCGCTTTTTTTCAGAATTTATCTTCAGCCGAAATGTTTCTGTAGGTCTCAAATTATAGGAATAGTGGAGAAAGAATTTGACAATTAGTATAGTCTTGTTGATTTTAAATTTTAATTGTTTTAAAAGGTAGAGAAGGTGAGATCATCTTGAAAATCTAAAATAGGAACTGTGGCTTACAAAAACATTTTGGTTGGCAATTTTATGAAATTTTAGCATACCCAGCATGACATATCAGCATGAAATTTGTCACAATTGTGTGTGTGTTTCCTTAGAAATTTTGCTTTGGATAGATTTTTTTATATTAATGTGTTTATTTCAAAATATTTGCTTCTTTCCACATTATTTTTTTGCAAAGTAGATTTATTTTTTTGAGCACCAAGGTTTAAAAGTATAATTAGGTATGAAAATGGGAATATTTAATACAAAATTATTATTTAATTAATATTTATTGTAATAAAGAATTAATTTCAAGTAATGAATTTTTCGTGTAATAAATATTGATATTTCACTCATTTGTAATTAGTGATTCTCGGTGGATTTTAATTGTTTTTTATTATTTATTTTTAATTTATTTTTTAATTCAGTATAGCAGCTCAGTACTAAGAGAAGCCGTAAATTTTTAGTTACTTATTAATTTTAATAAAGTGCTATTATTAAAATTATTTCTGCTTTCATAATGTTATAAGTAGAGATCGCCCAATTGAGGCTCATTACAGGGTCGCACTAGGCCATACATGTACTTATGTATAATAATACGGTGTCTTACCTTATAAATGCTTGTTAAAAAATTTGAATAGCGTTGGAAGATGATGAGTAGAAAACAATTCCATGCTATTTATCGGAAGCTGTATGGCAGGTGTAAGTTGTAACCTGCCTAACACAACACAAACATTGTAAACTAGTGTAAACTGTTCGGCGCTAATTCTAGACAATTTAAATACAAATCTGAAATGTAGCTAGACTTACGTGGTGTACCTAATGTGGGCATTAATCCATTTTTAGATTGAAAATCCATTGAACTGTTCTCCAGTTATTTGAAAAATTTGTAAAATTGTAAATAATTTAACCCCCAATACAATTTTTAACCTGAAGGACTTCTAGGACTAGATATAAATTTGAAACATGGACATACTGAAGAGACATATCCTACATAAGTATTAATCTGTTTGAAAATTGAAAATCTATTGAGCCGTTCTCGAGTTATCTGAAAAATTCGTCACAAACATTAATCCAATCAGAAATAAGAACCTTTTTTATAAAAATAAAAAATCAAAGATAAACATTTTTTCTGGACATATGTTTTGCACACCATACTCGATTTGAACATCGTTTTTATATAGCTGTGCCTCACTCCAGAGGGAGGTCACAGTTGTGTTTATACCAAAAAAAAAAAAAAAAAAACGGACGTTTTCCATGAAACACCAAACTACTATACTTTTCTCGACGCGCGATCCGCCAACTAAATTGGCATCTTCAGGAGAAAATTAAAACTAAATTCTAACCTATACACTTGCTCTATTTATACTTCATTTGCTGCCACAGTTCACTGAACCATAATTACGGTTATGTAATTACAGTTCCTGAACTCCTGAAGATGCCAACTTGGTTGACGAAACGCCTCTTCGAGAAAAGTAGGGTAGTTCGATGTTTCAGTGGAAACGTCTGGTTTTTTTTGTTTCTGACGAAGGTTCCAGTACCCATCCAGGATCTTTTATACCAGTCGCGGAGTGTTTAGTTGAAGCGACTGATTGCTTATCTGTAGATGCTACAGCAAGTAACACGCGCGGTTGAGCTGTGGAGACTTCTAAGATTTTAGACCGAGGATTTGAAGAAAACTGCTGTCACTCAATAATTTCTGACCTGAAGTGCTTTAAATATAAATTTGAACAGTTGCGAGAACGACGCATTCTTGAGTTATTTGAAAAATTTATAGTATTATGTCATGAAATGATTGGCATTTAGAACAAAATTTACAAGTCCCTTATCACTCTAACCGATGAGCTAATTTTTTAAAATATGGTGACTTTTTCCATGTTAACCAATCAAAATCACAGCACATGTTTTTTTTCCCTGCCAACCCCCATTTGGGTGGGGTCAACTGCCTCAGCGTGACATACTAAAATGTAATGACAATGGTGTTTTGATACCCACCCAATCTCAGCTGCATGTCGCTCAGTCTTTCCGAGTTGGATAGGTCCGATCTGCTATGGTCCTCAAGTCCGCGATGTAGGTTTATTATACATGTACATGTTTGGGCTAGTGGGACTCTGTAATGAGCCTCACTTTGGCGATCTCTAGTTATAAGATATAGTTAATTACTGGAATTCCCACATAGTGTTCTATACTCCGTTATACATGGACTTCCCTCATTAACCAACATTTAAATAATTATAGGTTTGTATTATTACTTAAAAAGAACGTTAAAAATATTACTGTCCATTTTTAATTAAGAACACCACGTTAAAACAAACACACACAACGCGCGGTCGCGTGGTTTTTGCTTTTGGGGAAGGGCTAGGTCCACAGTTGCAAAGAACATCTGGGCAGAGCAGGTTGTTTAATTTCAGTACCGGCGGATGGAGTGAAGGGGAAAACTTGGGGTCCGAGCACGTGTCACCAGAGGGAGCGGGGCCAGATCACCATGCTCAGACCAGCCCCCAATAGAGGTGCGATATGGTCGAAAAGTGCCCCAAATCTGGACAAAACCAGGAATGTCCTCTCACGGCCGCCGCCGAAATAGGTAACACATCCCCTACAGATAGTAACAAAAGCTCTGGGCTACAGTCATTCATAAACAAAGTTTCCGCTTTCCCACCCCTCTCCGAATGGAAAAGGTTTGGAAGTACCCCACGTAACAATAGTTTCCCCACAAATAATGCTTCTCTAATACCAAAGTCTGGGCTGGGGAAAAATAACCGACTAAGTAGATCTATCGGAAACATATCTGAATCACACTATGATACTGTGTTTAGCACTAACAGCTTTGTTATCGCTAGGGCGTAAGTAATTCCGTTGACTTCGGAAACGACTACGTCAACGCCAGTGAAAATGATGGTGATACACAGCATCTGCTGAAAGACAACAACACAACTATTTAAATGTGGCATTAGAGAAATCTTGAGTGCCATTTGCTTTATATATGCTCGCGGTTTTTAGTGTCTCACAATAATTTTCATTCCTTAAAAAAACCAATATAACTCCAAAAGTGATAGTTTATGATATTTTTTCCTCATAAAATATGTTCGGTTTTACTACAATCAATTTATATAATTTTGTGCCATTAACAAAAATTTTATTATTAGTAAATTTTTTTGTATGGTAAGTGCCATTTCAGGAATTCATGTTTCTATTTCCATTTTTAAATTCCTAATTTTGAAGAAATTAGCGAGCATAAAAAAAAACACAAAAAGACAGCAATAAATGCACAGCAATACTTATGAGACTATATAATCTATTACTGAGGTCTTTTTAAATAAAATGTAGGTAATTCAAAAAGAACAAATTTTTTTGCGGCTCTACTCGGATAATATTTCTTTTTTGATCAATAGTAATTGTTGATATGATATTGATATAATTTCCCGTTAATACAGGGTGTACCATTAATAAGGGGCCACAGTGAAACCGCACATTCTTTGGTATATCAAAAATATTACGATTTAACCAAACTTACCTTAATCCAAAAGTCATTGATAACCAAGATACAGGATGTCAAAGTTATAATTTTATTTTCGATTTCGTGAATAACTGTGAAAACATTTTTTTCACGATATATGGTGATTTTTGAGTTGAAAATAAAATTATAGTTTTGATCCCCTGTATCTTGGTTATAATAACTTTTTGGACTAAGGTAAGTTTGATTAAATCAATATTTTTACCAAAAGAATCTGTAGTTTTGCTGTGGTCCCTTAAAAATGGGACTGTATAGAGAAATAAGATTTAAATTATTATCTATTTGGTCTACAAATTGTTTAAAATATAACAGTAAGTTAAAATATTATTTTGAAAATGTTTCAAATTTAAATATAAATAGTAAATATAAATGAAAATAAAAAGTAAACTTAATGACTAAAACAGCTCGTAGTAAAATTTGAAATACTCAGTAATAATATAAATTTTAAACTGATCTCAATCTTTCCGAGGAACAAAATTTTTTTTAACATTTTTGCAGTTTAACATATTTTTCTAATTAATATAGAATTCCAACAAAAACTATAGGGACTATTTTTTTAAACATATCCTATTATATTAGTTTCATTATTATTATTATAAGCAGTAAAATTGGAAATATTAATTTATTTAAAGATGAAATTGTATAATTTAAATTTAGTTTGTAATGAACAAAATAAATTAAAACAAAAAAAACTATTGGCTAGTGATTAGTTAGAATACTATTTTATTGTATTTTAAGTGTAGAGTATGCCATCATTTTTATTCAAAATTTAATAGAATTGCATAGAAGACTAGGCAAAATTAAACACTCCACATTCAGTGTAGATTCATCTCCATTTTCATCCACAGTTTGTCTATAATGCAAAAATTGATCAAACATTACATTCCAGTTAAGGACCAATCTTTTTTAAACTTTTCATTTACACCTCGATACTCGTCCTGAAACACAAGACTAAAGTCAACTTTTGCATTGTTGTGGTATCGATTTATCAAGATTTTAATTCCAAATTTTTACAAAAGGCATGTCTCAGGAGAGTCTGCCGAATGTAATATGTAAGTCGTATGAAAATCCCCAATAATTAAGTTTTTCTTTTTTTTTTTAGTTTTAAGCACAGTAGCATGTCCTAGAATTTAACTGAAAATTGTTTTTAATTAGCTTAATTTCTTAAGTAGATTTGATTTATGTAATTATTATTGTTTTGTAGAGTAAGTAAATTAGACTTGTATTGCTGTTTTATTGAATGTAGCGCTTCACGAATACGTTTCGCTCTGTGTTGGACATTCAATTCTGTTAATGCCCGTTCATTCTCGGAGAGTGAAACGTATTCGGGGCCATTTTCTTTTGGTGACGGTCTATTTTTAATGTAATTTGATTTTCAATAAACATTGCTAAAATGTTTTTTAATTGCTGTTATTTTATTTTTTCACACGCATGTCCTTTTTTTGGGGTTTCCGCACATCTTGTTTCTAATAAAAGATTTCGACTGTTGGACAAAATGCTTCAAATAAAATCAATATTACTAAAATATATTTTGTTTAAGGAAGTGGCAGCTGACGGAATTTGATGTTCTTGTAGTGTAATAAAGGAGCATGAGAGCGACGTCATATTTTAGAGGGTGACGATTAGACAAACTGAACGTTATTGAAATAAAAAAAAAACGTTTCCAAAAACTTTTCTGACCAAAGATTTCTGATATAGTTTTATATGGTCCAAGCGAAGGCGAATAAAAAAACTTTTCTTGTACTTTTACAAAATTTCGGAAATCAAAATTTCAAATAATTTGCAAAACAAGAAATGTGTCAGTGGTTTAAAAAAAATGTTTTGAAAATATGCAAATTATTTACAATATCTTCTGGTACGAAACACATTTCGGTAACTTTTTCCATAAGTTCTGGTTGTTTTTTTTCTGTAATAGCCTTTAGAAACTGCGACATAGGTCTCATGTTCCATTAAGATTGGAAAATTTCAAATTTCTTCAGCGAACTACATATGTCTATGGACATACAGTGCATGGCTTGCTTTTATTATCAATTTTTTTTATATTGATCCCAAAAATTTTTCATAATTTTGTCCAAGCTTGAACTTGGACACTTTTCCCCACTTTTTTATTCCTCATAAATGGTGGTTTCCAAGCTATGTGTTTTTTAGTACACCACTTCTTTTTATGTTGGAAAACTATGTGTGTTTATTAATAAGAAACTGTATAGAATCATCTCTTTCTGTCCTCTGTAATGGATGAGAAACTCATTTCCTACAAGAGCAGTGGCGGCTGGTGGAATTTGTAATTCTTGTATTTTTGTAAGGAAACATTGGGCCCACACCAAATTTTAGGGGATTATTACTAGACCCAGAGGGAAGGCTAGAGTAGCAAAAAAAACTTCAAAAGAAACTTGTGAAAAATAGCTTTTTCAAAAAACTGGCGCACCTCCAGATAATCTAGGAAACGAACTGGAAGATATTTGTGATATATTTTTTTATAATTACCGTGTTAATATTAAAAAAGTTTTTATTCTTACAGTTATTGCAAAATTCTAATTTTTTCTTTGCAGTTTAGTTGCAGCTGTTACGAAATTTCGGAAACAAAATGCTGGTATAAAATAAAAAATTAAATTTCCATAACTTTAGTAGATCTCAGAATTTTGAAATAAAAATGAGATTAAAAATATTTTGTGTTTACTTGATGATTTATATAAAAATATTTTGCGGACCGTTTACAAGATTTCCTGTGGGTGTCAGATTTTTGCAATAAATTTTATCGTTTCAATTGAAGTTTTTTTTTGTTATTCTAGTCTTTCATTTGGGTCTAGTAATAACCCCGTAAAATCTGGTGTCGGTCCCACGCCTCCTTCCGAAAATACGAGAATTTCAAGTTCAACCAGCCGCCTCTATACAGGATGATCTTTAGAGACCACAATCTGTTCCATAAAATTTTATCAGTTCTATTAAATTCAGTACTTCCTAACATTACCGAACACACTGAATCGATCTGTTAAAATTTTCTGGAAAAGCCTTTTAATGCAGTCTAAATAAGGCATTAACCTACTTTACTTTGTCCCTATTTATAACACGCTAAAAAAGGTATTTATTGGTTAACAATTTATCATTAACAATGCGGATATGGACTTGAAGCCTTGTAGACCTTTTGCTTTTGTCGTAACAATTATCTTTATGCAAGTTTTGTGTAGTAGCTGAAGTGTTGTGAATGCATTTGAACGGAGGCTAGATACATTGTTTGCGTTAACAGATTACGCGCCACCAGAAGATTGGGGACCCGAATATCCGATTCCTGGAACGCTTCGACATAACGTGCCGATACCTACTTTGTACAGTGCAGACGGTAAGTTAAATAAGATGTGTACTAAAAGTCGGCAAATGGTTAATCCAAACATACCTAGATAAGTAACTTCAGAGGCAACTTGCATATTTTAAACATGACCATTATCGCATTAGATGTGACATCATTAATTAAGGTGTATTATCGTAATAATTCTCTTGATCGTGTAAAATATAGAGTGACTGCCAAAAAGTTTGCACTAAATGCAAAAAACGTTTGATTTTTTTTTTTTTTTTTTTAATAAACTTTGCAACTAGTTTGGGCTTGTGTCAGTTCTACCATGCAATTTTTGGTTCAGAAGACAATGACGTTTTTTGATTTGGTCAAAATTTGAAAAATAGATTTATTCAAAAAGTGTAAATATTTTTAAAAATAAATTGTTTCTGCTTATTAGATTTTCATTAAATTATATCGTTTAGTACCAAAAAGTCACAGGGTATTCTGAAAAATTTGAAAATATGTGCTATTATAACTGTTGAACAATGGATAACTTATTTGTGTTTAACCAGATTAATTTATGACATTTATTTTTTTGTAACACGTTTTTTTAGTAACTGACCCTTAAGGAAAAAATTGACGGGAAGTAACTAATTTTTTGTGCAAAGCCCTTAAACTGAAATATGTTGAAATTTAGATTTTATGGTTATGGCACCCTTCCTAATCTTCCAACTTACTCTTAATAGGTCGAAAATTTACACAGCCACATCAAATGACTGTTAGTTCGCGATATTTTTTCCTTAACGGTCAGTTACTAAAATAAAGCGTTACAAAAAAAAATTGTCAACGCCTTAATTAATCACAAATAAGTTGTCAAAAGAGTTTATGTCTAGATTTAAAATATCAACAGTTAACGCTTAATAAAAAAAAAAGTAATAACGGTAATCGCTAATATTTTCAAAATTTTCAAAACATCCTGTACTAACGATATAACTTAGTTAAAATCTAATAAGCAGTGCGAATTTATTTCCAAAAATATACATACTTTTAATAAAACCGTTTTTAATTTTTGCAGTTGGTGCGACTTTTTAGTGGTCACTGTATGTTTTTTAACTTTTCCGGAGCCAAAACATCTTTGACGAAGTGGTATTTTAGATGTTGCGGTTTTTTACAACACACTATGGAAATTATGTTTACTACTCTACTGTCATGCAGTGTGTTCCACTTAATTTGTATTCACCTCTTTTTTTTTTTGTGAAACCATTTCCAAAACCTTTTTTGTTGGTATATCCCCTGAAAAAAAAATACCCAAAAGGTAATATATGTGAAGAAAATTACATATTAAACAAAAGAAAATGAGATTTTAAAAAAGAACAGCGATTTTTTTAGACAAAATCTACCTAACACCAGATTCTTATTCAGGACCATCCAAAATCTAAATGCACCAAGTTTTGTGACGTTGGAAATATATATGGAAATTGATGGAATATATTGAACATCGGAAATATATAATGAGAAAATAAAAATTGTTGATTTTGAAAAAATCTGTTAGAAAAAGATTATCTTATAGGAATATTAAAGCGATGTCAGTTTAACCACTATTACACATCTTTTCAAGACTACCATAAATTATCATTAATAAATAAAAGACATTCAGCATTGAGGTACTTTTTTAATCCATCTTTCAACACTTCCTAAAGGACTATTTTTTAACGTATTATTTTGTTAAATGCTTGCAATAAAACAATAAATTCGTGAAAAAAATATACAAAAAAAAATATGGTTGCTTTATTCGCAATTTTAAATGTATTGATAATAATTTGTTGGATCAAACATTTTTTATTTCAAAGTATATAGTATAAGGCTTGGCTCTGTTTGAATTAATAAGATTATTTTTTCATAAAGGTCATATAGTATTTGTTCCTAATTCTTAATGAGGTTAATGTTTATGAATAGGTGTTTTTTTAATACCAATATGAATTAATACTTATTTATTCAGTTACGGCTTTAAAGATTACAGAAAAATAACGATGCCTAACCTAAGAAGTTATTAAATTTCTAGGACAGAGACTGAAGCCAAAGTTCAGCATAGTGGAGTTAGTTTTGTATAATATAGCAGCTATGTTAGCAGGAGTCGCTTCTGGGTATGATGTACGATTATCTAACGTGTCACCTTTACACCCGAGACTGCAACCGAGTAGGTAAGTTAAAAATAAACAGGTATCATTGTTCTCGTTATATACATTGTGTCATGACTAGAGCAGTACCACCCTCATACTTCAAAATCCCATTAAAAAAAAAAAACTTTGCAGAATATAGTTCTCAAAATAAGCTTTGTTACTATGTGTAAAAGTAAACTTTCGAATATTACAATATTACATTTAAAAAAATTTTGTCTATGTTCTACTTCACAAAACCACTGCATATTATGACAAAATATGCTGCCATAATCGCAATCTCTTAATCCGATGTCATAATCTCTTTTGTTACAGATTAGAGATAACAGAGCTACCCGCTTGGCGCCCCGTTGAACACACGGATTACGAATATTCGACGACGTCGGGCTACAACCACAACACATACCACGGCCCCACCAAACACTACCGTCCCATGCTAACTGGCTCCCAACTGATAAATGTACAAAACGAGGAGAAGAGGCCGCTGAGGTTCACCGACTCACCACAGCACCACCCACCGAACCCCTCGCCTAGACGAAAGTCCAGCTCGACCAGCAACGACGGCTCCGAACTGTACGCGCCCTACGAACGAAGCGCCACCATCTACATCCCCGGTGATTATCACCCCTGTGAGACGGGGCACTGCATAGTCTGCAGCGCGAGACCAGAGCCCTCCTGCAATTACCCCTATAACCAATACCATGAGAGTACGTACGCGGGTTACAGCTCAGAGTACAGCGGCTCAACGACCATGTATGGCTATGGAACTGACCATGCCTATGATAACCCTAGTAGTATTAGCAGCCATAGCGGGTCAAGAACGCCGCAGAGGTTGCCTTCTCATACCCACAGGAGGACTCCATCGAACGTGTCCAATGCTAGCTCCACCACTACAAGCGGGTCCAACATTAACCCTAGCTTCCGATTGGAAGACGAATATACACCTACGCACTATTTGCCTAGGCGACCGCAATATGAGTATGAGTACAATGCGGGTTCTTATTCAAGGCAGAACTCGCACGAGTCTAACTTTGAGAGGCCAACGACTTTGGAGACGTCAGGCTACAAGCTGAGGTCCAGTTTGAAACGTAACAATTACCAATCGAACCAGAGCCATTCGGGTGGGAACACCCCGACAAATCCTACCCCGCCCGACAGTCTAACCAGCGACGATAGTTCTTACGTCTCGGCTAAGGACAGCAACAGCAGCGTAAGTAGGGTTAGGTTTTCGCCGACGACGCTGATAGACTTGCCTGTGCCCGGGCAACATCAGGATCCTACAGTGCCGTTGCAAGCTAGACGTACCAGGCAGAGGCCTTCTCTAGCTGAGATGGAGAAGGAGTTCTTATCATAACCGTACTTGTACTTATCGAGATAGTTGCAATGTGGCTTATGTAATATTTTATGTAAAGTCTGGAGGTAATTTCCTATTTTTAGATATTTATTGAAACTGGAGAGCAGTTTTTTTTATATAAGTTAAAATAAAGCAGTGTAAGAGGGTACTTATTTATTGCTTTTTATTTTTAACTTAAAAATAAGTACTGGAGGAGAATTGGGCCTTCGACATAGAAACAAATTCACACATGAATACTTTTCCACTTAACATAGAAAAAAAATTTTTTTTCAGTCAATGCGCATTTTGCCAATCATATTGGCATTATCAGGAGATGATTAACACTGACATGACTTTGACATTGAGTTTTAATCATCTCTGAATGTTGCTAACATGGTTAGCGAAACGCGTTAAGTGCAAAAAAAATGTTTCGGTGGTAAGTGGAATTGTTCAAGTATGAATTTAAAAATAAATTTTAGATCAAGTCGAGACTATTACTGTAATGTACTGGGTAGCCCAACTGTCAGTTCACCAAATTTCATTTAAAGTAACAAAGAATTAAATATGTGTGTGGAAAATCACTTATTATTCCAGAGACATGAAAAAGTACTAGCAATAATTTTCAAAATGATGAATATATGACCACTGCCTTGTTGATGGCTACAAACGGGCTTTTGGGCAATCCAGTATATAAATAAATACAATTTGCTCAGTAAGTTTAAAATGTGACAGTTCACTGCAGATTTTTTTGAGTTTTAAAATTAAAAGCAACAAATAAATTTCACACATTCCATTTGTCGATGAACAGAAATAAGATATCTACCATCCAGCCATTATTTGCGAAGAGTTTAATGACCAGACACTTGTAAAGATATCAATCTTAAACAGAAGCATGCACGTTTTTCTTTTTTGATGGGCTCAAGAATAGTATTGTTACACTTTGGTATGGCGGTTACTTTGAAAAGTAAAACTTTGTTTCATATAGTTAAACAGAATCGCGCACCAAATTCCAAACCACCGCACCGGAAGTGACAGATGTGCATCTAAACTAACTGCGAATAAAGGAAAGTAATATAAAAGTAAAAAAAAAGACAGTGATCGCAGCTGTCTGATCGTCTGTTGCATCTAATATAGCATTAGCAAATTATATGTTCAGTGTCAAGGGCTCTCCATGTGTCTTCCGCATGTCGATCCAGATTATTATACAGTCAGCCTTAAAATTTTCTTTTTCAATTAAAACCACTACAAATAACGTATAAATCTATTTAAGTATTCTGGAGTGGGTACTGGAACCTTGGCGTAGAAACAAAAAACTGGACGTTTTCCACGAAACACCGAACTACTACACATTTCTCGACGCGCGTTTCGCCAACCAAGTTGGCATCCTCAGGAGAAGATTAAACTGGAGAAGATTAAAAAAAACAGTTTTAATCTTCTCCTGAGGATGCCAACTTGGTTGGCGAAACGCGCTGTCGAAAATGTAGTAGTTCGATGTTTCGTGGAAAACGTCGTTTTTTTTTTGTAATATAAGTATTACCGAATTCTAAAATGTACAAAAATTAAAAAATGTAGTATGGCAACAACTTTATTCAATGTTTATTGTGATTTACAGGTCATAGCACTTTTCATACATAATGGTTCGACTTTAGCATTATTATTCACATTTGTACAAAACATTTTCTCCAAGGTCAAAATTTGAAATCTATTATATCAATGCAGACATTAATATGATAACGTAAACTGGTTACACAAGGAGTGGTAATGTTAATTTATACATACTTGTAAAGTTAAAAAAGAAATGACGCCTGAAAAATTGCTTGTGGACAGTGGCGGTTGGTGATATTTCAGTTAGCCATATCTTGAAAACGACGCATGGGACCCACTTCACTTTTTTAGGTGATAATTATACACCTCTTACAGAAAGGATTTATAGTGAAAAAACCGTCAACAAAGTTTGCCGAAAAAAATTTCAAAAAAACCGGAGCACACCCTGGGATCTCAGTAACGCTCTGTGGAATATTTGCAGTAAATTTTTTTTCATAATCTAGAAACAAATATAGAGAGGTTTTTCGATTTGTTACAAAAATATTTTTTTTTTTTCAAAATGTTATGGCCATTTTAATTTTGGGATACAAAATGTTCCTATAAAATTAAAATTAAAATGGCCATAACATTTTGAAAAAAAAAATATTTTGTAACAAATCGAAAAACATCTTATATTTATTTCTAGATTATGAAAAAAAATTACTGCAAATATTCCACAGAGCGTTACTGATATCCCAGGGAGTGCTCCAGGTTTTTTGAAATTTTTCGCAAATTTTGTTGACGGTTTTTTCACTATAAACTTTCAAAAAGGGTGTATAGTAAAAAAGTGAAGTGGGTCCCATGCGTCGTTTTCAAGATATGACTACCTGAAATATCACCAACCGCCACTGTTTGTGGATGTAATACTGAATTATTTAAGAGCGAATAAGTACCCTCCATTGCTTATATGCAATATTTTATATTTAATAATAATTTCCTAGTCTATATTTATTAATTGACTCCAAATGGGCTATTTTGTGTCTCAGTTCATTGTTACAAATTAGTCTGAACCTGAGGAAATTGCAAGAATAAGTTTTATTAACATTAAATTAATGAACTTGTAATTAGAAATCATTCTTTTGAGACGTTAGAAAAAATAAGTTCTAAAATTAGATGTATTGGTATTTTTAAATTATTATCTAAGATTATTGTGATTTCCTCTTTACAAATTTGTGCTCAATTTTCAATTTACTTACAAAATATTATCTTTTTTTTTGTACTAGCAACTGAATTGTAAATTATACAATCCATAGTGCCTGTGCAGCTTATGTACAAGTGATATTATAACCTTATAGTCATTTATGTGCAATCTTATATGCATGATTTCATATGTGGCTTACAATATTTTACTGACCATACACTGTTTGTGACGTCTTGTAAAATAGGGTTAGTTTCGTCACATTATTTTACAGAACATTTGACTATTACAAGAAAAACATTCCATTTCTACATGAAACCAATGTGGCACACAATCATGATAATTTTGATAGAAATTGTAAGAAAAAAACGGTAATAGTAGTCCACCATGTCTGGCTAACAAAACAAAACAACGATAATGATAGCTAACGTTTGATTTTTTAAAATTCTTCATAACCTTGTAAAAAATGTGACTTCAGAATACTCCGAGCTGTTTGAATTTATTAGATCAAAATCAAATTTTGATAAGCTAGTCATAACTAGTCTGTGCCTTTTTCTGTTTTGTTCCTTTTCTTATTCTAAAGAGACAAAAATATATCTCGACTAGAATCATGGAGGATTCAAGTATTTATCACATTATATCTCTAATAAATTAGCATACACGTTTCTTTATTTGGCAGTACAATGTATTGAAGGGCATAATCACTTTAAGGTATTGTGGAAAAGATTAATTCAAAATATACTCCACAGTAGACCATTATTATATGATAGCCTCTTGTAGCATTTTTTAAAGATGGCACCTCTTGTAGGTTTCTCATATATGATTCGTTATTTGAAAGCAGAGTTGTACCAGGGGTTTAAACTCCTTTTTCATTTAGACCCAGTCTTTTCCAAATTCAAATTTAGAGCCATTATACATAATCCCAAATGTCGAATATAAAAATAGACTACTAAAGTCCTGACGTCACTACCGCCCGCCGAATACGAAATGGGTTCCGGATCATAAAACCACAAAAGAGGCAATTTTATATGCATGTACTTTAAATGGGATTTTTCGTGTTTGAATAACAGCACTTTTTAACATTCATTTTAGTTGTGGGGAATTTAGCGACCTTCTTCTCTATTAGTTTTTTTATTTGTTTGGTTGGATTAGGTCCAGGAATAAATAACAACTATTCGATTTTGCCAACGTTTGGAACTTTATTTCTCTTTCATCAGGGATCACTACAATTTTATACAGAAGTAGATATAAGATATAGATTTTGAAAAATTACATATTACTACAGAAAAGCAATTGTAACTTTTACTTACATCAATGTTGTTATTGTTGTCATGTAAGGTGGTACGTTACAAACATTGGCGGTACTGTCTATATACATATATAGTAAAAACATAACACATACATATATAATAAAAACAAAACACTATTAACAGGACAATACACTTTAAAAATTACTATAGTAATGAAGGTTTTTGAGCCCTTTTTCGGCCCCCCCCCCCCCCGCCCCCCCCCCCCCCCCCCCCCCCTTCCGCCGCCCCCCCCCCCCCCCCCGCCCCCCGCCCCCCCCCCCGCCGGCGCCCCCCCCCCCCCGGGCGCCCCCACCTTAAGAACTAAGGTCTGACCCAGAGTCTGGCCCCCCCCCCCCCCCCCCCCCCCCCCCCATTTAGGTTAAATTCCTATATCTATCCTTAATTCTATCATCCTATTCATTTTTAATAATCTCAAAAACCTTCATTACTATAGTAATTTTTAAAGTGTATTGTCCTGTTAATAGTGTTTTGTTTTTAACTTTATACATTTACTATATATGTATATAGACAGTACGGCCAATGTTTGTAACGTACCACCTTACATGACAACAATAACAACATTGATGTAAGTAAAAGTTACAATTGCTTTTCTGTAGTAATATGTAATTTTTCAAAATCTATATCTTATATCTACTTCTGTATAAAATTGTAGTGATCCCTGATGAAGGAGAAATAAAGCTCAAACGTTGGCAAAAATCGAATAGTTGTTATTTATTCCTGGACCAAACCCAACCAAATCCAACCCAATTCCAATCCAACCAAACAAAAAAAAAAACTAATTCATTTTAGTGATGATATTGCCGATCATTTAAGGATATTTGATTAGGAGGGACCGAAAACTAGGATGTTTCGTTATTTGATTTCATGAAGGAACCCACATATATTTAAATATATTATTAATTGAATCACCATTATATAAAAATGGCCTTAAAAGCGCGTACGTGAAATTATTGAGTATTTGATAGTTGCTTACAACCAATCACGGAAAGGCCTTCAAGTTTGGCTGTTGTTTTTACCTTAGAGCCAGATATGGGATTCATGTGTACGTTGCACTACAAGATATGATTGGCACGAGTAAATTGAAATATATCAATTTAACCAATCATTTCTCATATGAGAATTTACACTTACACAATACTCATGAATCCATATGCAGCTTAATATAAAAATAATTTCAGTTTATCTCATCATCGTATCTTAAATGACCTGTACTTTTTAGTAAAAATACAAATTTTAAGCCCATACTTTTCTTATGGGACAAGATAAAAAATGGAACCCATGGTATAAATCTAGCGGAAGTGACTCACACTTTAGTGTCCATTGAAAATTCATGTATCGTGTAAAATATACTACTTAAACTACTTAAAGTGTTTTTAATAACACTCAGAAGTTCAATACAAACATACAAAATTTCATGTTACATCAGATAATAGTTTGGACTTTTATTTTTTAATTTTTGTGTGTATTACGGTTCAAAATAATAGGTTTGTTGTGCTTTTGTGGTAAATTTTGAAATAAAATTACTGTATATAAAACTACTATAAGTATTTGTCACCAAGAATGTCTTGAAATGGGTTTAGATCCAGTTTAAATCCTCAAAATAAAACTAATGTCATTTGTCCACTGTTAATTGTTCAAAATGATTATGTTAAAAAAATAATACACGAATATATACACTAATGCAGTACTCGCTAACTACTCAAAATTCCACCTTGAAAGTTACAAGTAATACTTCTAGAAGTCTTACAAACATCTCATGAACATGCAAACCAGTAACAGCTACATTATTTGGACGGAACCTAGAAACAAGAGGCTTTCGTGAAATTTTTCTGTTTCCCCATTTTCATTAACAGTTGATTCTAATTGAATTAAAACAGTTACTAATGTGATAACTCCATTATTTTTTGCATCATCTTCAGCAGCAAATTTACTTATTCTTTTCACAAGATGTCAGCACAAGGTTATGCATGTCGATACTGCTGGTCATGGTACGTAAGTCTTACGATCCATTAAGACAGCAGTAACTTGTTTGAACTGCGGTTATGCAGACAGTCTATATTTCGCACTGGCGCTGTGTCATTATTTATTAAACAAGGACTGGTGAAGCAGCGTAAAAAAATCTGTCTCGTACCAGGTCCGTTAGATGTAAGTTGAGGTTATAAAATGTGCCATTGTTTTGATAATTATTGTCAATAGGGTTAAATTTAGATATTGGATCTATGTATCTTTTTAAACACTGATTATGATCACTAGAGATAAAATTTGAGTTACAATTAAGATATTCATGGATAAAATAATAATTATTTATCTGTCAGTTCCTCCATTGGAAACAAAATTTATTAGTTACATTATAGTTACTTACTTCATATAAGTTAACCAGCAAAATTAGTTTATTTGAAAAATGTTTTTAGGAGCATTTTTTAAGCCTGCAGATGCACTTGGTAATCCTGTGGTACAATTATTTTTAAGTTTAAGAGGAATAAAGTTCCAATTGGGAACTAATGTTCAATAATTATACTTTTTTCACTAGTGATCAGTAAGTACCCACTAAATTTAAATGTCAGCATTAAAAATGTGATTTATATATTTTAACGTTATGTTATTCAAAAATATATATTGTGAAAGACTGTATATATTTAACATTCCACTTTTTTATAGAGGCATTTGCACATAAAAAAATGTGCTATTTTTACTCTGCCTGACCAATTTTTGTATTCTTGTAGTAAATAATTATTCATCTTTATTTATAATCAAATGTACTTAATATTAACTGTTAATTCGGGAAAAGTATTATAACGTACACTTTAGTAATCAATTCTCAACTGTTTGAGAATATTTATTTTAAAATTGTGGCCATGATGTATTAAAAAAACCGCAAGGGTTCAGTATTTGGATATATTGTAAATATCTTATATATAAAATGTAGTTATAGTTAACACTCCTGTGGCTTCCACAATTATAATATATCAAGTTAGATTTATTTATTACAATATTATTGTATTATACATTCCAAAATATCTTTATCACAAGAAAATTTTACTTAATACTCATATTGTGTGAATGATGTAACAAGTCAAAATAGAGTTTTTAAAAATGTCTTGTGTATTATTTCATAATCCGTACCAAAATAGTAGTGACGTTCCTGTAAATTTTATTAATTATAAGGAAGGTGCCGGTGATAAATTGTATTAAAAATGGCAGAGCCGCCAATGCTTTTTTTATTGGCGAATCGAATGTCGGTGGACAATCGGAATGATGAAGGCGCCAATTATAAACTTTGTTAAAAATGGCGGAGGCACCGGTGGTAATTTTATTAAAAATGACGGATGCGCCAATGCAAAATTTTGATAAAAATTATGAACGTGCCGGTAGTAAATTTTATTAAAAATGACGGAGGCGTTGGTAGTAATTTTTATTAAAATGGCGGAGGTGTCGGTCGTAATTTTTATCAAAAATAACGGAGGGGCCGATGGTAAATTTTATTAAAAAGGACAGATGCGCCGGTGTTTTGATAAAAATGATGAAGATAAGGGTGGTAAATTTGGTTAAAAATGGTGGATTCGCCAATGTTAAACTTTGCTAAAAATGACGGAGGCGTCGGTGAAAATTAAGGGGGAGTATTTAAAGACAACCAAGACAAATTTTATTAAAAATGATGGTGCGTCAATGCTTAATATTGATAAAAATGGTGAAGGCGCCGGTGGTAAATTTATTAAAAAGGACGGAAGCGCAAACTCTAAATTTTGATAAAAATGATCAAGGTGTCAGTAGTAAATTTTGTTAAAAATGACGGAGGCGTCAATGCTAAATTTTATTAAAAATTACGGAGGCGCCGGCGTATTTTAAATAAAGATAAAATATGTATAATTAAATATATTGTATTATTAAAATACGGTATGTAAATTTTGTAGGTAAATTGGCTTATTAAAAATTACAGAGATGCTGAATTAGTTCCAAAAAAGGGTCGCCACAAAAGGCGAGCTCATATTAAAATTGATTTTGGTATAGGTTACGGAACCCTCAGTCTCTTCAAAATGTGTAGGTATTTAGGCAACTAGTTTTGGGATTCAGCAATCTTATGTATATCCCATCATCAGGCCAGTTACAAATAGAACAAAAATGAATTTTAAAATATATACATTAAGGCGGCCCCTAGACGGTCAATAACATTGCACAATATTACGAATTGCGCAATATCATTGTATGACCCGACCCCTCTTCCACAAAAGATCAATATTTTTTGCTCAATAATATTGATGGCTCACAAATGACAATATTTTCGATAAAGCAGGACCTAGTCATGTTTCATACGCCATATTTTTTTTATCCCGGTCATGATATTCTTTGCTTTTTACGTTCCATAGAGCTGGCAACTCTCTGTACAGGTGGATACAATCAACAATAAACTCCCTTTCATTTGTTTTCTGCTTCCCCACCATTTCAACAACAAACAACACATGTCTTCTTCAAAAACCAAACGTTGACTAAACAATATTGCGCAATAACAACCCTACACGGTTCAATGAATAGATATGGCGCAATAAAATTTAAACTCGCTCAATCTTCGGCACAATCATTGTGCAAACTTCAATACAAAGCTTCAGACGGTCAATAATATTGCGCAATTCGTGATATTGTGCAATATTATTGACCGTCCAGGGGCCGCCTAAGAGTACAATTTTTAGTTACAAGTTAATGTGAGAATTCTTTATACAATTTTTTTATTGAATATTAAAATAAAATAAATATTAATTTTTGTTTTTCAGTTGTGCTTGTATTTAGGAGAAACTTATTTTATTTTGCATGCTATTTAGACAGTAAAATTTAGATTTTTTTTCACAGCTTAAAACAGTGGCTTTTTTTGTATATTTTCTTATATCTTAAAAAATATACAAAGAAAAGTCACCATTGTAAGCTGTTTGTCCTGTCAACTACGTATGTTTAAAAAGTTTACATTTTAATGACTAAATAGCATGTAACAAATTAAGTTTTAGAAAATTCTATCTATTTCTACAGTCTACTTTATCATATGGTTGGTCTACTTTATCAGTGGCGGTTGGTGATATTTCAGTTAGCCATAATCTTGAAAACGACGCATGGGACCCACTTCACTTTTTAGGTGATGACTATACACCTCTTACAGAAAGGATTTATAGTGAAAAAACCGTCAACAAAGTTTGCGAATAAAAATTTCAAAAAAACCTGGAGCACACCCTGGGATCTCAGTAACACTCTGTGGAATATTTCCAGTAAATTTTTTTTCATAATCTAGAAACAAATATAAGATGTTTTTTCGATTTGTTACAAAATATTTTTTTTTCCAAAATGTTATGGCCATTTTAATTTTAATTTTATAGGAACATTTTGTTTCCCAAAATTAAAATGACAATCTTTTTGAAAAAAAAAAAAAATATTTTGTAACAAATCGAAAAACCTCTCCTTATATTTGTTTCTAGATTATGAAAAAAAATTACTGCAAATATTCCACAGAGCGCTACTGAGATCCCAGGGTGTGCTCCGGTTTTTTTGAAATTTTTTTCGCAAACTTTGTTGACGGTTTTTTCACTATAAATCCTTTCTGTAAGAGGTATATATATAGTCATCACCTAAAAAGTGAAGTGGGTCCCATGCGTCGTTTTCAAGATATGGCTAACTGAAATATCACCAACCGCCACTGTTATCATTAATTATCATCGGCTCTTGATTGGAAAAAAACAGACAAGAATTGCTTAATTTTTTTTTATTAACCAAAATTTACAATGAAATTTATGTACTAAATTGATGTCAGTACATAATTATGATTATCTACAAACTCATGTAGTGAATACGAATAATTAATTATAAAAGTCTAATTTGCTGAAACTACGCACAAACTCAATAATGACCACCACTCTATCGTATACAGAGCTGCAAAATGAATCAGTTAATTATAGTACGTGACCTTGTAATAAGCAATGTGGCATATATTCCGCTGCATAAAAAATTCATTAAGAACGGGATTAACATAATATTTGATACAATTAAATTACAGATGTTTTATTTGAAGTGCCGATATGACGGAATATATACCATTATTATTTATCACATATAAATTGTGGGCACCTCAGTTAAGCCGAAAACCAGTGTTTCTCAGGCATAGTATCAGCAAGATTAGCGATGGTTTCATTTTCAGTAATTCCACTAATAACACTCAAGTAGAAAACCCAACAATACAGACAGCTTTTAAAAAAGTCTTATCACCATGTTCACTCATCATTATACCATAAAATTAAGGGACTAACACGCAATTTCTTATATAAATTTGGAAACCGTAGATGTTAAATGAAAGCGTCATTATACAAACAAACAGAACTATTCGTCTAAGATAAAGTACTTCGACTTAAGGGTAAGATATTCACAAAGTTTAATCTTCTCTTTAAAAAGTTACAATCGCAATCGTATGAGACTTGTAAATTGGATATAATAATTTACAATTAATGTACAAATAAAAAAAATAATGAGATATAAATAATTTGTAGACAATTTATTGTAAGTCCTGAGGTATACCAATATACCGCGAAATAACTAAATTATCAATTTCATAAAAAAAAAACACGCTATTGGTTAATGTTCACGTTCTCACAGATAAGACACCTGTTGTTTCCCTGCACTGTAAGAGCAGACTGCTATCCGACTCTAAACTGCCATCAGTTGCTGTTGTAGTTGTCCTGTTCCTGCGTCACATGGTTAGACTCGCTGGGCGACACTGCCTCCGAGGGTGGTTTGAAAGCCGCCGTGTACGGAAATCTCGAATTGCATTTCTTTATGTATTCTTCTAATTGAGCGTCGCAACTTCCGAAGTCGCCTTTTCTTAAGGAATTTAGTATCTCTGTACAAATCTGCATGGAAGATAAAATTGTCTGTACAGAGTGATCAACCACATTTGGAAGCTCTCCCAAATATATCAAATTTCAGAAAATCACAGCCAGTTAATTATTTCATTTCAAATCATGATATATAAACAAACATTAACTAGGGCTTCTTAACCAGATACTTTCTTATGCACTATTTTATTCTCTTACAAATATAGTAGTGATTCAAATGAAGTTAGTGAAAAAATAAAACTTTGTTTTCATAATGTCAAGATGCTAGAAAATTGAGAATTCTAGGAAAGGCTTACAGCAAAAAAGACAAGCCGTATTTCATAATAAATCATGACATTAATAAAAATATATATACAGAAGTTGAATAACTATTTTTTTGTGAAAATTTTAATAATATAAAAAAAAAATAAAATATAAATTATAATAAAATAAAAAAATTAATTGTGAAAATATTAAAAAATTTAATAAAATTTTTAATTGAAAATAATTTAATTATAAAAAATATAATTTTTAATTAAAATGAAGATTTTGATATAGTAGCTTTCATAATATATAAATTAATATTATTAAATATTTATTCTTTTATTTTTAATAAATTAAAAATATAAAAATAAAAATATAATAATTTTTCTTTGTTCAAATGGAAATAAAAAGAAAAGGGGTTTGTTTTTTAAAACCGGGGCCTGGCCGGGGGGGGGGGGGGGGGGGCCGCGGAGGCCCAAAAGGGGCCCCCCCCGGCCGCGGGGGGGGGGGGGGGGGGGGGGGGGGGGGGGGCCCCCCCCCGGGAGGGTTAGTTAAACCCTTCCCATTTAGGGGATGCACAGGGTCTGGAGCATTAAATCTAAATATCTTTTACCATACACTAGCTTATGATGAGACAAAAATTTTGAGCATTTATAAGTTGAATTTCATCAATTCCAGGTAAAGTTACAGGTGTTTGAAAAACAGGCTAAAAAAAGCTCGTTTTTTGGGGTCACTCTTTCTACAGCTAACTTCAACAAGTTTCTCTTGTCTGTTGCAAGGTACACTGGTAATATAAAGGCTTTCATTATATCATCAAACTTGATGATAAAATTGCACTAAAATTGAGACTTATTTTCTTACTCTCAAAACCACTATCTCAGTATAATAAATGAAAGTAAATACTGAATAATTAGCAGATAGTCTACATTGGACATAGAGATTTTAATGAAGATCTGTTTATCTACTTACTTCAATATTTACATCTTGATATTTATTGTCGAGACTGGTAACCAAACTGACCGACTGACACTGGCTCTTATTGTCAAGATAGTGCATTATCCTCGCCCCCTCGAACGCGGCCTTCAGACTGTCAGAATTATTCTCCAGGAACTCTTTGTTCAATAGTTTGGCATCCTTTCCGTCAAAATAGACTTTCGTCTCCCGCGTGACCACCTCGTCCACGCTAGGGTCCCAGTCCTTCTGATCGTGGATGATCTGGTGGAAGCGTATCAGACAGCTGTGGAGCTTGGGGTTCTTCGAGTCGACCTTATGGGCACGTTTGAGAGACTGCAACATGAGCAGCACTTTCTCTGAAAAATATAGATTTTTTTTTTTATTGGTCCAAGAAGTTGACGTAACTATTATATTATATTATACATACTGCATCACTCAACGTTAACAGATAGCACAAATAGGTAGGTGTGGTTCTGATTAGTGATAATCTTATTGGACCAAGGGCGTGACCAACATTACACCACAGAAGCCACTATCCAATAAGATTATCTCTAATCAGGACCACACCTTTTTACTATTTGTGCTATCTGTTAATATTGATGGATGCAGTCTGTATTTAGAGACGTGCAGATTTGCCGATTTTCTAGAATATTATGGTCTGATAATAGGGATAAAATACTTATACAACTGCTTATATGAAGGAATTTAAGGAACTTATCCTTGTTTTATCGCATGTAAAATTTGTTGACCTGCGTGAAAACTTGCATCATTAAAACCAGGGATGTTACGCAGCTTCAATTCCGAATCCGAAACGTCGGAACCTCCTGTTCAAGCTGAATTTCCGAATTCCGCCTCCCATTCGATACTATCAAAACAGATTTTTAACAGAAATTGTTGGGCGGTTGATAGCGGTAAAAAATTTTTCGCCTGTGGAAAAAAGGTGTAACTGTCTTTTATTTACATAAGATGCATAGCATAGTCAGATAGTGAGTAAAAAAGATGGGAAATATGAGAGATGGATGCGTATAAGTATGATGGATTCTAAAAGTGAGTATGTAAAGAGCCATTCATTATATAAAGAGAAAAAACTCATTAAAGACGTCATTAATAATGAGAGAGATGTTAGTAACGAGCCATACAAAAAAAAAAAAAAAAAAAACAAAATTGACCAACAGCCAAAGTTGTGACAGCCTCTTGTCAGAAGTTTGACAACAACAAAGTTTCGCTTGAACTTCGACGTAACTGCTGTTTCCATCTCTTTTCGTTCATAGCCAGATTTGAGGATGGTTTCTTTGGATGGCCTTGATATTCATAGTGTATTCTACAAGTTTTCTACAAAGAACAAAAACTTTGTCCGAACTGAAGGCGACTATCATGGATCGATAGTGGTCTGGCATGGTTCTGCCATTGGGTTTTTAAGTTTTTGTGTTCCAATTTGTTTTCTGTATCAAAATCTTGTTAAAGAAAGTATAATCTACATGACATGCCTAACTGGTTGCAGAATATACTAAACTGTTACTTATGTCGCCTTAGTTTAGTAGCTTTATTTAAAGTGTATTTAAAATGAAATTAATCAATGAGTGCGTGAGACTCGTGTGTCAGTGTCAATCAGTGATTTGTTGATTAATAGATAGATAACTTGAAATTCATTAACTTCAGTTTATCAACCATGAAGACGAAAGGTAAAATTTTACATTTTGCTAATTTGATTCTTTGACCTCCGACTCCGCGGAGGTCGGTATAAGACTTACGACTCTGCCTCCGCCTCCGATAAAACTACCTCCGTAACATCCCCGATTAAAGCCCTTCTACAGTAAATTTACGAAGACCTATTAAAACATTGCTTGTTATTGTGTTAAACAGCGCTCTAAAAACATTTTCCACATCATAGTTTCTGTTTGCCGTTTCATCCAGGGTCATCCAATCTTTCTTCTTTAAGTCTGATTATATGCTGTTTTAGATGAAGAAAAGTACGACATATCGGGAAATGTGTACTAAGTATAGTGTGTAGTGAATGACGCAGCATTTATAATTATAACAGAACGCGACAGAGATCAATTTTCAACCGTACGTAGCACAGAATTGCACTGAATCATTTTTGGACTCCAGCGCCTTCGGTAGACGTACACGATGATCGTCAGCGTTCGTCATTTACCCATTATTACGTTTCGCAAAGCGGACAAACTGCACATCTCTAATGGTACAACACATTTTAAAATTCTTAGTTATTTAGACACGATTAATTTACACATGATTTATTTGAATTTTGTCGTACTCACTTTTCCTATAATATACTTCGAATGCCATTAGGTGTGTTTCTATTCTATCTTTGGCTAAAGTTTGCAACTGGTTGGAGAAACTTAATAGCCTGTTCGAGCGGATCGTCCACCTAGAAAATGCCTACATTTTAGAATAAAATAATACTGGTGCATCTTCACAACAATCTGATGGAATAAGTCAGAGTAGGTTCAGTGCTTTTCATCAGGCGATAGAAAAAAATATATTTCACCTCCAGCGATTACTTACTTGATAGCCAAGCATTTTATAAATTCAATGTTTTTGCTGTAAACTGATTGCTAAATTATAAATACATTTAAAGTTAAAAAAAAATATGAATTATAAAAAATATCCACCCTCCTCTCACATAATAGTTATTTACATTATTAGTGCGGTAATTCAGTCCAGTAGGCAGAGACTTTTATGTGTTCTTGAAACATATAGAGCTAGTTTTGACGGTTCCCTATATATTTTTTTTGCGTAGAACACAATGCGCGGGGTCCGTAGAGCTGAAACTTGGCATATTTATATAGCATATGCATATAAGAAGTTGTAGCCTATTGAATTTCCAAAATTTTAAGTCCAACCCGAAGTCTCCAAGTGCTATTGTTAACTTGCAAATGACTGCTGAAGTTGAAAAAGTGCTTTTTTTTCACCATTTTTTACTTCGAAAGTAGGACGACTATGATCATGAAATTTCTTGGAGGGACTGCTGTTTGTAGTATGAAGTTACAAAATTTTCAGCTCGATCCGTTAATAACTTTTCGAGTAATTAACGATCGCATTTTTTTTGCAAGCCTTAATTAACAATGACGCCATCTCTTTGTTTATTTGCGATATTGACCGGGTTGGGTTAGAAAAATCATAAATCTCTTCAAGTTTGCGAGACTTTTTGAGATTTTGAAAAAATATTAATTTGGGCCAGTTTTATACGTTTTCTACGCGACTACCTTTTTTGACGCGACGTATATAACTAACTAACTCCTTGAGAGTCCCATACTCACTTTTCAAGCTATGCTAATTGGTTTGGTTGGTTACATTTGCTGTTTCACCTAACCTCCGATATACTTAGTCACCACTATGATTTAAGTGTTATCAATATTGTTAGACGGAAGTTTAATCAGCTGGGAATGATTCAATTGATTGCTGAGTTGCTATATTTTTGCTACCACCCACTCGGTGTCAGTAACAGAAAGTGTCAGTAGTTTAACCAGAATCTATTAATCCAATCAATCGCGACTTTTTGCGAAAAGAAGCGTTGCTTCTAAGATTTCAAAACGGTTTATTATGACGTCATATCGACAGATCTCGTAAAATAAGATTTTAAAAACTGAGACAGGGTTGTCTTCTGTGTTATAAGACACCTTCTGTATTAGTTACTGAATGATGTGCAAAAACACTGTTTTTGACATATTTGAGGTTATGTAACATCATAAGGTATTTTGTTTTCACAAAACTAGTAATAGTATATACAAGTCTGATTCTTTCTCTTTAAAATTAATGTTGAATCGTTCAGATATCTTTTGTTTTTACTGAGATAATATGACAATTTGAAGTTTGTGTCTCACCGATCGACTCAAATGTAAAGCCAAAAGCAGAGTACAATGTATTTCTTTGAGCGTATTGTTTTAAATACTGTTGAATTCCTTGTAAAAAGTTCCTTAAAGAATGACCTTGATATTTTTGAAATATCTTACCATGCATTCGCAATTAGAAACATCCTTAATAATTAATATTTTTATGAAATTTTTGCCTGCCATAAAGCATTGCCATTTGCCGTCATTCAGAAAGCTTGTCCGTCATTCAGAAAGCTTGTCCGTCAAGAGCAGTCCGTCATTGAAATTGTTTTATTAAAGTGTCCGTAATTACGTCTTCTAGGTTAGTCTGATCATCAAATCATCAAATTCCAAAAAGTATCCTTGTGAAAGTTTATATTGTTATGTAAATGTATTTTTCATTGAAATTCTGAAGTGCCAGGAAAACGCGTGACCTTGAGTTTTAAAAATTTTCGCCTGCGGCGCTATTTAGTTCGCGCCTCATGGGCGAAAATTAAGTCTAGCTTCGTCAATGTGAACCAGCTGAACATGTCCGTCTTTGGCAAGATCAAAAATCTGATCACTTTTACATTTGCGTAGACTGATGAAACACAAACTTCAAATTATCATACGTCGATGAAAAAACTCAGATATCTATACGATTCAAAATTGATTTTAAAGAGGAAGAATCATACTTTTAGATGCTACTACAAGTTTTGTGAAAACAAAATACCTTATGATGTTACATAACCTCAAATATGTCAAAATTGTGTTTTTTGCACATTTAGGTTAGGGTATCTCAAAAACCTGACGTGATGGAGTAATTCAGCGCACCGGAAACCTTCGTTTGCTGTGGAATTATTTCCATTTTTTTTTAAGGGACATCTTTAGGGGTTTTGAAATCTAATAAAACGATGGCATGATAGCCGTCACGGTTTCATCGCGAAAACATGACAGATATTAAATTTTCGAAATCTTTGAGAAACTTCCAAGTTAATTTCTACAACGTGCCTAAAGTGTTTTTCGTTAAGGTGCGTTAAGCAGTTGCGAATGACCCTTTACCCTCGCTAATTTGTCCGGAACCAGTTCGTCCAATTGTGGCGCGTCGGCTTCCACGTCTCCCTGCTGTCGCGACTTGTGATGCTGATCCCTTTTCACTTGGGCCTCCCTCGCCTGCGCGCTCTCCTGTTCAGCCTTTCTTCTCGCCTTCCTCTGTTTGTTCCTCAGCTTTTTCAGTTCCGATGGGGCTAAATTTTCTGAAATAAAAAGTACACTTTAGTACTACACTCAAATCTAGAGATGGAGATATCAATGGATATTACGTAGAGGAACTGTTCAGCGAAAAACGAAAGACTGATGTAGAATGATAATAATTACTACAGGGCACAGAGGACGTTAAAATAGTTGCACTAGGTCACAGAGACCAGATCTATTAGATCTATAGCAGTTTAGGGTTAAAGATGCAGGTTTTTAATTTTTTTACAACTTAACCAAAGTTATGAATCATACAAGGACTTGTTTTGGATAGTATTTAGTTGTTTGTACAATTCAAAACATGAGTAACAGAACGGATGTACATACTGATTTGTTTTTTTTTTTTTTTTTTTTGCAATTCAGGCAGTTGTGTATGCATTCCGTTTCAATTTGCCACATAGTAAAACAAGAATATTTGCTATTTTTATATTCAATAAACTTGAATATAGAAAAAGATGTGGATTATATCCAAATAGTATCTATGCAAATTTCTGAAAATAGGTGTTTTAAAAACAAGAATCAGTTGTTATAAGGAATAATAGATTGCCAGTTTTTTATGCGAACTAAAAATTTTTACCCACTTCCAATTTGTTAGAGTTCTTTATAATAACTAAAGTTTTATCGTATAAATATCAAAATAAACCAATCGTATTCATTACAAGCGACTTTTTTATTTCACATGTTTTATGTAGTATATTAAGTAATGGGTTTAATAAAATTTGCGTTTCTTTTTTTTATTTAATAGTATATTAAATTTTCTCTATAGGCGATAGTTCTATTATTCAATGTAATTACTAAGAACGCGAACACCAGTTTTCATGGTTCCTAATAATACCTTTTTGTCTTTCACCTAAAAAATCGACGTAAGTTGATATATTTATGTAAACGTATTACATTAGCTACAAATAGTCTAAAAGTCACCGCGATATTATAATAACTTATTTATTTTTTCTCGTGTGCTCGCTGCTCCTTGCGCAAGTTCATTTAAATTTTCCCACACTAACTTTATGGAGCTGAACCGCAGTTTTTATAGTTTACAACTAATAAATAATGCATTTAAAAAAATGCGTACCTATCTGGGTCAACGTAACCTTGATTATAAGCTCGCCACTTACTTATATGCTTTTCCCTTTCTTCCATGTGTTAGGAGCAATTTTTTCCTGGAATCGATAAATATTGTCGAACTAAAACATCTATAATAGACACGACTCAAAGAGAAAATAGAAAATATATTCTCTGATGATGGCTGAATAAAGCCGAAACGTTAGAAAGAAAAACAAAAACTTTTGTTTTTATAAACTGATCGATAATCCCACAAGTTTATCAAGGAATCGATAAAAAGTAAGTAAAAAAACATATTTTTCGGCCCACAAAATAGAAAATTCATGGAGTATACAGGGTGATTGGCGAGTCGCTAAATCTAATTCTGAACATTTGCACCGAAGGATGGCAGCCCAATTCAATGAAAATATTTTCAAATACCACTTTCGGTTGTATCGGAAGTTGATATAAATTCGTTCATTTTAAATAGAATACAGTATTTTTTGTGGAATACAGTGTTTACAATTTTAGGTTGACTTTTATCAGGATACCATATGTCGAAATTTTACTGTTTTCAAGATATTTAGATTTCTTGAAAGAAAAAATTGAAAAATCAATGCCACATTTAATTCGCCATATCTTGACCAATTATAAACATACTTACCAATTTCAAATTCTGAGAACAAATTTTAGAAAATAAATCTGACAACCTTGCTTTTTTCTACCTATTTTCAATTTAGAATGGAAATATAGTACTAATCACTCAAGAAACGGCTATAGATTCTATAGGTAAGTACTTTTTGCATATAATAATTCAACAACGACAGTAAACTTAATTCCAACTCCATATAACCTCAAATTGAAATATCAGCTGTTTGAATGAAATTTGTATTAATTTTAATTTAATTTATTTTTAATTAATTAAATTTAAGTATGTTTGTAAACATTGTTTATACATGAATATATTATAAATATATAGTTTTATATACATTTTAGATTCTTTGCAGATTATGAAAGGCGTAAAAAATGGTTGATAAATTGCAGAAGACAGAATTGCAATCCCAAGAATCCGGAATTTTCCGGAGACGGACTATTAGGGGTTTTTTAGGTCGCAGAATTTATTTTTCTGGTTTATTTGATCATATGAACCCTGGTAAGGGGGTGAAATAGGGGGTTGTAGACGGTGAAAAGGGCATATTTAAAATGGATCAGATTTGAACATTGAAAACTATTTCTTAGGAGATATTTTTATCGGTTATTCTAGTTTCGGGTGAACATGGTGAAACGCCAATATTTTTAAGAGAGATTGGTTTAAGAGAACTTCCAAAACTAGTTCCGAGTTTTTTTTTTGTCATCTGCACAATTTTTGTGGTCCATTCTATCGTATGCAACCTTTTAAGGGTATGAAGTAGGTGTACATAGTTACAACTTGTTAAGAACTCGAAAAAAACCCTTTAAAGGTTTCTACGATCAAATAAACCCCACAAATGGAGTCACCGACAAACACAAGACCCAGAAAATAGAGTGACCTACCAGGAAAACCCACCAAGAAACAGTTTTGAATTTTCAAACCCGACCTTTTTTAAATATGCTATTTTCACCCTAAACAACCCCTATTTCACCCCCTTACAAGGGTTCATATGACCAAATAAATCAAAAAAATGATTTCTGCGACCTAAAAAACCCCAAGAATCCGTCTCCGGATTTAACCGGTATGGTCCTTTCGCGATTGTCGATTCATATAAATGCCTTCATTCAGGAATTTTCACCAACTCAAAGATTTTTTTGGAGGGGGTCAAAAAAAGAGGGTGATGCAAATGAGGTTTTGAAGGAGACGAGGTCTGGAAATGGGTTACAGAGACGTGCGTTCTTCTTAGTTCATTCTGTAGGTCTCTGAAATTGCCGCCAAAATCTTCGCGAAATCACATTTCGACATGGGGTTGGTTTTTGGGGTGTGGACGGCGAACCGTTTAAATAACAGTTTAGCAACTTCGGGGCATTAAAACCAACCCTATAGGCTACGGAAAATTAAAAACCGCAATTCTCTAACTTGAGTAGAACGAAAATGGCGCTAATATAAAAAGTGTTATGCTAATTTTGACAATCAGTTTAGCTCCGTTATTTTTCATCCTAGCGAAAAACTTGTCGCAACCATTTTTATTCTAAATTCCAATATCTTTCATAAACTTACATAATCAACGTTAAATAATCTAATAATATGCTAATTTAACCAATCTTGTATCTCTAATAATAACGTAGTTACCAATGGTGCGCTTCAATGGTGGATCAAAATGTATGGGGTATTCCACGTCAAGTCGGACAATCAAAAAATAATTTTGCTCGAAACCTATTGGAATCGATGGCGCTTCCTTCGAAAAGGACTCACCCAAAATTTGGGTCTCCTAGACCCACATGCCCAGCGTCAGTAGCAATTTGAAAATTGCAATTTTCGTTTTAATGCCAGGTTTTCAATCTTCCTAGCTAATATACGTGATAGAAAAAAAATAACCGAAGGCATAATTAAATGTATTTTTTGACGCAGAATCGTTTAAAAATAAAATCAAAATTTTTCGGATTTTTTTATCCACTTTTTTTAAGGGATGAAAAGTTAAAAAAAAATTCAAAATCGATTAAAAAAAAAGTTTATGCTTCAAGCTTACGTCATAATTAAATTCATATTTTTTAAATAAGAAACTAACAAAACTTAGATTTGTTTAATTTAAATAACTTTTTAATCGTCAAAAATTTTTAAAAGTTTTTAAATAACTGTAATCGTCAAGATAATTAGATACAGAATGAGTTTTCGGTCGCACAAATCCATTTTGTAAATCTATTAAACAATGCTTATTTTTTTAATGGTTTTATTCTTTTTGTAGAGTTAAATCTCTTGCTCAATTTTTATTCATTTAATTTATAAGATTTAGTATCAAAATATTCAAAATTTATGTTTGTTAAGTTGTCTGTGTTTTTTAGCCATGCATTCAATTGCAATGAAGTTATAATTGTGTTCTTACATTGCAAGCTTGCTCGAATAGCAACTACGTTTAACTGTAGCTCCTAATTTTATTTATTGTATACAAGAGAAAAATGTTAAGTAATTATGGCGATACCGGCGATCAAACCAATCTTGCGTCGTTTATTGTGCAAGGCCCATCTTGGAAAAAAATATGAAGTAAGCTTGAAGCATAAACTTTTTTTTTTAAATCAAAAAATAAAAAAAAAATCGCGGCGTCCTTTGAGAATCTTTTTAACTTTTCCTCCTTTAAAAAAGTGGTTAAAAAAAATCCGACAAATTTTGATTTTATTTTTAAATGATTCTGCGTCAAAAAATAAACAAAATTATGCCTTCGGTTATTTTTTTTCAATCACGTATATTAGCTAGCAAGATTGAAAACCTGGCGTTAAAATGAAAATTGCAATTTTCAAATTGCTACTGACGCTAGGCATGTGGGTCTAGGAAACCCAAATTTTGGGTGAGTAATTTTCGAAGGAAGCGCCATCGATTCCAATAGGTTTCGAGCAAAAATATTTTTTGACCGTCCGCCTTGAAGTGAAATACCCCGTATATTCTATGATATGGAAATTTATCGAACATTTATATATTATAATTAATATATTCCGTATTTTTATGATTGACATAAAAATAAACAAAAAATCAGGGAAACGTGTACGTGCAGGTCGCGTGAATTTCACGTTCAATGAAATGTTCGAATACCTATCAAATCCTTGATAAAAGTCACGTTTCGCGACACAAAAAATGAGACCGAGCACGTGCAGATCGCTCTGGTATGTCAAAACGCGACGGAGGCAGGTACGAGTATCGGCAACAGATAAATCGAATAATTTCTAACGTGTCTGTCGGTGCGGATATTAATATCAGGCCTAGGTGTGGTCCGTGTCCGAACGCCGGCAGTCTAGATGACTAGAATGCACCCACTATATCACGGAATCCCGTGGCGTGGCACCACTTTTACTTCCCAATTTACATAATTGTTATGTAGTCATAATTATTATGTTGTCAGTATCTGCATGTGTCGTTCTATAGGCTGCGTCGTACAAGATTTCGTGAAGTCCCTGTACATATTCTTTTTATGGAAGATAATGACCCATCCTAAATTATTTTCTTGTTATTATTCATATTACTAAGATTCTGATTGAAAACCGAGCTTGAAAATCATTATTTATTAATTTCGTAGTCTAAAAGACTGTCCCTTAGTATGTACACGGTGATTGATTTATCATAAGATGTGTTTTTCTCGGAAACGGCTGAGAGAAAATAATTTTTGTGAACGGTAAATCACTTTTACTCACCTTCACTTAAAATTAAGCTGCTAGCTAAATGAATATAATATCTGTATAAGAATATATCAGTTTACTTGCTTTTACTAAATATTACGATGGAAATAATAAATATAGCTTAATGATGTTAAGCATTGCGAGCCGAAATTTTTTAGCAAAATACCTATCTGTTTTTTTAATATTTTCTTTATTTTAAAAGGTATGGCCGATTTCCCCACGAATTAGATACTTTAGTTAATATTGCAACATTTGGAATTAAATTTTCGGACGCTATTGCTTGTTCAACATACACATATGTACATAATACATAAGTAAATATGTTTTTACCTGTATTTACAACAAAAAATCGCAGTATTAAACCTAGGTTTTGATAGCTGAAATATTGTATAATTTTTTTTAAACAAATATCTTTAGATACCTCAACAATAAACGATATACATACAAATGCTACTTAAATCTTTACAAATGAGTAAATAAAATAACAACAACCAGAAATATTAAAAATTAATTACTTAATAAATGTTCAATATGCACCATTATTTAAGCACAACTCACAGCAGTAATTTTTTGCATCAAATCAACGCAAAATTATTTTGGGTACAGCCCATTTGTCTTTATTCGAATTCAAAGATTAATATCAATTACTTAATGAATATGTATGTACTTACTTAAAGGTAAGTCAAAAAACTGTTCACACATACTTTCACAGTTAAATCCTGGGAGTTTCGAAAGTTGAATACGGTTTATTATTATTCAGTCTACTAAATAGTCAAATTGACTATTTAGTAGACTGATATTTTTAAGCGGGTGTTTTAGTAGCCCAAATAAGATTTTGGGAATCGGGCATAATTTTTGATACTACGTAATTGCTTACTTATTTATTTTTTTAAAAGGTGAAACAACAAAACAATAGTTAGCGAATGAGGTGTTGAAAGTGACCACTTTCCGCTAAGCAATAGCCAAGCCGATCTCTTCAATAACATTAATTAGGAAGTCTTCAGGAATGGCAAGGATTTCAAGGACTTCAATGTTACCTGGTCGATTGACACACATTTTAAATACCCCCACAGAAAAACATCTAAGGGATTTAGATCTGGGGAGCGCGCTGGTTAGTCAGTTGTACCTTTTGTGCCTATCTAGCGTCCTGGAAATTGCGAATTTAATGTTCTCTAATATTTGCCGAAAAATTTGGTGGTGTCCCGTCCTGTTAGAACCATAGTTGTCTGTTAATAACATCCAGAAACAACAGTCTGCAAGATGGAACAATGTGATTTCTTAGCAGATCTAAATATTTTTCAGACTTTAAATTTCCATCTATGATGAAACGTCCAATACGGCCTCCAACGTCTGACCAAACATTATTTGTATTTGGGATTTTGGGTATACGCTTCTTGGAACCAATGAGGGTTCTGACTTGATTCACTCCATTATTTATACATCGTAAAAACGCAAAAGAAATTAGAAATTATTACAGAAAATCAATTAAATAAAATACATAACATACATACACAATTACAGAAAATCAAAAATGACGGATGTTATGATTTAAACGTCACAAGAACATCTTAACTTCACATGTACTTTGATTATTTTTTTATTATTATTAGTTTCAAAGAGTTAACTTTAAACGTCGGGTTGTCATTTCAAAAAATAAAGTTAGTCTCCATAACAACCAAACTTGAAAAGACAAAATTCACGTTGATAGAAACATGGCAAATAAAATGATGAAAAAAACGGGACATTTTTTCACATACAACTTTTCCTCCAAATTATACACAGCGTTATACATTTCTGATTGAATTGAAGCCGATTGTTCCTTAATATTGCCTTTTAATTCTTCCAGCGCTATTGGTCGTATTCTAAACACTAATTTTTTAAAATAACTCCAAAGCCAAAAATCAGTTGGGTTCAGATCATGCGATTTCGGTGGCCATGAATTTTCAAAATATCTGCTTGTAACACGACCTTGAAAAACGACACTTAACAAGTCGTTAATTGGTCGGTAAATGTTCGGGGGTGCTCCATCTTGCATACAAATTATGTGTTTAATTACGTCCTCGTTTTACAACTGTGGAATTGTATAATCTCTTAAAAATTGCAAGTATCGTTCACCAGTAACAGTTACAATTACGCCGTAATGCTGTATTTCCTCGAAAAAATATGGACTAATTATGAAATTAGCTGTGAAACAGCACCAAATAGTGCCTTTATTGTCATGAGCAGCTTTCTGAATGATTACATGTGGATTTTCTGTTCACCATGTTCGATATCTTGAGTACTGACTAACATTAACAAATAAATGGGCCTCATCTGTCCTCAAAATACGGGATAACCATTCGGTTTCAATTTCAATCTGAGCCAATATTAGCAAATAAAAATCCACCATTTACCAAATCTGCCTCCTTCGAAGCAGACAGTCGTTCACAGTTTATAAGGAAACATTTTTAGGATTCGTTTTTTTTTATTTAGGTAATAATTAATTTAGGTAATATTTTCCAAACCGTAGTATATGGCATTTGCAGTCGTTTTGATTGTAGTGCAGTATCAACAGTACTACTGACTTCAAGCCAAGTAGTTGTTTTGATTTTCCTGAAGAACTTCGGTAGGTCGATTACAAACCCTGTTCATTCAAATTTGTTAATCGAATTACGGCACGTTTTCATTTTACAAGGGCCTGCTCTCAAACCCATTGTCTTATAAAATTTCGTAAACCAAAAGTATAATTTCCACCAAATTCATACTAGCGTTGTACTAAACTTCTTCTTGTTTGCAGATCCATATTTTAAAGTTCAACTCGTTTGAATTTATGTTAAGGGGGTCCTCTAGTTTCGCGGGTCGAAAAAATCGAATTTTTTTTGTTTCATAAATCACATCTACAACATGTGTAGAAAATGTGTGTAAAATTATATTGATATCCCATTATATTGAATCGCGAAAAGGGAAGACGGAGCAGCTCTGCGTGACTTCCAAGAAGAAGAGGAAGGCCTACTGTATGGTTCAGGCATAGTAGATTGACGGTGAGATGAAATTTTTATTACACTTTGAAACGCGTTTTTTCTCGAAACACTATTTTTTCAAAACAGTGACCACGATATTTCAGAAACTACTGCACCGATCTTATTCAAATTTATACAACATCTTTAATATGTCATAAGCCAGCGATTGAACTAGGATTATCATGATTGCTTCGATAGTTTTTTTTTCTACGAGCGAGAAACTTCAGGAAAAAAATGAGTAAAAAATAGAATTTAATTTTCAAAAGTGTATAAAAAAATTAATTTTTTGTAATTTAGAATGCATTCTAGTTCAATCGCTAGTCTTAAATATGAAAATTAAAATGCCTTTGGTTTTTTTGATTTCAGATAAGCAAAACAGCCGCGATCTTGGTCACCGTCAAGCACCTCCTTCACTTGATGTCTTCCTGTCGGCCACTATAACTTTGATTCTATTATATATTTTGTCTTCAAAAAATTTGTAAAGCTCATTTAAATGTTAATAAAGACCATGTAAAAACAATGAGATTTATTATTTCGATGGTTTGCCCGTAAAAAATTATTGAAAAAGCCGTAAAAAAACAACCGAGAAACTAGAGGACCCCCTTAAGATCAATTTTATTTTGAGAGTAGGGTAAAACGTGTATGAAAGAGCCAGGCTTTGCTTTTGAGATGAAAGAGCCGATGTGCTTTTTTCTAACTTACCGATATTCTACCATAATTTAATTTTACTATATAGTTAATTAGTGGGATGAGGTCAAATGTTTCAAAAAAACTAATTTTCAGTTAGTCGACGTTTCGCAAAATTTATTTGCATCCTCAGGACTAATTGAATAAGCTTTTTGCTGTCGTTTTTAAAAATAAATATGAATGAAACATTGATATAACATAAAATAATAATAGAATACAACGTACTGTCACACAGACGTGCATCGGCTAACTCAGGCTAAATCAGTTAGCCGATGCACGTCTGTGTGACAGTACGTTGTATTCTATTATTATTTTATGTTATATCAATTGTTTTATCAATGTTTCATTCATATTTATTTTTAAAAACGACAGCAAAAAAGCTTATTTAATTAGTCCAAAATTTGAAACGTCGACTAACTGAAAATTAGTTTTTTTTTGGAAACATTTGACCTCATCCCACTAATTAACTATATAGTTATATGGAAACAGGTCACTAATCCTACATTTTAATTTTACTCTTTATATAGCAACACTGGATACTTGTTACCCACAGAAATTTGACAGTTCTACGAAAACGAATGGCGACGTGAGACTACAACAAAAAATTTTGAAGACAAAAAGTAAGTGTTTTTGGGTTTACTTATTTATTTTTAAGAAGCAGTGTATTGCATAAGTTCATGAAATAGATATGTTGTATTGTTATGCATATATTTGCCTTTCTTTTGCGCAAATAGTATTAGATTAATATTTTGGCGGAATGGCTCTTTCAATTGTAAGGCCATTTCTAAAATCAGGACTAAGAAAGAATTTAAAGTCTAATCGTAAAATGTCATCAGCTATTATTACAGATTCTCCGGAAAAAATAAAATTGAGGAAAAAGAAGTTAAAAATAAACCTCAGAAAACTGTTGTTAAAAATTTGAAAACAAAAAAAAAATTAGGCAATTAAATACAAAAAATCAATATGATTTCAGTGAATCTAATGGTGGCATGTCTGCATGATGAATCATCATTCAGCTCAGATGATGAAATTAATTTATCACAATTAAAAAAAAACATTCACAGAAAGATAAAAATTATTGTGTGGTGTGTAATGGACACTATTCCAAGAGCAAGGAAGAATGGTACCAATGCAAGTTATGTGAAGGGTGGGCACAAGAGTCTTGTGGCCACAAAGGAGATTAATTTCTTTTGCCAAAAAATGTTCCTAGCGTTTATTATTTTAGAGTCGTTTTCGTTGTCGTTTTATTTTGATACTGATTTTTATGAAAACATTATTGTTGATTAAGATCACAATTATTGTTGAGACTAATCAAAAGCTTGTTATAGAATTACGTAACTTTAAGTTCGATTTGATTTTTTAAAAACTGTTAACAGAATATGATTATTATAAAACTGTTTTGTTTGGTATCGGCTCTTTCATGGCACAAGGTGGCTCCTTCGTTGACACGATGTTATGAAAGAGCCGATTTCCCTTTTTTTTTTTATAAAATAGCTATATGGCAGATTATTAACAATGTTAGCCATTTTATTTTAATTTGATAACATTAACTAGTAAAGTTATTATTTGGGAAAAGTGGTTTTATTTAAAAACAAATAAGTCTAAGTTGTATTTTTCCATACTTTTTAAAACTGGCTCTTTTATACACACTCTCCCCCTAATTCATTAAATAGTAATTGCTACGTTTTGACACTTGTGATCTAAAATCACATTATTGTGGCAACTAGATTCCAATTCCTAATTGCAATTATTTCAACTTCTTTTACACTGTAAAGAACTTAAAATATATCCCTGATTTTATGATAACCTTGTACTTAAATCGTTCCAGATGAGTTTTCACTTTTTTGGTTGTCTGGATGGTCACTGACAACGGATGATGAAAAAAAAACTTGTTTAACTGAGACCTCCAGGTGGCACTAAGTTAGTAATCATATATAGTGGGTATCATTTATAATCAAAGCTATCTATGTATTTTGGCTTTGGGTGGCTCAACGTTGAAATGTTCCTGATACGACAAATCACAAAGTGGTCGTAACACGAGTATGTGCGGTTGACCAGAGGCGTACTATTTTCATCGGAAATCTATAAAAAATATTGATGAAAACAGAAGATAACTAAAATACGAGCATTTGAAAATCTAGACAACGAGAGTTGGTGCTTCTTCCAAAGACCCGTACTATGAATAGAACTTTTATAAAAATCGTTCTATGAAAAACTCTTATTATCCTCTTATATAACAAACAAACATTCACAATGTACTGCTGACTTTTTACGTATGTACGTATACAGGTAGGTAGTGTTAGAGAAATCCTGTTCCTGAACTTTACTGCTAGTTAATGTCACGTAAACTAAATATTGCCATTGATTGTTCCTTAAACTGTCGATAGTTTAACTGGAATCAGGACCTTATTAATTATCGTATGTTCCAATACACCCGTGTAATTCGAAGTATTCTTTTTTCTCTCGAAACTAGATCATTTCAGGCGTGTCCCTAATATACTTACGTTTTCTTTCAAGGATGAGGACATAAATCAATGGCAATACGGAAAATAAGAATGTCTTCGGGTTATACAGTCATTAATGTAACTTAATGTGGTATTAGTCAGATAGTTAGGTAATCTTAAGATCAAATTTTTTTTCCTCTAATAATGGTTAATCAATTTACATAATTTTGTTTGCATGCCATTCCAACGGGTACGAAATCGATTTGACCTCCTGTCTATAATGGAACTAATAAGATAATAAGCAATAACAATATCTACAGTGATTTGAACCGTGCCCTAGTGATACATTATTTGTCGCTAAATAGGCTATTAAATTCAATTATTCCAGGCAAATCGGCTACCTGTTCTTATCTTTATCAGATAAATTAATGAATGAGGTACGAATCAAATGACCCGTCATTACGATGACATTGAATTTTTTAATGTGGCCTGCCAGTCAGATCTGGGAATATATACGTTACTTTAATTAAAAAAGATACTTTCCACAGTTTTAGATGCTTTTAATAACTCATCATAAACCTGATGATTCAATATATTAACCAGGATTCATTATATTATTTATATGTTTATTATTGAGATTGTCATGCATAAAGTACAATTTCGCGATTAAGAGTTTTAATTTATTGGTCTGTGCCAAATGGAGTGTTTAAAAAAAGTGTAGAAAGTTTACCTAACATTTGTTTACACTTTTAGACATGGAGTAAATATTTTGACTGAAGATTAAGTTTAAAAACAATATCTAGATACCCAAGTGCTTTTTCATGACAATTTTTTAGAAAGTATGTAATGTATCAGAAGTTTTTTTTAAATAGCACTTGGGAATTTTTTTCATGATTTTAGATTTCAGTTGAGTTCATGAAGTAGGTATATTTTATATTTTAAAGGCCTATTAAAATAAAATAGGTACTGTATAATTTTTACGGACAAATGCGTTTTTGTTTTTTTTTTTTTAATTAAGTTAATAGCCAGGAAAATCTGTAGCACAATTTTGGAATTTTTTTTATTTCCCAATTTTTGATTTGAAATATATAACTGCCGTTTGATCTAAAAATATAAACCATCAGTTACAATGTCATAATAATGTGAAAAAGTAAACAGGTCTTCTTGAATAGGTGCTACAATTCCACAACCTTTGTAAACTGTTAATGTCAATACGTCCTAAATTTACCAATTATTTAGTTGTTTTTCCATACATCCTTTCTGTAAGTTACAAACTAAATATAGTTTTTTTTTTTATAATTCACCCCAAAATGCATAGAATATTCTACAGCACAGAAATTTGGAAATTCAAATACAGTCCAAGATTATCCTACATATTTTCGTTCCAAATTAGTATTGTATTGATTACGATGCAGTTTTTTTCCTAAAAATGTTTCTATAATATTTTTCCATGCTTTAAAAAATAATGATATTTCATGGAAATTACTGCAGAGATCGGTGACAAATTTTGGAAAAAAAAAATAGATAATAAATATGCTTCCATACAGTGCAGACTTTTCGGTAGACATGGATGGACTTTCATTAATGGACCATTAATGAAAGAAGTTCCGGCAAATGTTATGAGGATTTCACCTACCATCGGATTTCAACGGATCCTGTCCAGAATTATAGATCTAACCAACAGTAGTTAGGCTCGTTGGGATCATTATCAAAGGTTGTCAAGTTTGAAAGATAAAAGGATATAAGATAAACGTTAAACGTGCAGGGGCATAGCTAGGCTGATGCAACTGGTGCACCACACCGGGGCCAGGGCCCCGAGGGTCTCCACCGACCCCCAATAAATAATACTTAGCGGTTAGATCATCAGGACCTTCCGTACTGGGGCCTCTGATAACCCAGCTACGCCCCTGTAAACATGTTAGTGTCAAGAATCCATTGCGTAATCACCAGCACGAAATATCCAGAGTTCCGAACATCGAGAAAAAGTAGGCGGAAGTAAACAGGGAATGTTCCGGATCCAATCCGGGCAAGAGCCCCCGGTCACAACCGTCTTGGATTTCGAGCCGCAAATTAAAATTCGAAAATGAATCGGAGATGAACCAAAAGTGGCGTTTTCGGTCCATCCAATCAGCTTCAACAAGTCTCAAGGTACTTCTCGGAGTGGAATCATAGTTACAAGGGTATCATCTCCGAGTATGGCTTGGCAATTTCTGGTGAAGTCGACGTAAAACCTTCGGTATTTTTGTGCATATGAAGACCTTTTAGTGGTCCATTTAATAAACATTTCGAGGCATTACCTTACGCGAAGTACACATACAGGGTGAGCCAGACTGTAGTGATTCCCCGTGACTCCTGCTGGGCTATTTCTCTTAAACGTACTCATGGAAAATTTCACCATAACTAATCAGACATCCCAAGATCAACCTTCCTTTTACAGCCGCGTCCACCGAAGTCCCTTTTACGTCATCAACGGAATCTATTTTCCAAGAAATTGAACAAGAGGTCTGCCTGTTTGCTGGCGGTATCAGCTCGAGGCATGTATTATCGAAGCTGTCTAAGGTGTCACTTTTTGACCCATCTTGAAGACTGTGTAAAATATCAATCAAACAACAATATCAATCAATGTTCTCGTTTTTGTCAGAGGCAAAAGTAACATCAAGATACTCACAAAGAACCGAACATACAGGGTTTGTCCGGAAAGTAATGTCAGTGTTGCTTTGAAAAAATGGTTTTTATTGGTTCTATGTGTACAAATCTTTAGAAACTTTCAAAATACATTCCTCCTGTGTCCACACATCGGTTCCAGCGGGTCTTCCACGCATCAAAAGCCGCACGGTAGTTGTTTTCCGGAATCGCCTTTAAAGCGTCGGTGCAAGCCTTCTGAATGTTTTTCACCGACCCAAAATGCTGTCCTTTCATTGGGGTTTTGAGGCCCGGAAACAGAAAAAAATCTGGGGGTCCACATCGGGGCTGTAGGAAGGCTGGGGAACAACGGTGATGCCTGCCTTGACGAGGTAATCGGCCACGAGGAAGCAGGTGTGCGAAGGCGGTTGTCCCCTGCGGAACGAACTCATGATGGACCAATCCCCGGCAATCAAAAAAGACAATCAGCATTGTCTTGATCTTTGACATGGACATCCTGGCCTTCTTGGGGCGAGGGAGTTCGACGTGTGCAATTCCGCACTTTGCCTCTTCGTCTCCGGATCGTATTCAAAGACCCAACTTTCGTCCCCGGTAATGACGTCATCAAGGAAAGCGGGCTTGTCTTCGCAGGTGTCCAAAAGTTCTTGGCAGGTTTCGACGCGCCTCGCTTTTTGATCGTCCGTTAGCACTTTTGGCACGAGCTTCGCGCACACCTTCCTGATTCCTAAAGACTCCGACACAATTTCGTGAACAATGGTTTTCGTAATGTTTAATGTTTCGGAAATTAAACGGACACTTAGACGACGATCAGTGTTCAACAAGTCACGCACACGTTTCACATCGTGTCGTCGGAACTGGAGGTTGATGGCCGTCCAGCGCGGTTCTCGTAGTTGACATCTTCTCGACCTTCTGCGAAGGCCTTGTGCCACCGGAAAATTTGGCTGTCCGAAAGACAATCGACGCCGAAATCCTTCTTCAACATTGGAATGGTTTCCGCAACACTCTTCTCCAGTTTCACACAAAACTTGATCGCCATCCGTTGCTCAAGCGAACGTTGCATTTTTTCTTGCACCGTGTCACTGTAACGACTCTCAAAGAACGAGTGATGCGACCGCTACAACGACCGGTAGCCAACTGACGCTTGTTGGATCTTGTTGCTAGATCCCCCCCACCACAATTTCAGCACGTAAAGCGCGGGCTGGCGCGTACAGTCTCGGGAAAAAAAATCCCCGACATTACTTTCCGGACAAACCCTGTAATATTGAGCGAAATCATTGTACAGCATGTCACGCCCGCCAGCCGTGACATCACCGCCAACAAAATCAGAGTGACTCAGCGACACCTCACCGCGTTGGGAAAGCCTTCCGCATAGCGGAAGCTTCGAGCTTTTCTAGCCGACCCATCTCGACGATGCCCGAATATACGAATACCAGCCAGCAGGGTACGTAGAGGCATATCGATGCGATTATATGCAGCGATGAGTTAGTCTTTGAAGTAAATCGTCGCGAGCTTCGTAAAACATTCGAATATAAATTGTGCATAAATAAATTAGTTACTATTAATTTAGTGGCTTAATTCGTATTCGTACTTGTATTTAAAGTGGACAAATCGTTACAATATGTACACCGTTTACGATACTGCATTGATTGATCAAGGGCAAGAATTACAGTTTATTGCTGCACTTATAAAAAGAAGCAAATGGGTCTTATGTTCATATTAATCATTAGGTATTATGATCCCTGGTGGTTGTCATATGGTACGGTTTCTCATCAAATTGCTTAAAAAAACCTTAGAAAGAAACGTTACCATTATTATTTCTTATTCTTTCAACTTGGCAGCGAAAACCATAGCTATGAAAGACTACGTTTGTGACAGTCTATCATTCTAGCCAGGTGTGATGCAGATCCGATGGTAGGCGAATTTGCTAGAAGTTCTTTTCGTTAATTGTTGAACAAATCAGGGCTGAAGCCTAGAAATCCAAAAAAGGAATCATGATTAATAACAAATCAGTAGGCACTTTCCTGCTTTTTCATTGCAAAACATGCGTTGAGGAAAATTAGAACTGAAATATAAATAATAATTTCAGTAATGACACGTGAAGTAATATGCAATTATAATTACATTACGTCTTAATTTTTCAAACACCTACAAGGTGAGTTATAAAGAATTAGAGTTACTAAGGATTCCTTGGCCTCAAAAAAAGCTGCTTACATATGTAATATTCCTTTTACTGAGATTTATAACGACTTATTTAAACAATTGCTGAGAGTTACAGAGTACACTCAATAAAGTAAACGTCAAATATGTGTCTCATATGTATATAATGATTTGTTTTCACCCTGTATAAGAAAATTAGTAAACCAATTCTACCTAACATCTGATAGACCTGACATACTATCCTGATTATACATTAACAATTTACCATAAAATAAACCAAATATAACGCATATATATATTTTATATATGATTAATGCATTATTAAGAAACATAATTAAAAATGCATTTATATCAGTTAATAATTAACTAACGTTGAGATTGAACTATCTTTCAATTAATTTTTAAATATCGTCACGATAGTTAACAGTAATTTTATATGATGTTTCCAAATCGAAGAGTTAGGTGACAGCCTAATTGAGGACATGTCGATAAAGTAATAGATAAAAAGTGAAATTCGCGTATACATATGTATATTTATTACATTATATACCATGTTACATGTAATAATTCCAATGTTTAATATATTCCAAGCTTGTCTATTACAAGATTTTTTTTCATACTATTCATTTGATTTGGAGCACCCTTGCAATTCTATAGAGACATCCAAAAAAAGTCATCAAAGTTGGCCAAGAAAAAAAAGACGTATTTCTATTCTTATTCGAATTTATAACCTTATTTACTTGTCAAAACTGTCACATCATATAACAGTTATTGTTTATTTTACAAATTGTGACAGTCACTTGTCAAAAGTTTGACATAACCGAAAAGCTTAGACGTACCTAACTGCTATTTCTATCTCTCTCGTTGATAGCCAGAGTTGATGACGTGTTTTTTTGTGACGTGTTATGTCTCCATATAATGCGCTCCAGGAATTCGGTGATTATTTATTACAAATATGGATATCTGACATGTACAGGGTAATTCATTTGAGGCTGATGTCCCCCCTTATTTACTTTTACCTACTTGAACCAGAGTAAGCAACAATGTCTATAAAGAATCCAGAAACAGAACTGGAAAATCTCAAAAGTGACAGAGTGTATGGATTTTTTAACCTCGTTGTTTTAAGATAAAATATATTGAAATTTCCTGATAGAAACAAAATATTGTTATTACAATTGAGGGGTGCAGATGCAAAACTCACATTATCCATAATTTTTCGAAATATAGTTAGTGGCGCTATCTTGTTCATCGTGTTGAACTACACCATTTTAAATCTTAAAAGTGGTATAAAACTCACATTTTCGTATTTATTTTAAATTGTGGAATTTGTAAATTGTTTCAAAACTCACATTCTCCTAAGGAGAATGTGAGAATGTTATAACTTTTTACTGTCAACATTTTTTGTACTTTGCAATTTTAGGTTCATTATACAAATATTTCACTTCATCAGTCAATGATGATAATAAAACCGTATTCTGTGTTTTGTGCAGCTTTTTATTTTGATTACGAACTACCATATTACATAATTTTTTTATTGATATACCTACCATTGAGTTAGTTTCCAAGTTCCTTTTCTTAGCTTAACTTCACGAATATGTAGAATAATTTGGAGCAAAACTACCGTTATCCAAAAAGTTGTATCAAAACTCACATTATCCAAATTTTAATTCACTTTCATGAAGTCAAATATTGTTGTGCTGTTATTTCACCAATTGAGAAGCAACGTTAAAGGTCTAATACAAATACCAAAACAAAATTCAGTGCCTTAAGTCACTTAAAAAGTGAGAAACCAGTAATTCCTTCTTCCTGAACAATTTTAAAAAGTGGATAATGTGAGTTTTGCATCTATACCCCTCAATTAGTTATTATTTTCATATCTACTGATTATTCGTCTATGACCTGCTCTGTATTTTCGGAGTTATTCACGCAATCGACATATCACCTTCAACTTGGGCTTATTATTATCATTTTTTTTAGATCTAATACTCTTTTTTGGTCTCTGGAAATTATATTATATCGGCGTACAAACTGTAACAAAACGTAACTGTATATTGGACGAAACATTTTTTATGAATTTTGATTTACGATGACACAAAAGGAAATGCGCACAGTTGCTGCAAGATAATACATAACGTAGCTGCATGATTAATGATTCAACAAAAATGCATTTAATCTTGATTGGGCCACACCTAGATCCTAGATATATTTTTAACTACATACAAACGATTGCCCTACACACATAAAACATAATAATGTCTCGAAAACGCGATGGATTTCCTCGATAAACAGAATAAATAACATATACTTCTCAGAACAAGAATGTTATCGTTAAAATAGATATGCATATTAAATTATTATCTGTTAAGTAATGAGCATATAACATAATGTTTTATGTATTTTACATTGAGTGAAAAAATCCTTCGCAGTCTTAGCTTTACTTTTTTCTGGGTGTAGGCGAAAAAGATCTACATAAAGCGGAAAAAATAAAACGTTGTCTTTGAAAATGAGTTTGTATGTACAAGGTTGAAAAACTGGTTAAATAAGGATAAGTGTCTGTTACAAATGCATGATTATTGCAGTATTACTCAGAAAATTTATTTCAATTTATATTCCATCGTAAGCAACTACTGAATAAGGTTTCCTTCGTGGGAAATCAACAATTTTAAGTATGTACGTTCTTCCTATCTATTCATACAAAATAAAGACCGACACATGTCATCACACACGTGTTTAATTTTAAGAGCGCACTGATGCCAGATTATTCATTATTTAGAAATAATTTTGACTACCATACGGATAGATTCTTTAGTTGTCAGTTTATTGTTAAATAACTTATTTTTTTCAACATTAAAAGGAGAAGTAATTTTAAAAAATTATATGTTTTAAAACACGTTGGTTGGTGCATAATTATGCAGGTTCAATAATGTGCAGAAAAAAATGTTTAGTGGGAGGTAAAATTATTAGAAACAGGCACACGAATGTTTTGAAATTTTTCAAAAAATACATAACGAAAATAAAGACACACAAACACCATTCGGTTACAGAAAGTGCAGTGTGGTTTTTTTTGTACATAAATATCATGTATTTTGTTTTGTACAAAGTATAGTAAGTAAATTTAGTCACATTTAGAAAACGTTAAAGAAATATAGTTACATACTTTTAAACAAATTGTTTTATTAATTTTAACTGATATATATTAAAAATCATTTTAATACTCACAAATTGAAATTTGTGTAATTCAATATTACTTAGTAACATACTCATTTTTATTTATCAGGTTTGCGCAGTACTTGTATAAAAATAAACCTAAAATCAACTGCACGGATTTCGTTATTCTAAAAATATTCTTTTTTAATACCATAAATTATAACGGTGCGGTAATTGTTATTACCTAATAAAAACTCATTATTAATGGCCACAATGTGAACTAAACAAAAGAACTGTGTCTTACATTACCGGTAAATTACTTTTACAAACATGTTTTTGCATAACTGTTAACAATTTGTAAGTAGACTATAACAAAATCGTGCGCAAGAAGTAATTATTTTTCTTATAAACGATGGATCGATATACCTACCGCCATGTACGAACGAGATTGTTTTTATATATGCTTTACAGCGAATTGTCGCGAATTATAAGCAACGTAATAAAGAGAGGCGTTTCTAGAGCCTCAGTTCCTTCAAGAATTTTAGGAGTAATTGACTCTTTTTTTACTTGGAAATATATTAAACAATATTTTCCGTAAATTTTCTATAATGTTCAGTTGCTTTCAACACTCCGAAAATATAACATAGGAGATACATATGTACATCAACTTCATACTTGTTTCATTAACTTGTTTGAGGTCGCAACTCAAATGTGCCAGGTTTTCGGTTCCTAAGATTTATCTTTTGCAGTCACTTTGTTAAAGGTATTTCTATAATTACAATTAAGAAAATCAATGGCGGCTGGTGGAGTTTGAGATTTTCGTATTTTTGTAACGAAGCATGGGACCACTATCATAATTAGGGGGTGATTACTAGACCTAAGTAGAACACTGTGATAACAAAAAAATCTTCAAACAAAACTTGCGAAAAAAATCAATTAACGCCAAAAAATATATTTGCATTTTTTTTTCATAATTACCAAGTCATTTTGTTTAAAGATACGCTTGTTTAAACTTAAGACGAACTAAAAATTCAAATTACCATAATAGACCATGCGGTATATGTTTTTAAACGAGCTAGTTTGGACTTTTTCCATATGATCCCTACTTTTTTATTGAAATGCTTCTGTAATATCATAAGAAATGATAATTTCGACATGCGCCAGTTGAAAAAATGTAGGAACATTTGTTACTAAACAAAATGTAAAAAAAAAAACTAAAATATCCAAGTTTATTCTACTTTTCTTCTAGATAATTCGTGAACTATTCATTGTAGAGAAAAGTTGGTGAGAAAAAAAATTGTTAATCCATTTTGCATAAGGTGTGTTATCATGGGATTTCCTGGACCATCCGATTGAGATTTAGAAACTACAGTTTTGACAGGTTTAGTTTTCAACTACTTTCTGAATTGTGGAACGAGGTCTTCCCAATATACTTTCGGCCTTCATAAGGCCAAGATAAGAAGTAACATTTCAGACCAAGCAGGGTTCAAGTCCACCTCAACTGTAATATTCGTCAATTTAAAGCAATTTTGAACTGAAATGTCTTTAATTACACAGGTCAACAAGGGTCAACAAGCAGACACACTAATATTCATTCCCGAAGGATTTTGGTGCGGTGAATCCGAATCTGGCCGCAGAATTGCTCTATCACGTCAGGTTTTTGAGATATCCTAACCTAAAAGTGCAAAAAAACACTGTTTTTCGTCATATTTGAGGTTATGTGGTAATGCCATCTATTCTTTTTCAAAAAACTAATACATTGAATGTAAAAGTACAAGGCTCCCTCCTTCGAATGCAGTTGAGTTTGCTCAAATATATTTTTTTTTTCGTTGTGATATCACATGTTGAAATTTCTAAATTTATCAGTTTCTTAATATGCGAAAATCTACAGGTACTAAGGATCCCTTAGACATCAAACAGTTGATTGCAATTCAGAAATTTCATACTCCGAAACCTTCAATATATATGAACTCAAACTCACAAACCCCAAATCTACAAACGCACAAATCCCAAATCCACAAAACCCCAAACCCAAAATTGGGTCTCACAAGTTTTGAATGAAATGAAACTCAAGCTGACAAATCCCAAATCTAAAAATTTTAAGCCTACATTTAAAGCTCACAATCCCAAAACCACAGACCTTATACCCAAAATTTGTAAAATTAAGATTCGTGAGCTAAGAATTTGTGAAATTAAGATTCGTGGGCTGTTAGGCTACTCATCAGATTAAGGTTTGTGGGTTTGGAGTCGGTGGGATTGGAGTGTGTAGGTTCGGTTTTGTTTGAGATTGGGGTCTGTGGGTTGGAGGTTTGTGGGTTTCGGGATTGTGAGTTTGGGGTTTGTGGGTTTGAGTTGGTATGTATTGAAGGTTTCTGGGTATGAAGTTTCTGAATTGCAATCGACCGCTTGATGTCTAAGGGATCCTTAGTAGATTTTCGGGTAAGAGTTTCGAATTGCCCAACACTCCGATCTTGATAAGATATATAGAGACATCCAAAAAAAACGTCATCAAAGTTGGCCGAGAAAAAAAGACGTATTTCTATTCTTAATCGAATTTATAACCTTATTTACTTGTCAAGACTGTCACATCATATGACAGCCATTGTTTATTTTACAAATTGTGACAGGCACTTGTCAAAAGTTTGACATAACCGAAAAGCTTCGACATGACCGCTATTTCCATCTCTCTCGTTTATAGCCAGAGTTGATGACGTTTTTTTTGGATGTCTCTATATATCATTAAAAATGGTTTTCAAAACGCTGTCGAATGGTACTAATCCCAAAGTGCGGAAACGCAAGGTTCAAAAGTTACAGCCGTTCAAAGTTGAAAAATGCAATTAATTAACTAATGAATTGAATGTAATTAATTAACCTAACCTAACCTAACCTAACCTAACTTAACCTAACCTAACCTTGCGACTTGCGACACTTGCGAATCTTACGACTCTTGCGACTCCAACCTAACCTAACCTAACCTAAGTCGCAAGTGTCGCGAGTGTCGCGAGTGTCGCAAGTGTCATTTATGCAAAGTAAGTAAGTGTCCAAGTCATGGCAAGTGTCGCCAGCAAGAGGCGCAAGTGTCGCAAGGTTAGGTTAGGTTAGGTTAATTAATTACATTTATTTAATTAGTTAATTAATTGCTTAGTTAGTTAATTATTTTTCAACTTTGAACGGCTGTAACTTTTGAACCCTGCGTTTCCGCACTTTGGGACTAGTACCATTCGACAGCATTTTGAAAACCCTTTTTTTAATGATATATATCTTATCAAGATCGGAGTGTTGGGCAATTCGAAAGTCTTGCCGATTTTCGCATATTAAGAAACTGAGAAACTTAGAAATTTCAACATGTGACATCTACAAAAAAAAAAAAAGATATTTGAGCGAACTCAACGGCATTCGAAGGAGGGAGCCTTGTACTTTTAGATTCAATATATTAGTTTTTTGAAAAAGAATAGATTGCATTACTACATAACCTCAAATATGACGAAATTCAATTCTGTAATTTCAAACTTTAACGTTTTATACGTCGAATGGCACAACCGGTGATGCAATAATATAATAAAGACCATCTAAATTTTCTGGTTTTGTCAGATCATCACACTGAGTTCTGGTGACCGAGGAGGCCAGTCGACTGAACCTCTCGAACCAATCCAACGCGCAAGAAACACAATTTAAATTTTCAACAGCACATACATACATATATGTAAGTTTCAGTAAAACCATTACTATTACAAACAAAACCAAAGAAATTTAGAATAAACTTCCTGGTGAAGATTACCAAAACGAATCGATGAACATTCGTAAACACAATCGTGTCCGATTGTAATTATTTTTTTGGAAACTAAATAGTTAGTTTCAACAGAAATTAATTTCAAACTTTAACGTTTTATACGTCGAATGTCACAATCGGTGATACAATAATAGAATACTATAATAAAGAAAAATCCGAATCTTACTCAAATGCGACACTCTTGGTAAACTTGTTTGGCTACGTTCTGGAACGACAAATCTTTCGTCAGAGTTTATTATTATGTTCTCTCACGATCGTGTAGATCGAATAGACGTGAATGGCACGCGTCAATTTGGCACACTTTTTGCCAACGAAACGTGACCGTCGCAAGGTTATTCAACGTTCCACCGTGAGGCGATACGGTCTTTTGAAAGCCGATACAGTCGAAAATTAACAAAGTGGCAAAGTGGACGATTTTCCAAGCAATATGAGCCGGGCAATTCTAAACAAATATGAAGCTATTTTCTTTTTATTGTATTTATTCTATCTTTAATCTATTTTTCTTAAATTCATAAAACAGGAAATTTAAAAACTAAAGAAAAAAATATACAATGTACCTGCCTTTAAAATTTCAAAACACTTTCAGATAACTTTTTTTGTTACAGTTAAATAAATTAAAATATTTTAGCAAAAATCATCTATACCCTAATAACACAGGAAGTAAAACCAGATTTATAAATAACACAGGCCGACAAGATTTTAACCCAGAAACCAGAATATATTTTCCAAAGGTTTTTGATGCGCTGAATCCGAATCCGAGGTCTCTCTCTCTCTTTGGATTTTCAAAATTTCTTTCGAGGAAAATTTTGGAACTCTGACTTTCGATTCTGAACGAGCAGGTCTTTTTACATAAGAAAACATTGACCTGCTATTGAATTTCAAACATTTTCAGTGTTTCCTAATCAAACAACCAATCAACTGTTTGATGTACACGTGTCTTTAATGGGTTTTCAAATATAGAGAAATTCACAAACATAAAAATTTCAAAATGCGATATCTCAACGAAAAAAAAAAAAAGAAGATATTTGAGCAAACTCAACGGCATTAAAAAGAGCAAGGCTTGTACTTTAAGATGCTGTTCAGTTTTTTGAAAAAAAAAAATTTCGATGCTACATAATCACAAATATAAGCCAAAATCGTTATTTTTAAAATTTTAGGTTAGGATATCCCAAAAACCAGAGCCAATTGAGATATTTGGACCTCGGATTCGGATTCAGCGCATCAAAAACCTTTGGAAAAATATATTCTGGTTTCTGGGTTAAAATCTTGTCGACCTGTGATATTATAGAGAAGTTCACAACTTAAAAATTTCAAAATGCGATATCGCAGCGAAAAAAAAGATATTTGAGGAAACTCGACGTCATTTAAAAGAGCAAGGCATGTACTTTAAGATTGTTGTTCATAATTTTTTGAGAAAAAAAATACGATGCTACATAACCTCAAATATAGGCCAAAATCGCTTTTTTTTGCACTTTTAAGTTAGGATATTTCGAAAACCACAGCCAATTGAGAGATTTGGACCTCGGATTCGGATTTGGAATTCGGATTCAGCGCATCTAAACCCTTCGGAAAAATATATTCTGGTTTCTGGGTTAGAGAGTCGGCCCGTGTAACTAGCTGACCCGGCCGACGTTGTATTGCCCTTTCAATATAAAATTGTATGGATAAATTGATTATGGCGTTACTTATCGGATCTTAGCATAGCTATGAACCATCGCGGCATCGTCTCGACAGTATACAATAGTATACATATTTACACATATTCTTACTGATACTCATTCGGTCAAGTCATTCAAAAGTTACTCGGTCACTAACAGACGCACACACGATTTTTTTATATGATTTTTAAGTGTATGTTTTAGTTTAACTTAAATGATTATGGATTATATTATTATTATACGTTTTTCAAAACTAAAAATTGTGAAGGATTTTTTTTGGGCCTTGGATTTAACGGGGGCGAGGTTCGCCACTCGGCGCTCTTCCTCCTAACCCCCGATACACTCACACAGTAACACCCATGTACTAATAGAGTTGCCAAGTCCATTAGGCGGGACTCGAACCCACTGACAGAGGTTCAGCAGATGGCTCAGATTGCCACCTCTGGCACCATCCACTAGATGCCTCTGTCCGACAAACACAGAGCAAATACGGTCACCCATCCGAAACTCAACCCGACCGAGCGTTGCTGAACTCACATTATCGGAGTTTAGCGTTCAGACGAATTACCGTATGTTGTTCTTGAATTACCATATGATTTCGATAAGAAAAAATATTGGTCTTAAAACCATTTTTAAAACAAATTTAAATTAAAATGTTATTCTAATGTTATGAACTGTTTATAAGCTTTTTTTCAACATTAATATTAACTTAAAATTGCCGCAACATACCTTACAGGGTTTGTCCGGAAAGTAATGTCAGTGAATTTTTTCCCGAGACTGTACGCGCCAGCCCGCACTTTACGTGCTGGGACGGTGGTGGGGGGATCTGGCAACAAGATCCAACAAGCGTCAGTTGGCTACCGGTCGTTGTAGCGGTCGCATCACTCGTTCTTTGAGAGTCGTTACAGTGACCCGGTACAAGAAAAAATGCAACGTTCGCTTGAGCAACGGATGGCGATCAAGTTTTGTGTGAAACTGGAGAAGAGTGCTGCGGAAACCATTCCAATGTTGACGGGAAATTGGAAACCATTCCAATGATGAAGGCTTTCGGTGTCGATTGTCTTTCGAACAGACAAATTTTCCGGTGGCACAAGGCCTTCACAGAAGGTCGGGAAGATGTCAACGACGAGAACCGCGCTGGACGGCCATCAACCTCCAGTTCCGACATGTAAAACATGTGCGTGACTTGTTGAACACTGACCGTCGTCTAAGTGTCCGTTTAATTTCCGAATCATTAGACATTACGAAAACCATTGTTCACGAAATTGTGTCGGAGACTTTAGGAATGAGGAAGGTGTGCGCGAAGCTCGTGCCAAAAGTGCTAACGGACGTTCAAAAAGCGAGGCGCGTCGAAACCTGCCAAGAACTTTTGGACACCTGCGAAGACAACCCCGCTTTCCTTGATGACGTCATTACCGGGGATGAAAGTTGTTGAAAGTTTTCACGGGGGTGAAAAACATTCAGAAGGCTTGCACCGTCGCTTTAAAGGCGATTCCGGAAAACGACTACCGTGCGGCTTGTGATGCGTGGAAGACCCGCTGGAACCGATGTGTGGACGCAGGAGGAATGTATTTTGAAAGTTTCTAAATATTTGTACACATAGAACCAATAAAAACCATTTTTCAAAGCTCACTGACATTACTTTCCGGACAAACCCTGTATTTTCTAATGACATAGAGGATAGACTTTCTACATATTTAAACGACAAAGCATTTATGCGCATATGTTAAGCCCCTAAAGCCTCAAATACGTTGTTAACTAACTTACAACATGGCTACTGTTAAAATCCGCCGAGAAAGGCTGGGTTTATTGTACTGCCCATCTATAAGTATCAATGATCCAGGTGCCAGGTTGTGCTTATTGCCTATAGCCTAGACGTGGCCCAACCCACACCGCCTCCCTTTCAACGCCGCCTTCTTATTTTTAATATGCCGCACATATGTAGAGACATCCAAAAAAAACGTCATCAACTCTGGCTATGAACGAGAGAGAGGTCATGTCTAAGCTTTTCGGTTATGTCAAACTTTTGACAAGTGACTGTCACAATTTGTAAAATAAACGATGGCTGTCATATGATGTGACAGTCTTGACTTGACAAGTAAATAAGATTATAAATTCGATCAAGAATAGAAATACGTCTTTTTTTTCTCGGCCAACTTTGATGACGTTTTTTTTTGGATGTCTCCATATTTTTTTAGCTGGTATTGTTTGCTAGTCAACACGGGCCGATCCTGTATAGCGACAATATTTGGAAATTATCGAAACCTAAGACAGCCAAATTTTATCTTTAGCGGCGCTTTAACTTAATTCTGATAAGCACCTCAAAACCCTTTTAAAATAGCCACAACTCTGACAAACTCGGGTATTTTGGTTCCATCTTTCTACCTGCCTAAAAAATCTGCACTTTTGTTGTGTGCCATTAATTATGGGACACCCTGTTTAGTTGGCTAGTCCAGTAGCGTTAGGTATTTAGGTAGAAAAGAGGTATAAATGCTAAGCCACACCCTCAGCTTTATAAACTAGTCACATTACACATGTCTATTATGGATTATTTACATTAAACTTATTTCGTGTCAACTATAAAATCGCTATTCAACTAATTATGGTCAATGAAACTAAGGAACGAGTCCATTGACGGAAAATCAATTACGTATAAATCAAACCAATGATTTAGTACAAATAATTACAGAGGGGGTAAGGTCCGAATACAAGGAGACCACAGACTAATTAGACCAAATGTGGCTGTATCATGTGTATGAGAACAAGTGAAACCAAATTTTGGAGTTGGGAAATGTGAAAGGAAACACAAACTTCGACTACTTCAATAGGCCCCATTCAAGAAAATAAAAAAATGACTATTTAAATAGACAAATAAAATACGTTACATTAGTCAATAGTTTTTAAATTATGTAAATTATCTTTACAAGAATTCACAATTTTACTGCTATTCAGTAGCAATGCGGTAGGGAGCACATACATAGATTGTAAACATACCAGTGGCGGCTGGTGATAAAGGGAACAGGGGCACGTGCCCAGTCCAAATTTCAATATAAAATATTTCTTTTGTGTTAATTTACTCTAAATTACTGTTACAATAATATCAATTAATTGTATACGACAAACTATTCATATTCTAATTATTATTCCTTTTATACCATAAATAATATTTTTTATCACGTATATATGACAGACTATCGATCGAGCACCGAGCCACCGTAGTCTGAATTCCTCGCATTTCGCGCGCGTGGGCGAGGGCACACAGTTTCCCAGCTCTCGTTTTTAATCGGGCTTTTTTTGGTGACTGGTAAAGTTTGGCGACCATTGTAGACAAAACGTCGTTAAATCGGTCGAAAATCAGCTGAACGGGTCACACTTGTTGAGTGACCGTTTTTAGTTTTATTGTGTATTTTCTACGCTGAGAAGTGTTTTTAATGTTTTTGATTGTGAAACGTTTCAAAATGAATTCGGTGGACTTTTTATCGACTAATAAAGATATTACATACGAGATCCGAACGGAAATTAAACGGTTAGGAAGGCCGACACCCGATTTGATTATTTCCAAAACAGACGTAGGAAAATCGCGAAATTATTCACGAAATTTTAATAGTAGTGTCTACGACAGATTTAAGTGGTTATGTGGGTGTCCTAAAATAAACAAACTGTTTTGTTATATTTGTTTAATGATGGGTGGCAACCAAAGTGCATGGACTCAAGAAGGGGTGAGTGATTTAAAACATTTAAATGTACGAGCTAAGAAACATGCTAGCTACAATGAAAAACATTTACATAACATCTTAGATTTTAGTGTGTTGGGAAAGGTAGAAGACATAAGGCAACAGCTTAATAGTGCTTATCGTGAAAATATAAGACGTCACAATGAAAATGTGGATAAAAACAGACATATTTTAAACCAAATAATTAATTGTATTAAATTTTGTAAAACAAATTCGGGACTTTAATTAAAAGCCGATTAACATTTTTGTGAACAATAAGGACAGGCGAGCTGATTTCCTCTACAAATAACAAATAACAAATAACGGTAAAGGGGGTTCCGAGTTGAACCATTATTGAAAATAAAAAAGTAGTAGATTTTGTTGTACCCCTCACAAGCGATAGGTACGTATAGTCAGTACCCAGGCCAATTTTCTGGGCACGCCACTGGAACGACATGTTGCCTGTACACGATGAGCACGCGAATACAAATATTTTTGTCGGTATGTAGCGCGATTTGTGATGACTCATTTCGTTAATTTTTAGTTGAACTAGGTATTGGTACGAAAATTGTAATTTTCAACAATTTGAATGTTTAAAGATGGTGAGAATACGCGTGAAAAATATTTACCAGAGATTTCAATATTTAAAAACGCATACGATAATAAAATTTCTGTCATATTTGGTTAGACAAATGACGCTCATTTATCCCTATAAATATTAAGCGAAACATCCTTTTGCTTATTGAAACCATCTTGGAAGGTACCGTATATTAAATTTGAACCATTTTTTTGAACACACGAATTTAAAAAAATTGCTAAAAATCTAAAGAATTGCTAAACGTAAAAAAAACTGCTTCTTATATACACATAATACATCTAATGATGTTATCAGCGATATACCGAATGTTTCTATATAGTAGGTATACGAGATATTTATTTCAGATAAATGTAACTAATGCAAGTAATACTCTAGGCTAGGCAGTCAATCAATATTTCGTTAACTGTCATAGTGAATGTATATTGTCTATTATACCTCTTGTTTTACGTTATTTATTTGGTAAACGGTTTAACACGTGTGCGGGGTACTGTTAATTCCATCGCGAATATTTCGAAATTCGAAAAGAGAACGGTGTTAATACGACTTTTTTATCCTCTTTTATTCAGCGGTGCCCCTTCTGCAAAAACCTTTTTTTATTAGATGTCAATCGGAGTAAGAGTTCAAGCTTTAATTGACAAATGTTCCCATAACATACTCAAAATTCCAATACGAGTTATTACAAAACATGTATTTTTTTTATTAATATTTTGAACGCTCCCAGAACGCCCCCAATAATCAAAAAACTTGTGCTAGTAATAGGATACGCTTATAAAAATACTGAACGTATTTAATTCGTGACAGGTCGGTTATTGTTTAGTTTGCAGAAAAGGAGGCCAACCATTAAATAACCAATACAAGTATTTTAGTGGCGAGATTTGGCACTGATAACTGATAGATAGCATCTCTTGAAAGTAAAAGTTTCGAATTCTTATACCAAAATAATAACACATATTTAAAGATCATCTTGAAATTTGTCAGGTATCGTTCACATTTAATTTTCAGTGTAAATCATTAGGATTCTTCAGATATCTGTATTAAATGCATACATATTATGTATTACCTATATACATATATATTTTAAATTGAAGTACCTACAACTAGGCAGAAACTGTAAAAAAGTTTATGATAGGAACTGTGTTGGAATGCCAATATTGACAATGATAATTAAAATAAATAACATGGAGTATGGATCTAGTATTTTTCAAAATACTTCATGCCGAAAAAATGTGCTTGCAAATTTGCATCTAATATTTATTTTATAATGTAAGTATAGTAACTATAATGCTGGAATGTCCAGAACATTAATTAGGTATAGTGATATTTTCCTTATGTTTTGGATTACCTCTGGTATAATTATATTTTGTATTACCCACAGACCACCTAGACCAAGCTATACAGACAAATGGATGTAGTTAAGTGAAAGCCAACAGCGAGGCCTGGTCTCGTAGGCTCATTTAGTGGTTGTAGAGACTGCCGGGTGAACATATCTCCTTGTATTCTATTTCCATTCTAAATTGAAAATAGGTAGAAAAAAAGCAAGGTTGTCAGATATATTTTCTAAAATTGCTAAGCTCACTATACAAGTATACTTCATACTTCAGTAAACTGTTAGTTCGTGACGTTCTTAGAAAGCTAGTTTGGATATATTTAAAAAAAATACATAGATATAAATTTATTACTAAGCATTAAAATAAATTATTCCCCTGTCCCGTATTAAAAAATTGCTGGAAAAAAATAATTATAAATTAAAACAACTTTATGTATATTACTATACTTAAGAAAATTTTGAAGAGCTGGCAACGCCTGAGCTGCCGGCAGCCGCGAATGCACCAGTAAATACCGACCATATGTACTATAGGAGTGCTTTATATGTAATACATCCAAATACTTATTCGGTCCACTGTGCCATAAAAATTTTACGACGTCGCTAAAATGATATACGACTTTAGAAATTCCACGTGTTTAAGGCGCCAGTGACGTGTATTTCAGCTAGGTTTATTAACACAGACAATTTTTTGAGATTGTCTGGCTAAATGAGCATTATTTACAGCAAATTATATTGCAAATATTAAGAGTTTTGTATGCAGGCTAATTTTAATCTCCTATATTGATTTGAAAGAAAAAAATTATTTCACAATTTTTGAATTTATAAAAGATATATGCACGCCCATGGAATCATAAAGTTGCACCGCTTTTTTGTGTTCCCCAGGTGTATTTATCATTTTCAATTAAAATTAGGACTATACATTAAATTTCTTTTTTTATAAAACGACAAATTATGAGTGGATTGTAAATGCAACACTGATTGTGTATACACCTAAAACTAAGTATTTCTTTCTTTAAATAAGTAAAAATGTAATTTAATAAATACTGTATACAATGTATAATTTCGTAATTCCTTAGTAGGCTTACAGTTTATGTGCCCCCGGTCGCGTTGCTACTGAATAGCGGTAAAACTGTGAATTATTATTACGCTAAAGTAAGTAATTTAAAATCTATTGACTAATCAGACGTACCTGTACTTTATTTGTATCTTTAAAATAAACGTATATTTTATGTTGAATTTGAAAGAAATAAATACATTTATTTTTTTATGCGGCCTTATTTAAGTAGTGGTGGCCCATGTTTTTTTATATTTTATCACATTTTTCACATATATTATCCATCACGGAGAAGGTAGTATTTGCAAAGATAATAATTATTTTGTGAACAAAGAAAAAAATAAAAATACATTCTCAACTTATATGTAGAATTGTATACAGATAATTCCTGCAAATCACTTTATTTTGCGTTGAAACGGATTTGGCAGGCGGATAACGGATAAAATTCAGGAGACTATAAATAAATTATTTTAAAACAAAAAAGCCCAATGCAAATCTAATGCTCACGCAAATCCCTGATGTAAAACCTATTTAATTTACACATGTTCATAAAAAAACATACCTATGTTAAAAAAAATCTAAAAGGATATCATAAAAAGTTTGAGTTTGTTATTTCATGCGTTAAAATTCCATTCCCGCCATCTATTAATTGAGGTTGCCAGTTGTTTTATCGAATAAATGTACACTTCATATTTTGGTTAATATAATATTGTTTTCTCTTTTTTTTGCTACATTTTTGTTTTGAATAAAATGAAAAATTTGCGTTGTTTTTATTTTGTTAAGCCAAAATGTATTCAGTATAGATATAATATATAAAGATTATTATCCCATGAATTTTATTTTGAATCCCATGAAAAAAACGTTTATAAAAAAAAGTTGTCTGGATCTGGGGTCAGACCATACGTTTCTTATGTATTTTTCGACGCTGAATTTGAAAATAGTTTTAGCTTTGTTCTATCACGTCAGGATTTTGAGATATCGAAACCCAAAAGTGCAAAAAACGTGCGGTTTTTTGACATATTTGAGGTTATGTAACTTCGAAAATTTTCTAAAAAAATCATGTGTGGGATTTTAAAGTACAAATCTTCACCTTTAAAATGCCGTCGAGTTTGCTCAAATATCTCTTTTTTTTCTCCGAGAAATTGCAATTTAAATAATGACCATAAGATTTCCGTACTAATTAAATGTATTGGGAAAGATATGATATGAGCAATTTTCAAAATTCGATATCTCGGCGAAAAAACAAAGATATTTAAGCAAACTCAACAGCATTTTAAAGAGGGAAGATTTGTACTTTAAGATCCCATACACGTTTTTTCGAGAAAAAAAATCGCAAAGCTACATAACCTCAAATATGTCAAAAAAACGTGTTTTTTGCACTTTTAGGTTAAGATATCTCAAAATCCTAACGTGATAGAGCAAACCTAAAAAATGGATTCGAATTCAGCGTCGAAAAATAATTAAGAAACGTATGGTCTGACCCCAGATCCACACAACTTTTTTTTTTGTAAACCTGTCTTGTAAAGTCATGTGCAATTTTCTATTTTTTTATTTTACAATTTAATCAATATAGGTCAACACATGATTTTTTTCACCGAATCTTCCTTTGAAAAAGCGTTCAACTTTTCGGTAACAATTTTTCAACTTTATTACGCATAAGTGAAAACTCAATATTATTTGACACTTATTATCCGAGGTACTTTATCACGTATTGTGTTACCTAAAATCAGAATTCATACAGTGCTGACATTCTAAGTACAATGACCTTAATGCAAAATAATATCTTGGCAAATTATGTATCATAAATTTCACAGACCGCATAATATACCTAACTTAGGCCTTTCTAAATACTATATATATATGTATTTTGCAATTACTGTAGAATTTCTGGACACAACTAAAATGTTATCACGTGCCTGCTGTACGTTTCCCGCGGCAGTTTAGCAATTTCGTGAGCATATAATTTTGTCATATTTCCTACGTACAAGTCACGTTTTTAAAAAATTATAATAACTGTTCGAACATATATATTTAATCTCATTGTTATTAGAAAAAAACGTAAGTATGTATACGCAGTATAAGTAGTAGAGATTATAAACAGTTTGCAAATCGACCTTCTACGTAAAGTCCTACGCAAGGTCATGAAATGAAAAAAAAATGTTAACCAAAATGTAAAACCATAGTTAAAAGTAAGTATGTTTACAAATTTGTGGTGATGTGTATCCGATTTTGGTTTCGTGAAAATTAGGTACTTATATAGAGGTTTCTGTCCACCATTTTACATACGTATCATTTTTCATTTTTACTTTCTTTCTCTCTTACACATTACTTTTTAGCATCTGGAAAGTAACACTTCCGTTTAATAGGAAGTTAATACGTGTGAAGAAGATTATCACTTAACAAGAAAGAAGATTGTATTTAATCATAAGATATTTTTAATAAACATTTGTATCGTTAAGAAATTGTCAATAATGTTTTATTGTTGAAAAACGGCTTCTTTTTGTTAAAGGCTAACAAATTCTCTGAGCATTTGTAAAAAAGCTCATCGCTGATATTCTCTGCCATTTATTAGAATCTAATTTGAATAGAGACTGTTTGAATTTATTTTAAGCTCATGACAAAGTGTTTGGTTTATTGAATTCATTTAAAAGCACAGATATTGAATATCTCTTATAAAAGTGCCTGGACACTTCCAATTTCTAGTCTAATAATCATTTTAAATTTTCAGGAGAATCGATGATTTGGAAAGCGCGAAACTTTAGTGACAGAGAATTGTTCCAGAATCCCCAAAACATAAAAACACCGTCATGTGAACAGCTTGGGAATCTAAGACATTATGGATAAGTAGTTGAGTTACTTACTTTGATATATTGTATTTAACATTTGAAGATTGTATTAAACATGTATTTAATCTCATTGTTATTTGAAAAAAAAAACGTAAGTATGTATACGCAGTATAAGTAGTAGAGATTATAAACAGTTGGCAAATCGACCTTCTACGTAAAAAAGTCCTACGCAAGGTCATGAAATGAAAAAAAAATGTTAACCAAAACGTAAAACCATAGTTAAAAGTAAGTATGTTTACAAATTTGTGGTGATGTGTATCCGATTTTGGTTTCGTGAAAATTAGGTACTTATATAGAGGTTTCTGTCCACCGTTTTAAAGTTTTACATACGTATCATTTTTCATTTTTACTTTTCTCTCTTACACATTACTTTTTAGCATCTGGAAAGTAACACTTCCGTTTAATAGGAAGTTAATACGTGGGAAGAAGATTATCACTTAACAAGAAAGAAGATTGGCTACGACATATTAAATTGCTGTTGGCAATACCGTGAATTGTAGTGGTCTGTCTGTCCTATCTGTCCTATCTAGGAGCGCAAAAAGTCGAAAAACGAAATATATGTAGATAGATCTTTGCTACTATTTTTAATGTCAATATAAATGTCCAAAGGAACTAAAACCTACAATTTTACTTTTGAAATTGATTATTTTAAAGCAAGGCAAGCGATGGAAACTGTTAGGTTGAGCATAACGTCAAAATCGGCGATGATTTTTTCGCTTCCTATCTAACGTTTAAAAGCTTAATATGAGATTCCATTTTTGATAACTGTATCCACACAACATATAAAAATATAATATTCAAGATATATTTTTCTGAAATTTTAAAATATTTATTTCAAGAGGGTTTGTGTAAATTAATTTTCTATATCTTTTTTAATGAAATACTTACGAAATTCGCATGTATTCACGTTAATTTTGACACAAATATTAAGAATGGGGTGTATAGTTTTTACCAAATATGAGAGCAGCCAAGTGCAGCTGAAAAGGTTCTTTATTTTTTTTCTGGAACAATTCGCTGTAGAAAATAACTGCGATAAACTCAGAATGGCGGCGAAAATTTGTATCACAATTTACTATTCACATTGGATCCATTAATGTCCACAATCATGTGTACTAAAAAAAAGTTTCGGAAAAAGAACAATATCGATTTTTGAAGATGATGACGATAAAGAAGAAATGAAAACTTTCAGTTCAGCTCAGTTCAGAAAATTAAAGTTGAAAATCAGCGACTTCAAATTGACCATTTTTGGGAGCAAATCGCGTATTGTCATATCTTTCTTTACGCATGTCATCTTAAAATGATGGGAAAAGCAATTTAATACGTAACTTTAATCGCTGAAAATAAATTCGTCATTATTTACGACGCAAAATGTTGCGTGTCGTTCCTAACCTCAAAAAAACGCCTCCGAAAATCAGTTTTTTTTGCGCCTGTTGTTTATGCATATCATCTTAAAATGGAAAGGCTGTTTAGGATGTGTTTATTTCTTAAATTTTTATTTCTTAATATGATTGTGACCTATTTTTGGCGTTACCCAGAAACAACGACGTGGACGTAGTAGGACTCCGTTTCCTTTAGGGGTGCTAGATTAGAGTGAGTCCCCTTGCCTCTCACTTTTTCAGATACCAATAAAAAAGAAGACTGAATAAGAGATTTGAATTGTCCAAACCTGTTCCAGAAATCTTGAAAAATCATTCTTTTCAAGTTGTAGCTCGAAACAAGCTTTTAATAAAGAGGTATTCAAATGACATTACAGGAGTAAAAGTAATTATGTAATATTAAGAATATGTAACACAATAAGAAAATGCAAGCAAACTGAGTATCTGAAAAAAGAGAGAGCAAGGGGGACTCACTCTAATCTAGCACCCCAAAGAGAAACAGAGTCCTACTACGTCCACGTCGTTGTTTCTGGCAACGCCAAAAGTAGGTCACAATCATATTAAGAAATAAAAATTTAAGAATTAACTATCCAAACGGATCCATTAATGTCCACAATCATGTGTACTAAAAAAAGTTACGCAAAAAACAATATCGATTTTTGAAGATGATGACGATAAAGAAGAAATGAAAACTTTCAGTTCAGCTCAGTCAGAAACTTCAGAGATTAAAATTAGCGTCTTCAAATGCTTTGACAACTCTAAGTTGGCATGGAAAGCGCAAGACGCAAAAAACTTTCTTTAGGGAGCGTCTTAAAGAGGTGAGGGACAATCCGCAACATTTATGCGTAACTTTAATAATGAAAATAAATTCGGCAATCTACGATGCAAAATGTTGCGTTTCGTTCATTTAAAAGATGACATGGAAAGACGACGCAAAAAACTGGTTTTTTGGAGCGTGTTTGGGGTTAGGGACGACGCATAACACTTAGCGTCGTAAATAATGATTAATTTATCTTCAGTAACGTCTTAAATGCTTTTCCCATCATTTTAAGACGACATGGACAGGCGCAAGACGCAAAAAACTGGTTTTCGGGAGCGTTTCTTTGGGGTCTAGAGAAGAGCGCAACATTTTGCGTCGTAAATAATCACAAATTCAATTTAGAAATCAAAATTGCATAGTGATTTGACTTGTCCTAACATGTTCAAGATAACATGGATAAGCGCAAGACTGCAAAAAACTGGTTTGTCGAAAGAAGCTTTTAATAAAGAGGTTAAGGGACGACAGAGCAACAGTAATTGCATGTAAATAATGAAGAATCATGTACAGCAATAAGAAAATGCAAGTAAACTGGTATGCTTTTCCCGTCGTAAAAGAGGACTTGGCAAGCGTATACTTGATAAACTTGTTTCCTCAGAGCGAATCGTCGCCTTATGGCCGCCATATTGGTTCACCATTATGTTTCTTTGGAAAAGGCCAGACGGCATTTGAAAGTAGGGATCACAAGCTGATATTGAGCCCACATATGCCTTAAAATAACGTATGTCCTAAACATTGCCACAAAATTCATCAACTTAAATCTTAACAATAATGAAATAATATCAAGTCGCCTTTGGTAACAAAAGATTGTTTACTTTGTTGACTGTCAGTCGAGGGTTATTTATTTTGAAGTTTATGCTTTCAAATGTCGTATAAATTAGAAATAAGAAAAAAGTATCTATAACTTAGTTGGGCGAGTTGGGCCCAAAGCTGAAATATTTCGAATATTCGAGAATGAAAATATTTCTCGCAGAACCATTTATCGAACAATAGCGGAGTGCGAGCAGGGAATACCTTGTTTGAACCTTCCAAAAAGTGGAAGACCACGAGTATTTACTGCACAGAAGGAAGAGCGGTTGGTAAGAAGAGCAAGAAACCAAGTTGGGATGTCAATCAAGGAGACTGGCTCGTCAATATGACACTTCTAAGAGTACGGTATCATTGAGAAGACGTAAGTACCCCAAATACACTCAAGGGCAGCTTCTACGTATACCAAGATGCTGCCGTCAACTGAGACGGGTCTATTTTGCCGATGGCACGAGCATTATATAACGACGAAAAGTATTTCACTTTGGCTAACTCCGAAATGAAAGGAAATGATGGGTTTTATACAAATAACCTAGAGGAATGCCCTGACAATGTAAAGTTTAAGACGAAAGCCAAAATCCTTGCCGATAAAATTTCTAACAGGGACATATCCCGACCTTTTGTGGGAAGAGTGAGAGGAGAAGCTTTGAACAGTCAGGGGTACATTGAGAACTGTCTTTCCAAATTGCTCCAGTTTGTCCAAGAACCCAGAACATGTTTTGGCTAGACTTAGCATCGTGTCATTACTCTAGAGATGCCCAAAACTGGCTTCGTCAACACCGTATACCTTTTGTTCCTAAAAACGCTAATCCTCCTAACTTGCCTCAGGCTCGCCCAATAGAGGATTTTTGGGCTTTATTGTCGCGGAAAGTTTATGACAGAGGCTGGGAAGCCCAAAACGAATAGCAACTAAGACGTCGAATTTTTGAAAAATTGAGAGAAATTGACTTGAATTCCGTCCAGGGCCTCATGAGAGACATCCGAAGAAAGTGCGTCTGGTAGAGGAGTATGGGCCACTTCACATAATTTGATAGTATAGTTTAGTTAAGTATTAAGATGTAGTTTATGATAAATAATTGATGTTTCAATAAATCTGTTCATTAAAAAAAACTGCTATATATATTTTGTGCCAGAACTTTTAGGACATACGTTATGTGAACCAATTTTGGGCAGAAGGGGGTCTCCCGTTGACAGAGAATGTCCCATATGTATATCTTGTAATTTAATTCTGTTTCTTTTGAACAGAATTAAATATAAAAATAATGTAAATAAATGTAAATATAAACAAAAATCTAAAGAAGATTTTAGAAATTTTGTCTAAATTATATTAAATCTCTTTTTTCCTAACTGAAACTATCTCAGTGATTTTAAACAATTGTAATACACTTCTTGATACTTATTTAATACACATACAATTCATGTAATACAAAATTATCTATCATTATGAACGGACACAATTTTGCACTCCTAAATAGCCAGTTTATGCTACCTAGAGCCATCCTACTGTATGAAGGAAATATGTTTTACCTTTTAAGGGGTTAGGTGGGTTTGAAAATTTCAAATAATATTTTTTTCCTAAAATCTCCTAAAATTTCAAATCGATCCGAGTAAAATTCTAAGAGATAGACCCTTCGGAAGTTCCGCCCATCAGGCCACGTCAGTGCAGCGCTTCGCAGGTATTGTCGATTTCAAATAAGAATGCGCCCCCTAGGCGTGTGACAGTTGATTACTCGCTTTCTCCATGTTTGTTTACGTTTGCCAGCTTTATGGTGCCGGAATCGATGGTTCTATGTAAGTTAAAAAAAATATTTTTTTTTGCATGTTATTTCAATTTAAAACTTTAAACGCGTTTATCTCAAAACTTAATATTTTAAGTCGGTGGACACGATTTCTCGAAAAATTATGAAGCGATTTTGTTCAAATTTTGCACACATCTTTGAAATAACATTATCTAGTCATTGAACGAAGGATTTGTTTTTATTATTATTACAACTAATTTTTCGAGCCAATACATGGCGAAAATTTGACCAAAAAATATGTTTTTTTGTTCAAAGTCTGTCAAAACTTCAGTTTTTATTTTATTTTTTTTCCCTTCGTCCAATAACGAGATTTATCCATGTACTAACGAAATATTTTTGGTTTTTTGATTTTGGATGAACATCTAAAAGGGGTTATGCTGTCCACGGCAAGAGCATTTTTTTTGAGACGTCAAGGGAGATGAGGTACCAATGGCTGAGTTTTCGGAATTTTTAAATAAAAATTTCACAAAATACTGTTTAAATATGTATCTTTGACATGCTGAATTGTTTAAATAAAATATATGATTGTATATCTTAAAAAAATTAGTAAAAAAAAAAATTAGTAAAAATACCCTTTTTTTTGAATCTCTGAAACCCACCTAACCCCTTAAATAAAATGTTTTTATTTCGTGATCATAATTTTATATTTTAACAAAACCAAATAGAATCAAAGATAATTTATGCTTGTTTTAATGTAAAAACGTGTTTAATTCCGTAAACACTTTATATTACATTTTTCAAAAGGTTCAACTCTTCTCTTTGGTTCGTTGACTATAACATTAAAAAAAGTAAACATCATTAAAAATATTAGACAATACTAGACAAAATCACACCGTCTTGATATCACTTTGCCACCACAGTATCATCAAGATGTGTCGATTTTCTTGCCATTAAAAAATTTATACTAAACTATTATTTTTGATATTTATTAAAAAACATGAAGGAAAGGTCTAAGAGGTCTACGACTTAAAGATCAATGATTATTTATTATTACACCCATAATTAAAATTATGAAATAAATATTGTCTTCCGTCACATTGCTATTATCCAGTAAAATTTAACTGGTTCCACCAGTCTATTATCTGCCAATCTACTTTATAAAATATTGAGAGAGGTTCCTATGCAATTCCGACAAGGTTTATTGGATTTCCGCTGAAATACACGGTAAGAAAGAAATTGAATCACCACGCTTCGTTTTTTTTTTACAATATCCGGGAAAGGATAATTTAAGGATGAATGACGCAGAGCTTTGATTTATCCATTCGAATCGAAACGCTCGGTCGGAAGTAAATTAATACCCGCACAATAAATCAAAAATGACAAAAAACTGTTGATACGTACTACGTTTTTTTTATATAAAAAATAGTCAGAAATCAAGAATCTTTCAGAAGAAGTCAAGAAATCAAGAAGAGAAAAAACCAAATATTTTTATAAAATACAAACACCGGGTGTCCCAGAAAATTCTGACCCATTTTGATCGTAAATATCTTTTGACAGAGCGATCTTAGAAGGATGCGGTTTTCGCCAGTCGATTTAGTATTTCAAAAAGTTTTTTTCGTACTGTCTTACATACCTGTTACTTGTCCTACAGGGTGTTTTTGAAATATGGTGACATTCAATGTTAAAATTCGCTATTTTAAATGCAACACCCTATTCTGTTTACAATAAACAAAAGCTGTTATCTTCCGCTTCACAAAAATGTATGGTTCGTTACACTTTACCTCCAAAATAGGTTAGTAATTTGATTGTTAAAATCGTGTTTTTAATTTTCCCGAAAATTCTAACCCATTTTAATCGTAAATATCTTTTGACAGTAGTTACTCGGCTCGTTTATAAAGTAGCTGGATAGAATATGAACTAACCAAACTACTAGTTATTCCAGCAGAATACCGAAAATAAGCTGTACAATTTTTTTTAAGCTTCCCCCCCCAAATTAATTTTGAAAATTATTCTGATAGTTTACATCAGAAGAAAAAAATAAAGAAAACATGAGTAAAAAAATGCAGGGTTGTATAACCCCTTAACAAAATTAATATATTTTTAATTTCACCTTGTTAGTTTAAAAAAATTCAATTGTAGTTCCTTTTAAAGTAATAAGAAATCAATGATACATTTTGTTGTTGATCATAAGTACAAAAATACATAATTTATTCATAGAGTTAAGCATAATACGAGTGTTCCAGCCAACTGTACTTTTATGTTTGAATTAATCATACTCAAAATATTCCTGTATGTTATGTAACAAACATTTAACATAACCTTGTAAGTTCTCTCTGTAAGAGGTATTTACAATCAAAATGGATCAGAATTTTATGGGATGTCCAAACACAATGTTTTTAAAAATGAAATTATTACCCATTTTAAAAGTAAAGTGTAACAAACTATACATGTTTGTAAAGCGGAAGAATGTAGCTTTTGTTTGGCGAAACATATGCAGGGTATTGTATTCTAAATAGTGGCGAATTTCAACGTTGAAATTGATATGAACTTGACATACATTAAAAACACCCTGCAGGACAAGTAACAAAGTTTCAACATATCGCGAAAAAACTTTTTGAAATAGTAAAGCGACCGGCGAAAACCTTGTCCTTGTAAGTTCACTCTGTTAAAAGACATTTACGATCAAAAAAGATGAGAATTTTCTTGAACGTCCAAAACACCATGTTTTTAAAAAACAAATTACTAACCCATTTTGAAAGTAAAGGGTAACAAATTATACATTTTTGGAAAGCGGAAGATTGCAGATTTTGTTTGATGTAAACAGATACAGGTTTGATGTAAACAGATACAGATGTTGCATTAAAAATAGTAGCGAATTTTAACGTTGAAGTTGACCATATTTCAAAAACACCCTGTAGGACAAGCAACAAGTTTTTAACATAGTAAGGAAAAAAAAAACTTTTTGAAATAGTAAATTGAACCCCATCCTTCTAGATTCGCTCTGCCAAAAGACATTTACGATCAAAATGGGTCAGAATTCTCTGGGACACCAAATGTTATACAGTGTGGAACAGCCAAATGAAATAAATTCAGTAGCTCCATTATTATGCATTTCTTTTAGAAAATTCTGAGACATGTCACTTTTTAATTCTAAAATGACATCTTGCGACGTAAAAATGTCATTCCTAAATTCAACCCCCAAAAGAAAAAAAAGTTCTCTAGCGTAGGAAATTCGTTACATTCGTTACAAAATAAAAACAAATCATTATTAATGCAGCAGATGTTCAAAATGCATGCCTCCAGCATCTTGACAGCATCCTAGACGTAAATAGAAATCGGCCTAACGGGAAAGACCTAATTGCAAGTGTTATTCTTCTTCTTAAGTCAGCTAAATCGTCGGTTTTGGTTTCGTAGACCATACTTTTTACACATCCCCATAGGAAGAAGTCTAACGGTGTGAGATCAGGTGATGGTGCAGGCCATTCTACAGACCAACGTCTCCCTATCCAGCGATTTGGAAAGATTGTGTGGAGATATTGCCGGACATTGACTTCGTAATGTGCTGGTGCACCATCCTGCTGGTATTGCGTGTGTCCCTCATCCCGTGAGGATTTTCTCTCGACCAGTAACGACAGTTTTGGCGATTAACATGGCGGTGAAGTGTAAATGTAGATTCATCCGAAAATAAAACATTTTCTATTTGTAAAGCATTGTCATCTATCATTTGCGCCATTTGTTCACAAAAGAGAATTCGTCTATCAAAATCGTCTTCCGCGAGCTTACTAGTTGGTACCAGTTTATAGAGGTGCATCTGATTTTCTGTCAATACGCGGAGAATCGAGGAATGGCTAATATTTAATGCTGAAGCTGTTTGACGACTCGACGTATGTGGATTTTCTTCAAACATAAGCATTACATCCAATTTCTAATCATCATTAAGTTTATTGGAAGGATTTTTCTTTAGCTGTCGTACATGTCCACGTTCCCGAAACTGCTTCTCTATTATACTTATAGTACCTTGAAATATCGGCGGCAACTCCGGATATTTTTCTTGAAATCGGCGAACAACTTCGGCCTGCGTTCGTGTTCTGTCTCCGTAACCAATCATCTGCAGAATCGTTATCTTGTGCATTTCTGTTAGGTAAACCATCTCTCTGAATTGCAACACGAAAACTAAAGCAAAAAGTTTGAAACACTGATAACTGTCAACTACTGTTACAATGACAAGCACGTTTGTAGGTAATTTCACTAAAGCTGATAATGGCCAACTTCTTAAATTTCAGGTTTGTTTTTTTTGCTGCTTGCTCGTTTTTGTTCGATTGTCAAGCAAAAAATTGTACGTATTTATCTAGTAAGTTTTTATTTTATAGTAGGGAATGTCGGCAATTACAGACATTTATTTTTTTATTATTATTAACATTTCAGAACCTAAAATTGACAAATAGTGTTACTTATAAAAGTTTTATTTTAATGTAACGAATTTCCTACGCCAAAGAAACTTTTTTTTTCTTGTTAATTTCTGCAATAAAATTTAAAACCAGAGCAGTTTTGAATAGAGAATGAAAAGACCTTTCAAATGAAGTATCACAAGCCCCTACTTCCAATTTGAAAATTTAGGGGTTTTAGCTGTACCTGAAGGGAGTTGAATTTAGGGATGACATTTTTACGTCGCAAAATGTCATTTTAGAATTAGAAATTGACGTGTCTCAGGATTTAAAAAAAATGCATAATAATGGAGCTACTGAATTTATTAAATTTGGCTGTTTCACACTGTATAATAGATATGTATACAGTGAGGTATATAAGTAACGGATAAATTCATTATTTACGTAATTTACAATTTATGAGTAAAATCCTGAAACACGACAATTTTTAATTCTAGAATGACATTTTTTGAGCATAATTTCATACCTCCCCCTCCAACCCCTTGGAGTGACAGCTACCCCTTTAAAATTTTTAAATAGAACAAGAGTGCGTGTGATAGCTCATTTGAAAGGGTTTTTAATTCTCCATCCAGCAACATAAGATTTTTTTAATTTCTATAATTTTTTTATTGAAAAATATTACATTTTTAATGTTACTAAGTAAAGAAAAGAACATGAAACAGAACAGAAGAACAGTTTAAATCAAATGTTCAAACTGGGCGCCCGTTGCTTCTTGACAATAATGGAGGCGTTGCTGAAGTTCTTCTAAAACATTTTGTATTGTTTCCGGGGTGATTTTATTAATTTCTTGTCTTATCTGTCTTTTAAATCTTTTACGTTATTTTGTCTGTTGAAGTAGACTTTCGATTTTAAGTAACCCCATAAAAAATAGTCAAGCGGGGTCAAATCGGGAGAACGAGCAGGCCACTCAATTTCACAGCGTCTACCGATCCATCTATTGGGAAAAACTTGATTCAGATAGGCTCTTACTTCCAATGAAAAATGTGGTGTAGCTCCGTCCTGCTGAAACCAAATATTTCTATCAAGTTCATTGGGGTTGTCATCATCTGGGAAAAGCATTCTTAACTCAGGAACTAAGAAATTTTGCAAGGAATCCAAGTAACGCGCGCCAGTTATTGTGCCATCAAAGAAATATGGTCCGATAATTTGAGAATTTATAATTCCAGCCCAAACGTTCCCCTTCTCAGAATATTGAGTATTGGCCTCCATCATCCAATGTGGATTTTCTGTACTCCAGTATCTACAGTTCTGTTTGTTGACTGTTCCATTTAAGACGACTGTTGCTTCATCAGAAAAAATAATGTTTTTTTATAAATAAAGGATTATCTTTTCATCTATTAATCTAGGCATCTATTTGCCATGATTTCGCAAAATTCCAATCGGCGATCTGGGCATCGTCATTAACTTCTTGAACCAAATGAATTTTATATAGGCGATATTTTTCGTTTTTTAGAAGACGCAATATGGACGTTTTACTAACATCATTATCGGCGGCAACTTATCTTGTAGGTTTATATGGATTATCTTGAATATCTAACAATACATCCAATTTCTGTTCATCGTCTAAAATGCGTTTCCTACCAGATTTAGGAATATCTGTGACATTTCCAAATTCACGAAATTTGTTTTTACTTGTTTTTGTTGGGTATTTTTCGCAGCGGATCAGGGAAACCGATACATTTAAGTTGAATGTTGACACAAAATTAACTAAAAACGTCAGATTTGACAGATATTTGATACATAGGCACTTGATTGTATCAAATTTAATTTTCTTGATGAAAAATATACAAAATTCAAAAAATCTTATATTGCTGAATAGATAATTAAGAACCCTTTAAAATGAGCTCACACACCCTTGTTCCGTTTAAAAATTTAAAGGGATAGCTGTCACTCCAAGAGGGTTGGAGGGGGAGGTATAAAATTATGCTCAAAAAATGTCCTTCTAGAATTAAAAACTGACGTGTTTCAGGATTTTACTCATAAATTACGTAGATAATGAATTTATCCGTTACTTATGGACCTCACTGTATGGGAAACATTGAGTGGTGCGGTAATTTTGAACACTGAGTTAAGTATAAATAAATGGGTTCCTTCTGGATATCGCCCGTTATGAAATGTATGAAATATTTTACATCCCACTGTAACAACACCGACTAAATAAATGAAAATCATTATGCAACTACGTACATACATTATTATTCTTGCAGACTCATCAAGTTATCATTGATAAATATATTATACCCACGAGTGATACTCGATCACGATAATTAATGCATGTATGCATCAGATGCTTAACTACGACTGTTATTTTTATGGGCACGAAACACACCTACAAATACAAATTACAAAGCAGTAATTGTAATAATTATTCGCTTTAGATTTTTACGCCCAGATAGAAGCGCGAACAAAGATAATGTGTACCTTTTTTTTTTAAATTGCTACGTTACCCGCAAAACGCCCGTTCGGTTTTTCTGAAAAGGTGATATCATCAAGCTAAAATGAGGTTAAGTTAAAAAGTACAACCATTAAAATTGTTTTTTTTTCGTTTATTTTTCTTCGTCACACATACCGACACAATTTGAGACCTTCACCTTTCTCGACCACGCTTACAAAAAACATGACAATAAAATAATTAATCATTTCGTAAAAAAAGTTGTTAAAACTCATGAAATCGCCTCAAGTTCTAGACAAACACCCAGAAAATATTGTATCATATATTTAATACTCAAACTTTATTCCTCAACATGTAACACGCTTTAAACATCAACAAGTGAATATATGTATACATTTTTTCTGACAAAAATAATGACCTATTGAGATAAATAAAAATACATATTATACAATATGTTGGGGATTATAATAGTAGTGGACTGTATACTTATATATATTTTTTTTGATCGTGAATCCCTGCAATACTGTCTCCTTTTGAATCGCCTGATGACGATTATTTCCAAACTCAATTGTATCTGGATACCTTTTATTATTACTACAAAGGTAAATAACAATGTTAAACTTGATACAACGATAAAAATATACAATTTCTTAAATTACGTTACGTGCCTCTGTCACCTTTTTTTTTGTTGTTAGCGACGCTCGCGACTCTAGGCCCACTAATTTCTTTGCTCGCCGTTTCTATCACACCGCCACCAGTGGTGTCCAGGAGACGTAAAGTACTCGTATACCTTTCACAGAACATCCCGCCGGCCTTGAAAGTCTCGACTTTCAACAAATGTATTCAAAATTTTCTATCGCATCATACGTATGTATACGAACCGGAATAGTTTATAGAGTTCAGCCCGTATACTAGTCGATTTTCGACCGAAGTATTCTGAATCGGTAAAACACACACCCGGTGCACTGCTCGACGTACTACACCGCTAACTGTCTTTATCGTCACCACCCTGGGTACTCCGTCTTCTCCTGGATGCAGATCCGTGATTCGCCCGAGCTTCCACTCCAGTGGATGAGCGTTTTCATCCTTTAGGACTACCATGGAGCCTACCTTTATATCTGAAGAGGAATCTCTCTGCCACTTCGATCGCTGCTGCAGATTGGTCAAATACTCGTTCGACCAGCGTGACCAAAAATGTTGAGTCATTTGCTGCAAGTGATTGAACTTCGTGAGACGATTTTCGGGTAACTCCTTGACATCGTGCTGTGGTATGGCCGTTAGATAGTCTCCAATAAGAAAATGACCGGGACTGAGAGCGACTAGGTCGTTGGGGTCATTGGAAATAGGGACCAATGGTCGGGAGTTTAGTACCGCTTCGATTTGAACAATCACAGTATAAAGTTCCTCATACGTTAAATGTATTTTACCAATGATTCTATGCATATGAAATTTTGCCGATTTTACCGCAGCTTCCCACAGCCCTCCAAAATGTGGTGAACGTGGTGGGATATAATGCCAAGTGATTAAGTTTCGTGACAAAAAATTTGAAAGATCAATATCGGTATTTTTTGTCGCATCATAGATTTGTTTCAACTTGTTGTTCGCGCCCACAAAATTCGTGGCATTGTCAGAATATATATGAGAGCAGATTCCTCGCCTCGACACAAATCGGTTTAAAGCGTTAAGAAATGTATCAGTGGTTAGATCCGTGACTAGTTCTATATGAACGGCTTTAGTCGAAAAACAAACGAAAATACAAACATATGCTTTAATTATTTTCCGATTTCTTAATTTGCCGTCTTTGATTTCAAAAGGTCCAGCATAATCTACCCCACATACTTCAAACGGTCTAGTTGGTGTCACTCGTGATCGTGGTAACTCGCCCATTTGAGGTAAACCATTACTCGGTTTCACGCGAAAACAAGTTACGCATTTTCTTAGTACCGAACGTATTGCATTTCGCCCGTTTAATACCCAATAATTTAATCGCAATGAAGCTAAAACTGCTTGAGCCCCCCGTGTGGAGCTGTCTGTGATGTTCCGCACGAATGATAAGCCTTGTAAAATGATGTTTTTCTGGCAAGACAATAGGGTACTTTCGGTCATATTCTAGAGATGATTTCCCTATTCTACCACCTACTCGTATGATTTTGCTCTCATCTAAAAAAGGATTGAGTGATGATAATTTGCTACCACGATTGACCATGCGATTTTTTTCTAAGTCATGTATTTCTTGGCTGAATGTCTCAGCTTGTACAATTTTTATCAACATTGATTGTGAACGTTTCAATTCTTCAATCGTTAATTTCCCATGAATTCTTTGTTCTTTAGGTGTTTTTATGTTTTCCACAAATCTTAAACAATATGCAAAAAATGCGCTGCAATTTGTACAAAATTGAATAACGTTCGAAATTCATGAATTGATTCGAAATTTTATTGAAAAGAGAAATTTGACATTTGCGTCTTTCTGGAATTTCTGTTGTATCTTTAGGATGCCATTTTGGCCAAGTTTCTATACCCTGAGAAAGCCATTCGGGGCCATTCCACCAGAGTTTTGAATCTTTTAACTGATGAGGCTCAACACCCCGCGATAAAATGTCTGCTGGATTAAATTCCGATGGTACGTGACGCCATGAAGAAATGTCTGTAAGTTGTTGTATTTGCGACACCCTATTCGAAACAAACACCTGCCAAGTGTTGGGCTGAGAAGCAATCCAACACAATGTTATGCTAGAATCTGACCATAAAAATGTGTCGTATATGTTAATCTTTAAGGAGTCCGTAACCCTTTTCACAAGTTTAGCCAATAGAAAGGCTCCACACAACTCTAAACGTGGTAATGAAATTGATTTTAATGGCGCTACTCGTGCCTTTGCGCATAACAATCTGACTAACACTTCGCCATTTGAATTTTTTTGATCTTAAATACAAACAAGCTCCGTACGCGTTTTGAGATGCATCCGAGAATCCGTGGAGTTGAATGTTCGTGTGATTTTCTGTTAAAATCATTCGATTGATTACAATCTCATTTAATTTTGGAATTTGTTCAAAAAACCGTGTCCAGCAAGTATAAATATTTGTTGGCACCGATTCGTCCCAACCGAGTTTGAGTTGCCAAACTTGCTGCAACAACATTTTGATGCGAATCGTTATGGGTGCGATTAAGCCTAATGGATCAAAAACTTGTGCTATCGTTGAAAGCATACCTCTTTTCGTGACGTGTTTACGCTGGACATTCGGAGTGCTTACGTTGTACCTCAAGACGTCTGCTTCCGCGTCCCATCTGATACCTAATATCTTTATATTTTTGTCATCCGTGATAAAATATTCTAGCGTTCCGTGATCACCTACGACTAAATCCTTCAAAACCGATTTTTCGTTGCAAACCCATTTCCGTAAATTGAATCCCGCTTTTCCTAAAATGCTCGTGAGTTCAAGTCCGATTTTTCTCGCCCCTTCTGTCGTGTCAGAACCGGTTATCACGTCATCGACATAAAAGTCTTGCAAAATTATTTTACTCGTTGACGGATACGTATTTTCGTTTTCGTACGCTGCTTGGTGAAGTGAACGAATTGCCAAAAATGAAGCTGAAGCCGTGCCGTAAGTCACCGTGTTCAAACGATAATGTTGTATTGGCTGTTGCGGATCTGAACGCCACAGAATTCTCTGCAAATCTCGTTGATCATTAGCGAGGTTCACCTGACGGTACATTTTCGCAATATCCGCCGTTAAAACAATGTTGTACTTACGAAATCGGAGTAAAATTGCAAATAAATCGTCTTGAATGTTAGGACCGATCTTTAAAATGTCATTTAACGATATTCCCGTCGAGGTTTTTGCCGAGGCATCGAAAACAACACGCAATTTTGTTGTGATACTATCCTCTTTGACAACGCCGTGGTGAGGTAGATAGTACACATTTTTCGAGTTCTCGTTGTTTATTTCGTTATCGCGTAATTTCGTCATGTGACCCATACTTTCGTACTCTTGCATAAAATCTACATATTGCCGCTGCAACTCAAGATTTCTGCTTAATTTTCTTTCGAGGGTATGAAAGCGTTTTAACGCATTATCGTAAGAATTCCCAAGCTGCATGACGTTTTCACGAATTGGTAACCTTACTACAAATCGACCTGTTTCATCATGACTGTACGTTTCTAAAAATTCTTTTTCGCATTCAAGTTCTTCACGAGAGTACTTCGCGGCTTCTGGTACGTCCTCAAGTTTCCAAAATCTTTCTAACTGGCTTTCTAATTCGTTGTTTGCACAGAAGTTGCACGATATTTGTTTAGTTTGCGCAGGCGCGATATTTATAGGACCCGATAACACCCATCCGAATTTTGACTTCTGTAAAATAGGCTGACGAGGGCCTAATTTGATTTGTCCGATGCATAACAAGTCCCAAAATATTCCTGCTCCCAAAAGTGCATCGATTTCTCCTCTAACGTTGAAAGAAGGATCCGCTAGTTTGAGGTTGCCAGGTATTTTTAATTCTAACGCGTCGAATGAAAAATTTGGAACGTGTTCCGTGATTTTCGGTAGAATAAAAAAACAAAGTTCCGTTTGAAACGCGTTGTGCCGTGATTTTATCGTAGCTTGCACAATAGCTGAGACGTTTGTAGACGCTTCATTTATTCCGATTACCGGTAAATTTATTTTCTGAGAACGCAAATTTAATTTTTCAAAAAGTTTTGCTGACAAAAAAATTCGATTGTGATCCCGAGTCGAGTAAAACTCTGCAATTATGAAATTTTCCAAACGAATCCTTTATCTGAACGACGGCAGTAGATAATAAAACTTGGATCTCATTTTTTAGGTTTATGCTATGGGTTGTAACTGAGGGTTGTAACGTATGGCTCGGTACATTAGCGCTAACGTTTTGCTCACTTGTTTGGTTTTGAATCGAATTGTTGACCGAGGTTTTGTTACAATTTTCGAAATGAAGTAGCGTGTTGTGCCGCTTTTTGCATTTTTTGCAACCACTAGATTTACATTCTTGTGCGAAATGATTTTCACGAAAACAATTCAGACAAAGTTTTAATTTTTTGATTTCATCTAAACGGGATTTGACTGGTAATGCCTGAAAATCCTTGCAATGATAAATGTAATGTGAATTTTTACAAAATGGGCAAACTGGGTTGCTCGTTGATGCGTGCGAAAATGTTTTTCCATCATGCCGATTTTTATCCGAAAACCGTTGATTTGATTTTTGTTGCGAATTTGCGTTGTTACCGGCGTTTACTCTTTCTAGTAATTGACAATGATTTGTGAGAAAATTCGTGAAATCTGCAATCGATGGTAATATCCTTCCCTTTGCAATTGACGTTTGTTGCCATTCGCGTTTTGTTGCGGGATCAAGTTTCGAGTCGAGCAAATGAATTATTAACCTATCCCACGAATCTGTCGGTTCTCCCAATTGTTTCAACGCTCTTAGGTGCTTTTGATAATTGTCGATTAAATTGCGTAATGAAATATGCGATTCCTTTGAAATTGGTGTGATGTCAAATAACGCTTGAATGTGTTTATCGATTATCAATCGCTTGTTTTCAAAACGTTCCTTGAGAAGATCCCACGCGATTTTGTAATTCTCACCGGACGCTTCTAGAGCCTGTAAAACATGCTCCGCTTCCCCCTTTAGGCAACCGCGCAGATAATAAAATTTTTCGATGTCGCTAAGATTTTTGTTTTTATCGATTAACGCCATAAAAGTGTCGTGGAACTGCAGCCATTTATGATACTCCCCCCTTAAACTCAGGCAACGTCATCGAGGGTAATTTGACATTTGAAACGTGATGTGCGTTTTCCCTTGGTCGGGATTCCACGTTTTCGCCTTTTAATTTCGCTTCGTGATCTAAAATGTGCCCTTTCGCTCTCGCTATCGTGTCATAGTACGAGTTTTCAAACTGTTCCCGCTCTAAAAGAGTTTGTTGTGATTCATCTAAAAATTCAATCTCCGACTGTATCGCTTGAAAATCCTTAAACACTGTTTCGAGGTTGTCGAGACGAGTCTGCAACTCAATATACCTATCCGAAGTATATCCACCAAGAAAAGTTTTGAATCTCGTGAATTGACCTTTTTATTTGCCCGCGACGTTGAACAAGTTGTGTCAAATCCATCGTGAATTCTTAAATTTGTTGTCAATGTCAAATTGTAATACCGATTTTTTTTTTGCTATTTGAAAAAAAAGCCGAGAAAAATGTTTCGTGCGAGATAACTACGTGTAAATCAGCAAATTTTCGTTTAAAATTCTCAAATTTCGCTAAACTGTTGAACGTGACGATTTGCTGAATTTTTTCCTTAATTCTCTTTTGACAGAAAATCGATTTAGATGAATTGGTACAAATATCTCGTTAATACTGAATATACATGCATAAAATATGTTACAAAATGATACCTTTTACTGCGATTAAACAAACCAAAGCGAGTACTCACATTCGCTCGTTCGCATCTGCTTTTCTTGTTGCTGGACCGCTCGTGTCTTCGCCTCTGACCTTCACTAAGCCGCCAAATTTCATCTGTTACTACCCGAGTTTTCTTCTTCCAGCCGTGTTCTCGTGCTCACAAAATTCAAAATCCGACTCGATAGGACCAATATGTTGGGGATTATAATAGTAGTGGACTGTATACTTATATATATTTTTTTTGATCGTGAATCCCTGCAATACTGTCTCCTTTTGAATCGCCTGATGACGATTATTTCCAAACTCAATTGTATCTGGATACCTTTTATTATTACTACAAAGGTAAATAACAATGTTAAACTTGATACAACGATAAAAATATACAATTTCTTAAATTACGTTACGTGCCTCTGTCACCTTTTTTTTGTTGTTAGCGACGCTCGCGACTCTAGGCCCACTAATTTCTTTGCTCGCCGTTTCTATCACACCGCCACCAGTGGTGTCCAGGAGACGTAAAGTACTCGTATACCTTTCACAGAACACAATATTTACTTTAGCATGAAGTGTCCTAAAAATTAGATAGTACAAACGATTTCCTTGAAATATGTATATTTTTTTTGGCACTCCTTTTAGAATTAGATGATTTATTATCTCTATTTTTATACATAATAGGTTTTCGTCGTCTTATTTAAACATGTACGCAAATACAGGAAGATTAAGAACATAACTTCAAGTAAGAACATATTAGTTTTCAACCAGGTTCAACAGAGCTGTGGATACCTGTTGGAACATACCAATTTTAAGGCATTGTTGGAAAGTACAAAGAAAAACAATCACACTGTTCTGCATGAAAATCCTCCACGCCAAACTAACGTGTTATTTCGATAATTTCTATCTATGTCATCCTTACACTGACCTGTAAATTGTCGTATCACGTAGCAAAATCAACAACGTGTTTTGATTGTTTGCAAATGTGCCGATCTAAAAGTTGTTCGACTACTTACAGGACTGCAGAGTGGCTACACCAAATATTGTTGTTTTTTATGCGAATGGGATAGCAGGACGGTATAGGAAACCAACAGTATGTCGTTAAAGAATGGCCGTTACGTGAAAACATTGTGGTTGGTCTAAAAAACGTCCTTTGAACCCTTAGTAGAGCAGCAGAAAATTTATTTATCTCCTCTACACATAAAACTAGGGCTTATAAAAAATTGTTAGAGCCTTATTAGAAGGAAATGCTTTTCTTTATTTGAGACGGAAATTCGCGCGAATAAGGCGAAGCTTAAAGAAGGATTGTCCGTTGGGCCACAAACACGAGAACTTTTGAAAGACGAAAATTTTGAAACTACACTTTCGAGAAAAGAAAATAGGGCGTGGACTGCCTTCAAAAATGTATGTAGCAACTTCCTAGGTAAAAAAGAGAACTACAAACTAGGAGAACTACAAACAATTTAACCAATCTTACAAGCCGTTAGGTTGCAACATGTTACTTAAGGGGGATATACAATTAGAATGACCAAAATATCGATATTTTTTTGCACAAAAAGTTAGCAAATTTCCCGTAGAATACGTTCCTGAAACACCCATTTTAAAATTCGAAATCCTTCTGTTCGTTTTAGTGTTTTTTTCGAAGACGCCTTTCGCGTTAAAAACTTTAAACGCGTTTTTTTCAAAACAGCACTTTTTGAGTTTCTGGGCGCGATAAGTCAAAAACTAATTATCCGATTGAGCTGAAACTTACAGCATTTCTCCTTTATAGTATGAGCTTCTAGATGATTTTTTTTAATCTTTCATCTTTAAATGTGAAAATTATTGTTAAAATGGTGGAAAAAAAAACGATTTTTTCGAAAACGCACCAAATTTCGAATTTTATTTTTTAATAATTTTTCTTCAATTCATCGACTAAATGTAAGTATAATTAACGTAAAATTTCTTGTCCGACTGTTGAGATCAAAATTACGGCGTACAGAGCGACCAAAAACGAAATTCAAGGGTTCCGTAGGCTCCACCGTGCAGCCGCCATTTTGTTTAAAATAAAAAATAAGAAGTATTTTTTTAAGCTATAAGGACCCATGCATAATCCCACAAAGTTTCAACTTATTTGAATAAAAACTTCTAGTTAAAAGTGATTCTTGAAAAAATGCGTTTTTTTGCGACTAATTGTATATCCCCCATAAGCTGCATTTTCTTCACTCCCATTTGGAATTCTTCCCTGACAATTTAGGGGCAGTGTCAGACGAACACGGCGAAATATTTCACCAGCATATTGTTCAAATGGAGAAGCCGTATCGTGGAAAATGGACCCCAAATAAGTTAGCGGACTACTGTTGGGCCTTCAAATGTGAAACTGATCCCGGCGAATGCAAGCGAAAAAGACAACAAAACAATTTTTTAATTGCATTATACTTTTTTTCGATACAAATTGAAGTATATTTCAGAACGGCTATGTATAATTGACGAGAAATTTTGCATTTTTCAGACCACATCGAGCTCGTGGAGACAACATTGCATAGAAGAAGGGGAAAACGCCAGGCACAAAAGACTCGGTAAAATTTTCCTTTACGGAACGTTAAAGCAAAAGTGAAATTACTAGAATCTATATACCCGCTCGATACTACCTTATTGCGTAACGACCTGTAGGTGGCGTTCCGTTAATTGCGTGTTATATAAAAACGCGAGCACCTCAAGCAAGACAAACGAGAAGAAGCACAACAACAAAGGCCTTCCATGCGGTCATTATGTAATAATTATAACAATTCGCGTTTACGGATAACATGCGTGGGCTACCATTAAGTGACATTATCTGGGATAATGTGGCTTTCAATAGGCAATCAATTGTGACCGAATTGCCGCGTATGCGGTTGCGTAAAAAATAATTGAGTTTTATCCTACATTTTACGAATTGCTCTCTGCGTACAATCAAAATATGTACTAGTATATTGGCTTTGTGCTATATTTTTAACTCGCAATATAAAACCAACTAAAAATTATAGCTAAATAAGTAAACTGTAGCGAAATAACAGTATGTTATTCCTACAGTTCGTAGGTTAATAAGGGATTCCAGGACCGGTTTTCACGCGACTGGAATACATGAAATGGAACATTAAGTATTACATTACATATTAAAGTACATTGTCAACCCTTGTATATACAGTAAAGTCGCACATAAATTCGATAAAAATTAAAGGATTTTTTTTAGAAAAACGCTCGGACATGTCAATTAAACTTTTCATTTGCCGACATTTTGACGTACTTCATTTGTTTTTTAATTGACAGTTGTCAAAGATAAGACGTTATCGATATTATTTAAAATGATAACATATGGCTTGTGATACATCATTTTAAAACTCTTATTTCACGTAGTATGCTCCTAAATTTTGGCGCGATTCTATCTAGTCATTTTAAAATGGCGAAAATTCAAAAGTTAAAATTCGATAAAAACCAAGGAAAGTTGATGTAAAAAAATCACTCAGACACAAGCGGTCCTACAGCTATTTGCTCGGCTATTTAACGTAACACACTCTCAACAGTTATAAATAATATAAAGCGCCTTTTTAAATATTTTTATTTAACCTATTTATTAAAAACAGAACTCTAAAAATAAAAATAACACAATTAAAACTAACTAATCTGGTCTTTCCTAACTAACCTGGAGAGTCCTGTCCTGGCAATCAAAGTGAATAACCATGGTGTTAGTCGGAAAATAAAATCAGTGTTCTAATAAAGGAAAAGTATCTAATAAATCTTGAAAGTGTATAAACTCAAAAATTAATAACTAAATGCACATAATACATGTGAATACAACATAAACAGCCACCAAAAACGTGCTATTTTAGTAGGAAAAAGAAAGATAACCTAAAACATCAAATTGTTATCAGCTAAGCAAAACAGTCAGGAGATAAGCAGTCCCTTTTTAAATTACTGAAAGAATACAGGACCGTCTCAGCTCATATCAGCCTACATCACCTAGAAACAGGCCAAGAGGAAGGCCGAAAGAAAGATGGCAAGATCAAATCATGGAAGATATTAAAACACTAAACATCAAGGACTGGAAAACAACATGTAAGGACAGGAAAAAGTGGAGGGATATAATACAAGAAGCCAAAAGCCACAAGGACATGTAAAAGAATTGGCACCAAGAAGTCAAGCGGAGTGACTCACCGCGACAAACGAGTCAAAGAGCTCTACTGGAGCGCCTACCATTCCAAACGGAATGAACAGGCATATATATATAATCTGGTCTTTAATAAATGTTCAAACTGCGCCCCGTTGGCTTCTTGACAGTAATCAAGCCGCAATTCAAATTCTTCTACCATGTTACGTATCATTTCAGCAAGTATTTTTTTTAATTTCGTATCTTATTCTATTTTTTAAGTCATCTATATTAGTAGTTTTATTTACATACACGCTATGTTTTAAATAGATAACCCCACAAAACGAAATCCATGGGGGATTACGTCAGGCCACCTAGGAGGAGATTCGAATTGACCCCTTCGCCCAATCCATCGATCCGGAAATACTTGAGAATATTGAATAAATAAAACTTCTTAATTAATTAAGAATGCGCTTTACATTATTTATTCTCAATTTCCGAATTCTGGATAACTGTTGAGAGTGTGTTATGTTAAATAGCCAAGCAAATAGCTGTAGAACCTCTTGCGTCCGAGTGATTTTTTAAATCAACCTGGTTTTTATCGAATTTTAACTTTTGAACGGTCGTCATTTTAAAATGGCTACATAGAATCGCGCCAAAATTTAGGAGCATACTACGTGAAATAAGAGCTCTCAAATGATGTATCACAAGCCATATGTTGTTATTAAAAAACATATCGACGACGTCATATCTTTGACAGCTGTCAATAAAAAACAAATGAAGTACCTAACAGTCAAAATGTCGGTAAATGAAAAATCCTTTAGTTTTTATTGAATTTATGCGCGCCTGTACGCTCTCACTGTATGTACAGAGTACAATCGTAGTTCAATCAAATAACACCATTATATTCCGGAATATAACCCGTTTGCCTTGTTGTGCGCCACACTGTAATCAAGTTACGGCACGTGCCAAAAGGTCAAGTCGCAAACGTGAACATAATTCATACTTATTGTTAGTATTAGTTAAACTGCGCTGGTCGATGCACCATTCGTGTGCACGAAACGTCGAATAAGCTTGTAAAAATGTCGAGACAGTGTTCGTCGCTTGTTACAGTGGAGCATTCTATAAACAATTTTTCGGAACTTACCTTTAATGGCAGTGAACTTCGTTGCACAGTGTGTGACAGTGTACTGACGTGGCACGTAAAAACAGCTATTTTGCAGCATGTTGCTACAGACAAACATAAAGCTCGTGTCAGTGGTGGTGTGAGTGCGCAAGACGGAGAGAGACAATTTAACTTGAATTTAGTCAAAATGATGGTAGCGTGTAATATTCCATTCGCCAAATTAGATCAGAGTTCAAACAATTTGTCCAGAACGTTGCGAGTGGAAAGTACAGTGAAGTCAGTCTGCCTGCAGAAACAACTGTTAGACGCAGCACCACTGTGTGACATAAAAAATATCGCCTCGAAGTTGCACTATAAACCTATACCGCTTAGTATTGACGAAACAACGGATGTTAAAGGACATAACGTAGTTAACGTAGTGGTTGGGGGACTGGATGAGGCAAAAGCCATGGAAGGGAATTTGCTAGCTTCAAGGACATATACTAATTTAATCCGTTAAATATTTGGCACATGGGCTCCACCGAATTGCCGAAACTGTTAGGGAGTGTTATTCTAATGTTGACAGCCTTCCAGTTATACTAATGTCGACATCCAGAAGGAACAAGTTTTCGGACGTTCTACCAAGGACACCGCTACCAGCGGAATCTATTGTGAATGACTCGATAGGACACGTGGGTAGGTTAGCTATTTTAAGTAATAGGCGCCAGAGCCTTAACTCCTGAACATATGGAACAGTAATTGATAATTTATGGAAACTCGAGTAGTAGTAGGTGGGTATGCAAGTTCTGTCTTGTGACTATGGTTCCTTTGCCGATTAGTTGAACTACAACAATCACCATCACATGTATAAGGTAAGACATGTTTGACATTTCGTAACGTTACTGATAATGTTATCCTGGAGCCGTCCCTGGTACGCATTTATTATTAACCTCCGAGCTCTTTTCCCCTCCATATTCAAACTACCAGGCAGAGCTAACTGCTCAACAATATCATGAATGAAAACAACCGCAAGACGTTATGTCATTATCTTCTGTTTCAGTTTATATTATAGACATGTCAACAACAACAGCTATAATCAAATCAAGTGATCCTGTTTTACAGTTCAAGTTAGACTACAAACCACAAATGCGCACATTCATTAACAGACTGCAAAACTACTTGAATAATACAAATCTCATTAGTTAAGGAACTATTTACCTCAATTTGGTCCAAGGATTTATTTAACTGTCGATTTCCTTAATTTAAAACGCAAATATACTTTTTACAGTTCACGTAAAATGTCAATCGAAACAAATTTAGTGGGTTTGCAGTCTCCTAGTGGGACTCCCTTGACGGGGTCAAATCAGGTGACTCGGCCGGTCATCCGGTTACTCTCTGTAACTTTCCTTACGTAAAAGATCACATATAACAAGAAACGACCAAATAATGTGTCGAAAAACTATAATTATTGGAGTAATAAGGGGAAGTTGTTTTTCAATATGTTTTATGGATTAGAACTGTGATTTAGCGATTATCGGTTGTATTAAACCATAGATTCCCAAAGTGGTCTATATGGACCACCAAGGGTCGATTTAGATTTTCAGGGGGTCTATGTCAGCGAGAAAAAAAAGGGTTGCGTGAGATGTAAATGTGTGTCATCAACATTTAAACTTTGTTCTGTATATGACTTGTTATACTTAAGGGGGCTTTCTCGCTTTTCGGTTTCAAAAAATCGTTTTTTTTTTACTGAAATCGATGCGTTATACATTCAAATTTCTTGTCCTGAAATTTTAAAGTGAACCGTGTATTAGATTTCGAGTTACAGCCGGATTAGTGACGACGGTCCCGGCGCTTGAAAAGAGTCACGTAGGGAAAATGGAGGTGGACAGTGTAAAGGAAGTGTTTCAACGATCCGAAGAAAAGCATAATGTAAAATATGCTGAGTATATTGGCGACGGGGACAGTAAGACCTCCAAGGCGACTTTGGATTTGGACCCGTACAACAACAATCCGAAAGTAATGAAAAAAAGAACGCGTCGGTCACGTGGAGAAAAACGCATGGGAACCAGGCTCCGTAATGCGAAGAAAACAAACAAGGGACTCGGGGGAAGGGGTACAGGAACACTGACCATCAAGGTAATAGGCGAATTGACAACTTATTACGGCCTGTTACTTATTATACGTATTCGGCGAAATGCGGATTCAGTGGAAAAAATGCGTGACGCTATCTGACGTGAAGCCAAAAGGAGGTCTACAAGACAGAGGAGGTACGGGTGCGGTACGGGCCCCGAATTGATGACGAACTGTAAGTAAAAAAATTTCATAATTATATGACAAAATAACGTAAAAAAAACTTCAAATGCATTTTTCTCAAAACAACGTTTTTGAAACTGGAATGAGATTTTTCTCGGACACTAATTAACCGATTTTAATGATTTTTCTTTTAAAATGTTCACAAATGATGCCATTAGTGATCAACATTGGATTTTTTTGATATTGCAAAAATTCGATTTTTTAATAACAATTTGGAGGTAGAAATTTAAGGTGAAAATCGAACTTTTTTTTTTCAAAGTTGCACCAAATCGCGTAAAAATTTGAATTTCAAAAACCCCCTATGATAAACACTAACAACAACCCTATATTTTATAAAAATGTTTCATTTTTTGATTTCAGATGAATAGCGTCGTGGAAAATTCTCATTAACATGAGACATGTCCGCCTGAAGTAGCTGCATTGGAACAAGGATCGACGGCCGCCATTTTGGTTTAAAAAAAACTAAAAAACTAAATGTAACCTACATACCTGTATCTTTTAATTAAAAAAATTGTGTCAATCCGTTTTATACTTTCCTCAAAAAAAAACTCCCAAAAAACCTTTTTTTCCAGCGAAAAAAAGCGGGAAAGCCCCCTTAACACATATTGTATGTATATAATATTTATAGTGGACATTATAGAAGAAATTACTTACTTAATTATACATACAAAAACCCTATCAAAGTGAGCAGTATCAGCTGCGAAAACACATTTAAGTTAATACGTTTAGAAAAATTCAGTATTAGACAGGTAGGGGTCCACGAAAAACGTTAAGTGGTCTACGGGGCAAAAAACGTTGGAAATCTCTGTATTAAAAAAATGACCTCTTGAAAATTTTATATAGTCGTAAACAGATTAGTGGGCTGATAAAAAAAATCAAAAACAGACAGTGGTATTTTAAAAAAAAAAAGAAATGAAGACCCCTCAGAACACAAAAAAAAAAAATAAGACAAACAACTTTTATTCGAAAAAGTTTCCTATAAAACAAATGGTTACAAATATAGGTAGATATTATTCCATACTTTTGCCGAACCCTGTATAGTAATAGCTCAGCTTTTTTATCGAAAAAATCTAATAATCATATTTATTTTAAAACAAACAAGGAAAGTTGGCCAAGTACTCATATTAAGCATTTTGATAAAATTTTATGTTACCTCCATAAAATACTGTAAATAATATCTATAAAAACAAGCTACCCGAAATTCTTGCAACAATGTTAATGCAACCGTTTCATACCGAATCGTTTTTAAATTACTTACCTACTTACCTATGTATATCTGTTAAAAAAAGACAAGTAGCAACCAGTATAATGTATCGTAGATAAGATGTCATAGCCATGGTCATCTAGATAATATTTTATTAACAACTACGTTTATTTTTTGTATCGACCGATACATGATACAAAATTAAAATAAAAAAAGTAAATTAGATAGAATGTACGTAAAGTAAAAGGTAAATAATAAACACGGTTTAGATAATTCTTGTTTGGTGGCGTTTTTAGTAACTTGCGTAAATTCAATGTAAAGTGAAACATATTTGGGAAAGTATATTTTTACTGAAGAAATAACCAGAAAAATAATTATTAGACTTAGAAGATAGAATAGCCCAGTTCGAAGAGCCAGTTCGTGGCAAAAGTAGTCGTCCATCCTAAATCTTCGTAGTAAATAGAACGGTGATCGGTGATTTCAAAGATTAACTTTATGATGATGCAAACACATTGTAGCCGCTACACAAATAGTGTGAAACACAAAAAAAAAACGGTATGCCCTTGAAACCTCAGTGTATGTTCGACTTACTTTTAATGCCAAGTGCCTGTGATGTACCTCTGAATGTACTCAATAAACAACCATTTTGTGAGTTCTGGAACAAATACGTTCCAGAGATGCCATTACCAGGTCGCACAACGTTACGTAACTATATACCGACTGTACGCAGTGACTTACTAAAATACCCAGCTGTGGTTATCTGTTGACGAGACAACTACAAACAAGACTCTCGGAGACAACTATAGAAACTTATCTGATGCTACAAAGTTTTTACGAATCTTCTCCAGTTCGTGATAGTAAATTAACCAAGCTACGTCGCACAGCGGGTTAGAATCGGAAAATCCTGGCCAAAAATCGAGAAAGGAAGAAAATTCACAAACTATATCGAATTCAATGTTTTTTGGGTCGCTGATTTCAAATTTGTACTTTATATTTAAAAAAAAAACAAAATGGCGACCCGAAAGTAACCGCTTTTTGCGATAAAAGTAGATTTAAAAATCCAAATTAGAGTATTCACATTTTCTGTAAATAAAAATTTCAATTTAAGACTATCTCGGAAGGAAACAAAATGGCGGACAGGCAGCAACCGCATAAAAATTAGAGCATGGATATTTTCTGCTTATATAATTTCAACTAAATCTCTTTACCGAAAAAAAAAACAGGTGGAGAATCGGAAGCAAAACTTTCTTAAAAAGCTACATATTTTGATTCGAATAAGATTATTTATATTATTCTTTAATAAGATTTTAATCTAACTCCCTGAAGAAATGGAGGGCCAAACGTAAGAACTTTTGGAACCTACAATTGCACGCAATGTGGCTTTAGTTAAGTTACATTAGGTTACTAAAATTATTTTGTTAAAAATTGATCGCAGAGAACCTCAGTTAAGTTGGATTAGGTTAACTAGTATAAAATAAAAAATATATATTTCATGGAACATTAAGACACCCTATATTTCTCCTTCCACTGGTCAATACTGTACACCAGGTATATACATTTCCCCCTTGGTTGGAACTTACTATTGTATTGGGGATGAACACTTGCTTTGACGCAGGTACAGTTAGAATTGCCCCGAGAACGCTCTATTGGACGAGCCTTTCTATTTTTGCATTTTTCACTGAAATGAGCAGTTTTCAAGCAGCCAATTTTTATGAATTTCTTATTCCACTAATATTTTCCACATGTTAAATTGTGAATTAGTGTTAGAACTCTGTAGATACAAACGATTTTCCTAATTTTCTTTCGCTAACTTAACATGTGCGTTTGTATTATAAGCGCAGAGTTAACATTTATTTCCATAATAAGAAATACAAAAAATTTGAATTTAAATGCATAGACAATATTTTATATCCCTTCAAGAGTAGCCTCCATTTTTTTAAGTCGGAAATCCACCTTGTGGTAACATAAATTCACAACACACGAACGTTGAGTATTTCGGGACCGATTCTCGTACCGTTACGCACTCGAAGGTGGCCAACTTCCGATTGAAGTAGAACGGCAGGTAAAAAACCTAGGTAGCTGTCGTTTCAGTATTACGCAGGAAACCCTGCATCACAAAGCTATATGAATTAAAACAGAATATAACGAACTTGGTTGGTCGATTTTTTTCAGGATTTTCCGATTCTAACCAACTGTACGTCGTCAAGCTAACTAAGAGGGTAAGATTTACGTACATATATGGTTATAAAGTGTGAATGTATTGCTTTTATTACTATATTTAATATTAGTTATTTTATTACATGTATTATTATGCGTACTTTACTATGATGCGTATTATGAACGTACATTATTATGATGCGTACGCCTATGACCCACGGCATATTTCGGCTAACTCTAGTAATTATTATTTATGTAGGTATTTAGAAAAACTAAATATACATATTTAAAAACGTTCTTGTGATTTTTGTTAAGTTTCTAAAACTAATGTGAAATAATAAAAAATGGCGACAGTTAATCAGAAACATATCCTAACGACGATATGGGACGACGTCGAAGACATGTGCAGGAAATGTGGATCTGCAGGCGAAACTATAGAACACATAACAGGAGGACGTTCTGGGCTAGCAGAGTCAGCATATCTCGGCAGGCACACTCAACTTGTGAAGATGGTCCACCAATAAATGTAACTCAAGCTTGGCCTGTTAGACGACAGCTCCTGTCATACCGCAAATATATTCATGAAACTGGAATCAGAAGAAATAGTGATGAACTACAATAAACTAGTTATTACCAATTGAACTGCGGACTTCAACCGACCAGATATTGTGCTGATAAACAAGGAACAACGAAGAGGGATCATCATAGATATCGCAGAACCACTTACCTACAATATTCAGAAGACTGAACGAGAGAAGATCGCGAAATATGAGAACCTAGCAATCAAGCTGAAGCGCCTTTGGACACTAGAGAAGGTAGATCCATATGTATTCCTTAGTGATACATATTGGCAGAGGGAATTGTGAGGACGAAATTCGCCAAGAACATCGCAGCATTGGGACAACCTCATAATATTAGAGGTGGCCAGAAGAAGAAAAACGTTTTTCAAAAAGTTTAGACACGTACAGAGTAGGCATGCTCTCTCTGAGCCGTAGCTGTGTAGAGGAGAACATATGCTATTTTTTTTAGTGGAGGGACATAAGACCACACTTCAATTATTAAAACTTTCTATGCCTCGAAAGCGAGTTGATATCAATTGGTTCCTTATTATCTACACCTATGTACCTATTACTTTGCGCGTGCGTTTTTTAATTCAATCTAACAATAATTTCCATTACGGACAATGCCACATAATCATGTTGACATACATAATTTACCGTGCTGATACGATTATAATATCTAGCGTTCCAAACCCTTAGGCCTTTACCTTGGATTGTTATTATTTTTTTATTTAATAACATTCTGTCAACATGGGTATACATGTATGGGTATACATTAAATATTGTTTTATCCTTCTTATCTTATCGTTCTTTTTTGACACATTCCATTTTTTATTTCATTACGTCTCTTAGTGATTATTTATAAAGTACCAAAAGATTTTTTTTTTTTATCTCAAAGAATCTAATCGCATATTCGATAACGCGGAATTCGATTTGCCCGTCCCCAGTCCTTTTGTGTATAGTTAAGTACATAGTTTTTTTTTGTAATAATGAGGAGCGGTAAACGCTTTTGAACAAAAATTACGAAACTTTAAGGATCACTGGCAGCCAAAGAGGTGTGCGGAATTGAAAAGGTGTGGTAAGTATAAGCCCTGGTACATAAATTACCCACCCTCTTGTACAGGGCGCCACGTTTTCAAGGCGATTTAATAAAAAAAAAAGGGAACTGAATTCAGACTAGTGCACTTCAAATTATTACAACAGATCGAAACAAACAACTGTGGGTTGTGTGTTTTTTTACTAAGTTCATTTAATTCCTCCCAGATTTTGTTACAATATAACGTATGTAAAGTATACCAAATTGGAGCTGAAGCTTAAAGCTAGAGCTTTCAGGAGCTGTAATCTACAAACGGTGATTATCTTGACTATGGAGTGGTCATTTTATTCGTAAACGGCTAAAGGAAATTGCTAGTCTACGAAAAGTATTACGTTCCTACCATACGAGACTAGAATTTGCATGGATAAAAGTAATAAAAATCGACACGCCAGACGTCGCGACGTCTGGAACATACATTTTTTCATAAACATACCATTTTCATGGCATCGTTAAAATATAGGTTTCCTAGTTTGGAGTTATTTTCCAAATATCATTACTTAATACTTCCATTTCTTAAAAAGTTATGACCCAAAACGTGTGATTTATACTAGTTCCTCATGTTTCAAAAATATTTAACAGTAGACCACATTTTTTTATGAAGTGGTGAACCATAATCTATTAAAAATATTATATTTCTGGCACAAATTATTATCAAAATTGATTAAGAAAAAAATTCAGTCATCCATAATGATTCTGGAAAAAATAAATATGGAAACATTGTCTTTATCCGACGATTAGGAATAAACATTTTAAACCTTGTGTTTGAGATCTCCTGAGGACCTCACTTTTTAATATTTGATTTTTGAAAATCCATTGCCGTTATCTCTAACAACTACTTTTCATTTTATATAGGGTGTTCTAACAACTACTTTTCTTTTATGTCATAAATTTAACAGCGTGTTTCGGGATCAAAATTATGTCGATTTAAGGATTAGGTACATAACTCCTTAAAAAAATTTTTTTTTGCTTTAAATTACGTAAAAACATCTTAAAAATCATATCCAAGAGAAATTTTTGATGTATTCAATGTATAACTATATTTTCGACGCGATTCGTGAAACAAGTCGAAGGCTCTAAAATATTCGAAAATACCACTTCGCTGTAACTGAGCATCATTTTGGAGTGTCCAGGACTACCTACATCGATAACTTTAATCATAGAAAGTGAGTTATCCGTTTGAAAATGACCAATAGATGGCGTTACTAAAATTATTTCCAAATGAGAGAAGCCATTTTGGGCTGTAAAATGTTATTGAGTTTATGCGTTTTGAAACTTTAAACGCGTTTTTCTCAAAAATTCATGTTTTTCTAATTGGCGGACAGCATAACTTCGGCAATTTTTATCCAATTGACTTGAAATTTTAACTGCAGCTCTCTAACTAAATTATCTAGAGTGGTACACATGAGTTTTACAATTAATTAATAATTACGGTTGTTATAATTAAACAAATAAAGAGTCGAATTTTTTTGAGATTTGTTTGTTTTTTCTCAAACTGCCGCCATTTTGTAAGAAATCATTGTTTTGATTTGATCTTGTGTACCGCTCTAGAAAAACTAATTATAGATTATGAATTTTTTTTGTTCTAGGAGCATATAAAAAATTGCTACATTGCCCGCCATGGGCCGATTGGAAAAAGGCATCAACGTTGCGTGCACCATCACGCCGCCATTTTGCATTTAAATATTAAAAAAAAAAATTTTTTTGTACTTCAATATGTACTAAATAGACCCTCGAAACGATTTTTTCAATAGTTTAATTAGTAGCTGAGAAAAAAATTCCAAAATTTACCTGATTTTCACCTTCTAGAACTGATTAACCCTTAACACAATCTTACCTGTTTATACTATTCTTCCTTGTGGAGTTATCTATTTTCAAAGACAACTAGATTTTTTTTATATTCTTTTACTTTTTCTGTCAAATTGACCGTCCATTAATCAGAGAAAAGCTTTTTGTTTTCCATAGCCACCGCTTATCGAAAAAACTAAAGGGTCATAAAAAACAAAGGCAAATATCTTTAAATGCAATTTTTCATGAAAGCGGTTGACTTTTTAAATTTCGAAGAAATAAGATTCTTTTATTTTTTTGCCTTCATTAGGGTGTCACCAGATTTGGGATATTTTGTCTGATCTAAGAACTATGGACCAGAAACAGAAACAAGTTTCAGGTTAACTATTCTTTAATTGTAAGTGAGACAACTATAAATCTAGCTGGTTATAAGAATAAGCTCTCATGCCTTTAAAACGTTTATCTCTACACATGATGGAAATATAAAAATAAATTAAAAATAGGAAATTTGAAGGGCTGTAGCTCTGCAGGGATACATATTTTGTATATAGGTAAATGGTGTTAAATTATTTGAATGCAGGAACACGCTATTAAATTTATTGCATATCTTTTAGGAGCACCGCAATCGTGTATATAATATATAATTATCTTCAAATACTATCTTTTACACAAAAGCACAAAAATTATTACAATTAAAACTACAAATACGAAAACAAATTCAAGACTGTGCGATTTATTTATGACGTAAGATTTTAGATTTTATTTTGAGTAATGTTTTTGTTCGAAATTTTCTATTGTCCGTACAATATTCTATTATGTCGCTCGGTCATACCTTTCATAAAAACCGACCTTTCGTCAGTCTTGCAACGGATTTTTAGTAAGTACCTACAACATAAACAATACGCGTTATAAATTAAATACTTCGCCTTATCTTTTTTCCGGTCGAGTTACGTTGTTTCCTCACTCCCTCCAGTCAATTAAAATTACTCGCAATTAAAAATAACCGACTTTGCTTATAAAAAAAGCGGAAAAGATCACGAGTCAGCGATGCCTTAACAATAGTAAATAACTCATTACGTAACGAGTGGTTCCTAACACGGTCAAACGCATAATATATTGTTCCGAATCACGCCAGCTAATACGGGGTACGAGGAAGTAAAACAAAACTATTTCATCTGCGACCGGTCACGTTCCGACCGGATTTTTTTTTTGTGGGCCGGTAGAGTGCAAATTAGCAGCTTGTTTTCGCGTGGGAAGTGACAGCAAAAAATTGCTTATCCTAAACTGTTTTAGCCGCTCATGGTCGGGACCTCTAAAGTCGCCGACAAAAGTGAAAACAGAAATTAGTTAACGAACACTGTACCAAGTCAATTATTATGTAGCTAATAAGAATAGTGACGTAGGTAATATTCGCGTTCGGAAAGCCTTGTCCACAAAATCACTTCAAGTTTTTCAAAACTTTCTTCAAAACGTGAATTTTTATGTCAAAACTTGCCGTTAAAATTTCTCATTCTTTGTTAAAGCTGTATTCACTAGGTTCAAACAAATATTAATTTTAGTCCAATAAACAATTAATGAATCGAATCATCACAAATCGGGGCTTGATAGATCACTCAAGGTATTGTGATCATATGTTGGATTCCAACATATTCCACAAGTTAAAAACAACATATTCCATAATATGTTGTTTTTGTGATAATAACACTTGTGTCCCATGATTTTAAATTGCTACTAACATTTCTCTCAATCTGCTGAAGTCATTTGTGCAACAACTTGTAGCCTTGAATAATTCCCCTAGAATAGTTTCCTGGGGATTATTATTATTATTATCTAGATATTAGACCAGGGCCAAACCGTTTTAAATGACGTAATAGACGATAAGCAATACTTAGCAGTATGCGAGTGGTCGAAAAAGTTTATGGTGTAAGTAATGAAGGAAAAATCGACCCGACTGAGTGAAAGTTCTGGGAGGGGGTTGGGGTGGTAGTATATATGTTTTGAGGTGGATATTCGTTTTTGCAATTGCGGCTAAACTATGCGTCTACCGAAAAAAGTTAAATCTAGATGTAGATAAAGAAAAAATCTAAAACTTTGGTATTCACCATAAAACATTATTACCAATTATCGAAAAAACGCAAAAAAAAACGTTTTTTTTTTGGTTTTTAATTTACATCTCCAACAAATCCTCATTTTTCTTCGTTGAAATATCAACTTTAACACAGAATTAAAATATAATATTGTTTATGTAGAAAAATATCGTTAAAAAAACGAAAAACCGGAAAAACTACCTACTTTTTAAAAATCGATTTTTCGGTGAAAAATCATAGGATGTATGCATAGTTTAGCCGCAAAATCGCTCAAAACGTATATATTACCAACTCCCTTGGATGTAAAGGGTAAAGTCCTGGAAGACCCAGACTTGTTACTGAAAGGAGCCAAATTTGGCGAAAGTTTGCAAAAAAGAGTCGACAGAACACCTTAAGGGATATAACAGCGCAATGGAACTCTGAAACAGGAGAAAGGCTATCACGCGAATGTTGCAGAAAATACATTCATCAGTCTGGCTCAATTTTTTTTTATAAGGTATTACTATTTTATTTTTTAAAAATTTTTACTTGTTCAATTTTCGTAAATGATCGTAGGCTAAAGAAAAACCCTTTATTAATTGAGGCACAAAAAATCGACTGAATTGGGCCAAATCAGAGGTATCGTGGACTATCATCGTCTCAAATGTTAAAAAATATTTAGACTGCAAAAAAAGAGCTTTTACTAATATGGCAGATGTACAAAAAAAAAATAAGTATACTTATTTAAAGAATTTAAATATTAACCGTACCATGCATCTTTAAATATGAAGTATTAATTTTTGTTAAGTAATTACTCATCGTTTTTGACAAAACAACTTCAATCATGAATGCAATACAAAAAAACTATAGCGCTTTGTTAAACACGAAACAACTTGTCTAATTAAGAAACCTAATCCAGTCTATAAAGATAAAAATTCTGGAAAAAACTTTGGCATATATAAAAATTTAGACAATTTTTAAAAAAATTCAAGAAAAGTCTGTTAATTTTTTTAATTGAAAATTGTTTTTATGATGTTGATGAATATTTAAATTTTAATTGAATGGATTCTATTTAAAAGATTTCTTTCCTGTTTCGTCGTTTTTATGGATTTTTGTTAAATGTACTAGTTTAATTTTTTGTAAAAGTACCTGACTAGTCCAGTGCCGTATGTACTTTTTGTATTGGTAATTTTTTGGACAATAAAGATTATATTAGAAGACAGGTCAAAAGTAGTACCAATGACGAGTCCAAATTTGATGTCTACGTACGTGAACATAGAAAAAGAGTAATAAGAACAAAAAGTGGAGCCTTTCATAAGGACTGCCTTAAACGAACTGTAAATTCCCGAAGGGGTGTCATGATTTGGGGATGTATGTTCGCTAAAGGTTTGGGACAGCATGAGGTCATAGAAGTGCCGTGAACGCTGGCAAATACATATATATACAAATACTTACGAATACCTTATTACCGACTGTTCGAAAGTTGTACCCAGACAATAATTTCATATTCCAACAAGACGGCGCAGCTTTCCATACTGCAAAAAGACGAAAAGTGGTTCGGGGAACAGCATGTTAAAAATCCTATCATGGCCATCAAATAGCCCGACCTAAATGTCAATAAAGATGAGTTTTGAGAGATGATCCTAAAGAAGGGTCTCTACCTTAAAGGAAAAATTCGTGGCGAAATTTGGGACACCTTTCACCAGAACTCTGATCGAGGCTTAGTTGAAACAATGCCTGCAAGAATTCGGGCCGTAATTAAGGCAAAAGGTGCCGTAACGCCTTATTAATACTTAAAATATTTTTTTTTCGAACATTTAGTTGTCACATATTTTGTTACATTTTATTTGATTTGTTAAGTTGTGACATTGTTAATTTGTTTTTTGAAAACATTAATCAAAACGTACTTTTAAATTCTAAAATTTTTTTTTTTAATACTTTCTTTTTTAAATTCTTCTCAAAAACTGTCTAATATGCGAAAAATACGTTTGTCCGAAACATACATATGGGTCATTCTTTTACAAATCGCATGGATTTCGGAACAAAAAATTTTGACTTCTTAAAAAATAAAGGATAAATTTTTTTATGACAAGTGTATGTAATGTAATGTAATCGACACGTATTTCAGGATATCGGAAATATGAATTTATGAAGTTTCGATAATTTGCTACATTTTCATAAATCTCTTCTGGTTTGAAGTTTATTATCTACAGTTGTAATAATCGGATTCGTGTCGGTTTTTTTTATTCGCTATTTTTTTACTACACTTTCAGTGAATATAAGAGAATTTTTTCTAAACTAAAAAAAAGTTAATAATAATTTAATTGTTGTGTAAAATTGTTTTTTCATACCCGCCCCCCAAGTTAAATGAATTGCAAAAAATACTATTCGAGTACTCGAGTAACGAATATTAAATTCGTTACTCGAGTACTCGATTTGTTCTTTGATTCAGTAAATCAATGTTCTGAATTGTTTCTTACTAGGGTCCGGTATTCAATATTGGTAACCTACTTCGCGTTTGTATGAGTAGATATTAAGTATTACCTTTGTATTCAAACAATGATAATAGTGCCTATATGCTCTTAGAAACCTGTACTCTATTTTTTATTTATCTTCTATGCGTGGCGGTGCGTGATCCTAAGGTAGGGGTGCACCATGCATAATAACGATAATCATAAGAATAATAATAATATTCCCTAATATGAGATAAATACTTTATCGATGATAAATATTTATCTCATGTTGGGGTTATTCTTATTAACTCTATTAATTTGAAAAGCTTTACCTAATTTTCTTTGTAAATGAGCTCAATTCTGCGATTTTTACATTGTGCAAATGTTTCAATTACTTTGTTGTTAAATTTTCGATATTTGTAATAAAGTCTTTTTTCAATGGAGAGCATAGCCTGACCCGATAGTCTTTCCTGGCACATGGTGTTGCGCAAAAATGTCAATTTTATTCGTTTTAAATAGAAATTTTCCACAAAAGCGAATACAGTTAATAATAATGATTTAAAACATACCTGTTTTTTGAAAACCGCTTCATTGTGTGCTGCCACTGCTCGTCGATGAGCAGAATCGAGCGATGTCACCAATGTTGCAGTGCCTAAGCATGGCTAAATTCCAAACCTTATTCATGTGTCCATCAGAATTTGCATGAAAATTTTTTATTTTCTCGTTTATGTGATTTAAATCCATTACTCCAGTTTTGGTCCACCGTGATTTATACCCAAACAAAACACTGCGTTCAATACATCGCATACACTTAACCACAAATGTTTTTTAAATAAGTCATTATTAAATGTGCTTACAAATCGTTTTACTTTTTCCTTTCAGAGCTAATTTTAAGTCAAGTTGTAAAGTGAACCTGCCTAGAGTTTTAATTTGCACTTTTTCGCCAAACTCAGCAGAGAAGGAGTTTTTAAGCGATTTTGAATATAATTCATTGTTCCAAACGTGAGCGATAAAACAGCAATCGCAATGTACGAAAACAATTCACAAAACCAACCGATCGATAACTCTCGTGCGCTCTTAAACTCCGTACCCCATATCTATAAGCTTCGCCATTCATATCTATTGGGTTCGCGTAATAATTGCGGAGGGGTAAGCACGTAACAATACGCGTTCGCTTTTTCGTATTGCACGGAAGCATGATCGTCAGTGCCGCTTTCGTATTGCGCGTGTCAGATCCGCGCCGCGATCGGAAACCAGTGGCGTTGGAGATAGACCTAGCGTCTAGTGGATTCGTAACGCTGCGGCCAAATAATATTCAGATGGTATTAACGCTAGGGATGCGGCAAGGCGATAAATTAAGCATGCATCCATTAATTACTAATAAATTATTAATGCTAAATTGTTGGTAGTGCGCGCGCACCAGCGCCATAACCCACCGCCACTGCTTCTATGTATATAAAATTAATGTTGTCTGTATGTCTCTTATGCCTTCCTAAAGCCGTTCATCCGATTGCGATGGGGGGCAGTTGGACGCATGCCCTTGAAGGTTTACCTGAGTTAGTGAAACATATGTTCCGATGGGTAGCGTGTGCATCGTTTCACCAGAATGTGTGTTTTTCATATTGTCACTGGAGTCCCGTATTGTTTAGAGGGCTGTTCATATATTTTCGGTATTGCATCAATAAATGATGTCAACATCCAAATGCAATTCAATAAATAGCATTCAATCGAAAACTTGAATTGTCAGAATTTTCTCGATAAAACGAATAAAAATACACAATGGTCCAAAATAAAATTGAATATTGTTGTAACGATATTAGTATTTCTTTAAATTTTAGTAAACGGCACAGCAAGGCGTGATGGGTATGGCTAGTATTTTATATAAGATAAATTCCGAGTACACTTATAACTATAGCGTCGGTCATTTTGTATTCGTTTGTTTGGATCGGACAAGTACGAACGATTACTCGAGTACCGAAAAAGTTACTTTTTTACCCTATACCGCCCAGTGAGCGATATGTTTTTGTCTTAATAAGTCCTTTACGGCCCTCCTGGGTGTCAGTAGGCCAAACTACAAGGTGGGCTTCGGCCCTATCAGTGGAACCTCAGCCTATGAGGGGGGAGAAGTTCGCTAGTTCATGTTGTCTGGGATAGAAAGACGCCGCGGGCTTCCCAGCTCCAGTGGTTACGCAAATTTGCAGTGGCCAAGTCCAGGTTGACACAGAACTACTGATTTACTCAAGGTTAAATTACAGACCGTCAAACGAAGTGTTTTCAAAACTGATACAAAGACAGTAAACACTACAACAAATCCATTCACCCTGTATGCTATGACTTAATGGAATACAGGACATTTTAAACAAAATCATAAGACCATATGATTTTACTCGAATTAATATTAAATTAACTGATATTTTTAGATGCAAAGTGAAAACGATGAGAGGCGTAATCAAGAGGTTCCTTATGATTAAGCGTATAATTATAACGCAGAAAATCAAATTAAGCGGTCCCGCGCAAACATACATGAAACATAACTATTGTATTATAATATTCATCCATATGCAATGTGCAAGTTTCAACATCATAAAATGCTAACAAAAGAAGAAAAGACGAGTAACATGTTTAATTTACCGCATATACATAAATAATACATTTAGCTTGCACTAGCACAATTTTTTTGGCAAACAGTGTACCTATATTATAAAAATATACATAATTTTTCCGCAGGCGTCCATAAATATTAAGAAAACTGAGGCGTATCACGTTCTTTAAGTTCTCTATAAGTACAGTGAGGGAAGTACTTTTATTATAAATACGCAGATTGTTCTGACATTCTTAAATTTGGAAGAAAAAAAATAGGTAAGGCCATTAAAAAGATTATAAATAACAATTGTGGTCAAATAAGTAGGCGATACAGATATGTGGAATGAGGTACCCAGGACTTTTAGAAGCTACTTTAAAAGACTGTAGTTTGTAAATGAAAGAGGCATTGTCGTAGTAAAGAAGTGCATTTATTGTTAAAATGCAAAATGTTAAACGTTAATATGTGCATTATAATATACTTTTCTACAATTCAAGAAAAATTAAAGTTGTATTTGAAACAGTAATTCAGAAATTCTTATACCTAATAGGTATAGGAATTTCCATTCTAAATTGAAAATAGGTAAAAAAATGCAAGGTTGTCAGATATATTTTCTGAAATTGCTAAGCTCACTATACAATTATACTTCATACTTCAGTAAACTGTTAGTTCGTGACGTTCTTAGAAAAGCTAGTTTGGAAATATTTAAAAATATATACATAAATATAAATGTAATAGTTAGGATTAAAATCAAAGCGTTTAAAATTGTTGGAAAAAAAAATTATAAATTAAAACAACTTTATGTATATTAGTATACTGAAATTTTGAAGAGCCGGCAACTTCGGCCGGTGCTAACACCGGCTAACCATCCATTAGACTATTGTGCTTTGCATCAGATACATTCGTTAAATATATTCGGTCCACTGTGCCATAACATTTTTACGACGTCATTAAAATGATTTACGACATTAGGAATTCTTAGTTGCTTAAGACGCCAGTGACGTGTATTTCAGCTAGGTTTATTAAAACAGACAATTTTTGAGATTGTCTGGCTAAATGGTTGTGTTACAGCAAATTATATTCCAAATATTAAGAGTTTTGTAAGCAGGCTAATTTTAATCTCCTATATTGATTTGAATGAAAAAATTATTTCACAATTTTTCGAATTTATTAAAGATTATGCACGCCCATGGAATCATAAAGTTGCACCGCTTTTTTTTTCCCCAGGCGTATTTATCATTTCCAATTCAGAATAGAAGGACTTTCATGGGATGTTCATGTTCTCGCTAGGATTGCATTGTATTATCTTTAGGTACCCTAAGGGCCACTCAAACATTTTTTTGTAGTTATATATTTTGTAAAATAATTTTATGCGTTGTGAGCGATAAACTAATAAACGTAGTGTACATATGTTTTTTGCACCATCTACGTATTTCTTTTAAGGTTAAGTAATAGTGTAATTTATATAAATATCTGATTACAACGCGTTTTTGCAATAACTTGACAGATCGTCACTGAAAAAATAGTTGAAATTACAGAGATTTTACAATAGACAATCACATGCACATTTTTTATATTTACATTTATTTAATGATTTTGTGTCGCATTTTAGTTAGATTTTTAGTTATCTATTTCCCGACACAGTTTATAACACACTTATACAACAGGTGACTAACGTCATGATTGTTTCAAACCTCCTTTACCCGGTTACTCTTGCGTCAAATAAGGTGTGCGTACAATATGCAAACAGAACTTGATATTTTATTTTTGTAACAAATGGTCATAAAGTTTATGCTGGATATTAATGATATTTAGCTAAGAATATAAATACATAGTTAAATCACCTTTTAGAGACTGGTAAAGATTAAATATTCACGATTTTCTTGCATCGTTCCTTGTATCAGGTTTATAGTAATTAAATAAAGTGTTCCCGGAAACACGATCTGGCCTATTTCAGTAGGAGGTTAGAAGAGCTCCCTTCTGGAACGTAGGTAAGTACTTCTTTCACAGCGATTAGTAGCTAGTGAAGGTACAAAATACAACCCTTGTGTTCGACTAATAAGACTGTTGTGCATGAAAATCCTACCCGCCTAACTAATGTGATTTTTCGATAATTTCTACCCTAATAACCCTTACAGTGACTCTGTTAATTAGACGTGTCATGTAGCGAAATCTAGAGAACATCAACAACATGTTTTGTTGATGTAGCAGTCCTTAATTACAATCCCGTCACAGTCTTATTTTTATGTCATTAATTGGTAAAATCACACCTCAACCAGTTGACCCCTAAGTGAAACGAACGCACCTCGCAGAATGTTAAAAACGAACGCAACTAATAATATTTAATGCCGTTCTACGATATCACGTGGTGACCGGTTGACAGATATTCGATAATTTTTTGTGTTATTGTAAACGAATAAATACGGATCGACAGAAGAAGCGTCCCTTCTTCATGACCTATCTTCTTAACTTAGCGGTTGTGATAAGCGAGACTTCAGTTTAGTCCACGTGTGGTAAGTGGAGCAATTCATTAATTAAATTTGTTTATATCTTTGCAATCACTTTTGCATTTAATGTTTGCTGACAATTTATATTCTAATATTTCAGTTATCGTTTGCTGAATGCGTATTTTTGCATTCCGTAAAGTATTTCTTGGTTTATTAAGGAAAATAAGCACGTGTGTCCAGGATAGGTTAGATTCACCTACCCTAAGATTTATCGAAATCGATTCCAGTAAGGAATCAAATTATCGTTTTGTTAGAAAGCAGACCCCTGTGGTTTCTGACGCCATTTAGGTATTCCCAGCTTGGGATAAGATAGCTGTGGGCAAATTAAATAGAGAGGTTTTCTGACCTTTTCTCGCAGTCGAAGGACGAGTTTTCGTGGTCGTTGACCAAATTTGATTGGCTGTAAAAGAGAGACGAACGAGCGTGGCAACCTGCACACAAAATTTTTGCTCGAGGTAAGTGAGATTTAATTTTCTATTTAAGTAGTAATAATTTGTTGAAACCTCACGGACCTCGAGCAATTGCCGCTCGTTCAATTTGGTATCTACAGGTGCAATTTAGCTGTCGCTGTTCGTCGCTGACGAAAATTTTCTAGTTTTTCTTAGATTTTTCAATTGTAGTTTGCCGTACCGTGAAGCAGCAAGTGTTAACTGTCTGATTTTTTTATGAAGTTTCTTGATTTTTAATTGCTCTACTTAACGCAAACAGTGGCGTGGCTGAACTTTAAAATTTACCCAAAGCAAAATTAGGGGTTTTTTGTTTTTGTTAACTTTTCTTTTGGGTCATATTGTTGCAAAATTTAGATGAATTACTTTACCTGAGTCCTGGAATTTAGTAGTATTATTATCTTTGGTTTATATAACTTCAAATACAGATCCCACTGTTTGCGAACTCTCAAAAGAACAACACTGATTCCTGTTTGTTTCACTTTTGTATGCAACAACTACTTAGCCAAACGGCCATCAACGGGGAACGAACACCTCGACCCGTGGCGTACAAAGGAGGAGGAAAGTCTAAAAGTCACCGCAGTACTGCTGGTAGCGCAACTGCATGAACGTCCTCTCTACCTCCGGAAGCCACTCTCATCTGGGCTTACGTAAAACCGTTTCGTTGTACCCTGCCGGTCCAAGTAATATTGTAAAGTCAGTTGCTTCAAATTTTTAGTTAACCTAGTAGATTAATTTAACAGATTGTATAATTTTTTATTTTAATATAGTTGTTATTGTTTTAATTTGGACTTTATTCTTTTTAAGGGTATATCAAGAAAGTTTTCAAATCTTTGGTTATTTTATACTACATTTTGGTATTTTTATATAAAAATATCTGGCGCCCAAAACCACAATCAAAGTTTTACCAAAAAACAGGGGAACCTACCTTGACCATTGTGCTGCCGGAGCTACAGTCAATAGCTTTCCTATCAACTTGGTCAATTGAGCGAAGGAAAGGTGTTGCATGATAAACCATACCAGTGGCGACTGTTTATTGACTCTTCGAATACAAAGTCAGAAGGCAGCTTTATTGCTTAATGGAAACGAACAACCATCTGTTCCCGTAAAATAGGTGGGATCTGAAAGAAACGTACGAGAACATGCGTATATTACTTCAAAGCATATAATACGAAAATCATAAATGGAATATATGTGCCAGTCTAAAAGTCGTTGCACTACTTACAGGACTGCAGAGTGGCTACACCAACATATTGTTGTTTTTTGTGCGAATGGGATAGCAAGAGCCAGGAACCAACAGTATGTCGTTAAAGAATAGCCTTTACGTGAAAACATTGTGCCCGGTCTTAAAAAAGTTTTAATGAACCCTTAGTAGAGCAACAGAAAGTTTATTTATCTCCTCTGCACATAAAACTAGGACTTATAAAAAATTATTAAAGCCATAAATATGGAAGGAAATGCTTTTCCTTATTTGATACTGAAATCGCGCCTATGGTGAGGCAAAGCTTAAAGAAGGAATGTTCGTTGGGCCACAAATACGAGAACTTTTTAAAGACGAAAATTTTGAAACTACAATTTCGAGAGAAAGAAAATAGGGCGTGGACTGCCTTTAAATATGTACGTAGCAACTTCCTAGGTAAACAAGAAATCGGAGAACTACAAAGATCTAGTTGAAAAACTTCTATCTAATCTTACAAGACATTAGGTTGCAACATGTCAATTTAAGCTGCATTTTCTTCACTCCCATTTTAGAATTCTTCCCTGACAATTTAGGTGCAGTTTCAGACGAACACGGCGAAAGATTAAACTGTAAATTGCTCAAATGCAGAAGCGATATAGTGGAAAATGGACAATGAACATGTTAATAGAATGCAGGCTTTCACGGCTGTTGTCCAATGGTAAAGTTATTTCTTCCCGGTTTTTGCCGCGGTCGTCTAAAATTGACTTGACGTTTCGCTGATCATTCTGTCAGCTTCTTCAGAAGGTTTCTAAAGACTGGTGTTGTCGTCTTTTGCTCCTCGTTATATACCTTGGCTCTGCTATGGTTGGCTGCACATCCGTCGAGCTCGGTTGACCATGCCATTCCAGAGTCACTGATGCTTGGTATCGCTAATCTCCATGTATTACTCAGTGCGATACCCGTCTCCTCCCTAACAAAATTATTATTGTTTTCATGATCTCCCGGGATTTCTAATTATTCTTGGGTAATATCTTGTAGTTTTGTCTATAACTTCTTCCCCGTCTGTCCAATGTAGCTTTCCCCCAGGTAAATTTTAACTTATGGAGGCCTTGCTAGTTCGTAGAAATCTCCATACATCTCCATCAACAAAAGAGCGGAGCCGCTATGGGATCACCCCTCCCTGTAATTGCAAATTTTATGGAGCGTTTCAAGAGGCCATTCGTGGCAGTGAGAAGAAACCAAAAAGCTGGCTACGGTACGGACGATACATTCATCATATGGCCCCTGGAATATCTTCTCTGACTGTTTCCTTCGACTATCTGAATACTCTACATTCCAACATAAAGTTCACAATGGAGACTGAGAAAAACGGAATTTCACCTTTTTTGAATGTGTTAATAGAACGTACGAACAATAACAAGCTGGCCCTGGGTATAGAAGAAATCAAAGATGTTACCTGGGCACAACATCGCATCACCATCCGCAAAGAAAAGATCGTTAATCAAAATACTAGTTCATAGAGATGAAACAATATGTGATGACGAAAGCAGACCAGAGGAAGCTGCAGCAAATTAAGAGAGCTTTAACAAAAAAGGTTATAAAGAAAAAGACATCGACATAGTATGCCGCACCCGAGAAAAAAGTAGAGACCAACAACCAACAACGTATGCTTGCCTACCCCTATGTCTCAGGGTGACAGATAAACTCAGAAAACACTAGTCGAAAAGATATTGGTGTACGATTTCGCCAGTAAGAAAATACAAACGTGTAAAATACAAAAATGCTTCATACAAACAACTGCGATCCGGTTCCTAGACTTTAACTAAAGGTGTCTACGAGTTAAAATGTCCTGTGGGAAAAACTACATTGGACAGACGGGAAGAAGTATACAATGTAGGATCAAAGAACATCAACGACATACCAGACTGGGGAATACAGACAAGTCAGCAATAGCGGAACATGTTCATACCAACGAGAACCACAAAATCGATTATGAGAACGTCAGAGTGTTAGACAAAACTACAAAGATATTACCCAAGAATAATTAGAGAATCCCTGGAGATCATGAAAAACAATAATAATTTTAATAGGGAGAACGGGTATCAAGCTGAGTAATACATGGAGATTACCAAGAACCAGTGACCTGGAATGTCATGGTCGCCAACCGAGCTCGACGGACGTGCAGCCAACCATAGAAGAGCCAAGGTATATAACGATGAGCAAAAGACGACAACACCAGTCTTTAGAAACCTTCTGGAAGAAGCTGACAGAATGATCAGCGAAACGTCAAGTCAATTTAGACGACCGCGGCAAAACCCGGAAGAAATAACTTCACCAATGAACATGTTAGCGGACTACTATTGGACCCTCAAACGTGAAACCGATCCACGGCGGCGAATACAAGCGAAAAAAGGACAACAAAATAATTCATTGATTGTATTATACTTTTTTCGATACAAATAGAGAAATATATTTTTGTAAATAAGTGATTTTCACTAAATTGCCTATAGTTTGGGTTTCTCATATTTTACACTCTTCTATTTCTCTAAAAACTATAAGTGATAGGTAAAAATCGAGTATCATATTTGAACTGCACACAAGTAGTCCACAAAAAACCCAAACAATTATCTGGAAGCGACAAAAAAATTTAAAGATGGAGAACAGTGTAACCAAAACTCTTATACTTACATAACATCTTAAATTTTTGTCAGATGCCTAAAATCCACTAGGATAAATGTACAAGATGTTTAATTAAAATAAGAATCCACTCTTATATCTGTTAAGTTAAGAACAAATGAACAAAAAGCAACCCAAATAACAAAATATGGTCTATTAGGGTCTCAACAGTGTGACATATTTAATGGCGAATGAAGAACAACGGCCGTATCGGCTTATATCCTGGCCAGGATATGGTGGTGTCATCTAGGAGATGCTCAAATGGGACTAGACGTGTTCTGGGTGGTCCTGACAAGAGTCAGCAACCACCAGAAATCTTAACAAAGCAGGTACTAACGGTAAACCCATTAAATTATGAAGCGATAATGATTCCCCGTTCACCATAAGAAACCACTGATCCGGATTTACCCCTTATTAATCTTATCAGTATCTGACAGAAGAATGAAGAACAAGCGCATCGACTTATATCCTGGCCAGGAGAGAATGCCTTCGGTACGATACCATCTACACCATTCTTGAAATTATTCGTTTGCTATAACACAATGTCAAAAGTTGTAGGTCAAAATTGCAAGGAATTACCGCTTCTCGTTTCAGTTTTAGTTATGTTTAATTTTCTAACAACTGAATTATAACGTTATTTAAAAAAGTAAATGAAATAAATATGATAATTCCACGGAATTTCCTATAAGAACAGTTTTTTTTTTTTTTTTTAATTCGTTACGTTGACAATTTAACCTTCGTTTTTAGTATACTCGCATATAGTTATTGTTAAATAGGTAAATAAATAAGTTAAAAAATAATTGATTGTAAAATTTGCAAATAGGTTTAAAAAAAACTAAATATTTTATATTCGTGAATTCAAGGTGAAAGAGGATCAACTAACTAATAATGACTATAAATTACAACTGGATACCTTGGTTCGCAAAATACTACTTTGTAGTACAGACATACAGAATACATAAAACATTTTTAATAATTGGAAATTAATACTCGAGAGTAATTATCAATTAATTTTGATTTCCTACAACTAAAAATTACCTTTAAGTGGTTAATTGCACAATTACATTTTTATGAAAAACGACCCAGATTTTTCTAGTTTCTGGGACGGTAATGGATTTAGATTTCCCACAGAGCAGAAGATTTGTTTTTTAATCACTTGGGAGTGTAGTAAAAAGTAAAGTCCAAAAAAACATTTAAAGAAAAACCCGTTAGAATGAGAAAATATGTAACAGGTTCCGAACGTGTGCTGTAATGCAGGGCCGGACTCGTAATCCCGTCATGTTAGTGATGGAAAATGACATATGAGAGATCAAAAAGACAAGGGTAAAATGTGTTAATAATGTATGTAGCCTACATACCTATGCTTGTGTCATTACACTAACTGTCCTCATCGCTTGAGCGTACGTTGCCACGACCAGTAGTCTTTCTGTATTTATTGTCGTTAAACGTGAGCGATTTGGCCTGTACATTTGGTTGCAGAAAAAAAGTGATCGTTCCACATCTACTGGAAGTTAAAGGCGCAAATTCAAAATAGTTCACATGGACAGAAGACGACACAATATGCACATTATTTACGAATTTCGCCAGTTGTTTGCATTACTAAAACAGGTTTTTTGTAGTCACTAACATCAGTACGGTAGTATTTTTTACATATACAAGAGGACAATACAATATCGGAGGCATTAAAGGCTACATTCGCAAAACATTATGCACAAATCGAACCAAAATTTCTCTTTTCTAACCATACCAGGTATATTTTCTTGATGAATATTCGAATCTAAATCGCCGATAATTGTAAAAGACATTAAATGTCTTTTTGAGAGAAACATACATTACAGAGTCCTAGGTTCCGCGAAGCCCCCTTTGTTCGGGATAACATTCTACGCACGGACAGTGGCGTGGGTATAGAGAGACAAGAAATCTGCGCTTAAAAAATAAGGTTTATACTTTAATTAATTAGAGTTGTACTGTGTCGGCTTGCGGTACAGCATACTTTTCTGGACCTTAGTAATCACTACTAAATAAAATTTACACATTACTGCACCATACATCACAGATAAACAATGGAAATGTTTGGCATTATAATAATACAGTCGGATCTAAGAAACATGCACGGCATTCGCGAGAAAATGCTATTTTATTACAGGTGCTAAATAAAATATCACCGACATGGCTTAGTCAACACTATTGAAATAACTACATATTTACGCATTGCCGGAGCACTTAGACAACAGGTATAAATACGAACTTAATCGATATCGATCATATAAATAAACTACATTCTCGAGACGTTGCGACTATCGCAAGGCCGTGCCCAAGATCGATCTAATTTATCCCAGGCTTCATTCCTAGGAAATAATAGCAAATTCAAATGGTGAGATAATTACCGATCGCAGAGCAAATCAGCAGATTGATTATGATGACTCAAAGCTTATTGCTGCGTCATACCGCTTGCATTTGTTTTGGACACGATATGGCAGAACGCGACAGATAATATCGCGTATGCACATTTGTTTTGTATGGATTAAATAGGATGTTACCTTAAGCCGCAGTAAGGCTGTAGAAAGAAAAGGACTCACCTGAAAAGAAAAGAATAACAATTATTAAATACTTATTAGGAACACAAAAAAAGGTCATTAAGTGTTTAAAACAATTATCTCATACTTGAGTAACATGCATAAACACAACACTTCATGAAAGAGCGCCAATAAAGTGTAATAAAGTATATCCCCCTTACAACATTCAGCAGATAGCGTAACAGTGGAAAAATACGAATGGATTTCCAAATAGTCGAACCATATTTATATAAGCCATTTTGGCATAGCATCTCTCACTGTGAATTAGTATGTTGGTTTGTCTCACCCTTGATATAACCCGCTATAACTAAAACTTCAATTCTGCTGGAGTCGGTATGGGTGTTCCACAAGGTTCAATACTTGGTCGTGTCCTCAATTTTGTTATGCAGTCTTATGTTATACAGTAAGCGGCACCCTAATGCGTACATAGTCGAATGACGGGCAATTGATGTA